>CM029126.1:24126526-25326526 GCA_016859345.1 Istiophorus platypterus | reverse complement strand
CATGGAGCCACCACCCTGTGGGCTCACTACCTGCAGGGGCAGGGTTGAGGTGCCAGGTGGTAGGCTTGGTCGGGGACCTAGGCGTGCCAACTCCTGGTGTCTCAAACTAGCTCTAGGGCTGTGGAGTGTGATCTCTCTTGGAGGGGCCAAGTAGCTGGTGTTGATGTGGGAGAAGGAGTGGTATAAATTAGATATAGTTGGGCTTACCTCCATGCAGAATGCTAGCTCTGGTACCAAACTCCTGGAGAGAGGCCGGCCTCTATTCTTTTTCAGATTTGCCCAGGGTTAGAGGTTACAGGTGTGCAGGTTTGGAGATACTCGCAAGCCCCCAGCTGAGCACTATGGTGTTGGAGTTCTCCCTGAAGACTGAAAAGTTGCTGCAGGCCACTAATAGGAAGGCTCTGACTGCTTATGCATCTAAAAGCTGTTTGTAGTATCTGACTTTCTTGGAGTCTTTGGTTGTGTTCTTAGAAGTCTTCTGGGGGACTTCAAAGATAATGTAGGCATGATGGAGAAAATTGGGGGGGGGGGGGTGATTGGGAGAAATGGCCTGCTTGAGCTGAACCCAAGTGGTGTTTTGTTGTTGCAGATAGCCATGGTTTGACCATAACAAACACCATGTTCGAGCATAAGGTGGTTCATAAGTGGTTCATAAGTGTACTTTGTGGCAGAACACCTTAAGCCTAAGATCAATTTGGTAAAATGGACTGTATTATGTAGCGTTTTTCTAGTCTTTTTGACCATTCAAAGTGTTTTTACACTTTTACACTACTGTCACATTCACCAATTCACACACATTCACACAGCTGATTTTTTCTACACATTGATGCGCAAGTACACACACATTTATGCATATATACATATACATATATATATATATATATATATATATATATATATATAGTAGGAAAACATCTTTTAACATCTTTAAATTGCATTTTAAAAACAGCATCACTAGTTTGACTGAGGGTTAGAAATTATTTGTATACCTACTTCTCCAATGGGGAAACTGTCAATACAAAAAATGCTGAAAAAAGAAACATTTGTCATTTATTCAAATGCTGGAAACAACTTCCCTGAAAGGGGCTTGCCCATTTGAAATATGATTCTTGAAATATGATGCCCTCTCGAATGACAAAAAGATGTGTTTTCTGATCAAGGCAGGTGATCACTTTCCTCTGACTCCCCAAAAGTGTTTATTCAAGGTTATGAATATAAACATATTTAAGGTTCAAGAACAACTGATGTCATGGTTTAAAGACATACACAATTACTGAACTACTAGCATCATGCTAGCATGACATCCTTATTGCTGGAAATTTCTTAGGGAGGATTGTGCAGTGACTTGGCCACACCCTTAAAATTATTGTGTTCTTTTGGACATGTTTCCTAACCTTAACCTACTGGTTTTCCTCTTTTCTTTTGTCATGTTATTTGGTGCACAAACTCAACCTTTCCATAAGTAGCAGATCAGAAATATAAATATGAAGCAGTTTGTAAAGTCTTGCTTCTGCCTTATTCTGTGTGGTGGATCAAATGGAACAAGTTCATCTTTCCACTGCATCTCTCATCCAGACATCATTAGTTCTGTCACCCATATCCCCAGAGAACCTACTGGGATCTGGGAGATGAAGCAATCAACCTGCCCTCTGCCTTTGATAGACAATTGAAAAATTCCAAGAAGCCAACCTAGCAGTGATCTCGGGGCTGTAGTGTGATTTCATTACAGTGGAAGTTGAGACATCAGAGGTAAGGCATCTAAGGAGCAAGGAGAGCTACTTGCTAAATAGGAAGTGCACTGAAACATGATGATTTCATTGTTCTGGCACTTAGTGAGGATGTGTACAACAGTGGGTAACACACAAAGGTGTCAGGGTTAAGAGAGACTGTCCAATAACTGATAAGATCCCCAGTTCAGTAAACACAAGAGTCTTGTCAATTCCTTCTTGTGAAAAACATTGACTTCCACCTTCCCTTCTCATTGCAGTTTGCTCTGAATAAAGGCCCTGTTCAGACATGGAGACAGTGCTGGCTTAATCTGTCTTTTAAAGTACTGGTGTTTTGGCTTTCAAACATTTGTCTTTGTTGAGATATTACACAAACATGACAGGACAGGATGTCTGAACATTCTGTAACTCTGCATTACAGAAACAGCTGCAATGCTTTGGTATTGTGTCCACAAAGTAGAACTAACTCACTGCTGGAGAAAAGCAGTGAGTTAGGAATGATTTGTTGGAAGAAGAATGTTCTCAGTTCTCAGGCTGCATCAGTGATGAACTTTAAAACTCATGTTATGAATGAAACTCAAGCTAGTTGAAGGCTTTATCATGACTCACAGCTTGATCCAGTAAAAGATCCTGTCATCAATTTCATCATTTCTGAGACAAAAATATAGTATTCAGCTGCCTATTTCACACAGTGCAGAGTTAGAAATGACAAGATGTTTCTATTTGCTCACTGTAATGAAACTGCCTTTTGCTGGATTTTCATTTTATAAACAGTTAAGACAGTTTTTAGGAAGACTGATAGTTTGATGATAGAATGGATAGAATACCACGAATACCATGAAATCTTCAGTGGACAAATCTAGTGTCACCAGCAGGTAAAAGTTTTCTCTCAACCAATGAAATATCTTCACATCTCCCAGATAAACAGTCATAAAATCTGGCTCTGACTTGGGATCAGTTGTATTAACTGTAGTCGCCACCTGGTCAAATTTTGAATACTTAATAATCATATACCTGCAAATCTAATACTTTTCCCAACAGCATCATCTGTGATGTGCCAAGTGCTTATTAGCTATTCTTAACATGCAAATGCACTAAACTAAGATGTTTAACATGGTAAAAATTGGATGTTCAAAAACAACATGTTCACATTGTCATTTTGAGCATATTAACATATTAATGTGTTAATTTCAGAGAGCTGTTGCATGGCTTAAAAGACTTGTAGTCTTGTTTCCACACAAAAAAGTCACAGTTTTGTGGACTGATTTGATGTGTGAATAATCTCTTTGAAAATTTTAAATGGGATTATTCACATTATTTCTTTTTGTGCAAGAAATTATCATTTAATGACAAACATATTTCAGAGCACTTGAGAAGGTAAAAAGAGCTGTTCACTAAATGTCTCTTTGAGAATTGAGTCCTGCTGCAGCTTTTATGTCAATGTAGCAGTATTCAGTTCAGGCCTGAACTGTGATGGTATTGTTATGGAAATGTTACTGAGTCTAACTTAGTAAGTCTGTTGTCATGTCCTTGTCATCAGAGCTATTCAGACATGAAACAGATATGTAAAATTGCAAGCACATTAATATGATAACATAGGTGTCGGGGGGGGGGGGGTAGTACCAGTTAAACATTTAAGGTTTAATTATGAAGCACATCCCACTCTGGCTCACACAGACAAACACATTCCCATTTAATTTACTTGCAGTGTGACCGTGGGAGCAGTGGTAAATGAATGATGCAGCTATGAAGAGATTTGTTTCAAAACCAGGCATCCCATTCTTTGTGTTATCAGTGTGCCGCGCCGGGCTCTTCCACCATCTGAATTATCTTTTCTTGACATTATAATTCAGTGCACACTTGACAGCACTGTTTTCTCTCTGCAGAAAATAGAATTTCTATACATCTGATTTTCTCTTTTTTTGTTTTCTCATTATCTGTAAAACATGTTCTGTACCTCTCCACCCATTTCTAACCGTCTACAATTTCATAGAGGAAGCAGAAAATGAAAAAGTCACGGGCGTCATATGAAAGTGCCAAGGTTAAATTTTCTTTCTTCCCACTTTTTAAAATGTCTCTAATAATAAATAGGTCTTGGCTGCAATTCAATGGAAAATGAATCCAGAATATGAGGATAAATGTGCGTAGTATAATTCCCTGGATGACAAAAGGAGGGAACTTCCGTTTTAGTGGTGTACAGGGAGCTGGCTTTTCCCAATTTTTCCATCTATTTACAATATTCTCCTGTGGCTCAGTCAATGTGTCATTGGAGAGATTCAGAGAAGTACAGCATGCATATATCGGCGAAAGAGTTCAATCCATTTCTCTCCTTTGAAAACATTTGTAAAAGATTTGGTGATACCAAACATTCTGATCACGTTGGGTTTTTCCTTGATTTATTTACAATCTACATCAAAGTAAAACCTTCATTTCTGAGCTAAATTTATGGTGCAACTTAAAGCTAGTCTGATCAATACTGTCATACAGTATCAACAATGGATAACATAACTGTGTGTAATGTGAAAGGGATCATTTGTAGCAGTAAACCTTCACAGATTTATCACACACTCTTTTCATCTCATTCTTTTGGTGATAGACCACAATTTCTTGGTTTTACTTCAGTCTCAATGTTCATCAGCTTTACCTTTCTGGGAGTAGCGGGCAGCTGTTTTTAGCAAAAAAAAAGCTATGATAAAGCCATTGTACACTACCTGCTCAGCAGCAAACAGCAGGCAGTTAAGAAGCAGCTGGTGAACATAGTGGAGAACTTAGCAGCTAAAGAGCCTGATACGTTTGGGCTTGGTGGATGGAAACGTGTTGTGTCTTCTAGATTTGTCAATAGACAACTTTTTGCCAATATATTTACTACTTACCTTTTTAAGGTGATATTATGTCAGTGTTGTTTTTTTTTGTTTTTGTTTTTGTTTTATTTGGTGCCATTTTAATTTTGTCCTGTTAGTGTCAATCTAGGTGTGATCATATTGTTTTATGTATTGTTTTTAGTCCTTTTAATAAAAGAGTAAGATATGAGTATGGTGAACTGCTTGCATGGCTGAGGTTTCCCATTTTAACAATGCAAAAAAGTACTATAGTTTTACTTCTATGCAGCGCTTGTTTGCTGCTTCTTCTAGTTCTGTAAGTGTTTACACAGACTCTGAGAGACCTTGTCTGGCGACTGTCCTTTTAGCTTTAGCTGGGCTGAAGATGGGACAGCTGCTTCTGAAGACAGTGATGCTACTAATAGACATTGGTTGGATTGAATTGATGGATGCTTCAACAGTGGTTCTGCACCTCTGATCTTTCAGTGCATTTCAAGTAGAATAAAGGCTCAATAGCTTATTTACTATGGAATACAGGCACAAACAACTGGCAACTCGGAGCTTAAATTCCAAATCCAGTCGGTCAAACCATCTGCAGCACAGTGGAGAAAATTTGAGGTTAAACTATACAAAGGAAAAGAGGATCTAGGCGGGATGACATGGAGGGCATGTGAGATTCAAGATTCCTGTAACCTGATGAACTTCTATTCAGGGTGTTAAAGATTCTCTATTGATCCCATTAGGGCTGGAAGACTTTATAGACAGCTCTGTATCGGAGCCATCAGGAACTGTATACCTTAATTAATCTGAATCGTGGACAGAGAAGGAAGGTTTAGTTTGTGTACATGTGCGATAAGTGGTAGATATTTCCTCCTTTGCTAAATCATTGAGCCTGTCGAGACGCCCTCATATCTCATCAGAGCCAGGGCTGATCCCTTAAACGGACTGGGATTACATCACAATGGAAGGGTCATGGGGCACCATGCTGGTGCACCAGGAGAAAATCGCCTCTGGAGAAATGTGGCCTAGACCCTCTTCTCCCTCATTTTTCCCCTTTACTAGAGATTATATCACACAATCGTCTGAGCACAGAAAATCAATATGCCTCAGCTAAGTTCAAAACCAAAGCTACTCATTAAAAAGAGAGGGAGCAAACATGCTGTTCAGAGTATTGGTCCAACCCGGGTGAGTTAAGCTGCAGGGATTGTTATCATTGTTAAGCAAATAGATCCACAGAGGGGGAGTTAGAAAGGAGAGAAATAATAAGATTTACACCCTGTGCTATTAGCAATCTGTCTCTTCAAGCAGACTGACGGGCGGGGGCCACCTCCTCGGAGCGACTGAATGCTCACCTCAGCACACAGGGAATTAGCCAGCTGTTGATATGCAAAAGTTGAATTGTAAAGCAGAATAAAGCTGTGCTCTCTCACTGTCCTCTAAACACATGGCTTACAGTGGGACTGTACGGTGTTGCCTCCAGACGCTCCAGTGTTTCATGAATGTACTATGATACACTGGAAGTCTAGAGTAACTGCAGATGATGAATTATATTTATGAAATTAACAACATTCTGTTCCACAAGAGCAGATCTGGTGAGACCTCAACCCTGATCCAAAGTGTTACTTTAGTGCTGCTAGCAGCAGCTGCACTGAGGACACAAGCAGCACTCTAGTTATTGAGAAACAAAGAAATCTGGCACCCCCCTTAATTTAAATTGTTGTATTGATCTTAAGAAAAGAGACCTTCCTCCGTCAGAGTAAAGCGAAAGTTTTAATTATTATTATTATTTTTTTTATTCATGTTACACACAGCCAAGGTTGTTTTTTTTGCCTTAAAATTTCTAAGAAGGTTTACAGCTATCAGTATTTTCATCAATCTTACCAGATCCAGTGAAGAGTATGATGTTAATTGGAAGAGATGCTAGCAGAGAAACCTGAAACTTGTTTCCTCGACAAAACGCTCAATCTACTAACATCCTCTATGACTCAGTAGCATAATAGCTAACCAATGTCTAATATCCAGGGATCTGTAAATATTTCAGACAATGATATTTTGCAGCAGCATGAAGACCAGACATGCCCCAGAAAACAATGTAAAGAAATTTCATCAAATGTAAGAGGTGACTGAACCGTAACTTAAATTGTCTAATATCTGATTGGCTGGTGTCCAATCATCAAAACTATGGGATAGGACAATCAAACAAATCAGTCAGCCATTCTAAATGCATAAGTACAGCGTAGTGTAGGCTCTACTTGATGCTGCATTACCAGATAAATCAGGGATAAAAAAATTATTAAAATGAAAATGAATAGTGATAGTGGCAGGGTTTACAACGTCAGTGGGATGAGTTGAAATCCAGTGTTAGGTCTTTTCACACAATAACTCAGACACCACACTAAATTTGACAACGTATTGATTGTAACACATGTATCAATGTGAACATTTTACTCAGTCCTTTTCCTCATTCATATGGCCAGACTTATCATATAAATTTGTTTTTCTGTGACCTTGTATGGGTGCTGATATGGGTCATAGGTTTGTAGCAAGAATGGATGAATTTCTCTGCTTTGGGTTACCAAGACTTTGCAGCAGATCTTTGTAGCGGCTTGGAGATTGCTGTGCCTTATGCCTTCCAAGAATCTGCTTCCTCCCATTGTGGTTTGCTCATTGACATTTCCAGATGGGAGTAGTTCACAAAGGCTTTGACTGAGGAGAGAGGCTGACATTTTGTGTCTCCGTGAGTGCTTGACAATGGCTGAGAAGCACTGACATTTGTGAAAGTGCCGAGTGGAGCACTCCTAAGATTTTCTATTATGAGAGAGAGGGGAAAATTACACATTATGCACTTGTATCTGTTGCAGTAATCTGTGCTCATAGGATGTCAGATAAAAATGAAACAGAAAAAGATGAGTGGTAGGGAAAGGAGAAAAAACAAAGTAGAGGAAGAAGGTAACAGAAATAGAAGAGAGCCGAATAAAGGACAAATGATAGAATAAATACAACAACCTAGTTGCAATTCTCAAGTGGTTCACTGTGTGAAAGCATCTTCAATCTTTTCCTTCTAAACCTCCCTCAACTGCTGCAGACAGCTCCCTGAAGTATAAAGCATTCTGCTGTTGATCTTGTATGAAAAAGGTACAAACTGTTCTGCACAAACAGACCACTGAATAATAATGACATCTCTCTATGAAACAAATTCACAAGTGCTTAAACAAGATTCTCACAGGCTCAGAGACAGAACACAGACTGAACAAGGATAGCTGGACTATAAATTACATTTTTCCACAATTAAATTTCACAATATATGTTTTACATATTCAGTAAGCTACTAAAAAAGCTGAAAAGTATATTTACTCTTAACTCAATCACTGGAAAATCTAGAAACTATAAATATACAGATAAAGGGAGAGTTTCTCACAAACCAATAGTGATGATCAAGTTACACCGAGTTACATCATTTTACAGAATAATCCAAAATTTCCTAATCATATGTATTGTATTTATATTCAGTATGACTGTCTTATTGGAGTACTCACTTACACTTGGATTGCCTTATTCCAAAATCAGGTACAAAATCAAACTGATCATGTCTCCATCCAAAAGACTTCCAGAATAAGTATGAGGAAAAGACTTTTGGTTATGTCCTGTGTAATGTGTCATTAAAAAAAAAAAAAAAAAAAAAAAAAGTGCTGTATCTAAAACCCCTTATGAGCAGGCCAGATAATCTTCCTTGGGGGCAATGTGTAGAGTTTTTCTATGCTGATGTACAACCTGTCCCCAAATTTGCTACATGTCAGTTTGTGGTATTTTGAGTAAACATGAAGAAACTACAGTCATGCGCATAACTGATTACTCATAAACACTTAAGTCATGGTGTTTTAGACATTAGTTCTTGGGTAAAATTTGCCCGTTGATTTATTATAAGGATTTATGGTTAAGTCCTTCTTTGGGTATAATTCATCAGTAACTCTATATTCATCAAGTATAAGGCCTGAGGACCAAATTCTCATGAATTAAGTTGTCTGCTGGTCTTGGTGCCAAATGCAATCTTAAACCAACTCATTGCAGTCAGCTAGTGGATTATCTTTCTATTAATAAGTATGGTGCTTACATATCTGCAGCTGTCCTTATACAAAAGAAGAGGCACTTCTAATATATAATGAAATACACTTATCTGACACTGATGAGTGCCAGGCAACTTTTCCCCCTTCTCCATGTGCTCCTCTCACATTGTTGCCCAAAGCAATTGCCTATGTTGCCTTTACTTTAGACTATGATTAAAGAATTTTTCATTCTATGCGACCAGGCTCTCTGGTATACTGAACTTTGCTGTGATTTAATAAAACACATAATTTTTTAGGAGTATGCACCATGTGAGCAGAACATTTACATTCGACTTTAGTGATGCATTTTACCTAACAAATCTGTAGTTAATCAAATTGCCACAAACAAATTATTAAGCAGCAAACCTAGAGTCTTGGCAGCAAAGGGCAGTTTCCCACTTGGCCTTCTTGGTATTTCTACCATTCATGACAGAGACTTTCTTTTTTGGCTTTCTTCAGTTTTACATCTGTGACCGGCTTCACAATGCCATAGTTTTCTATAATCATGATCCTGGAATTTTGTCTTGGCCTCTTTCTATGTGATCTGCTTTGATGTAAAAGACTGCAATATTGGTCAGGGTTAAATGTCTAGATCATGGCAGGACCATGATCAAGTAATATCTGACCTGATGCCTGTCTGGGAAGATGTTAATGTAGACAGTGGTCAGATTGCACTAATAGAAACCTCATTCTACAGTAATCTAAAAAGTAAACCAAGCTAATACTAAAAGAATGTACTTGTCTACATGGTTATATCTGACAATATCATTAAACTGAGAAGAATCGCTGTTGGTGACATAGAACACCCTAAAAGTTATATATTTTTAACTAAGTTACACCCTGTTTTTGATACTATTTATGGTTTGCATTGTTTTAGCAACAGCCACACAATGTATTTACATTCTGTAACTACCTCACTTTATTGTTTTCATTGGCAGAAAATGTCATTCCTGTATAGAATTCAGATTGCTTACCTACATACAAAGGATTTACAAGAACTGATACATGAATATGATTCCCCTTTACTTTTTATAATTGTATTTTATTGATATGACCCTCAGTGTTTAAGGTGATGATATGCTAAGAATTGCTTAAAATGAGAAATAGGCCAAAGTATTACTGTTTGAAAGTGCCACAGTTGAAGGCAGAGTGAAGAGCAGTCTATCAGAGACAGAGGCCAGACACAGTAACAGTGTAAATATAAGCATTATAGTGCACACTTTTGCACACTTTCAAATAGTTTCTTTTGGCAGGAATTGATAGTATTGCACCCAATTGTTCACACAAAGGGTGCCAAAAGTAGTTGTGTAAAGAATGAAAAAAGAGAGCTTGAGAAAGAAGTTTAAACCCTGCTTATTTTCTCAGCGTCACACAGCTGGTCAATAGCTGCATGGGCATGAGAATTTATTGGCAGTTTTGGAAGGTTAGGGGAGAGGATTCCAGACACTGTTTAACCCTCCAAGAAACACTTTGATTGGAGTATATTGGTGTCTTAAAGGCATGTGCTTTCCCTGTGGCACATCATGAAACGCTTCCTCCTCAGAGGTTCATGTTTGAAAGAGGAAATACACCATATTAGGCCAACAATGCAGCTCTGAAATCTGGGAGGCCATGACTAATGTATGCTTTGTGGTTTTCAGTAACTAAATCGCAAAATCATGCAGTGACAGTTAGATGTACTTTTAGAGGGTCCAGTATACAGTGACTAGGTTGTTCAACCACATCAAGATGCAGAAGTCTTTACAGCTGTTCTGAATGTCTCTTAAAAAGTTGTCTGCATTTTGCTTACTACTGTTGTCATATAAATGTGTATCCCAGCACACACCTTTGGTCAGTTTCTTTTTGTATACATTCACTTTTCTGCACTTGGTACAAGCCAAAGTGAGTTGTGTTGAATTAAAGAAAAAGTTTGAGAGAGAAGTTCAAACCCTGCTTACTTGCTCACCGTTGCACACTTGGTCAAATTCTTGTATAAAGTGGGCTTTGTTGTAAAATTGTATGTTTTCAAATGTTACATAAACAGGTGTTGTGGGAAGGGTGTTGCAGCACCTTTCAGATGATCCATCAAGCACCCTGGTTAAAGCATACTGAAGTCTAAAGTGGGCAAGCAGGTGCAAAACAGCTGGTTGGTTGAGGGAGGTAACAGTGTTCTTCATCCAGGGTCCTGTCTATATTTTCCTTTTGTATCCAGTGATTCAGAGCTAGTAGCCATTAGTCTTTATTTATCTTAAGAAAATCACTGCCCCCTTTTTCTTCATCGTTCCAAACATTATTCTATTCAAATTCATATATCCAACATTTTGTTTGTATATTATTTTTTTCTTTATTGGCTCCATCTGGTCTCTTTCTGACCCCCCGACAGAGTCACACTAACCTAGTCACTCTGACACACATACGCGCGCGCACACACACACACACAAACACACACACACACAACCATGTCTACTGCAGCAGAGCCTCAGCTGTGATAAAGATGGAACATGCTCTTGGAGCCCGTCATGCTACACTTCCTGTTCTGCAGCACTGATATTCTGACACTGATCGCCATCAAACTGTCAACAACAGACAGAGACTGAGGGCTAAGGGTGGGCGGAGTTGCTGGGGGCAGCTAGCGTATTTTTCCTCATAAATAATTTTTACTCAACAGAAACAATGAGCTGAAACAGGGTTTACTATTAATTTCTGTCTTTTTTTTGAGAGAGAATATTGAGATGGATGATGCTTGGTGTTTGCTGGGGCTTGGCAGAGAGATGGTGGGAATTGCCTATTGCCTTTCAGGGCACAGAGTTATGTCAAAGCGCAGTGAGATTGGATTAGATAGGGCCTTTATTCACCTCATTGAGAGGGATTACGCTGATATACTACAGAAGTTATCTTTGCATTGTGGGTGCCAATGGGGTATTCAGATCAGTCAATAAAAATCAGTCTTGTGGAAGCACTCTGACAAATGATCAACCACAAATTTTGTAATGTATATGGAATATTAGAGCAAACAGGATGCATCTGACCATAATTTGGATTGCTACAACAAAGAGTCTGAATACTTTTGACATGGGAGACTTCAGTTTTTGCTTTTTAATAAATTATTATTTTTTCAGCTTTGTCATTATGGGATATTAGGTGTAGATTAATGGGAAAAATGAATTAACTCTTAATTAAATCTACAACATAATAAAGTGTGCGAAAAGGAGGACTATAGCGCAGATGTGTGTGTGTGTGTGTGGGTAGGTGAGTAGGGGGGTGGGTGTGTGGGTTTTGTATGTGAAAGAGAGAAAGAGAGGGAGAGAGAAGCAGTGGGTACATATCTGTGGGAGGGAATGAGAATGTGTGTGTAAGTGAGAAGACAAAGGATTATGAGCCTGAGATGGGAAGCTTGAGATTCCAACCAAGTCTCTAATCTTTTTATACTAATTTGCTCCCAGCACTGAGATCCTAATATGCGATGTATGCATCATGCAAGTAGAGAGCAAAAGAGAAGGGGGGAGAGAGAGAGAGAGAGAGAGAGAGAGAGAGAGAGAGGGAGAGAGAGCATGCAAGATCTACCTGAGTTGAAACCAATTTGAAAAGAGTCTTGGCCAAATACCAGATTAAAAAACAAAATACATTCACAAAACAAAATCTACTAAGCACCAAAATTATTATACAATCATTTAGCAACTATTAACATACCATCTTGTAACAAACTTTTCAATATGTCAGCTTTACTGGGTGGTTGGCCTTGCAAGCAACTGGATGTGTTTTTGTATTTCTTTTCCACCGAATAGTGTCGAGGAGATGCAGTGACTGGTGGATTGGGCCTTGCATCTGCCAACGTCCTACGTGCATAAAGTAATAGAAAAATTCCAGAGTTATCAGTGTTTGGAAATAAAAGGAAATCAGTTGTATTCGATTTACTTTGAAACTGCATGGCTTGCGGTAAAAATTGACTAGTTCCACTGGCTAATTAGCAGATGAATGAGACTGTTATTTTTATGATAACCGCAGAGTGATAATCTAAGAAAACATCGTCCTTTGTTCTGCAGAAAAAATGGGTATCTCTTTTACTGGCACAGGTGGTATAGTAAAAGAAAGAACTTCTGGGTTTTATTGATAAGATCACATTATGGGTCACTGTTACTGTTAAATAGCACACTGTAAATGCTAAGTCCTTGAGAGGAGTTCAGGCAGGAAATTGATAAGCAGAGAATTGTGGGGAACCAAGTCCATGTAGAGGGAGGCAAAGCCTGCACGGCTTTGACACTGTCCAGGCAGTAAACTAGTCAAGGTAAACATGAGGTGCTCATCTTTCCTTTGCTGTCTCTTTAATTTCAGCAGGGTATTTGTGTGCAATTTACTGTCACATCCTAAGTATTGATTGGAGTGCCAGTGCGGATTCAGTTTGGGAAACTATCATCTGTGTGGGAACAAATTTTTTTTATCATTTATAGACTGATTTTCCAACCTATGGAATTCCACCATTGCTCACAAAATCAATCTGAATCAGGAACTCTATGATATCTATATTGACTTTCTGTGTAAATCTGTCTTTCAAACTCAACTGAGCCTCAGAGTCTCTCAGACTATCATGACAAGTTAGTCGATCAAATTAAAAAAATACACAATATATACACGCGTATAAAGCGTTATTTTTGGCCTTCTGTTGGTGGGTCCTACTAAATGGTAGTTGCTCTGTTTTGCAGTTTTGTTCCACAGCAAGGTAACTAGAAAGCTGGTGGCCATACTGTACAGAAATTTGCTACACTGAAGTTTACTGTTCCTTACCGGATGAATTGGAAGATCTTGATGATGCCCTGATTTTTCAGGGGCCATCTTCGGGTCAAAATTTATGAAATATAATATTATTAGAAAATAATTATGTTTATAATGTTATCTACAAAGAAAAGGTATTTAAAAAGGCCTTATATATTTTTGTTTAGTCCTAGACTTTTAGTTTTGTCATTTTGATGTTCTTATCTTATTACTGGGTAGAGAAAACAGCTAGATGCCCAAATTTGAAACATTTCTTTTAAACACGTATAAAGTCCTGACTAGACCCTTTGTATGTTCACACACTTTATAAAAGTTGTGACTTAAATAGTAGCCATGACCTGTCTTCTTTTCTCTTTATTTAACATTTTTGTCATAATAATGCCTGACTGCAACGAGCTGCTTCGGCAGAGCTTAGTGATTACGTATTTACATCTGATAGTCTACAGTGGCTGTTATGAGGGATTAAACTCTGTCTCAGGAGAATTGTGACATTGTTAATGACCTGACTTAAAAACAGTCTTGTTTTGGTGAATTGTTTGATTACTGACAGGTGCTGAAAATGTTCTCTAACAGGCTTGATAAACTCTCTTGTAAGGCAGTCAGTCATCAGAGGAAATACACCTATGGATCAATTGATAGGATTTCAGTAGCAAATCTGATTTTTGTTTTCTTCGAGGCCCACAGTGATTCATTCCTTCTCTACTGTACCACAAACTGTGTTGTACTTTTTTGTAGAACATAAAATTCTCCCTAAACTGGACCAAATATTTCAGCAAACGCCAATACCCCCTGGCAAGCTGTGACTGTTTTACTTAGAGTTGCAGTGATAACACAGACCTAAATGGTATTACAAGTGGCATAACTAATCATTTATAGCCTCTCAGAAGGTTTAAATTGATTGGGGATTATGGGCTGTGTGGCCTGATATACACAAATATCTCTGTGCTTACAGGACAAACAATTAGTTGGCTTTTTATTAGGCACAGCTAGCACCTAGCTATAAGTAATCCAGTCTAATACAGCAGTTTGCAACATACCCCACCTTATTGAACGTTATCATGGTCCATTTTATTTAGATTGTTACGGCGAGGTGTTGATTCAGCTTTATGTTTATTTTGAAGGCTGCAGTTTGTTGTGCTTTTGATTTGCAAAATAGATATTTCTGTTGTTTTATCTCAATTTTTCCTGTTTCCAAGAAAAAATGACACATCTTTCACAATTACTTGAAGTTTGAACATCCAGTCTGATAACAAATCATGTATCAACATAATATATAGAGTCAGATGAACATGTGTGTTATTCATCACACAAATGCATGTGTTCATACATTCTCTTCTCTTTATACTCTTTTTACTCTACAAGAGTGTGTAAGTTAGTTTCCAACTACCTATATTGCATATTTTTTTTTTATTACATTATCCCACAAGAGAAAAGAAAGAAGGCAACCAAACTATAAAAGAAACATGTATTAATTATTCAGTTAAATATAATGAAAGAAATAAATACTGAAATTAATTAAATGACCAAGCTTTCAATTTGAATGGTCATGGATATTAATAATTTAACTTGCTTCTTTATCACAACATTTCTTGCCCATATTCTGACAAAACTTCTTCACATAAAAAATACCTGGTGAATCTGGTAAAGGTAAATATGACTATATAATAACTGGTGAGACATACTCAATTTTTTTTACTTTAATAAAAGTAACAATCCCAAACTTGGAAAAATTCTCGAGCACAAGTGAAAGTCTTACTTCCCCAATTCAGTAATAGACAGTAGACGGATGCAAGTCAGTCAGAACTGGGGGGGCTGAGTCTATACATAATTTCATCATAGTAAATGCTGTGCAGAATTCATTATTTTTTAATTAATTTGAATGGCCAGGATCATCTATATCCAAGAGTTGTTAAAAACATTTTACACAAATTTTAGAACATTTTACAGTACAGCAGACAGCACATAGCAACACACTATATGGAGACACAAACAGCAACTACAAATTCAAAAACATGGAACTTATGCATGACAACTGCAAGGAGAGCAAGATGGAGTGAAGAAGTGTATGGATGCAAGTGGGAAAGGTGACCGATTGCCAGGTTATAACAGTTAATAATCATGCAGGACAGTGGGGATACAGCCATTCACCATGCAGAGGTTCATGGGCAGCTGTCACTGTTTTTTTCACACTGTTAAAAGATATTCCAGTCTGTAGTGCAGTTCATACAGTTTACTGATAAACTGAAAATTTTACGGAGTTAAAATCACAATATACAATGTACTTGTACCCTATTGAACCGAAAAGAAAGGATAATGTATAGCTAATGAGTTTAACCAAAGAGCCCTACAAAAGGTAGAAAGCCAAAACCAATGTGTAATTGCACAATGCAACTTGTAATACCTATGAATTTCAAAAACTGCATCAATTCAATAAATTAACTCTTACAAGCAAATCAATAGGCAATGGTAAATATAGAAATACATAAATAAAGAGCAGATATCAAGAAAAAGCCAACTTACATTACTCGGTAAACATTGTAAACATCAGAGCAACCACAGAACCTACACACGAGAGAGTAGCGAGATAAGGAAAGAGAGGGACAGAGAGCAGATGGCAGGCCAGACTATAACAACCTGGTTCGATGCAAGTGACAGATAAAACAACTGCCGACACAGGCCAAACCAGGTTAAACCACTAAAACAGGTTACGGTCATTAAAGACTTATGCCCGTGAGTATACAGCCCTAGTCTGCAAACTCCTCTCTTGTTTTGCAAGATTTTGTCACAAATCACAACCAGAGAGACTAAATCTTATACAAAAGTACTGCACAAACAAATAACAAAGAGCTGGCTGCAGTTTTTGCTGAAAGGGTAACATTAGCATTGGCTTGGCAAGTGGCTAGATATTGTCTACACAACTCACCATGGGATTTCAACCATTTAACCAACGATCATGCTTTTATTGACTGCTTACACTCAAAAAATGAAAGTTTTTCATTGATTTATTTAGTAAACTTTTTTGCCTAAATAGCCCCCTGCCAGCAGGGGGTACTGCAGCCCCCTTGGCACACATATTTCCCATGTGTCCCTGTCTGCAGTGTAATTGTATCCATCAGAGAAATATGCGTACTCGTGAGTATATGGCATTCAAATTTATTAAATCAAGTGAAAGTGGAAACTTGCAACATAAATAAATTAAATATTTGAAGTTGTATTCTGAATTTTTGTCAAATTAAGACTAAAGCAGTATGTTTTTCAATCTTTTTCGTCCATTTTTGCATTACTGTATGATCCTGTGCCTCATCTGTTTTATAATAGCCATAATTTACATGGTGCTGTTAATTATAGTTATTTTTGAGCAGCTAAAAATGTTTCCTCCACTTGGCATCATGCCTACTGACATCTTTTAGTGTTTTAAACTGAAATGCCCTAAGTGGCTTATTGCTTAAATACTCTCTGATCAATCATGGAGATAATATTTTGATTGTGTATTAACAATTCTCAGAGAGCCTTCTGCCCATTGGTGATGGCTGAGAGTGTTGCGATCACTGTGTGTCCACTGTCATTTGATCATATTGATGAAGTGCTGATGGATTTCTCTCTTGACTGATCTCTTGCACTGGGTCAGGCGGCAATACCTTTAAAGGTCTCTTAGCTAGGGAGGTTTTTTCACACACATACATTTCAAGAGGAGGTGATTTTTTTAAGCTTCTAAACTGCTTAAATACAGAATCATATGCAGTATCCATTTCCATAAATGGAACTTTTTTTCATCTGCTCAGCCATGTTGGCTGTTTGTGCTAACAAACCTCTTCATTTTTTTATTACAAACAAATTGTAATTGTAAGGTCAAAGGAAACACAGACTTAGAACTAGTTCACTCTTCAGCAGACTGATTTGGGGATTTGAGTAAGAAATTCAAATTTGGTTCAAGAAGGGAAGCCTGGTTGGAGCTGAGGTGCAACAAGCATGCGGCAACCATCATGGCTGACTGTGATAGGATGAGAAACTTCACACTCAGTAAACTTACACAATCATTGTTGTCACACAGTCTAAAGATGCCTTTTTTCTCCTTAAGATGAGAACAAGCTTATTGGAAGATTGTCTTTTTATTTCTTTCCCATCTCTCTCCCCTTTTCCACATCTCTGTGTTCAGGTGGACAAGCCAGAAGTTTTCTGATTAGACTCAATGTGTATTCATATTCAAACTTACCTACTTAGACAGTCACCTTTCTAATTCACTAATTCACAATTCTTCATTTGTTTCATCTGCATATTTACAGGCCACATTCCTTTCAGTGAAACCGTAAAACATCGCTTCTTGTGTGTGAACGGCCCCATTCCAAACACTCAGCTTTCCAATTATATTACATCCCGCTTAACTGATGCTTATTAATTCCTTCAAACTCATTATGAAATGCAAAATAGGGCTCTCCCATGAGAAGAATACTAATGAAAGTAGAAACTTCTCAACAGTGCTGCTGGTGTCAGAGGTCTTTCTGTTGATGTTTTCTTTAAGCTCCAGTACACAGATGAAATAAATGCCTCTTATAAGTATATACAGCATTTAAAGAGTCCAATGGTGAAATCACTGTAAGGGAGACGTGATCAGAGTTGCATCTTCTTTGGGTAATCACTTGTGGCAGGAGGGGCCTGCTGTATATATGGATTATGTCTAGAATGGAAGAGGGTCCCACAGTTGAGTGCTTGCAGTTGGAGTAAGTAAAATGTTGAGTCCGGGCTCCCCCTGATTGACACTGATCCAGCAGTGCCAGGCCATAGGGCTAACCCAAACAAAACACTTCAATCTCTCACCATTGCTTTCCATGTCTCCCCAAGGGCTTGACTGATTGATTCGCCGACCAATCAGAGAACATTGATCTCAGACCCCCCCATCCCCCCACCCTAAACACATATACAGGCACAGACACAGACACACAATCTCTCTCGCTCACACACACACACACACACACATGCACCACACCAGTAATATTCTGCACGCCTCCTCTCTCTCCATTCATCTGCTTGCTGTCAGAAGTATTCACTGGAGGGCCGTAGCTGTGGAAGCCTGGACTTTTAGAGACACCTCCCAGGCTTTCCTACAAAAATGCATCATGGTACTTCATACTGGAAAACATTACTGTAATTGTATTCTTCCTGGATACAGCTGCTTTTGCTACCCTGAGGCTCATGGGTCATTGATATACAGTGTTAGGATATTAAAAAATTTGCTTTTTTACGGTCATAAGCATATTCACTATTCACCTGTTTTGTATTTTCTGTATGACAGTGTTGTACATTGGACCAACCTTATTTATGACCTATGTAAATAAAAACATAAGGTGAGGTAGGAGTATAGCACAACTGCCAAGCATTTTGTAATATTCAGTACAGTACCCCTAACATGAAGGCATTTCTGATTGTGACATTAATGGGGATCTGAAGCTGTAGATTTTAGTTAAATCAGTTAACAATGAGATTACAGATCCCATGCAACATGTGGGTATCAGTTAAAGAAAACTTTACAGTGTTGAAAAAGTTCTTAAAGACCGCCCCCCCTCACCTTCACAACATACAGAAAAAATTCTTCTCCAAAAAGTATTTACATTAATCCAAAAATATATGGCAAAATAATGTATCCTGTTGTCATGTCTAATTTTCATAGTACAACCAGTCCAGGGCCTACAATGGCATGGGTAAAGTGGACCTGCATCGACTGCCTAGCTACTGAAGCAACAGTTTAATCTGGCTTTAATATTACTAGAGTTCCTAGAGTAGAGGGGGAGCTCTCTGTGCATCGCCCTCAACCCAATAAACATCACCTGCTCCGGCATGGTTTTCCTTGTAAAAAGATGCACTACTCAGAAAAGGGGTAGAGTACTCATAAATGACAATCAACAGATCAATAAGGGAGTGGTGCATCTTCCAACAGGAACACCTTTGAATTAACGGAAGAGGGAAACGTATGTACAAAAAAAAACAAAAAAGGATAGAAAATCTCTACCTATTTACAGTATGTTCTCGTTATTATTGCAGTTTTTATTAGAGATGAAAGTCAAGAATCACTGCTGATTTGAAACACAGTGTTGATTCTGACGGTCGCAAGTCTGGTTGCTAATCCAAACCAGTCTATACAACCTCTGTACATTAAATGAATAGCTCAGCAGCTTATCGTTTATCAGATTGTTGTTTCTGTGGGAATGAGGAAGTAATTTACCATGTATCAAAGCTGAACTGTCAATAACCAGTGAGTACCTCACTACTAAAAGCTACTGATTTAGTTAGTGTTAATTGTTATCAAATATAGTCAATTCTCTTTGAAAATATATTATTTGTGTAGTAATAACTGTGAGGAATGTCTCTCTCTCTCCCTCTCTCTCTCTCTCTCAATCTCTCTTTCTCTCCCTCTCTCTCCCTCTCTCTCTCTATTTTTTTTGTACATATAGACAGTTCTTACAGTTACTACTACACACAGAATGACTCGCCTTTAATGGCCTAAGAACACTTTGATTGCAACCTGAAGGAGCTGGGGATTGAACCACCAACCTTCTGTATAATGGAAGACCTATTCTATTTTCTGAGCTCCAGTCACCCCTGTATACATACACCATTCAGCCAAAACATTAAACCTGGAAAATACTTTTAATGTTCTGGCTGATTAGAGTACATGTATGATAGAATTCAAAGGAAAAATCAGGTAGTATCACATTGCTAATGAGGTATGACAGTAAAGTGCTGACCTTTTTCTGTTAACAAGTAGTGGAAGAGATGCCAGATTTAGTACCTATACTACAGTTACTGCTCCCCCACCTGCACCACTTGATCTTTGAAAATTCGGGGACAAGCTTGTTTTCTGTCTTACCGGGTCTTGGGTGGTGTGTTAATATGAATTTTAATTCTGTGCATTCAGTGGGGAGACCGGTCCGAAATGTGTCAGCTTGTCACAGGTGGTGGAGTTAGGGTAGATGTCAGATTCCAAGGCTCAGGAAAAGATACGTCAAGTCACAAGGCCAACCCGCGTTTACATCATGTCCGAGCACCCTTTCTGCATCACGCCCACAAATAAACACAAATAAACATTACTTGACCTCCAGTAATATGATCGCGGTAATGTGGCGTAGCTATCACTGCAAGTGTTGGATCTGAAATGTATTATTAAGTTATTACGCTCATTTAAACTATTGTAGCTACATCTAATATTAGAGGATTGCTTCCTTTGCCTTGTTGCTTGACATGACATGATACATAGCTGAGCTTTTGAATCTATGGTCTATCAAAATGGCAGGGAAAAAGGTAGACTAAATAGGAACTGGTTGAAACAACAACATTCTGTTGATTTGGAGGCTTCAGAGCTGTTGGATGCATCTTTTGAAGGAACTGGGCTGAAAAATGTGATATAGAGAAATGCAATTAATTATGTCTGCTGATAAGTGATTAGTTAACTACCTTTTTAGCTCGTGATAACATATTTTCAGTAACTTGCCCAACACCATGACTTGTCAATGTGTGATGTTTGATTCTGAGGAAGAAAATAAAGCATTGTGCCTTGATTTTTGGGGGGTCTATTCCCATTTTTGTGAACAGGAATAAGGGAGTGTGTTTATTTGGTGAGTTTTTCCCTTTCTCCGTCAAACTAATTATAAAAGCTTTTAAAGTATAAGCCGTTTTTCCTGAGAATAAACCATTTTGCTCTGATTAAGATGCTTCTTCTGACTCAGATTACTGGAGTAATACAAGGGTCTGTGTAATTATGACTACTGGCTATTGTGAAAGCATCTTTTCCATTTTAAACAGCTGAACCCTGATCAGTCACTAATATATTGTCTCTCTTTCTTTGACAGGGGGGATATTTGAGTCCATTGAAAGTGGCCCATCAGGTGCTGAGGAACTAGCCTTTAAATTTGCTTTAAACACAATCAACAGGAACAGAACCCTACTGCCAAACACCACGCTCACCTATGACATCCAAAGGATAAACATCTATGACAGCTTTGAGGCTTCCAGGAAAGGTATTTATGTGTTTGTGACTGGCAGATCTGCCTCCGGTGTTGGCCTTCTCTCGGCTGCAATCTGTGTGTTGTTTGTATTTTTGTATGTGTCTATGGTCTTGGTATGCGTGGGTGTGTGTGTGTGTGTGTTCACATATGCTTATGCCATAGTCATTTTGCATTGTAAATGTATTCCCTGTTTGAGGCTTGTGAGCTGCAGTGGCTTAGATTGTGACAATTATAATCAGGCGAGGGAGAAATGGCTGAGCACTTCAAATGTAAACAGAGAGAATTGATTGGTTCCAGGTAATGACTCAGCGGCCGTAATTCAAAGTACTGTTTGGGCTCCTGAGACAGCCAATAAAGTGGTATAATCTAGCAGTTTTCTGTGTGCATCAGACTGACATTTCAAGTCTCTTATCAATTACAGGGCATTATATTCTGTCACATGATTTGGCCAACTTTTGTATATCAAATAAGCTGATTAGAGTACACAGTCGACCTAATGCAAAGATGTGCAGTTGTCTATATGTATTCTGATTGCAGCTCCATAAGAGCAAAGTCAAATTGATCTTAGTATTGTGGAAATGTAATGCAATAGGATTGTGCAATCAATATTAGAAGATATATCCAATTTAGCCATAAAAGCTGGGCATTAGTGAGCATCAGTGTTGTTAGATGATATAGCCTGACTGGCAGACTGCATAATTTTTCATCCCAATAGCACTGAATAAGGTTGAGGTCAGGGATCTTTGAGGCCAAGTGACATTCCTCCCATTCTTCCTAGTGTTGTTATAACTAAGGTGATTTAATTACCATGAAGCTTTATGGCTGTACCAGCTCCTAACATGCCATCACATTCACTAAATGCTTTATTGAAGGGGTGGAGGCCTCACCTGAACCCCAGTGAGATTGACTTGCTCTCTGCAGTTGCTGCAGTTGTTTCCACTTGCAGTGTAGACTCACTCGCACTGGGCCCAGTTGGTTTCAGGTCATTTAGGTTGACAGACACAGACAAAACCTAACCGAAATACTTCAGGCATGAGCGTTACCGTTTATTTCAATGAAAGGTTTATGAAATATCAGCAGCATGCCACTCTCCTTTCTTCTTTCTCTTTTGTTTCTCTCCTTCTCCATCAGACTAGCTCATATTAGGTTGAACCCACCTTTTTGACAATTGGCAACCAATCAACAGAACAACTAACAGCCTGTGACCATGGCAGTGCTTTAGTGCCTATTTGGAGAAGCAGGACAGTGTATGTAGGACTGAGTGAAAATAAACCACAGTGTTTGTGTTCATGGTGATGAAGGAACATGTCATCCAATGCAAATGCATAGCGCACTGTGGTCTTGTTCATGGATTTCAGAAAACAATGGTAGACTATGGCACAGAGGAATAGATATATCAGGCTTTGGATACACAGAATCAATTTATAGAAAACAAATACAGACTATCAACAGGCATATTAATAATTATATTTAATGTAAATAAAGATCAAATAAAAAAATAATGCTATTATATATATGTATATACTGTATATAATAACCAACTAACCACTTAGATGTTTCCCCTCTTTAGCTTGT
The DNA here is from genome assembly GCA_016859345.1 of Istiophorus platypterus. NCBI lineage: Eukaryota > Metazoa > Chordata > Actinopteri > Istiophoriformes > Istiophoridae > Istiophorus > Istiophorus platypterus. The sequence continues at coordinate 25,303,556 of CM029126.1, read as the reverse complement.
GACCAGCTTTCTCTGGGAGTGGCAGCCATCTTCGGTCCCTCTCACAGTTCCTCTGCCAATGCAGTCCAATCCATTTGCAATGCCCTGGGAGTGCCACACATCCAGACCAAGTGGAAGCACCAGGTATCGGACAACAGAGATGTCTTCTACGTTAGCCTTTACCCAGACTTCTCCTCCCTCAGCCGGGCCATCCTGGACCTGGTCCACTTCTTTAAATGGAAAACAGTCACTGTGGTTTATGATGACAGTACTGGTAAGTCCAAAAACACTTCATCTACTTTTACTGATAGTTCTTCTCCCTCTTTGGCCTTATTCCAGCTGTCCTATCTTAAGCTAACTATCTAATTTTTATCCTTGTTATTGCCATTTTCAAAATTCATACATTAGGATATGTATCATACTTATTACTTAACTTGCCAGCCCAAACTTTACTGTTTTGGTTCAGTCACCACTCTCATAACATAATTTTTGACTGTCGCAGGCAGCTTTTTAAGTGAAAATGTTCTAAAAAACCACTGTACTCTAACTGCTCAGCAGGAAACAACAAATATACAGACATATGTAGCTCCTCAAAGCAAACAACTAAAGATTTGTCAGGTATTGACAGAAACCGAAATGAGCTAAAAGAGACTGGATATTAGTCTTACATCCACCACATACATGAATCTAAACAAATTCTATAATTCTAAAACTAAACAAATACTTCCTAACAAATTCACAAAAAAAAAAAATAAATAAATAAACATTAGTAGTTATTGAATGTTTAACAATCAAATTAGAAAAAAAATGCACAAAAATCCATAGATATTTCTTGGTGTTTATTATGAACATGGCTCATTATGGCTATGGTAAATAAAAAGTTTAACTTTTTATACCTTGGGGATCTATAGTTTGTAGTAGCAGATTTGCAAGGATAGGGCACATGGCCACACCCACTGAGGCATCTTAGGGGTGGAGCAACCTAGAAATGCTAAATTTGATGGAGGCTAAGTGAGTGAACTGTTTTTCCTGCGTGGCCTGTAGAGATCCAAGAAGAAATCCCAGCAGTAAAGGAACCAATTATCATTGTTACATTTGTGATGGTTAAGATGACTAAAATCCAGCAATGTAACATAACCTTTAACAAAAGTATCACATGTGGTTCACTCCATTTGTTGAGACAGGAGTATTTCACTTTTTAAAATTCAAGTTTATTTCTGATTTTCATGGCCTTTGATGTACCATGAACTATTGCAGGCAACATAGCAATGCTTTTAGGTAAATGTTATAGTCAATATGACAAAATGCTCAAAATGACAATGTATATGCGGATGATTACCAGGTATGATGTTTTCCATGTTGCCCATCTTAGTTTAGTGTGCTAGCATGCTAACATTTCAATACCAAACACAATGAATAAGTGAGGTTGATGGGAATGTCATTAAATTCGTAGATATCTAGTCACAAACTAAAGTATTGGACATATATTTTGACCTGAACATGGAACTAGATAAAGTCAGATGGCCACCATAATTACAATCCATCTTTGGGATCAGTGATAGGAATGTCTGTGAAAAATTCTAAAACAATTCATTCAGCAGTTAGCAACACATTTGAGATATAACCTTAAATGGCAACCACAACTTCACCAAAGTCAGTGGGATTCATCTCCTGGAAACAATGAATGTCTGTACAAAATACTGTGCAAATCTGTTTAAAGTGTTGGACTAAGTGTTGGACCAACCATCAAACTGACAAAACTGAAATTTCCATACCCTTTTCCACACAGTTCTCATTACGTTCTTTCCATTTCATATAAAAAGAGATGTGTACCACAAGATTAATGTTTCACACCTCTCTGTTTTATATCTGTCCTAAACTAATGTAGAATGGTAGACTGAGGTTTTCTCTCAGGTGTAGCTGAATATTGTTAGCTTTTGTAAACCTTCCAAACCTCATTGAAGTTTGAGAAGGCATGTTGTTCTTGTTACTCAAGTAAGCAGACTTTGTACAAACCTTGCTATTATTGAAGCCCAGGTCACCAGGTGACAAATAAGCCAGCAGGCTGGGTACATGTACCATATGCCAGGGGTTCGGGTGTGCGCCAGCCTGAAGACAGACTGCCAGGCTTCCCAGGACTCCATCCAGCAGACACACTAGGACAAATTGGCCTTGATCACTGTACTGCAGTGTGTTTAGCATTCAGGCCAGAAAAACTCAGCTTTTTGGGGTCACAAATTGCATGTGCTAGATTACAAACAAGCAGCTGACCAAATTATCAAGATATTGCAATCCAGAATGTTGCAGCTCATGGACTCAGTCTTTCTGACAAGTGTTATCAGGGGATTAAAGCTATCTGTGGAGGCTAACTCAGCATTAACTGAATGGAAGACAGGTGTCCGGCTCATCATGAGGCTAACACATATAACCATATTGACAGTGGAAAGAAATTAAATACATTTACTCAAGTGGTTTTCATCATTTTGAAATCCTTAAGATTTTGGTGACATAAAACACCCTTTTTATACAGTGATAGCTTATCAGTGTATTTAAATTCTGCAACTAGCTCCCTGAATTGGAATTTTCTTTGTTACTGGAAGACTGAATTTTCCCATGGTTGATTATTTTACATATACAAACATAAAGAACTCAGAGGAAACAGTGATTGTATGTATGTACTGGATGTGATTCAGACAGAAAAAAAGTCTGTTAATGAGTGCATTTCCAAATTTAGCAAAAGTAAATTCTGTAAGTTAAGTAAAATTATGTCAGATGACAAAGCCAATACATGTGTAATTTTAAACAGAAACAGAAACAGAAAGTCAAATTGTTGTGACCACAAGTAAGCACAGGGGTCAAAAAATCTCAGGACTAAAATTCAAAGTTTTTTTTGGTTTGCCTGCTTTTTTTGAATGTTCCTTAAGTATTTTCTTTTTCATTTTACTTAGGCTCCATAAAGCTCAATACATCTGCAAAGATGTTGTTGCTTAGTCCGTCTGATTAGACATCTGCTGAGGTTGATGCTAGGTGGAGCTATGTTGGAAGAATAAAAAAACAACCCAACCCAAGACAACGGAATGAATGCATCAGAAGTAACAGTAGGGTCAGAGATGTAGGTCCAGCCCAGCTTCACACACTGGAAAACAGTTCTCAGAATAACACTATTCAGGCATGGTAAGGGAAAATACCTGTGTGGGTAGACCACTGGTGTGAAGGCTCTTTAAGTGACAAATTTATTGTAAGTTTTTTTTCACTAAGACATTTTCACATGACAGTAGAAAATGCACAAATATAAAGAATAAATTGGATTTAGCTGCTTCACTGATCTTAGTGGTAGCTACAGCCCTGGAATTATATTTTGATCCTCTAAAATATGATGCATTGTTGTAGAATGAACTACCCAACAGCACATCCTACTTAATAATTACATTTACTTTGATACTTAAATACATTTTGCTAAAATATATTTTTGCACTTTTACTTTTAACACCCCTATATTTTTATTGTGAAACTTACAATCTGAAGCCCCAGGTCACCCTGACATTTATATAACATTTATCAGCTTTCACACAGATACAGCTGGAGCCACGAAAGGCTTTGTGCAACTTTTTTCTATGTATATTGTAATTCTACCCAACGCCTGGAAAAAGACTTCACTGCTCAATTCCCCTTTGAGTAAATTTTGAATTCGGGGCTTTTTGTGGTGTGTTTTGTTTTGTGGTATTGATACTTTTACACAAGTATAGAATCTGAATATCTCTTTTTCCACAATGTACCTATACTTACAGTATGCATACCTAACGTTATTAACATAATGAAGAACTAATTTACTTTCCTGGTGAGAGCAGTTGGTTGAAATGCATCAAATTTAACAATACATTTATTTTAAGTGCAATTATTGCTAAAGATTGTACCTTTAAAGCTACAGCACAGTAACATTTTTACATATTTTTTTTAGTTGAAGTATTCTCCAAAACATATGTCAGAGTGGAGAGTTGCTTTCAAAGGCTTCTGTGACCCAGGCTGATTGAACAGGCTGGCAGCAGTGCAGAGATATTCCCCTCTACAGTTCTAGAGTGAGCCTCAAACTTCTAACCAATTAGAGAAGAACAAAGTCGGGGGTGGGAGCTCACAGCTGTCAATTAAGCAGGGTGGGGGAGATTTAGGAGGAGAGGTGTGGTTTGCTCTTGAGTCTCACGCTATCACTAGCTTGATTTCCAGAACTTGCGTGTTGTAGCTTTGACACCCCCCAGCTAGCAGATGGAATTGTGCCAGAACTCAAAATCAAAGATCAAAAACACACAAGCCTTAAACATGTGTAAAGATGTAAATTTGTGTATGTATGTACGTATGTGTGTGTGTGTGTGTGTGTGTGTGTGTGTGTGTGCGTGTGTGTGTGTGTGTGTGTGTGTGTGTGTGTGTGTGTGTGTGTGCTTCTTCTGCCTTCGTGTAGAAGAGTCTAAGTTTAAGACCTTGAGAGGGGGAGAACATTTTGGCATTTTGGTCCACAGACCTTTAAAAGGCTGCTTGAGGGTTAAGATTTGTTTTTAGGGGTCAGAGTAGAATCAGATTTAGGTTAGGGTTGGGGTAATGGGTTAGTGAATGCAATATGTCAATGAGTGTCCTCACAAAGATAGAAGTACAAATTTGTATGTGTGTGTGTGCATGTGCGTGCGGGTGTGTGTGTGTGTGTCTGCGTGTGTCTGCGTGGGTTTTTACCCTGCACGTTGTGTAGGTGGCTTTAGCGAAGAATTAATTGTCACTGATCCCACCACCTCTATTAATTAAGATGTAGCATGGACACAGCTAGTTCACTATGGGGTTAATAGTGGCTTGATTTTCTGTCTTGGTGATAGGAAATGAGACTGGCTTGACCTACAAACAGCTTCTACTTCTCACTGTCGCCATTTACACAGGTGACCTGATAGTGAGGACAGATAGTGTTGATGGTAGACAGGACAAACTGAAATCAGATCTAAATGGTGAACCCTAAAGAGGTTCAGGCAGGATACTATTTCATTTGAATCTTTTCTTCTCTGGTTTCAGTACGAGAAGCGCTTTGCCCAGCATATTGAGCAAAGTCAGTGACGCAGAACATTTATATTACCATATAATTCTCATGGGCTCTCCCTTTGAACTAACCACCCGCTGTTCTAAAACATGTCTGTTTTTGGGAATGGGATATAAAAGGGGTAGGAAACAACTTCTTTCTTTGTGCTGTTTCTCCACCAAGAGGGGAGCAAACAAGCAAATCAGTAACCATAATGGCACTCCTCTAACAGCTCAACTTTATAATAGCAAAACTGGGATGGCAGCAGCATTCATTATAGCACTACCAGCCAGCCATAACATCCATAGCACTACCTGGAAGACTGTTGCTGCTACCACTACTGCTGTTACTACAAAGTTTGATGAGACCCTATGGGAGAACAGGGTGCTACACAATAAAAAAAAGATCTGCTTCTTTCTGCTCTTAACAATATGGAGTCCGTACATATCTCCATGTGCCTATGACCAAATAACAGCCATGGCAATCATGGCTGCTGCTGCTGTGTTTCAGATTAGGTAATGTCTAAGTTTGCCATAGAAAGAAGCAGATATTAATGTAAATAAAGTCAGTGTCAACTACGCCAGCAAACCATCTGGTCAAAAATATAGGGAAACTGGACGTGGACTGTATGTGGACAACTTATTATTCCACCCAATTATAATGCAGCTACAGCAGATAGTTTATTAATATTATAATTGATTAATTCATTTTTACTGGTTTTTAACCTTCCAATAATTCCTATGATTTTTGCTGGAGAGAACTATGTAATTAGATACTAATTATACAGAAAATAGAAAATGTTCTGAGACAGAATTTTTGGCAAGAGTTTAGGAAATTGTATGAAGTATATAAGAGGCTATTGATCTTGAGAGGAAAACACACAATGAATGAATTAGAATTGGTAACCTGTCTGTTAGCTAGGGATATGTAGTGTCAGAACTACTACGCTAGCTTTAAAATCTGCATTTGTTGAAAATCGGGGAACCACCTTCAGATGAAGGAAAAGAGACAAACCAAATGAGTCTTAGAAGTAGTAAACTCTTGATACAGGGAGTTTACTTCTAAATGTTTATAAGCAACTTGTGAATGAGGTAGATGAGATGTTACCAAGGAACCCAGGACGCAGAGGCCAGAATCAAACAGAGGAAGAATATTATTCTTTTGAATTAAAAAATGAGGACTTAAAATTGATGAATCACAGCACTATCAGATATCAACTCTTATTATAGGCAGGGAGAGACGTTTGTTTACTCATGCAACATCGTCCCTGAGCTGAGTGCCTGGGAGTTGGACCCAAAATGGTTGTTTTGGTGCTGGTTTCACTTGCCACTTTCCCCGTAAGGTAACTGGATGCAAGCAACAGGGGTCAGCTAGCGGGGCTTCTCAGCTGATCTGGTGATCTCACGGGAGGGTTGATGGCAGCTGATGGTAATTCTTTAAATCAGGCTGAAGTTGGTAGGCAATTGCCTTTGCTGGCTTCTTGGTTCCTTGCAGTTGTGGTCAGATAGAACTCTGCTAGAGACTTATTAAAGTACAAATATGTGTGAAAAAAAGATAAAAAGAAAAAGCTGAAGAAGAAAAACAATGAAGAAGAAAAAGATGTGAAGCACCTAAAAAAGGCAGTCAGATCTTTTTATAAACTGGCCAGTCCAGGGAAATAGACTTTTGTGCCCATATTGAAATTTGCCTCTAATAAATATTTATTCCCTTGTTACGAGGAAGCGGACAGGTATAAGTCTTGTATTATTCTGCAAAGATCACATACTTAGGATTCACTATGGTCAATCAACAGTGATTCTAAATATAAATTGTATATAATAATATATTTCGTAGAATACTGAGGAAAGCATATGGTTTGAATGATAATCACAGTTCAGCACATCAGGGAATCATTTAGAATGGTATGCAGAACTAATTAACTATTCAAGATGATTATCAGTACTGTTGATAGATGAACAGGGTTAAACAGTGACTAATTTGATTTGTAATATAATATTAAATAAAGTCTTATAGAAATGAAATCTATACCCTCAGGACGCAAAAATTACAAAGACCTAACTATCCATGGTCGCTAGGTGTCAGTGTGGAGACATGGTGGAACAGGACATTAATCTTGCATTCCATAACTTGCCCATTTGATCTTGACCACACATGGGAGTTGGACTAGATTTCTGAAAACTTTGCAGACTAATGCTGAGTAATAATGTATTGATCACTGAATAGACAGCTAAAATCATGTTAATTCAGACATGAGTTTAACCAAGGAGGAATATCAGCGTTATGTCACTTCGAGAAGGCAGATGAAATTTATTGCTAGAGTCTGGTGAGTTCTTTTTTTATCTCAAAGGCTATGCAGGGTGAGGCTTTATGAGTGAAGCACTGGTCTCTGTTCTATGCACATTGTTACCTAATATGGTCTTTTTCTTTTATTTCTTAAACTTTTATTGTGAAAGGTGAGAAAGCCATTTGGAAGTGCTGTGAGTTTCTGAAAAGGTCCATTCATATCCACTGTTATTTCTTAGTGTTATTTCTTTCTCACTGAGGCCTAAATACTGTACGTTGTTTGAAATTGCCTTGAAAGCATGTAATCTTTTTTCTTATCTAACACCTCTATTACCACTATGGACCACTAGGGACAAGAGTCACAAATCACATACAGTTATCATTAGAAACAAGATCCCTGCTAGTTTATGTTAGTGGAACATACATAGTAATAGTCTAAAAGCATGGCTAGCTAAAAACCCTAATAAAGGCAGTCATGGCCGCTCTGTTGCTCTGAGTTAATTTTTACCAGAATAACCGTTTTTGTTGACTAATTACAATCACCTCTACTTTGCTGTTGTTTCAGTCACAAGAGGATCCATTTGCCATAGTCATGCATGGAACTACTCAACCTGTGAAAACAGCTAATTAATGTATTCTTGTGGCTCTCAAGGTGATTTCTAAAGTTTGACAAAATAACTTTTCTCCAAGCCAAGCTTTCAGATCAGGTTTGGAGACTACACATTTTTGACAGAAAACTCCAAGATTTTTGAAGTTGAATATTATTGACTAAAGGTTAAGATATCTCAACCTCTGCTGCTTTAATTTTGACAATTCTTTTTCTAATATCCATTTTTAAGCCCCCAAACTTTATGGAGGAACAAGAATAAATTGCTGGAGAACCACTTTAAGTCCCGGTCAATGAAATGCAAAATTTCTCACAGAAATGTTTTCCAGTGGAAGACTGAGGCTCAAAGGACAAACTCCTTGCCTTTCCTGGTAGGCTTAGTGTTACAATAATAGACCGTCACTGACAGTATCTTAATACTACTCACAACAGGAAAATCAAAGTAAGAGAGTGGTGATTATGACATGACTCTGTTGCTCTACTGATGGAACTAATGTTGTTGACATGTATATTATTAAAATTGGACCTTTATCACATCTTTGCAAATGCAGGATTGTACATAGTAGCAACAAATAACATCCATTTTACGGTGAAATAATGGCAGCTACCACAGTACAAAATCACTGGTGCGTTCCATAATGCAATAATAACAAAAATAAAGAACCATACATGATTTTTACTGATTTCCAAGTGACACTGAAACCAGTAATGGTGGATTAATCCATATTTTACAGTTTTAACTGGGGCACTTGTGTATGTAGCCTGCATTTTGGGGAGACCGACTACTTAAAGAACAGCACTCATGAATGTCTTGAACATGGAATTATACCCTCCCAATTTGAAAGGAATAATTGGAGATCTTTACTTTTGTCGTTCAAATGTCTGTAACAAGATAAATGCACAACGACAGCTAGAATCGGAGATCCATGAAGAAGAGCCAGCGGCATACATTTGGCCCATTCCCACTTGGGACATAGCCACTGACCTTGACTACACTGCTGTTTGTCCTCCGGGTAAGAGTTTAGTAAAGTGATGTCATGTTGAGTTTAACAAAGACATATATAATCCTGAACTTTATTGTGATTCTGGTTTATACATCACATGAAATTATGAGAGCTTGCAATTATCATATTAAAGTGACATTCTAAATGGCAACAATAGTCCCACCAATTTTATTTTGACCAAAAGAAAACAAATTGCCCTTTTTAACCACTTTTAATGTATGACTGACTCATGTATACATTCCATACATATCATTATATATATGATATTAACAGATTGACGCAAAAAAAAATAAAAAAAAAAAAACTAAAAAAAAAAAAAATTATCTTTATCTTATCTTATCTGATGAGGATTCAGAAAGGATTTTAAGGACAGTCTGGGAATTGATCATCAGCAGCCAACTTTGTTTACTGGTCATGGATTAGAGAATGGTTGTGGAAGCATCAGTTGGACCAAGCAATAACAGAGGACCTCATCTCATGATTTTTTTTTTTTCATGATGGATGCAGATATCTCTCAAGTGCGAGTGTAACAGTCAGTAGAGTCATCATGACTTGGGCTAATTTTTATTCTTTATTCTCAGCTCCCTACCTACGTAGACGACCAAAGAGCAAGTAAGGGCGAAAATGCAAAATTTTGAGAGTACTGCCTTGATGTTAGTGTAATCCCATACTGTAATGATATTCAGTGTGGAAATCCAACAGCACTGACACTACACTCTGAGATATCCTCTCACTACAAAAAACATCCTCCCCCTGAGGGCCTGATTGGTGTTGCTCCATGTGAGGCTATTACATTTGTCACAACTTTTCACAGTAGAGATAACCTAACGCTCTGGAATTTTGAACTTGTTGTTGCTGACAAATGCTTTCCAACTGAGAAACTGCTATAAGATGTGAAAGCCAAACTAATCATTCCTCCCTTCCAAAAGCAGCCAAACTCATATAAGAAAAGAAAAAATAGCCCTTCTCAGGATTGTGGTGGAGTGAGCCATTTAGAGAGTGACAGAGAATCATATCTGAGCCCTGACTCTTCCTCATACCTACCTCTATCTGGCACAGCAAAGCAAATCTGGTGAAACAGCTGTTTGAAGCTTGAACTTATCAAGGAACTCTTGATCTAAAAGCGGATAATGTTGTTTAATAGTTCTTGTGTTTGTACTAAAATAAATACTCAAACCATATAAAATGACAAACTTGTATCCTTGTGCTCTTGAATCATTTTTTTAACAGACAATTTCTGGATTTAATTCATCACAAGCTATTCATTGTACTGTACATTTCACATGTAATATATTATTACTTTTGTAAAAAACAAATAAAAACATAATTTTTTGTCCAAACATGTCATTTGTTCAAGCAAACATGTATTTCAGACTTAATTCATATGCATTACGAAATCAATACAGTTTGTACAATCAGTTGTTACTCTGGCAGAAAGTCAGTCTAAATCTAATGTTTCTCAGCTATGTGCACTGAACCATTCCCAAAGTTGTTGCCAAGCCTACTTCTACTCTAACCACTCTTAAAACTGAGAGAGACAGTCCTAAACTTTATGCATTGTAGGAAAAAAGATCAAGTTTCTTTTTTTAATTTGGTCAGGCTTGGAGCTCTCCAGATGTCAACTTGCCAGTAGCGTTTATGGCTGTCTTTAAGTTTTGCCCAATCATTAACAACTTTAATGTGTCACCTGAGAAATGTTATAAACATTTAGGCATTGAGCCTCTGCCAGGAAATAGGGAGGGTACACTCTACTATAAGGGCTTGCACCAAGTTGCCTTAGGATGCGTAACAAATCTACATTATGATGTTCCCATTGTCATATCAGAGTCCCAGCATAGAACATCTGGTTTCAAGTCCAGTCCACTTTTCTTGACAAAAGCCTGGCAAAACCTTAAAATATTCTGGGAGCTAGTGGGAAGTGAGTAGTATGAAATTGCTTAATGACCTCCTTTGATATAGACAGCACATGACCATGAGAAAACAGCCAAAACCTTGAATACACCAAAGTAAATTCTGACAATTGATTTAAAATCTTGGTGATTAGAGTCTGGGGACTGATGCTCCTGGATGATTTAACAGAAGCCAGTACTGAATGGTTTGGTAGGGTAACCATTATTGGCATTTATGGAATTGGCCATTACTGGAACATAAAAAAACAGTAGGTGTACACAATCAAGCATAAAAACTTATGAATTTCCTAGTGTAGCACTTGTGCAAAAGGATGTTATTGTTAAATGTAAGAGTTTTGTTGAGCAATATGATGATTAATTTTGAGATTAATTTGGGGAATCAATCAAATATGATCAACTGTATATTCTATGCAAAAGGTTGGCTTTTGGCTTCTTAATAGTTAGTCACTTGGTGGGTGCAGGATGGGTTCCCTGTGATCAATTTTATTAAAGGCTAAACCACAAAACGTCTGTATATAATCCGATGTATGTAATTTAATTGTCCACAGTACCTCAGACCTTGGTCTATGCCAGGTTTAACAAAACTCATGTGCAGGGTAGATCTGGCTTCACCTTCATCATGCTGTAGCATGCAGTCTTGAAAAGTAAAGCCACCAAATGCAAAGTCTATTTCAGCCCAGCAGGAATGGTAAATTTTGAGTTGCCTGGAGAAACTATTGCATAAATTGAACTAAACTAAACTATATTTTGGAAACTATTGCACAAATGTGACCCCCCCCCCAAAAAAAAGGTACAATATACAGAAATATTTTAGCAGCTGTAGACATAGCCTTAAGGTCAGACTGAGCAATGTGTTGAGGATGAGTTTCAACCATCACGTTAGCTGTCATAATATTGTTAAAACCTAGTGTTTGAAGAAGAATCTAATTAACACAGGTAAAGCAACAACTTACAGTGTTTACATATTTTCCAGTATCCATACTTGGATTGTTAGCATCAGTGTTATAGTAGTTGATTATCCTAGCATGGCTACTGTAGCTTACAAGCTAGTGGTTTCTTTGCATCTCAATAAAAATTAACCTTTCCATCATAGTTGAAGATTTATTTTTCATAGCAGAAAGTGTAGCCAATCTCTAGCTTTTTGGCCAATGTGTTAGCATAACTTTCAACAATCCCATATTTGTTCATTAATTGCAGGATTCCACAGATTGCAAATATGACAACGTTGTCATATCCATTAGTAGAAAGTAGCAGCATGCTTATTAATCAAGGCAAACAGGTAAACATATATGTATATATATTTTTTTAGACTACCATGGCTGATAAGTAGAATCCAACTGAAATTAATTAAACATTTGACACAATGAGAAATAAGAAATATCATAGGACTGTGTTGTTGATCTAAATCGATTAATGATGTGGATGTGTTAATTATCCTAAACTTATCAAGAAAGCAGGTAAACATGGAGGAAGTATTGGATTTGAATTAACGGTAGAGTAACACTGATTAAAGAAATTATTTTAAAAAATGGTAAGACTAAATAGTGCCTGAAAATAGTAATTTTCATTTTCCTGAGCATCTCAAGACATATGGGGAGTTGAATTAATCACAAATAGCAATGGCTAAGGGGAGAAAATAATGAATCTAAGGAAAATTGGGGAAAAAAGCTTTATCTATAGCATATATAAAGCTATGAGAATATGCCTGCTCTTTTTAAAAGAGAGTATACATATTGTACCATTGAGAGTCCTCTCAGTTTAGTTCAGAGTGAGTCCCAGGACCCCTCCATTAATTTGTTACAATTTGAAGTTTGTGTCTCCACACCAGCAGTCCCAGTCCCATCATATGCTCCACTACCACTCAACAGCCTGTTTAGAGGGGCTCACTGACTCTCTGCAATTCATCACGCTAATCCCACTTTTGCAGTGCTGGAATGCTAATGGCAGCTGCAAAATTTTCTTCGCTCTGATCCCACATTATTGTCTTATGTTTCTGTCATTTTCAGTGAGTGGAAAATTTGATAGTATTGTGAAATTGTTCTATTTTTCAGGTGTTTCTTATTAGAAAAGATTTTGGTCCCTAACAAAATCCATCCAGTTTGAGACCAAAGGACATTAAGCAATTCAGAGCTAAAAATCAACGTCTGCCAGTGACCAAAGAATTGGTGACTAGACTGGTTTCTGGCACAGACAAGAGTAAATAAGTCACATCACAACAAATGGAATGATGCAAGCCAATTACAGAAGAGGTTCAACACAGTTAGAGAAGAGGTGAAGCTTTAATAGAATATTAGCTCCGGGGCCTAAAATTGAGAAATGTAATTCATGAGAACTGGAAATTGCTTATGAAAGAATGCAGTGTAATGTTCAGTACAAAACAGCACATGGCAATGTTTAAAACACTTGGCTGTATGTCACACACCTGCTGGAAGCTCTGCATCATAGTAAAATGTATTCCATTAATGGCTAATTTTCTATCCATTAATAAGATCTCAAGCATTTTTTTTTAATGTGTTTCATTGACATTTGGAGTGAAACCTATGAGACCAGACCCACTGCTTAAGTTGTTTAAGTGAGACTTACATGTGTTCAGTACAACTTTAAATTAAAAAAAAAATTAAAAAAGGAACATACATTCAAGTTGAAAGTTGATGAGAATGTTGGCCCCTGGTAAATGCCAAGATAGAGCCCAATGACTTTCTGGACCAAAATTTGCACTGTGAAATAAAAACAGACTTTGGAAAACAGACATTTTGTATTGCTGGAATGAAGAAAAAAACCTTACAGTAAACTTTAGGGTTTTCATCTTGCTTCCTATAAAAAGCAGGGTGAAATACTGTCTCATTATGAGCAGAGTTTTAAAATATTAACAGATTATATTATAATGGCATGATTATATCACCATGTCAACGTAGACTATGTTAAAAAGGGATGGCTGATATGGCAGATATTCCAGATTGTGAAGAGATTTTCTCAAAGTAGGCTAGTATTAGGCCAGTATTAGGCTAATATTTTAAAGTAGGTAAAGCCTACCTGCCACTACAGAAGCATGTTTTTAGTTGCCTATTTAATAAATCTTTTTATGAAGAGGATGAGGGGGTCCTGCCAACCGGGCCTAGTTTTTAGTGCTCTACCCCTGTTCATGCATTTGATTTGTGTTAGGACTATCTTTAGTCACTTAATAACTAAAGATATTTGCTCTCATTCCAAAATTAATAACTTTGAATTCATTTTGTGGCAGGAGAATTCTTCTTTATACCTATTGCACCATATGGCAAGAGTTTATATACGAGTGTTAAGTGCAGAAAAATAGAGTGGATTAGAGTGGGAATGGGCTCTGTTTAACACAAATGATATAGAGGAAGAATTATGGCATATCTAATAACAAAAACAATTTTTTGCTGTTGTCACTGGCCTACATTTACACCTAGGGGTTTATTTATAGTGAGGGAACAACATCATACATGTTCTGCTTCCACATTCCTGAGCAGCTATGAGAACCTTTGACTGTAGGCCTGCTTTAATCTTCTGTCAATGTGTTCCAGACATTTAAATGAACACAAATAGGCTGGCTATTGTGGCAAGGACCATGTTAACCTTGACCCTGGGAGTATGCAGCTCAGTGACTCTTCAGCCATTACTCCCATCATGCAACACTGTGCATTTGCCGTCTGGGGGAATCACTTTAACATCTATGTGGCTGATAATGATTGAGCAGCCCAGTAAAAGGAACTTTTCTTCCTTATTGCCCTCGAAACACTAAGGAGAGAGTTGGGAAGGGGAGGCTTGAGGGGCCATTCCCTCGCAAGGATATTTATCACAGGCAGGCCAACTGTTTTACGCTTAGGAGACTCCCAGACAGCCCTGTAATAAACGCTTAAACAGGATGAAATATTCATGCAGTGTTAAATATGGATCCTAGAACAGTCGCTACGCATTAAGCACCGTCAATACTGATCAGCACTGGCACCCATGCAGAATGGAAGGAGAAACAGCTTAAGAGTGAAAGGAAGAGCTAGAGAGGTGCTCCGACAGGTGTTTATGATGAGCGAGTGCAGCAGTCAGATGTGTCGGGCTGTTTTTTATCAATGTGAACTAACTAACCGTAAAACAGAGATTGCTGCTCCAGCAGCAGAGGCTGATTTTCTCCTCAGACATCTACGTAACATGAAGTATTCATGAGATTGGACACATGTCAAACACATCTTTGCTTGCTCATACACTTGAATATATATATATATATATATATATATATATATATATATATATATATATATATACACACACACACGAATGAAGGCAGAAAGAATAAAAAGATTTGTGGGACTCAAGGTCCCACAAAATGTCAACTATATTAGAAGACCTCTACTCATACTTTTTTGGCATATCAGACATGATGGCTACCCCAGTGAAATCATGGAATAGACTAAATGGTTCAGCATGGACCTACAACATAATTATCTTTCACATTGTAAGGCTAAAGTCCAAATGCTGACATGAATTGTTGGTGCTAAACTGAGTTGCAAGTCTTTTTTGAGAATGCCTTTGAGACTATAGTCATCAAATTTATATGACTCAAGTAAATAATGTTTTCAAAAAACCTGTAGTTTTCTGAAAATAATAAAAATTCATAAAGTAATATAACAAGTAGACAAATGAAAACAGATGTTTCCAACAGGGCTGTAAAGCTGTGGACTATGAGTTAATTTCCTCTGTATTGTTTGTGGGGATTTGGGGGCTTTAAATGAAGAGGTGTCAGCATTCTACAATTACACATTTATTATATTATTATATTATTATCCAACTTTGATATTTTTAGATTACATGATTAAATTTGTTAATTTATCTGGCAAAGGTAAATAAAATAAAAACATGTTATCCCATGGACATAGACAGAAGAACATCAGAGGCATCTCTGTGACAACTGAGCAAACTCCTTTCACCAATAAACTCTGTCAGATACATTCAAAATCGCAATACAGAAATGTAGTGAGCAAACCCTTTTTTAAGATCATTTATCAAACTAGAATAATTAGCAACTATAAAAACTATAAAATTACAACCAGAATATCAGGAGACAGAATTTACAGAAAATGCTACTTGAATTTTTCTTAATTTTTTTTTGTCAAACATTTCTTAAAGAATGTATGCCGATAAATACTTCTAGCTTATTACTCCCCATTAAAACACAAATAGCTATCGTGCTTTTACATTTCTGTTTGAGTGTAGATTAACCAAACAAGATATAATGTGAATTAGTTAGCTTTAAAGGTATCGGAAGGCATATTGTAGGACTGTCCTCACAAGAACAACAGCATCAGTTATCTCAGCAAGTCCCCCAAAACATGTTTTCAGATATTTACATACAAGTGAAAAAGCTCTCTAGCAGCTGTAGCAATTATGACAAGACTAAAGAGGAAAGCCTGGTGATGTTGTTATTGAGTGGCCCATTCCTTGTCCTTGTTTATTTTAAACTCCGGATACCCAGGATGATATTTCCAACCATTCTAAGAGAATTTCCACTGTCCTAAAGTTTTTAAAGATGTTTTTTAGCCAGTATGAAAGATTTTTTAACAAAGGACTCAGGAGATCATTGATAGTGAAAATGATAGTCAATATTGTTTCTTTTATGCATGACCATCCCACAACCTTAACTACATGTTTATTACTGTACCTATGATGATGAAGGTCCTGTAACTTTAATGAAGTACTTATCTTATCCCAAACCAGGATCTTTTCCTAAACCCAACTAAGTAGTTTTTGTGCCTAAACTGAAACCCAAACCACAACCATTTCACGTAAACCACGTTTATTATTTGTAACATGACAACCAAGGGCCTTCATGCCTGCCACTGGTACTGTCATATGGATCATACTAATGTTACCACACCGAAGGTCTGTTACACTAGGTGCTGGTACACTTCTATGGGTGGTATCTGAGGGTAGGGACAAACAACCTATATGGCTGTTGAAGTTGGAGGGCTTGTTGGTACTGTAGCATTTACACAAATCTCCCTTGACAGATTGTACATTAGTGCAAGGTCATCACTAAATGCAAGCACGACTACACCACATCAATATGGTGTTTTTAGACTGTTGTTTTTTTACATGGTTTAACGAAGCTAGCACAGAGACCTCTCCAGTAGCCATGGAGCTCTGTGAAACAAATTCAGACCTCTTCATATCATACACAGTAGTGTTTCTGTGGCCAGATAAAATATTTTGAACCACAGCCAGTGAATTACTTTGTCATGCAATGGTTAATGCAACACTGTCAGATAAACATTCTGTGGATATCATCATCAGTGTGCGACAGAGTGTTTGAATAACGACTTTCTGCTGAAGCTCCAGCAGACTGCAGGCTGGTTTCCTACAGTACAGTGCACCCTTCTGGAATAAGGAAGTAAACAAATAATACCAGGGGCCAAAGAGCTGGGGACAATGGAATGTGAGCAGATGGACTGCTGAACTGGTTCAGACTGATGTATTCGTCTCTAGAAGGACTGATATCTGGCTAGTATTTCAAATTGACCCTTGGTCCAGTCAATGTGAATTGAATTGTGAAGAAGAACTGATTCATTACTTGTGATAAGTTTTAGTTTTCAAATTAGTCAGAGTAGAATCAGAGTAACTTGGCACATTCTTAGTTTATATAAACACTACTACCACCTGGTAGTATTTAAAGCAAAGTTAGCAGTAAATACGAGTTGGAACGGGATTAGAGGAAGTGCAGCAAAGGATTTTCAAACAGTTCCAACAAGAGCACAACTACCCAAAGTATTCACGTTGTAAAAAATTGAACAATGCTTTATATTTAGAAAAGACATAATTAACTAATGTTACATTTTTTAACCTTCATTGTTTGTTTCAAATACAAAAAAT
Organism: Istiophorus platypterus; assembly: GCA_016859345.1. NCBI lineage: Eukaryota > Metazoa > Chordata > Actinopteri > Istiophoriformes > Istiophoridae > Istiophorus > Istiophorus platypterus. Next base: position 25,285,841 of record CM029126.1, on the reverse strand, counting down.
AGTATAAAGTAAATTCGTGTTCCATTTAGAGACGGGAATGAATTGTCTATGTGAATGTTCTCCATTGACATTACCATCACCTACAGCATTTTCTACTACATTTGCATGCTCCTGCAATCTAAAATACCAAGCCACCATCTGTAATGGGTGGTGACCCTGAACATGAGGTGCTATGAGATGGGCCAAGGGTCTAGTAAGATTCATCATATTTTTTATTTTTTTTTTCAAATTTAGATTAATTGTCTATTTTTAATATTTTGTTGCATTAAAAATACATTAAACAAACATTCAAGTTAATGTTAATTTTATTATCAAATCAGAGGAAAAAGGAGTTATATATATAGAGATATAAGGAGATATAACTTAATGGACAAGTTTTGGCTGCTTGAAAAGTGGAAAGCCATCATTGTCAGACTCCACATTCACTGTGGTATTGCTTGTTTCCAGAATCATATATGTGTGATCCAGCTCTCTCATCTCTGGTATACACCATTCAACCACAACATTATAACCAGTTACCAGTTTTAACGTTGAGGCTGAGTGATGTATATGCATTTTATATCGGAGGTTGGTTATCTCTCGGCAATTGCAAATGATGATTATAAAATGGATATGGCTTTTTTCTGGTATGTCACTGCTATGGTTGAGATTAAGTTTGGTTTAGGCAGAAAAGCTACTTGGTGAAGAAAATCAGCATTAACTGTTTCATGTCCAAGTCACACACATCCACCCTGTCCTCCTCTCAGTGAGGTTTAGCAGTGCTAAAACAACTTCTTTCATCATTGCTTCTGAAAGACAACAGTCATAATTCACAGGGTTTTGTCAAGTAATCATAGGTTGTGTTAAGCCATTTGAATGACAGACTGATGCTGCTGTTTTTGTGTAGAGGACAGTCCCACACTGAGTAAGCAAAAAAGTGTGGAAAACATCTACCAATTTGAGTCACAGTCACTTCATTTTTAACAAACTAGAAACAGAGAAAAAAAAATCATTCATCAAGCATAGGCAACACATTTGAATATTTTGAAAAATAATCTTAATTTCAATGAAAAAAAAGATGTTATAAAGGCAAAAACATGAACAGACCACAAAATCCATTCTATATAAAGGTCTAGCTGTGCTGGTGTCTCTGACATTTGCATATTCTTCAGCTCTAACACAGAAATGAATGATCAGTTACTGAGAGGAGAAATACTTATCGGATATCACAGCAGAGGCCTATGCATCAAAATTAAGATGTTTGTGATTCATTTGAAGTCCCAGTCAATTTCCCCTGCAAGGTTGACTTCACAAAAATCCTATTCACAACAGTGAGCAACATATAGGGGAAGAGAGGGATCAATACTGACCACCGAATCAATGACATCTATGATGAATGATGAATGTCAGGTAATAAACAGTATTGATATGTGTCTTTGTTCCCTTGTGTTTGTAGGAGTATTTGTATTGGTTGGATCAAGGTCTACTGATACCGAGGCAATGCAGGCTGAAGGAATATTTAGATGCATTGCGGGTAGTATTAGAAGGACAAAAAAGGACAAAAATATAGATGTAGAAAGAGGAAATAAAAAGACTGACATAAAAATCTTCAGCTGAGGAAAGAGAGTAGTAGGAGAGGGCAGGGGAGGGTGTCAAAGAGAGATTGATTTCATTAAAAATGAACTGACAACAAAAATATCTCCCTGCAGCTTACTTGTCCTCACTCTAATTATAAACACACCACCACTGCCACATATATCAGAGGTAGTTCTTACCTCAATTGCAATGGAAAGACATATATTCTGAAATTTTCATTTTTGAAATATATTGCCCTCTTGAGAGCAGGACTTCACCAATTGCAACTGGGCTAATCTTTCAAACAGTAATGACTCACAAGGCAAAGGAGACATTAACAATTTTTTTTTTCTTTATGAATTTCCCCACAGGTTTGATTCGCTTGCAGGAACTTATAAAAGCGCCGTCCCGGTACAACATCCGGTTAAAGATTCGGCAGCTGCCTGCAGAGACCAAGGATGCAAAGCCATTGTTAAAGGAGATGAAGCGAGGGAAGGAGTTCCACATCATCTTTGACTGTGGCCACGAAATGGCTGCTGGGATCCTGAAGCAGGTGTGTGTGTTTGTGTGTGTGTGTGTGTGTGTGTGTGTGTTAAAGTGTAACTGTTACAGTTACATCTTGCATCATTGTCGAGGTAAATCATGCGAGTCCTTGATTAGGGAGTACAACATGAGACAGTTGTGAAGTTAATACATTGGTTCTCAAATGTCTGTTGACATTTGAAATGTTTTCAAACTGTCAGCAAGATGCATACATGTGGGGGGTAGGAAACAAATGGGAAAACTGTGAGCTTACGGTAAATGTTAGTTTCCAAGGTTCCCAAGGTAGTGGGGTTTGTTCTTTACACCTATTACAGCTGCTGTTTGGTCCATTACAAGATAGGGCTTAGATATAGTATTTCTAAATTGATCTCATTTCCAATACAACTAAAAGAAAAACTTCCACAAGGTAATTTCATTTCAGCTTGGGAAATTTTTAAGTTAGCTTGGGATTTGCCTTGGGAGTAATCCCAAGGCCCTAATGGCATTTATGTTAAATGAGTGGAATTTGTAATAATGAGTATGCTAGGTAATGTCAGACTCAATGGAAATAACATTAAAACCCAATGCTATATCAAAATCATGATGGCTAGCGTATGGAAATCACAAAAAAATCAACCTTATCATAAGGCTGCTGTACGAGAGGGTTGCATTAAGCCCTGTGGGCAGACAAAATCTTACCTCCAAGACACAAACTTCTTTTCAGATGCGCTGAATGTGCCTAAGTCCCTCACAGACCCAAACCCCCCTCACATGTAGCTTATATGTATATATTCCACTTGATCTTGGACAGACCATGAAGTACATGATCATCCTGTGAAAATGACATATTTCATATCTGAAGACAATGAGGCAATAATCTCAGAATTATGGCATTTATGCTCCATACTGAGAGGAACGGAGAGAAGGTTAGAATACGTATGATGGTCATATTTTTTTTTCTTTTTGAACAACTCCATCACTGCACACCAAACATCTTAGTTTCAGTACCAAAACAAATCCATTTAGCAGTAAACCTGTCACAGCTTTTCACAAATTACATGCTTATTTAATCTACAGATTTAGGGGAACAGTGAGTAAAACCATCCTCCAATTGCTTGAACAATCTCCCAGCCTGACCAAACCTATTTCAGGTGATATTTTACCTCTTCATGGGAATAATAATTGCATTCAGAGATCAGAACTTTAGAGATTTAAAATCATTATTCAACGATCTGACTTGAAAAATGAACACCAATTAGACTTCAGAGTGTACATGGGTGATTTCACTTGCAGGAAAAAAATGTAAATTGTAGATTGGACTTTAGCTCTCTTTTCTCAGTACTACAGACTCTCTTCATCATACAGCCCAAGAATGTCATTTTGCATAAAAAATGACTTTTGCGATGAGTAACTCAATTAACAAGTGTTCATATTTCTTGTGCTTGTAGGATTTATCAAATATTAAAGACAACACGATCCCCCCAGTACTCTGTCTCTCCCCCAGCATTTTTAATCAATGCATGAGTGGTAGATTTCAATGGAAGGTCAAGGACTCCTTTCATTAATAATGACAGAGAGAAACCCTGCTAATGGGAGGTAATGAAAGACTTAACTGTCCAGCTCTGTTATTCCCATTATGTGACTCACCAATAAGTTAGAGATCATCAGCTGTCAGAGTGTCAGCAAGACTTTACCCCCGAAAATAGTGGCAGTAACAAGGAGGAAAACAAAGCAGGCAGGTGAAAAGACTTAAATTAATTTATTATCTGTGATTCCATTAGAGAGATTGGCCGGAAGTGTGTTGTACAAAGCCTAACAGGGTGACTTTTGTTTTTAATAGTTTCTTTGGAAAACCTTAAAATGGTTTTATTTTTACTGTGTATATTTAGGTTCCACACAATTAACAAAAGTTCAGAATTGAATATAAATATATAAAGTTATTGCTGAAAATTGGATTGAATAGCAGGTAAAAATTGGGTGTAAAACAATTTTAGCAAGACTGCTACACTAATGGCAGGAGAGGTGAGTGGAGAGGAGGACAAAATGAAAAGGAAAGAAGAGGAGAAAGGAAGGGCGAAGAGATGAGGAGAGGAGGAGACAGGAGGAGAAAGGAAGAGGAGAGGAAAGGTCTTTTTTTGTTTATTAACTCTCTTTAAATTAATCTTATAGTATGTTGTGCTTTGAAACACATAATTCAGGCTAATAGCTTGCTAGCGTATAGCTAACTTCTGTATAGTGGGTGTTTCAGGTGAATAAACGCAGCCTTCACAAACAGTGTAGCAAATAACACAAGCTGAAAATTTGCTTTACATTCTCTCTGCACATACAGTACCTTTGAATTGTATTCTTTACATGTGTCTGAACTAAGCTAGCATTTATTTCTTCTCCCTTCCCTTCCCAGTCTCTGTAATAAGCAATGATAAAAACTGGTTCTCTCTACTGGATGCAAAAAGATTAGATTTAAATTGGTCTTTTCATTTGAATGCTGGTGACATGGCAAAAATGTATATTTCCCAACATTTCATTTGTCTTTTCTCTCAGTTGTGGCCCTTGTACTGTAAATTTTCCCTGTAACTGATAACTTCTGTAACTTCTGCGGAGGAAAGATTTGCTTTGTTTTGTAGCTGAATGTACCTTCAAGTGCTAGAACACAACCAGGGAATGTTTTTTTTTTCTGTCTTGCTGATAGATGTTCCCAAGTCCAATGGCTATTATAACACCAAAGTATGCACTTCTTTATTGATTTGTTTTCACAGACATAAAAAATTGGGAGCGTAGATACATAGACTCTGAGACAGCTTTCTGGCACTCATCTGTCATCACAAGGTCCAAGAAATGTTATCACGTGGGTCACCACTGAGTGGGTCGGTCCTCAGACGGAGGGCCATAGACTCCCTGAAGGTTTCCCACCTGATTCCAGCAGCCATTATCCCTTTCTGCCTCATCCTCTGCACACAGCCCTAATCTGTGATTCATATTGGTTTAGTGAGTCTTAGCAGGGCAGGCAGGAGTCCGATGCCACTATATGGCTATATACAGCTGGGACAAGGTGACACACACCCACACCCACAGTCTGGATGATAATAGAATAATACAGAGCAAGATGATTCTGCTTTAGAATCTCATCTCAGAGGTGCATTTTGAGAAAAAGATTGCTGTGGTAATAGTGAGAATGAGTACATATTCCTATTGGCAAACCTATTAGAGTCACTTTTGAAGATGAGTAGCAATTGCAGACAGATGACAAAAGTCTGATTCATACTAAACATGAACAAGGCAGAACTCAGAATTTCATGTAAAATGTTATTCATCTAATCAACCTAAAATAGAAAATGGAGCTGCAACAGCAGAATGCGGTTTTCCCATTAAGCAAGATTTCCCCTCTGCACTCAGATTCAGTGTTGGTGTTTGTGTAACTCTGGTGTCTCTGCTAAGCTGTGAAATAATTCAAACAGCAGTGACTACCACATCAATAGTACCTTTCTTCACTGATTCCACTGCTGTGTGCCAAACTCGCAAACCAAATGTTTGATTGACCAACCACTCATATTTTTCCACTTATCTGGATTGATGTTGTGGCAAAAACAGAGTCGCCCTGACGTCTGTCTCCCCAGCATGTCTTCCAACTATTTCTGAGGGATCCAATGGTGTTCCCAGGTCAGCTGGGATATATAATTCCTTCAGTGTGTTATGGGTCTGCTATGGGGTTTCCTCCCAAGTGGAGATGCCTAAATTATCTCCACAGGGAAGTTTCTAGGGAGCATCCCAATGTGAAGAAGCAGCAGTCCTACTCCCCCTCCTTCTGGTCTCCCAAAGCTTATGACTATAGGTACAAGTTGAGACCTTAGTAGACTGACTGGTCTACTAATGTAGGCTGGTATATTTAGAGTTTTCTCATTACCACAAAGTCTGAATCATCAATGACAGATTTGTAATGTAGCGATCCGTCTTTCAATCTTATTCTCCATCTGACTCTCATTCTTGTAGGGTTTAATATTGAACCTCAATACTTTTCATGCTGACTGTAGCACCTTGTATCAAAAACTGGCATCAAAAGTCTGTAAGATTGAAATTTTTATTTGCCTTTGCTCTGATCAGTCATTTTCTGACTTATATGAGACTTTGTCCTATTTTAGTGCTCTAAAGCTCTCATGTGCTTAGGCAAATTCTAAGATTTCAGAACTATCTCAGAGCAAGGTATCAAAAGAATATGGTGTTGGATATTATGGATATCATAAAGAATTCAGATATAATATAAATTCTAGTATAAAAATATTTTCCCAATTCCAGTGCTATCTGGGGCAAAAAGTTGCTTCCAGAATGAAGGGAACAATGCACCATACCGTCAGAATTTGTAGTGCTGACACATAATGTATCTGTTTATAAGTTACCCTGTCCAAAGATAAGCTGGTTGAAATGGGATAATTCTATAAAACATGGCTCATGTTAAATGATCTTTTTTTTTCATTTCCAATGCCAGCTGCTTGCATCTTTTATTTGTTGGTAGTGCCAATAGACCCTTTTACAAAGAGTCGTCACTGGACGCTTTGTATTACACACTGTTGTAGTATTTCCACACATTCAAATCAACAGTACAAGTATCAAGTATTTTTTTAATTTAATTATTTTTTCAATTAAGCAGCAGACTTGAGAAACAACTCCACCATGGACCTCTTGTGACTGCAGGGTGACATTCTTATATATGTTTCTAACAATGACCCAGATGTCCAATGTCTAAAAATAAAGCATTATCCTCTATGTTTCCCTACATATGCCAAATACAGTATGATGAGACTGAGCTCTATTTCTTGCTTTATATAGCTGTTTTTCTTTTTGGTTGGTGTTTGTTTCTTATCTCTGAGCCTGTGGCTGCAGGACTGTAGCAGAAAATATGTCTCTTCATATTACATGGTAATACAGCCACAAAGACAGGCACACAAATAGACAATTGAATGTGTATGTGCTTGTGTGCAAAATATTGTATCTGTTTCCCTATTCATTTATAAATCTCTCCCTATCCCAATTTCTCTCTCTCTCTGCCTCTTTCTATCACTTTCCTTCTTAGGCCCTTGCCATGGGGATGATGACAGAGTATTATCACTATATCTTCACCACACTGGTAAGTAGAAAAAGAGGCTGTGCTGCACAGTCGCTTTGTCATCAGGTCTAACTCAGAGTTCCATATCCCCTTATCTCCCACGATTTGTTGTATGCCTAAAAAGGAGATGATGCCGCTCATCAATCTTCATTTTCTGAGCTGTTCATTTAATATTTATTTCTTTGGATCATTCCTTTTACCCCTTTAATGTGTTCTCCAGAGCAAAGGAAATAATAGCATAATACTTTCTGAAATCAAGACAACTTTTCTTTTGCCTGAACCTTTTTTGATTTTCAGCTGCCACTTCCTCTTTCCTGTCATCCTCCTCCTTTTCCTCTTCTTAATGTGAGTGTTCTATATATTCTCATTCTTTTTTTTCTCACTCTTGTTTTCCTCCTTCCATTAATCATCCTCCTGATCTTGTTCTGATTTTATTCCTCCTTTTGCTCAACTTCCTCTCCCTTCATTTTTGTCCGGGATATACAGTAGATTTTTTCAAAGAGCTTGACATATGATGTTGACTCAACATTTATCAAGTGCTTTAAAGTGATTTACAGTTTGACCTTCATTCACCCATTTACTCACATGCTCAAACATCAATAGCGGCATCTATCCATCCATTCATTAGCTATATCCGTTATCCTTGAGGGTCAAGAGGGTGTGGGAACAAATCCCAGCTGACATTAGGCAAGAGGTGACTCAATCCCAGTCAGTGACTGGGCTGACACATGGAGACAGACACATCTATAGGAAATTTGGAGGTGGCAATTAACCTGACCTAATTGTCTTCGGACAGTGGGAGGAAACCAACACAGACATGGGGAGAACAGACAAACTCCACACAAGAACGCCCCATTTGGCCAGCAAGTTCAAAACTAGAATCTTCTTGCTTTCAGTACTAAACACTGAAGGCATTATAGCAGTATAATTCTTGATGTTAAACTGTATTCAAAGTCTATGGGCTGAGCAGGACCAAGAAGGCAAAGCCAGGGAAGAGACTCTAGTGAGCATGTGCAGCGGACTGCACAACTTATATACGTACTGTATAACACAATGGTGTCCTTGAAAAATTAGTCAAACTCTAGTCAAGCTTTTAGTCACATTTTAAATTTAGCAAAACTAGTCTTTCTTCATGTGACAATGTCAACTCTATGTATATTCATGTAAACTTAACTTTTAGTCAGACACCATGTACAGTAGTTAATTGGCAATAAAAGATTAAAAATATTTTTTCTTCACTCTCCCCTAAATCACATGATGAACAAAACTTTTTTTTTTTCTCTTCAGAGACCAGTACCTGCCTTTTTCTGTGGATAATGGTAATTTACCTACAAGTAACCACGAACATATAGATCTTGACTTTTAGTTCTCTTTTGAAAAAGGCTTTACACTGTAATTATTTTTATAGGACAAAATGTTTGTAATTTTGGTTTGCAGAAAACATCAACATGACATCTTTCCTTGTACATCAGGAACAATGTGTGCTGAACAACTTTCACTGGATTAAATAGTCGCTAAAGACTAGCAATACATCTATGGTCTTTCTGTTATTCCTCCACTTTATCGTCCTCCTCCTTTTCTTCTACCATCTCATCCCCTCTTCTGCTCCTCTTCTTTTTGTACTGCCTCTTGTTACAAGTATTAGTTTTATTAGAATTGTTAATATTAGCAACAGTAGCAGTAGTAGTTGTAATATTAATAGTAGTTGAATTGTTTCTTTTCCACATTGGTGATAGCCATATTGAAATCAATAAATAAAGTGTCATTCACCGACTGATCGCTGACCTAAAAGCATAAAAGTGAAAGCATCACTTTTTATTTGGTGGTAAAGAGGGATGAAAAAGAAGAAAGTGTCTCTGTAATATGTCACAAGTGAGTCTATTTCTTCTGATAATAATTGGTTGTATATGTGTCTTTGCCTTTGGTTACCTAAGAATAAAATCCCCTTCACTATCCACACAATAAAGTTCAAAACAATACAAAACCACATAATGCATGTACACACACTAGTGAGCATTATTTTAAGCTCTTTTATTATGTGAATTCGCTCTCAGTCCATGTTCCAGGTCAGAGATTTGACTCAAATAAAACTCTTATTGAGGCTCCATCCCACTCTCATTCTGAAGAGGCTGCCTGTGTTGCATTGGATCAAAACACTGTCTCTCTCTGTCTGTTTTGCCTCCCTCCTGTCCTTTATGTTTTAAATGTCAAGCTCCTTTGAAAATGTAATTCTTCAGGTTTTCAACTGTCGGTGCTTTTCATTACAATGGTTAAAAGAGATCCTTTGCGTTTTGAAATTAAACATATAAATGTACATACCACCTCTCTGCCGCCATTCAGCACGGCACAATTTATCTGAGATAATTAAAAATCCCTCTGGTATTTTCAGGAAGATGAAAAGCAAAATACAAATATGAATGAGGCAGAGTAGGCAGGAACAGACCAAGGGGTGTCTTGTCATTTCCCACTGCTGTGTTTGGCAGAAAGAGTGTCCAGTGTTGACAGCCTAATTCTCCCAGCAGAGTGAACAAACCAGCCTTACTGAGGCCACATATGGTAACCATTTTCCTGCCAGATTTCTCTCTACTTTTCACTTAGCCTACTTTGTGTTACTGTTTTTTTTGTAATACCCTATGGTAGGTTAAATAAGTGCTCCAGTTTTTCAATCATCAATATTAAAAAAATTAGTCCCCTTTATTTAATCTTTATTATTTATTTTGGAATGTGGATACTGCCTTCTACTTAATGTGCCTTACTCATGTTCCACATCATATCTTTGACCCAGAAATCTATTAGGACAAGCACAAAAGACCATAATGACCAGAAGGCTGTTTATGGTCCCAAATATATACATATTGGCTAATTTCTGAGCCCCTGTTACAGCCACCTCTCTCCAGTATGCCTCCCCTGTCCAACCAAGTCAGCTGTGAGAGGAGTCTCCACCAAAAACTCACTGAGCTGAAAAGAAGGATCTTCATTCTTCATCAGATAAAGTAAGGCAAGCAACTCCCAGATTCCCTAGTTTCTATGGATACCAATACTGCCTCCACAACAGGACAAAGCACCCTGGATTCAGCCGGGTGCTTGACCCAAAAAGCCTCCAGTGAGCTCTACTTTGTTTGGGCTGAGCCATGACTTGTTGTCCAGAGAGGAAAACCCATCAGGAAATGTCCAGCCTCTCCTCCACAGGATTTCCAACTATCCAGAGGATATAACATCATGGCTATGGAAGGGTTCCTACCACCAGCTGGATTCACAATCTCTTTTGCTGACCCATCTCTGCTTGTTCTACCCAGTTCTGCTCCACACTCCCCAACAGTCGATGGCCTCTGCAGACTTTCCCTTCAAGCTGTGGCACAACCCGACTGCTCCCGGACATATGCAGATCTTTGCACTTCTTGTGACTTCACAATACAATCTAATCTTCATATTATATTCCGCTCCAAATTCTTAGTAAATGTAGTGCCATCTCAGGTAATACATTTCAAGAATAACAATGAGATTTTTAGGAAATTACAATCTAGGTTTAGGTTTCAGCATAGAAATTGCCATTTTGAGAGTCACTAATGATCCCTTGGTTATATCTGATGATGAGAACTGCTAAGTTCTGATACTAATTTGCCTTAGGGCTGTATTTGACACGGCAATAATATCTTGCTCAATCACCTCGAAAGGTGGTTAAGCATCTCAGATTCTGTCATTTGTTGGTTAAGATCATATCTTAGCCACAGAACTCTATTTATGTTGTTGATGCCTCATCGTTCACTCCCCTTATTCCCTGTGTCTAGTGGCTTAGTTTTGGGTCCATTATTATTTTCAATATACAATACATGCTTCCACTTGTGGACATTTTTCATAATTATAAAATAAACATTGATGTTTATGCAGGTGACACCCAGCTATATGTACACATAACACTGGCTGACACCAGTGGTCTAAGTAATCTTACAAACTGCCCCAGTGAAATTAAATGTTTGATGTAAAGCCATCATGTTTGGATTACTGTTAATCCATTTACTCTTGCTTGAGCTTAAGTCCTCTTTTGCATCTGACCCTGTTTCAAAATGCAGCAGCGAGGATTTTAACTAATTTGAAGAAATATGATCTCATTACCCCTATCTTGGCCTCTCTTTATTGGCTACCCCTTTTATAAATACTTTTAAAATTTTCTGATGCACACAAATTGTAAGGTCAGAATTCGGCATCAATAGCATGAATCCATGGACCCAACCTGTCTTTTGTCAACAGTCTAGGCTTTTGTGTAGTGGTGCTGTAAAGCTTTGGGGGATGTTTTGTTGGCAAACTTTGGGCTCCTTAATAACAATCAATCATCATTTAAGTGTCACAGCCTGTCTTGGTATTGCTGCTAACCATGTGCATCCCTTTATGGCCACAATTCACCATCATGCAATGGAAATGTTAAACATCTTAATTCACAAAGTCACAAAACAACAGTCGTCTCAAAGTGGTCTCATGAACATGACAATGAATTCAGTGACCTACAGTGGCCTCCCCAGTCACCAGATTTGAATCCAATAGAAAACCTTTAGGATCTAGTAGGAGATTAGCAGCATAACTGTGCAGCTGACAAATCACATGACTGATGCAGTCATGTCAACATGGACTGTAATCTCAAAAACAATGTTTCCAAAATCTTATGGAAACACTGTCATCAAGAATTGAGGCTGTTTCAACGCAAACTGAGGCCTTCCCAGTCTTACCATGGTGTTTTTAATAAAATGCTAAATGAATGGTAGTTGGTATCAAGCCTGGTCAATCCCATCCCATTGCTTTGGGAGAAGTTGAATTAATCCAAAATTAACCCAATATCTGAAATTAAAGTAATTTAAACTGCTTAATATTTTATTAGTTACTGAAAAGGCAATCTTTAGCTTCAGTCGAACATTAGCAGGGGAAACAACAGAATTTGAAGTGTAGTAACTGCATGCTTCCTAAGAAATAGTACATTTGACAAGCTGGCAGGGTCATTCAAAGTCTGGCTCTCCTATCTCTAATGAATGTTTCTTCTCTCCAGGATCTGTTTGCGCTGGATGTGGAGCCTTACCGATACAGTGGTGTGAACATGACAGGATTCAGGATCCTCAACACTGAAAACAGCCAAGTGGCTTCCATTATCGAAAAATGGTCTATGGAGCGATTGCAGGCTCCACCCAAACCTGACTCTGGTCTACTGGACGGCTTCATGACCGTGAGTCTCATGGACAAATCAATGAATGAATGAGTAGAGAATGGATGAAAAAAAAAAACTGTCCGTCTTTCAGTCAGTCTGTGGCTACTTACCTATTGCCTCAAAATCTTGGATTCCATTAAGTATAGTATATTAATGAGAACATATAAACCAGTAGCCATCAGTAACCATGTTTATCTTCTCAGGGTACTTTCACACAAGGTTAATTTGACCTGTAAACTGATGGATAACTTGTTCACTCGACAGATTTCATGGCTGTATCAAGAGAAACATGCAGAGTTCATGTTTAATCCAGTTACTGACAGCAAGTCCTGATGTGCTTCGGTGTGATTTATGGGTTTATTAATTTCATGGATGTTTAGAAGTTTAAAAAAAATCGGTTGCTATAAGAATTACTTGAAGTGGCTTGTAGAAAACAAGACAAGGTGTCTTACCTTACATTAAGTATCCATTACAGTCAACTGGATGTGACTGTGTTACATCCTGGCTCTGTTGCAGCTGTGAACCACTTCCATCTTGGTTTTTGACCTCCACCTGACAGGCGAATGGAGTGTCTCTGTGAACGTAGTGCTCTTTTCTTATCTTTATATGCTGTATGTATACTGGAGGAGTTTGCATCTCCAACATGTAAAACTGCTTTTTTATGTACTAAAAAAAAAAAAAAACTTGTTTGTTTTTGTCACTTCTCTGACAATATCTGTTAAGCAGGAGAAACAATGCCAAACACCCTTATGTTGTACAGTGTTGTACAGTGATAACAGTAAAATACAGCCACAGAGTATCTGTAACCAGATCAATCATGAATTAGCTGCAAACATGTTTAGTATATTTTTGCGACACCACAAGGCTTAGTGAAATTAGGAGTAAACATGCAGGTAAAGAAAATCGACTTGGAGCATAAAAAATGGAGGGGTTGTGTATTGTTTAGCGTGTATTTATGGGTTTTCAAAATTATGTCTGCTCTCTGATATTGAGGATTGAAAAATGTTTTAAACACTCCAGAACTGCTTCAAAACAGGATGCAAGTATGCTTTACCCTTTTGAGAGCTTGGTTGGGGTCAGAATCTCCCTGATGCAGCCCTGTAAAACCCACTTAAGCACTAATACAGGGCACATGTATTCCTTTCACAGCTGACCAATGGGACAGTTGAGTGAAAGCTAGAATTTCCAAGCACTTCTCCACTATCTCCCTGCTGGTTAAGTGACTTTATGTCTGTTAAGAGACATAAAGTCACTTAAGATATAAAGCATTGTTCTTGACATGATAGACTTGTTAGGGTGAATGTGCAGTGACTTCCTTACTATAACTCCACAGCTGTCTAAGGAAGTCAGATGGAAAACCTTGGTGCCCTGAGCTGTGAGCCCAGGGGTGTGATAAGAAGAGTCTCTTTCACTGTGATCTGAAACCTCTCTGATCAGAGCACACTGCCTGTAATAACTGTTCCTCCACGCAGCTTTCATACCAATCTCTTATCTGGGAACTCTGCCAAAAAACATCAACCCACCAGAGACAACGAATGAGAGGAAAAAGAGAGTAATGGAGGAGAGTAGAGAAGTGAGATGAGGGGGATGAATGAAAAAGAAGAGAAAAAGAGAGTGGGTGAAGGGAAGGCAGAAGTGAAATCAGAGTCCTTGTGTTTTATTCCCAGAAATGTTTAGGTGTTAAATGTTGGGCCGATGTAGTCGTTTGGTCTGATTCCAGTTGCAAAGCACCAGCGGCGGCAGTGGCAACATGTTGGCTGCTGATTGAAAACAGGGACTTACCTTTAGGGAATAACTGTTTCCCTGTTTTTCTTTTTAAAAACAGTGAGATCTTGCTGAGTCAAGTTACTGGACTGATATTGGAGAGTGGGTGTTACTCAGTTTAAGCCCCTTTTGTTGGATTTGTGGTTGAATCAATACATTTTCCCACTTGAGAACTGAAATGGACTGTGTGTAATAACTGGATCTTTTTAAAACACAAAAAGCTCAGAGTGCTAGCTTCTAGCACAAGCTGCCACATGGAGTCCCAGAATTGATGTCTTAAGTCTTCACAAAGAAGAAACAAGGCAAAACAAAGAGTCTTTCTCACCATCTTTGTGTTTATATTCTTCTCTTTTACTCCATGCTGTGCTGTGGAGAGTCATCAGGATGGTTATTTTTGGATCAGTGACAGGTGAAGATTTATGTGTGAGGAGTGTGCTATGACCCTGCTCATCAGTGAATTAATGGCATATGAGTTTGAAGGTGGGGACTGATTAATTAGACAAATGGCAATCAGTCAGCAGCTAATGCATATTGACATGGTGAAAGGTTCTATAAACGTTTGATTAACGGCTTCATTTGTGTGCTGTATTTATGGTTTTGTGTGCTTAAGTGGTGAACTGCTGATGTGCTGTAACTTATGGACCTGCAGATCACGACAGATTGCACTGATTGAGCAGTTCAGAGACTTCACTTCCCTCACTGCTTCTCCGAACAGCACCATCGTTTTAAATTTAATGGTGGGATTTGCCACTTGAAAAGTATGGACATTTAAAATTTGAAATTGTAATTGAAGTTGACATTTTTTTTCTTTGCAATCAATAACAGTGACAACTAGAAGGGTACTCTGTTGAGTGCATATATCAATCTAGGCCAAATATCTATGAAAATTTGGAAAATTGCCCTATCTGGCAAATTTAAGGAAAGTAATAATAAATTCATGGATCCAGCGCTTTCATCGGATCTTCTCCAAAATATATGGAGTCTTCCCTACCCCATGCCACATCCTTCCACCTAGTGTGCTGCAAATTAGTTCAGTAAATTTTGTGTAATCCAGATGACAAACACACAAACAAACAAACAGACATGAGTGAAAGCATGACCTTTTTAGCACTCTGATAAGGTACAAAACTGGAAAAAAATTAGGAAAAAAAGGAAATTACTCATATGTCACAGCTAAGAACGATACAATACAAACACAACATACACATTCCAGTTGTCCAAAAAGGTGTGGGCCAAAATTACACCTTTTTGTGCCTACTTTTTTTTACAAAACACATCCTATTTGACATCCACAAATTCAATCAGTGCAAAATGTCACTCTAAATCCATGTTTTGCTGCTCCCACACTGCATTATATTTTCCAATGAAATTATCTACTTATTTCCATACTATTTTTTCCCAGTATTTTAGAGAACTATTAAAGCATAGGAACAGGTATGTAATTAGAGAATACATGCCTATCTCCAGATTTCTATATAGGAATGACTTTAGCTGTTCATCTCTCTAGGAAATAAGTCTGCTTGTACACACTGATTACAAATATGTTTCAGTGGTTTCATCAGACACTCGATAATATTTTTAACCAGAGACATGTCAGCTTCATTCCTATGCGTAAATTGGACTGGACACATTGAATATGTGTTGATAAGAGCACTTACCACTCATTGTTACTTCTCGGTATAGTAATCTCCTCATCTAAACTATGTCCACCCCCCCCCCAAAAAAAAAAATATTGAATTAATCTACAATCAAATCCATATCATTAATGCTAAATTATCCAGCTCCCTTTTAAAAATTTCTGTCAGTAATTTCCATGAATGTTTATTATTATATTGTAATGTCTAATAATTCATAATCCTTTTTGCTACATCTCATAATAGTTGTCACTTTGTTTTTATGAATGTTCAACTTCTTTGCCAGTGGCTTTACATAGTCCTCATATAATTTATTTTTATTTTGCAACACATTTTGTATGTTTTTTGTTTGCTTTTAAATAAAAATTGTGTTTCATAACAGAATGCACAGTTACTATTGAAGGAATGTCTTGTAGGTTTCATCAACATCATCCACATAGACCTTATTCCAATCTTTTTTCATTAAGTTTTCTTTAAAAAAATGTACCTTGTATTTTGTGTCTTATTGATTTGTTAGTTTTATTGTCATAACACTGGTAACTATATTGTCAGTTCTGTATTGTTATTCTGCATGGTCATATAATTGAGTGGTAAAATCCCCACATACAAAAACATATGCTGTTGATGATGTTTTAAACCAAGCTAACTTTTCTCTAAGATCTTGGCTTCCCCAAAAACATAACCCCATAGGTCTACCGTGCTAGCAAGTTATTAAGACCCACACATTGCATTGTATTGTTAGGTGACCTGGACCTGTAGGAATAACGGACAAATTCAGGTGACATAGTACATGGAGTGCCAAAGTCTGAGTTTGGAGGAGACTGGTGGAGATGCTGTTTGTTTTCCTGTTTTTTTAAATAGATAGTCAGTGTTCTTTTATCTATGACATATTCCAGAATCTATCCTAAATCATGATCATTCCCAAAACTAAACAAATAATTTTTGTTCCTTAACAAAACCAAACTGTGATTTTTTCCATATCGTTAACTCTGTGTTTATTATTGTTTAAGACAAAGGCCCAGTATGCCTGCTGCTGGTATGCTCCTAGGGTTGGTATTCTTATTACCATGATGACAAAAGTTTGGTAGGCCTGCTTGTTTAGGTTAGAGCTCTCAAACATTTGCCCTTACTTGTAAAATCAGTGTATTAGTCTGAGGGCTTTGTCACCCCAGGATTATTATCAGGAGAATTTTAGACTACAAATAGTGTTTTCACTGGATTTGCTGCAATCCCTGGATTTGCTTGAGGCACTCATGCCAAAGCCAGTTCAACTTTGGTGGACTTTGAAGGGTATATTTTGTGCTGTTGACCAATTGCAAACTGGTCTGACAATGCTGATGATGATTGAGCTGTTTTGCTGTGGTGCACTGTTTACAGAACACTTTTCTTCTGGAGTATAAACTGCTACTCTGTGGCTTTGTTGTTAATCAGTGACCGAGAGTAAGCATTTACTATGGCTGTGTCTGAAATTACTCCTACCTTGACTAATTTACTAATCCCTATAAAATAGATGTTCAAAGGTTTATTCTACAGCGAGCAGTAAATTGAGATTTTACTGTGTGAACCATCAACATTTTGCATCATCACGAAGAGTTGATGTAATTTCCAATCCATTCATGGGATCCATTGCAGTAAGGGGTGTTAACAGAAAGTACTGCACAGTGTACCCAGTGTAAAATTTTAACATCTTTCATTACAGTGCGTTTAAAAATAACCTGCAAAACATACCAGAAACAGGGAGTCTATCTTTAACATGGCTAAAAACGTTTGCGTTAAAACAGCTCTGCCAAGCATGAAAGTTCACTCTTGACCACAGCATTGAAGACTGTATAATGTCTTTCTCTGCTGTTTTAAATATGCAGTCTGTTTTAATTTGTCAAGTTTCTGTCAGAGTGTTCTGAATTTTAAAATATTATAATGTGTTAATTCTCACCTTGCTTGCCTGCCTTTTTCACACCCATGCACACTATCTAGCTGCACTGCACCACATCATGAAGACAAGGAAATTAGACCATGAAGTTTGGTCCAGAGATTGTTTCCTTTTTTCCTGCACATATCTGTGTGTGACAGATCAGGTAAGCTAATTCTGTACCTCATTCCTCTATGCTGCCTTCAATTAATCTGGTGGCAGAGATTCCCTGCCCTGAGTCGTGGCTTAACATGCACAACGAGAGTGACCTTACAAGCTCCACGCTCTCATTACCATAATGTCTCTCCTTGTTAATTGCTTTAGCTGCTGTCTGATTCATTGTGTGCACAAAATTGAAACAGGTTCAAAAAACACTCAGGCATGACTGTAATTTCTGCATTTATCTCCTTTTCACAAGTTGGAAGGTGGAAATGTTACCTTTTACCCTGGTCCAAGCACACAGACTGACCTTTCAGTCATCAAGGTCATCTCTTTGTTTGTTGCAGCTGCAAAACACAGTTTGTATTCAGAGCCAAAGCATTGCTGCTGTATAATTTCTATTTTCACATCACCATAAATATGCTATACCTGTGGGTACATTTAAATAGGGCAGTGATGGAAAGCTATTTCCTTTTGACAGATATCATTTTAAAGTCAGATCCAAACAGAGTTATAAAAAATGTCACCCAGACATCAGACATATACCCGGACTCATATTATCTGAGCATCACCCAAACAGCATATGGTGGGCACCAGGAAAGGATAGAATGAGTCACATGAGAAATATGTTATTAAACAGCAGGAGGCACTGCTGAAGGCTTACCTGCCAAAAATATGTTAAAAAATGTGCACTTTGCCTCTACAAGGGTGGCTGCCAACAAACCTACTTACCATTACTTATTTTCATTTCATATTAGTTAATTAATTTTCATCAAGCATTGAAGACTAGTTGTAACATAATAATCATGCATCTGCACGTACATGCAGACATGAAATATTAATTAATGCTCTCCATTTTGTAGTCTATGTTCTACAATTCAATTTTTTTTTTCTCTTTCCATACTGAAAAAATTCCCTGCTGTAAGAATATCATTTTTGCACAATGAACCGAAAATGAAAATAGTTTAGCAAATAAAAATTCTTACTACAAAATCCACTCATTTGGTTTACTGGGCAATTTTAGTGCCTGGATTTGTTCAGCTACCATTGAGACTGTTTAGTTACCATTAAACCTCAGAGTGGAACTGTGATAAGATGCGATAACACACATACACACACACACACACACACACACACACACACACAAACCTATTTGGGGCATATGGTAACAACTAATCCATCTCCATGACAACTGAACTAACTCTATCTGTTGATGAAAGCCATGAGATGTGATGAGAGCACTGGGAAAAAGCCTAATAAGTAAATCTTGTGATATAGAAAGTTTTTGCCTAACTACTATCTCTGACAAACTAATGAGACTGATGCAAAATCTAGAAATTTAAAATCCAGTAGATTAACAATAACAATATTATCTTCATAATTTCTGGCAAGGGCAATATATCATTGTGTCATATAGTGTTGACAACCATTTCATTCAAATGTTCAGGTTAATCCATTTATGATGTAGAAAACCTCACACCACTGTCTGAAATGGATTGATAAAGTATAACTTTCCATATATTGAATATATAATAATTTTCATTTTGAAGCTGATTTTGAGATTAGCTAGTTTACAGGTGCCAACGTAGCCTGGGGGCTGTGGTGCATACCAGATAATTGCAACACATTTCACTAGGGATATCTGTTGCATATTATACCTCTCTCTCCTCATATTCTCTGCCCATACTGTTGACCATAGAATAAGAAAAAAAAAGACACATTAGCTTGTTTCCAAACCATAAAGACTAGTCTAGTTTATATAGTACAATGCTATAGAGAGAGAGCTTGATGCACACAAGCATATCAAGAAATGATCTTCACTGCTTAGACATCACATTTGTCATATTGAGAGATAAGAAAACAAGCTTGCTAATAAATAAGAGAAACATTCACCATTTTGACAACACATGTTGAGTCCAGTCCAGCTGTCTACACAGGCAAGTAACGGTGACAGTGTGAGCTGTGTCTTCCATGTACTGTGGTCTTATAAAATGAAAATGCATTCTCATCATGAGAATACTTTTTCATTTGAATGGAGTCTTTTATTACAATAGCATACAGTATTGTAATAGTGCTTAGTTTTAATTAATAAACCAATACTAATACTAATATATAAAAGTTATGTTTTATCTTATCTTCAACCTGACAAGTAAACCATGATTAGATCCACAGTCTGCTATTCCTTTCACTTTGTTTTCAGCGTCCCTTTTGGAATAGTATTTTCTTTTGTTCTAGCAGTCTTCATATAGAGTTAAATTGTTAAATAAAAAGTTATTCCCCGACAAACATGTCCTGGTGGGGACTCTAAACTGAAAGCAAACTAACCATCAAGATGCATAATAACCCTGGGGGCAAAAATTGATGTCCCCACAGGTGTAGACAACTTTATAAGGGTTAAGACCTCACCTAAGGTTAGGGTTAGGGTAAGGGGCTAAGGACTGCGTTATGTCAATGAATATTCCCATGAGGATTGTGGCAAAGGTTTGTGTGTGTGTGTGTCTGTGTGTGTGTCTGGTCTGTGTGTCTGTGTGTATGTGTGTGTGTGTGTGTGTGTGTGTGTGTATGTGTGTGTGTGTGTGTGTGTGTGTGTGTGTGTGTGTGTGTGTGTGTTTGTGTGTGTGTGTGTATGTGTGTATGTGTGTGTGTGTGTGTGTATGTGTGTGTTTGTGTGTGTGTGTGTGTGTGTGTGTGTGCTGGAGGGAGTGTTTTCTTGGCAGAAAAAGAGAGGAGTGACCCGGAATAGGACAAGGCTTGTGGAGGGATTGAGAGATGTGTTTTTCGTCTATATCCAGCCTGTTCCTGTTCCAACCTGTCAGTCATGCTGTCTCACTAGAGGCTTCATTGAGTGGCAGAACAGGCTGGGAAACATGGCCAGGACTGATTTAAGGGGTTAGTGAGTCAGGAGGGCCGCAGGTTGGTTTGGGCGGTAGGTGGGGTTGTGGGCGCTGACCCCTGGGCAGAGTTCAGGTTTGGAGCAGCGGGGCTGTCGAATCTGTCAAAGCACATACTAAATACTCACACCCAACACAGAGCAGAAACCTGCTTGTGAATATCTGTTCGATAACAAGATCATACTCCCTCTATAGCCTCACTGTTTTCTAAGATACACAGCTCTCATGTTGCATTGTGGGATATGCCCTGATGAGGCCAGTGCTCTGGCTTTGAAATGCTTCCAAAGCCTTTGTTTAGGGTTCGAACTGTTTGAAGGAGTTTTCAGTAGGGGGAGGCTAATATTTGGTTATTTCAAATTTTGGCTGCAGCCCCACACTCAGCACTGGGATGATGCCGTTGGACTATGCCCTTCTCCACCTCTTAGATGAAGCTTCTCTCTGCTTAGTTTAATCCATCTGCTTCTCAGTGTGCATCAAGCTATCCCTCTGTCTCTCCCTCTCTGGCTCACTAACTTGGATCAGGTTCTGGTATTGTCCACATGCTGGGGACGGAATTTGGCTGTGACATGTTGCTGGAACATTATTCCGGCAGCTGGCTTTACCGCAGTTGCTGGCAGCACTGGTAAGGACAAAGAGCTGTGAATTCAATAGTACAGAGTTAACTCAGAGAGCCACTTAGTGTCAGCCGGGTTATATGTGAGCTCAGAGGACTGAGGCATGTAAGTAACTCTGTATAACTCCAACCTGAGGGAGTTGAGGTTTGCATTTCTGCCATCTCATTTGCCATCATTATCATCAGATTTTTCTTCCACTTTGATTAGACTGTTACAATTTCCTCTGAGTACCTGTTTTATAACCACAACACTACTGACACAGTAACTAAGAGTCTAAATACAGTTTTAGTAGCTATACTAGAGTATAGCTGTACCTGCGTACCTCATGTGTACTATGAGGATATATGTGGATATATCAAGGAAAACTTGTACAGCAAAACCACCACCATTTCATTTCATTGTAATGTCTGCTTGAATGTAAATTGCAAATTATGTTCTCTTACTCTGGTTTCATACCAGTAAATTTAGCAGCATATTAATGTTTCCTAACCTTGAAGACTCTTAAAGAGAGTTACACGATAAGTCTGATTATGACTCCTTTTTCAGGAAAGGACAAAAATATTTCTGCTATGCAAAGTTATGCAAAGTTATGTTTTCTTAAATAATAATAATAAAAAAGAGAAAAAAACAATGAAACACTCTAGTGTGGGAACCAGTGCTAAAGACTGTAAAAATATGTTGTCACACTCACACATATACACACAAAGCTTTAAGTATTAGCTCTTCTTGGTTCAAATAAATGCAAAGTGAAAGAACTTACTGAGGTGTCATGTCAACAGTTTTACAGACATGTCTGGGGAAAATGCTTCCAGAGTTTTTTGCAGTATTCTGGTTGGCCACTGGGACACATTAGCAGCAAGGATTGCTCTACCACTCAAACAGTATTGGGCAATGCTGTGACATGGCTGTGACATGTTGCTGGAACATTATTCCGGCAGCTGGCTGCTTGATCACTCTGACTGTTGTTATATCCACTATTGTGAAGTCTTTTTAGGTGAGCAGCAACAGCATTATTTTTATGGTTCAAAAAAATAAAAGTTATGTCTCTAGCTTTTAAACATTCTTAAAATATAACAATACACATAAAAAACAAAAACAAAACAACAACAGAAAAAAAACCCGAAGGGTTATTTGTCTCTGTGTCCCAAAATGTGACTTGAGACACAGAGAAAACCATAGACAAAGAGGAAATCAGATATGCTGGATATACATTGTTTCAGCATCTACTATATCTAAACACAATTTGACCTAGCAAAAACAGGGTATGGAATTGAATATTCAATATGTAAACATGATGTAATTCGATATAAAGGTTAGAAAAGGTTTAAGGGTCTTATGACTCTCACCATTTCAGTTTGAAATTGTGCCTTATTCGTGCATATTATCAAGTAAACTTGCATTTGATAGAATTACCACAAATAGCGAAGCAGTGAACCTTTAGGGGTCCACGAAGGACTGAGGCCCCAGAGCAGTGCCGGGTTATTAATCTAACTTTGCTAAAACCTAACAGGTTAATGCAATCTAGTAAGGTTTTTTTATAAGTGTTTATATTAATTTTGTGAGTTAAACTAAACTTTTTTAATCCTTTCCATGCTTCTATAGTATGATTATAATCACAAGAATTGCATAGGGTTTCATGCTAACATCATGCAAAATTACTTCCTGGGAAGACACGCATTGAGTGGTACATAAGACGATTCAGATTTTAAATAGCATCTTAGGTTAGAATATGACATAGTTGTATAAATACATGGCATTTTCTACAGTAACAGACAGTTAAGAGTTTGAACAACCTATGGAGAGTCAAGGGAAAATTGGGAAACCAATCATAAGAAAAGCAAATGGATTTGCAAGATGCCACTGTTGGCCAATGTTTTATTTTATGAATGCTGCATGTTCACCATTTTAGGCTACAGGTTACCTCAAACTTGAGTTGCTGTTTGAAATTTTGAAATTTTGAACTGTATTCTCTGCAAACAGGTGGATGTAGTGAAAGAGGACATGAAGGTAGTTGGTGTGAGTGAAGAGGACGCAGAAGACAGGGTTAGATGGAGGACACTGATTCGCTGTGGCGACCCCTAAAGGGAAAAGCCGAAAGAAAAAGAAGATTCTCTGCAAACAGGTTTATTCACATCATGTGACCTGGTTTTCCCTTCTGCAGTTTTTATAGAGGCTTAGAGGTATAGAGGGTTTCAGGAGTAGGTTGAGGATTAGGGAGTATTCAACCAGGGCTTCAGTTTAGCACCTTGTTTTTGGCAGGTATGTTTAGTGGCTTTTCTGCCTTTTTCAGCCCAAGAAGAAATACCATTTTACATTTTGATTACAAGATTTAGAGTACTGGATAAGATATTTATGTAGAGTGAGTTAATTAATTTGACTATGAAACAAGCATAAAGAGGGAAATTTCTTCTTGCATAAGTAGTCAGTTCAGTGAGAAGCAGCTGTAGCACTTGTCCTCCTTTTCAGTGTTAAAACACTGTCATTGAGAGTGGAATACGGAGGTGACAGTGTGACTACCACCCTAAAAGAGAATAGTACTTAATGTCTTTACTCTCGTTAAAAGTAATGAGTTGAGTTTCAGTCGATCTACAGGGGATTTTAAATAGCAGCATCAGAACAACCATCAGTTGAAGCTGAAGGTCAAGACATAGGATGGTTATAAAGAAAGATACAGGTTCCAAATAATCTCACAGTTCACCACTGATGTTACACAACTTACCTGAGGCAACATGGGATAACCAGCAGCTAAAGTGATTCTGATAGATGGGCAACCCCAAACCTATACTTATTAATGACTTCTCATAGTTCTATAAGGCTATAGTAAATGATTTATTTACCATGGATAATAACACTATTTACCACTTAAACTTTTTAAAATTATTGCCTTATTACACAGCTGTACCATATATATAGCATCTAGATGCATTCTCAGCTATACACTATCAGTAAGATGAAATAAGTACTTCCTACTTATAATGTCTTTTGTCCTTCTCTGATTAGTGCTTTATGATAAAAAAAAAAGTGTAAATGATGAATAACAGTGACATTTATTTTTTGTATAGTAGCTGTAAAAATTTAAGTCCCAGCAATTCGAATCTTCAGAATAAAACCTTTTTTTAATTCCCATTACAATTTAAGCAAGACTATTAAAAAGAAAACACCAATGTTAAATGTGAATATACTATCATATATAAAGAACAAAAAGTAAGTGTTTATCTTTGTTTTAAGAATTTATTTTGTGTTGCACTGTTTTATGGTATGTGTGTTGTTTTCACCATGTGTCAATGATATGTAATATGTTTTTGTTTGAGTGGAGAGTGTGTTTGTGTGTGTGTGTGTTTCTGTGTTCTTGTATTATTGATATGTTGATATGTAGAAGGCTGTGTAGGTATAGCTAAGTGCTGCTGTCACCCAGAATCTACAGCAACAGCACCCACAGCTGGATTAATGTCTCCCAGCCCTGCAGTGTTGCAGTCATTTTACTGCCTAGGCGGGTGTCCCCCTAAAATGGGTTACTGTATACACATAGCCATGATCTGCATTCTGGAAATGGATGAGCTATTGGTTTTCATTAATTTTAGTATATTCTGATAAGACAAGTATAAGTAATTATTATTTTTTAATTCGGATTGATATGTTGAGTATTTATTGAATAAATTCTTGAGTCTTTAAGATATAAAAAATATGTGAAAAATGCAAATTTTGACATAGCATTGACTGTTAAGTTCTTAAGTTGTTTTGTTTTGCCAACATTCCAAAACCCCATATTACTCTGCTGACAATTATATAAAACAGAGAACAGCAGAAAATCATCAAAGAAGCTGGTGAACTGACAAATCATTCCACTGACTCATCAGTCATTGGAATTGTTGAACATTTTAAATCATGGTGTTCATTAATGTGCACAGAGATTTGATATGTGTCTGAGGAAGTGATGTAATGCTTTATTATTCTCTAACTGCATCGTGCATTACTGATTATTCTACTCATATATTGGCCACTTCCTTATTCACATTTTGGGAAAATAGACTTATATTGTCAACCTTGTTTTACTTTATTAGTACAACAAGCAGGAGAAGTTGGTGTTGCTTTTTTCCCCAAAAGAACACAATCAATTTCTCTTTCTCCACAAAACACTTCTGTACACACTTGTGTATTTCCCGATATGAATCAGTTTAAGTGGCTAAACACATTTGGACTAATGTTAAACTTATGCTATATTTTGCTAAGATTTCTATAATATTAGAAATCTGATAGGAAATATTAGATATTATAGCCAGTTGACTTGTCTTTTAACTTTAGCGAAGTTATGGGAATTACATAGCATACTGTCTGTAATGAGCTGGTTTCAGCTTGGTCATCGCCATGAGCCATCATTATATCTGTTACCCTTGGTGAAATGTTCTTAACTGTGTGCAGTTGCATTCTAACTGAGCTACACATGCAGTGGATCAGAGGTTATTGAGTCATAGTACAGTAGGGGTGGGAGGAGTAGTTGTGGTGGTGTTGTCTCATGATTGTTAGGAAGAGAAATAAATTTGAGAAAAATGCCCTGTTCACATGTTGACGATGTGTTTTTGTTGAAGCTAGATTCACACTAGATGGAGTAACCCTCAGTCTGCTTGTCCACAATCACTGAAGAGCCTCGCAGGCTGATGAATGGCTACTGTACTCCATGTTTACTCATGCTTTAGGTCACTTTTGGCAGCAAATCAAATGAGTTCCACTGTGCACTACAGTATATTGTTTCACTATGATTCAGATTCAAGCACACTCGGCATAGCCTAAAGCTAATCCTAAACTCCTCTCATTGTACAGTGCACACACTGACAACACCCTGATCATGCCCAGGCCCAGAAAGCTTGCAGACATACAAAGTAGTTCTCTGAGGGTCCTTACAGCAGATTCCTTTCTCTGCTCATTATCTGCTTGCTGGGAAAAACCCATCAGATTCACTTGAGTGTTAAGACTATTAGTCCTCCTGACAGTGTGTCTTAGTCACGGGACAGTGGATTCTGCTATTAAAGCAATATGGCAGAGCTCTGCTCATAGTCATGTCTATAGTCCATTCAAGACCTTTGCATTAGTATGCCTGACAGAGAAGGAGTCTTTTAATTAGCAAAGCTCGCTTAAAGACTTAAAACTCATTTGTGTTGGTTAGAGTGAGATCAAATACAATACTCCTGGTGATTTTCTTTGTCTCTCACTGCAATCAACAGTTTACTATCACAGCAGAAATAGAATGACAGGTTTGATAGTTATATCTTTTTTCAAACCATTATCAAATAAGTTGTGGCCAACCAGTGTAGCATGTATTCAGCACACTCTTATAGAAAATTTGAGTGTTGCAGCTGGAGACATGGATTAAGTTTTTAAATTATTATGTATTAAGTTAAAAATTGAAAATCATTTCACAATTAATACCCATGATTGGCACACTGAGGATAACTGAAAGATGGAAGATCAAATATTTGATACTTTATGTGTGTGATGTAAACTCAGTCTGTCTGGCCTTTAATGCAATCCGCAATGCAGCTGAAATAAAGACTAATCAAAAGCTAACCATGCTTTTTGTATATTTTGACATAAAAGAAATATTGTAATTTCCATGATAATAGCACTCATCCCCAATAAAGCATGCATGATATGATCAGACACAACAGTGTCACCTTGATAAAGATGAAACATTGCTCTTATGAATGGTAGATAATAAAAGTGGTTTCAGGAATAGTGTGTACTGAGACAACAACAAAACAAACAAAAAAGCAAAAGACCCAGTGGATGACAAAATATATAAAGCGTTATGACGTTGACTTGTAAATGGACTGCACTTGTATAGCACTTTTCTAGTGAGGTGTTTTACTCTAAATTCCAAATTCTCTGTCTGTTAACCTTATGATAACCCCACCAAAAATGATCCAAAGTTTCCGGTTCAAATGTTTAGGCTAAAACTTTCAATTGTTGTTCATTAATATACACTGTATATGTATACACGTGTACACTAATTATACATACATAGAAAGGCATGTACTCAAATATACTGTGTCACATACACATATAAGTGAATATACTTTGCTGTAGTTGTGTATGTACATTTGTGTACACAATATGTACAGAAACAAAAAAATGTGCACTTGTGCACCAGTATATGCACTATAAATGGGTACATACTGATTGTGTTCATACCTCTATCCATGGAATATACACATACATGCAGAGGTATATGCACATACACTATAGTAGCCATATGGTTTTGTATATGTGCATACATTGTTGTATATGTATATACAATATATCTCTAGATACAGCTTTACAGCCTGATCTTGAACCTAACAATTTCTTTAGAAAAAAGTATTTTCTCAAAACTTTGAAATTTTCTACTACAACATGCCAATGACGATGGCAGTTGATTTTTCTTTCTGAGGATAGTTTTTCTTTTATTTTTATAAATTTTTATTGTCTTATTCTCAGTCCTTAACTATCACTTCATACAAAACTGACTGTTTTGACCCCAAAATAACAGCAACCTTGAAAAAAGTCACAAAGTAAAATTTTGTCTGAGACTGTGATAAAAGTCATAAATGCTGCTGCTGTCTCTAGCATTAGTAAAATGACCTTTGAATCAACTCTACCTTCAGTTATCAGGCCCTTTAGAGTTGTTTTGCACAGCAGTTACAACAGTAATTAGGTTGTATAGACCAATGCCATAGGCCTATTCTGTTGTCTGGCTGAGGACATGTGGTGTAAAGAACAGGTTGTATAAATAGAATGGTCAGTTTATCATTTTAAAAGAGATGCAAAAGTGAATTTCAGCGTGCACCCTGATGAAGTTAATAACATAACCACCGCTGACTTACACACAAAGAGCAAAATCATTATTACCTCAGTTGTTGTGCATTGTCAGGGGACAAATCAAACAGTGTGAATGAGTCAGACTCGGGCCTGAAGATGTCAGACATTCTTAAACACAAAGGAAGCTCAAACCTGAGACCCTGGGGCTGCTGCTTTCTAACCTGAAAATCAAAAAAGACTTAAAGCAAGCACAGCATTCTGCTGGTATGTTCCCTTTTTATGCTATTCATCCCTTCACTGTGAGAGAGTCTTATCAAACGGCCCTCTCACAGATTTACCGAGGCTGTTTAAGCAGATAAATAGCTTCTTTCTCAGTCTGTGGCCTCAGGGACTGTAGTTGGACCTTGTGGACATTCTGTTTGCTGCATGCACAATGAGCAAGGTCACAGTGAAGTTTTAACACAGGATAGAGACCTTCTTGCGGTCTGTCATCACAGCTTTTAATTCTCAGGTTTTTTTTTTTATCCAGCCAAATACAGTGTTTGATTGCTTGTTGAATAATACACAGGCTGATTTATGTATAGGTTCCCTCTAGCAAATCTGGTAATGTAGCAGCCACTGTGAAGTCAGACTGAACACATACTCACTGACAGTGACAGCATGGATAGATGGATTCACTGTATTTGTCTAAAATTCTTAGTCTGAGATATGTTACGACAAAAAAATGCAAAATGAAGTGTAGTAACTTATGCTTGGATTATATTAGCCTTTGGGCATAATTTGCATATGATTTTCAGTCTACCCAAATGCAATCTATGATTTTTTGCATTATAATCAGACAGAATACATAACTGATTGACAATCTTCAACACATGAAAGGGAGAAGTGGAAATGAAATTAAAGTTATAAGTACCAAAGATATTACTTTCTGTTTTGTGTTTCTGTCTGTTACTGATGTCAGACTAATGGACAAGCACAATAGAGCAGAGGTGAGTAGTAAGTGCAGTTATGGAGTACGGAATATTAATTATATTGATGTATCAACATCAGTATGGTTAATAATGACATTGATTGTAAAATTGTAATAATAATGGGATAAATAGATTATGAATGCAGAATCTTTACTAGTATTGGAGAACTCTTAGACTGTGTTACTCGTGCTTTTAGGCAAAAGATGTGACTACTTCCTCCACAACTGTAAAATAGTAAATCACTGAACAGCATAAAGGCCCTAACAGTTTTTCTACTTGCGCTATATTAAGACCTTCTACCAAAACAAAAGTATACTTTAAAAGCAGTGAGATAGGTAATTTAAAATGTCTGCGGTGTGTCACTGACTATATTTACATAGCAAATAAGAGATCACTTGAATAGCTGCAGTACATTAGGCTTTGTGTAGCCATGAACACACAGTGGGCCAGCCTTTTATAAATTTCACACACATTTTACTGGCTAAATTTGGATAGAGGGGTTCAATGAGTAGACACAAAACACAACACAACACAACACAGAACAACACAACACAACACAACAATGTAACAAAACAAAGCAAAACAAAACATGTTTTCAAATGTATTTGCATTAGGATAGACATGGTCTCATCAGATGCAATGAGCACATATCTGATACACGTCATTGGGCTTTTTTGTAGATGCCGTTAACACTTGAGATTACATTGTACAAAATGTAGTGGTTTCCATTAATGGCAATAAAGACTAGAAACACTGCATATTTTGTCCTTGGCTCAGGATGAAAAAAAGTAGATTAACTATGTGTTATTTATTGGCCTTTGCTGGACTGGTCACCAGCAACAGGAATTTGTAGTTTTAAGTTCTCTGTAGTGAACAGAGAGGGCAAAAAAGCTCACAAATATACAATTTTGATTTCATAAAAGGCTCAGTGATTTCCTAAAACAGCTGGCCAGTGTAGGTTTTAGCAAACACTACTCTTTAGTGGCAGGCAATGTATGTGGAATTGAGGTAAAATGAAAATACAGTGTGTCATGGTAATGAAAAAAAATGTCAACCAATGCAACTATGTGGCTTATTCATATGTTTTTAATAGTTTCTTGACAACAATGGAGCATAATGGCACAGAGGACTGAGATATATCATGCTGTGGATGCACAATGCCAGCATTATCCTCAAGTGACTTCATAAAATTCAGGGGGCTTATGTGTTTGAACACTCTGTCTCCTCTTTTCAAAATGTATTCTTTGCCTTCTTTATATTAGCCATTTCCATGACTAAAGTTCCACCAGTGGCACATGTTCATTCCAACAAAGTTGGATATTATTTGCCTAGACTCCCCACAAAGCAAAGGGAGAGTATGGCAGACACATTAGCTCTTCTAAAAGGATAATCATGCTGCCAGCACTGACTGAACAGCAGAAAGGGTCCGGCTTAACAGCCATTTGCTTAATTCAACTTTGTGTTAAGAAAAATACACAAAAAAATACACAAATCGGGAGTGTTTTTTCAATCGGCTCACCATCTTTAAAGCCATAACACTTGATGAGTTAAGCCATTAACTGAGGCTGTAAATGGATTAGTTAATCTGGGTGGGGAGATGGAGATGGAGTACTAGGTCTTGGTGGCAGCGGAGGCAGACGAGGTGGGGTATTTTTTGTTCTCCCCGGTAGTCTTGTCAAGTTGCAGATGAAGATGTCTTGCTGAGAGACAATCCGAGTGATCTGCAGAAAGAGATGATGTGAGGGCACATGGACTCACACTGCAAACCCAAATGGCCCACTGTGAACATGAGGCGGAAAACTGCCCACGGTATATGAGATAACCTGAGGGTCCGCAGGGGCCTTGACGAGGCAGGGGACAGAATGCAGGAATGGCTGAGAGAGAAAAGAAAAAAAAGATAGATAAAAACAAAACACAGGAGTGAGGAGACATCAGAGGCGGAGACAGCAGAGAACAGCAGAGCGCAGCAGAGTAAGAGCAGCAATGACATTAAATCTGTGGGTGAAAACAGATGATTTCCCATTTAACACTCCATTGAGTTCTCCGTTATCCTGGGTCCTGCATGGCGCTATGACAGCGTCACTCCTTTGTCTCTTTCACAGTAACAACCCCTCAAACCATCCGCCCTCCACACACAAACACACACCAACATACACACACACACACACATTTTCCTCTACACACCCCTCTCATTGTTCACATACTGTACTGCTCAATATCTCCACCACAGAAGCTTCCAAGACAATATTAAACAGCCTACAGGATACTGGGTGGGGGGTGGAAGTGGCGTTTTGAGATGGGAGTGAATGGTATCCAAATAACAACAATTTACCACCCACGCCCCTCTCTGTAGCTCCAGTAATGGACCTCAATGGGCCTCAATGGGAGGGATTGTCAACAGATGTTTTTTTTGTTTTTTTTTTTTTAATGTGGGGCGCTGATGATCCTTTATCAAAGGGAATAAGAAAGTGAGAAGAAAATGTGTCTTTCTTCAGCCTCAAACACCCTGCAGATATCATGAGACTATGCTGCACCAAAATGCACATTATATGATGAGCTAAAATGTTTAATCCTACTTTACAATGTCTGTATTTGTGTTCCTGTTTTTGCATTTCTTATAGCTTTGAAGCTCTGTGGTTTTTTGCTTATTACTGCAGGCCACTGTCAATCAAATTTGATCAAACCACACCAACACTGTCCTGATGAACCAGATTAGCTGAATTCTTGTAATGAACTCTTATAATACTTCATAAAGGATTTTTTTTTTTAACCTCAAATTTTATTGTTTCCTCTCCTTCCCTCATTTGCGTGTAAACCTTTGAAAAAGTAGCAAAACAGACACAATTTTTCAAGAATGTTAATTTAAGGCTAGTTCCCTTATTTTCTTCTCGATAACAAATGAAGGTGTAGGGCCTTCTTAATGTATTAAAGATAGAAGAATGCAAATAAATCCTTAATTTAGGTTAGATGAAATGCAAAATGATTACACTTTAATGTAATTTATAAACTTGGATTAAACACAGTCTGAAAAGATAATTTTGATATATCTTTAATTTTTGTTTTCATCAGTTCCCTTGAAGAGACTAAAACTGTGGAATGAATCCTGCCAACAAGTATTTTCTGTGTATCTGTGTGTATATCACAACCTGATAAACTGTAGCTATTCATCTATGCCATTAAGCTTGTCTCCTCAAAAATGTTTTCTTCTTATGCAAACTCCCGTTCTCTTTCAACATGTTACCAACTTTTTAGCCAGGCTAATGGCATGGAAAAGGGGATGGTAATATCCTTCAGTTGGTCAGTCCACAACTGACTTAATTGTCTCAACAACTATTTGTTAAATTTTAGGAATGTTGTAAAAAAATTCTTCAGACATTCAGAGTATTTAGAGGATGAATCCTCTTGACCTTTCTTGATCCCTGACTTTTCCTCTTGCACCAACACCCGATCAAAGTTTCCACCTATCCAGTGAAATATTTCAACAGCTACGGATCGACTGTTGCGAAATCTTGTATAGAAATGACCAAATGTGGATTCTATGATTTGTCTCTAATTTATTTCACTTTTATGTAAGATAAACCATTAATGATGGGTATTTAGGTAAAATGTTGTGAATTTTTACCTTAATGGCAGACTAATGTTTGTTTTCTTTATTTCCTGATCACAAGAAAGGTGTTTTGGAAAAACACAAGGTTTAGAACATTAATGCTGTGAAAGGGCCAACATCCAAAAGCAGTTCGAAACCTGAGGGAGTGGGTGTGTGGGATGAGGAAGAGAAAGCAGGCCAGATGGAGTGGTGGTGGGAGATTGTTGGGCACTGACGACAATTCTGGGTGTCGGTAATGAGACGCAGTGGCAGTCTTGGCCCTCTTTAGGAGAGTTTGCCAAACAAAAAGTGTTAACTCAATTAAAGGCCAGATTTCCCCCAGGAAGAACAGAAAAGTGAAATTATCCCTGCTTGTTAAACCTGCCACTTAATTTCACTCAAATTATTACTTATGATCCCAGGGACCCCTAGGCTAATTGTTTCTCTCTCTGCCTTTCCCTCCCTCCTTATGCCTTCTGCTTAGTTTGTAGTGACAGAAGGAAACAGTTCCATCAGCCCTGGTAAATGACTTCATCAGGGAGAAGCTGCGAGCTCCCTCTGCTTCGGAGACTGTTGCTGTAGTCATCCAAGCAACAGCATGTCACTTTGTAAAATAGCTCCAACTCTGGAAAGCACATTATGTGTTGAGGACACAAATCTGAAGGATTTTCAGTTCATTGAACATAGTGGTATATTGTCATACATAGAGTACATACCATTGAGTAGTTTGGTGAAATGATCGCTTATGTCCATCTTATATGACATGAATGCAGCATGGCCACAGATTAAAAAAAGCTGTATCTCAACTGAAAAATATTTTTAGCAACATTCAAACAACCAACCCACATGGGCTGGCGTTAAATTGCATCTATCTATGTTCTGTTTACCTGAAGACTGACTGCCAACCAAAACTATGTCTCAAATTCATAATTCCCGATTAACAAACATGAGAATGTTTGAACTTTATACCAAAAGATTCTATCTATATAGAAGAACTTTATTTATTGCTATGCAGTGACAATAAAACAAAATAATGGACAAACAATACATTAATGACATAAACAACAGTTTGTTGTCTTTATCTATAAGTAGCTTGGTTTGCTTGGGATGATTAGATGGATATAAACATTGAAAACCAGAAGCCTCCGGTCCTCCTTGGTCTTTGTTCGTCTTTAGGGTGCATATGAAGTATGGTTTCTTTCTTTGCTTTATTCTCTATTTCTATGACTGTCAATTCCACTGTGAGTGTTTCCACAAATTTCCGCAGTGTTTTGTTTTGTTCTGTGACAGAGGCGATATAAACACTCTCTAAACCTTTGTAATTCTTTATGGAGCACTTCAGTAAGTGCTTATCTGGTGTCTAGAGATATAAGTTTGGAGTCTATTGTGGACTGTAAGGCACTAACCTTGGAATTGTTGACAGGTGCCCATTGATGCCTGTGGAAAGTTGCACGGGTGTTTGTTTTGTACATAGTCTATGGTAGCACTCGTAGATAGAACAATCCAGAGCTCCCAGTTAGATGTGGGGGAGAAAACAGTACAGCAGTGAACCTGGCTAGTTTGAGAATTGAGGGAAAGCAGACAACAAAACAAACTTTCCAGTAGCTGCAGGACACAGCCATGTTGGATCTCACAGACTCTCATTCAGAAACATTCCCTTGTTTATGACCTAAGCTTTCACTTCACCAAACAATTCATTGTAATTTATCTACAAAAAATATACCAGTAAATTAGTTAAATCTGGATTAAACTGCTTCAAGGCAGAAGTTGGCTGACATGAGAGGCATTTCCAGATTCGTCCAGAGTTTCCCAGTTGTAAATACGACTTGGCCGTTCCATGTAGTCTCATCATGTAACACCATGAAACATTTCTCTTACATCACAGCATAATATGCTGAGACTAATTTGGGTATATACAGATAGGAATGTTTTCATAGTTTCCCTCATAATCTGCTTCTCTATTTCTTTCTTGCTTCAATGCATAGGTTTGTGTTATTTGGGTTCAGTGCTGTTCATGAAGGGCTGCATGGAGGTGGCAGGCTGCAAACATGTCAGATAACAGCTCTAATTAAAAAGAGAAGAAGTGAACGTGAACTTGTTTGTGTGATGAAACACAGTGTTGACACTGAGAGAAAGGTCCGTCCTAAATGTCACCCAGAGCCCTTTTCTTTACACATACAATCAGTTGGCAGTTTGTTAGGTACACCTAGTTTAAACCAATCAAGAAGGTTAAAATGTTCAGTTTTCAGAGATTTGTTGATTCAACTGCTTTTTTTGGAGGCTGCAGTTTGTGGTGTTGATGATTATTACTGCATTACATGGACAGTTGCTTTTATTATTTGTTCCACCCTTGTGATGTAGCCCATCACAGAAACACCTCTGTTTATACTTTTTTCTTTGAAAGCACACATTTTGCTTAATAGTACACACAGACACACACACACACACACACACACACACACACAACTGATCTGACCTAGATCACTAGAACACATGCCTTCATATGCCTGCAGAAAATTCTTACAGCAGAATTTTCCCAACATGCTCCCTCGGCAGAGTCTCCATTCTTCCTACCCCGAGGAAATCTTAAGCAGAGGATTAGTTTTTCCAATTTGTGAATTGAAACTTGCATCATTGTTTCTATTCAATCAAGCACTTGTTTCAAACTGACAAAAAAAAAAAAACATGCTTGAGGAGGGGTGAGTGGGACATTCTCACTGTGTGCTTTACAGAAAAATGGATTAAAAAAATAATAGCATATCACCAGCTGTAATAATCTGCCAGAAGAGAATGAGTGAAGATAGTGAACAGAGGAATAATTAAGAAGAAATCTATTAGGCATTGCTAATTAATTTAAGAAGTGAGAGATATGTTCCTTCAAGGTAAAAAGCAGTCCAAGAAGATATGATATAGTGGCTAAAATCTGCAACATTTCCTTGCAGCTGGATCATTGGGCCTCTGGGGCTGTATTGCTGCGCTATTGTGCTTTGTTAAAGCTGCTTGTTATAGTGCTGCTTGTATTGTACCCCTGTTCTTTGTTGTTATACATTGTCCGTTGTAAGAATTCCATAGCCTTTCTATAAAAAGCTTTTTCTGTGGGGGGTATTCTACTTTTTATATGTAGGTTAGTTTCATGGCATTATATACTTACGTCTCTCTTCAAACAACTTTTTGATAATTGTATTTGACTTTTTTTCAGACATTACACACACACAAAAAAATAATATAATAGGTACAACTTATGATGTTATGTCAGACATACTTAGATTAAATGATGGTATGTTCTGAAACTCTTTAACTAGTGTATTATTTTGTGCCTTTTTCAATTCATTTGCCACAAATTCTGAAAACTTGTTTAAAAGTTTTATCACAGCAAAATTACATTTCAACAACATCAGTTTCAAAAAAATTAATGTGAAAGAATTGATCATCTCCCAAATTTGAATAACGAAAATAAATTTGAGTTCAAGCACTTCAGAGGGAACTCTCAGAAAAAAATGTCTATACTAAGATGATCCTCACTTCTTTTCCCAACATACAGTTAATCCAGAAAATATTTTCCCTCATTGGTTTACTGTCAATATCCCTTAATGAAAAACCAAAGCAGTTTTTGAAATTTTCACGTATTTATCACAGAGGAAAAACTGAAAAATAATATATTAGAAAGGTACAAACCTGTCTATATAAGGTCTCAAAGCTGACAGTGCATATCAGAGCAAAAACAAAGCAATGAGGTCAAAGGAACAATCACCAGCTTAGACACAGGAATGCTGTTGAGGCACAGATTTGAGGAGGGCTACAATTTCTGCCATATTGGAGGTTTTCTTTTCTTTTTTTTTCTTTTTTTGAGTATAAGGCTCAAACGTGACAAAATGTGAAAAAAGAGAAGGGGTCTGACTACTTTCTGCTTGCTCTGTATATTAAGGTTAGGGCTGATGTTGAAAAGGTTATAATTCAGTTTAGACTGGAGGAAAGGGGGGGGGGGCTATTTATGCAGGGTCACTGCAGCGGACTGTGAAAAAGGTGGACAGTTAAGCATCCTCATAAGGATAGACGCTAGTGTTTGCCTGTTCGGTTGTGAAAGGCTAATATTAGATATGAAATGCTCTCTGTTATGTTTGGTTTTATGTCCCTCACTCTCATTGTGTTTGGTCCATTGCTGCCTGTTCAGTTTTCATTTCTGGCCTATTTAAGTATTTGTGTAAATGTTTGGATGTGCATACGTGAGAGGGAAAGTAAGAGATGACTTTATTGTTTCCTGTGAGTCATTCATCAGCATGAGTATGAGAGGACATAATTCTTTTATTTATTTCCCTTTTGACTGATTAAGTGATAATATAATATGAAAGCCTGAGGTCAAAATCTACTTTGTAATTTATGGTATACAACAGCACTTCTTTTTTATGTTTGATATTTGTTTTTGTGCAAAAATACGATTTCAAAATATAATGGATACACAGCATCTCTGCAGTGCACATGCTAACATAATGTATTGTTTTTAGTAATTAAAAAATCCTTAAGGAGGATCACCCTTTTAGTAGCTCTAGATGGTTTTGTTTTTTGCCCACCTGCAGGTGGGTGTTCTGTGAGATTATCAAGTCACATCCTCAACACTTTTTCATTATTTTCCATAAATTATCATTACCCTAACAGGATGATTCCTGAAGGTTTTATCGATCATGGTCTGTGTGATCTGTGTGGCGGGAAGTCTTAGTGTTCAGAACTGTTGCCTCTTTGCCAACAGCACTAATCAGGAACTGCCATGTTGCAATGCATTCTTTGCATTTTAAGTTGGTCTTTTTATTGAGCATAGCCACAATATTCCTCCAACATTTCGACTGAACTAGAAGCTGGGAAGGTTCCAGTTCTTAGTCAGCACCTAAACACACAAAGCATGACCAAGCATGAATACTGAGCATACAAATTTTATCTGACTCTAATCCTACTTTAGTAGACATGTGCAGAGATTATTGAAACTGTGAACTTTTAATGTTGGCATGGGCCCAAAGATTGTCACTGAGTATCGTTGATTTTGCACAATAGTCCAAATATTGACGTATCCAATGGTGGGGTCGTATATCCACTACCATCTAGTTTAAGTTGTATGCTGGGATAGAATCCCAAACCAGTGTGACATGAACATGATTAGCACTTTAGAGACAAGATGGCGGGATCTACTGTTCTATAGCTAAGCTTATTTAGCATCAATGCAGATAGCAGACGGTCCATTAAAAAACACAGAATTGAAGTTTTAATGCAGGAGAGTAATTGAGTCTCATAAGTGTTGCCATACATTGATGAGGTGGCTATTTGTCAGAACTGGGTTCAGCTCTCAGTCAGCCTCCAACTATTGATGTTTCAACTTGTTCAATATTAATCTGTTCGGGCATGCAACCAATATCATCTTGTTGTTTGCCATTTTCACCGCCATGCCTTAAATCCCATGAGACCTCGCCTTTTGTATCCTGATTCCCATCCAGTTTTCCAGTGCAATACTCAATCCCAGCCATGCTCTGTGTGCTAATGTCTTGCAGCGATTCTCTTGTTGTCATCTCTATCACTCTCATTGGCAGCCAGCAGACATCTTCAGGACTCATTTCCTGGCATCATTTTATGGGCATGAACGCTGATGGAACGTGGAGAGACGCATATTGTCATTACAAAGGAAAGCCAGCCATAGTAATGATTTAGTTTTACACAGTCAATTTCCTCTTATATTGAGGCACATTATTGTGACACAGTTCTATGGCATAAATGGTGAGGTGCTGTCACCCCCTTTTTTTTTCTAGTTTCTGCTAGTGTTTTCACCCAATATTTTATCTTCCTCATGCAAAATTGTTTTTAGCTTAACAGAGTTTTTTATATATGTAAGGACTGGTCACTGGAGTCAAATGTTGAATGGAAAAATGGTTGCCATGGGAAAGATTTTGGAGAAACATTTGATTTCTGTGTAGCTAAAGAGTATAAAACCCATCTGGAATCTTTGCCGCAGGCATAGTTGCAGAAATCAACAACAGCCTGGAGGCAGTCCACTCTGCTCCCATCTCACAATATGCTCTTTCATTTCAAAAAGATTTTATGTTTACTTTGCCAGCTGACAGTGCATGAATTCTTGAAAGACAATATCTATATTATTTTTTTTTTTGTTTAAAGCTCCCAAAATCTATTATTTGAAATGTAATTTCTGCTAGTAAAATCCTTAGAGTATGATTAGGCAGACACAATTCAGTACAACAGAATAGAAATTTGCGTTTGCCTCAAACTACATGAAATTATTAAAGCCTACTGTGCAAAAGGTTTCACAGCTATTGTCATCCATAGATGGTTCCATAGCATATCCTTGGTTCTTGTGTTATATCTTATCCCATCACATAGTCTCTATTGATTTGAAATGAAATAAAATCCCTCATGACACTGTTGAAGTCCTGCGGACAGCTTTTTTGCCGGAGTGTAATTTGTACAGCAATGTTCTGTTGTCAAAAAAAGACAACAAGCAAAGCTATATAGTGCTTTGTTCAAGGGGAGACACAGGTTGTCTCATCAAAGAACATTTTCATATTATCTTCACTCTCTTTTATTTTTTCTGAGGTATGTTCACATGAGTGTTCCAAATCAGACTCACTAAGCTCTCTGAACTGCACAAATATGTCATAAATTCCTTGTTTCAGCCTGATAAATGCCACCCATTTGTGAGGAGGGTGCATGTTTGGGAGATTTTATCATTTGCATAATTGGCAGCTCTAAAATTGCTACATAAGGCTGTCTGTTCTGCTCCATTTCTGGGCAGTTTCATTCACAAAAAATGGTACTATGGATTAAAATGATAACTTTACATGGCAAAGCTTACAGTCCTGCTTTCGGAAACCAGTGGAGGTGTTTAGCAGTGTCAGTAGTGGTACAAGAGGACTCTCCAGGTTCCAATTACCTGTTATGAGAGTCACACTGTATTGTGGCACAGAGAGAATGATTTATAGTATATGAAGTTAGATGGTACAAAACTCATCTCTGAAGTAAAGCGGCCCATGATTACTACTGTATGTGAGCTAATGAAGGGAATGTGATAGTCATGAAACAAGTGAATATTATAGCCTACAGTTGGTGATGCTCCACTGGTCATGTACCAGAGGATTATACAGAGACCTGCATAAAGACCCTGGGGGAGCTGCCAGACTGAGAGTATTTTCTTAACAACTGCTGAACTTTGGACATTGCTGTGTTGGAATCGGTCAATGAAAAGCATAAAACTCTAAAAAAGAAAAAGAAAAACTAATTGGCAGCCCTAATTATGATAAAAAAAAAACAGAATATTAAATTTGAATTTAGTTGTTTTGTTATGTTTTATTGTAATTGATTTTGGTATCCAATTCAAACTCCAGAGCCATTTGGATTAAGGCCTTCTCTTCTAAGCTCTTGAAGGACATTTCATCCACCATGGCTTTAAAGTTTAGCTCAACTGTTCATTTCCATTTCAAAACTACTTCAGGCTGAGTTATCCTTCTGCACATCATCTAGTCTAATTATAGGTAAAATGTCTACAGGAATGAGCTGTTTGCATGAAAAGGCTGGGCTGAGTTGAGTGGCCAAAATGAGCACATTGGTCTTGCCCTTAATACATGAAACTGTCCAATAAGCAGACATCATCAATTTAAGCACCAATTAGTGACATTAGTCTTGTCTCATTGTCTGAGGAGACTCCTCAGGAGTCTCAAGTTGTTGAACCACAAACCCTTTTGTGGTTCAACAACTACGTCAGCTTACTCAGCATTGTCCCAGGATATGTTTTAGCTATCCTAGCCAATGTGACTGACAGGTTTTGGCGAAAATGGAGAGTTGCCCCTATGTTGCCTTCATTAGCCTCTTTAGCTGCCATGAAACTGTAACAAACTCACACCTCAACCCTATGAAACAGTTAAATCTAGAGTCAGGCCAACTTTATAATCCATGTGAGTCCATAAAGGTGCTGTATGTGAGGTTATTTAGATCAATGCATTTTGAGTGTTTCATGCCAGACCAAATGCTCTTTCCAAGTCTCTCTCAACTCCGGCTCTTTTAGTTTCTCTTCAAAATTGTTAACCATTGTTGTTGGATTGTGTTCAGAGTCTGGTGCTGACCCTACTTGACATCCTGATACAGGTGGACAGCCCCACTATTTGTGTACTTAATTGCATCTCTGTGATGCATTATATTTCTTAGGAGTCATTACATCAACACCTCAAAGGAATGTAGGGTTGTGCAGGGTAGCAATGCCTGTGCAGATGTGATGGAAAAAGTTCAACATAATGGCAAATATCCTCATTTGCTTGCTTGCCTGAGAGCCAGAGGGGAAGATCAATACAATTCCCATGTCTGTATGAAGCAGCCGACAGCAGCTGGATAACTTAGAGAGTGGAAAAAGACGGAAACTAGTTAGCCAGGCTCTATCTGACAGCAACAAACTCTACCTCCCTACCACTACCTGTAAAGCTGGCTAATCAAGTACTACCTTGTTTGTTTAATGGAAACGTCACAATAACTTAAGTGTGCAACAGTCACATACACAGTCCAGTTTCATGGAGGGGTTATATATTGGATTATTTTGTGAGAGGGAGCAGAAACTTCCTGGGGTCTCTGCTGAATATTTTCCAAATATTTGTCATTAAAGGAATCTTCTAATTGAACTCTCAGTAAGAAAGCAAAAAGGCAAAGAAAAAAAAAACTACACTAGCACTTCACCACCTTGTCAACACTGGCTATGTAATAGAATGAACACATCAGCAGTGCATCAGCGTCCAGACTGGATGCTTTTAGATACAGCAGTGGTGTGGCCTAAATGCGTTTTGGCAGCGATTAGACTCTAATACATAATCACTGTGGTTATGTATGTAAGTCAGAAGAACATAGACTTGGAATCTAAAAAAAGTTGCTTCAGGTCGTGGTTATCCATTTAAATCACACTGAGCCGACACACTGTTAGTGTAGTCAGCTGTTTAAAACAAAATGAAGCGTGTCTGCAAGATGGACGACTGAAAAATGCTAATGAAATGCTCCATGAGCAGCAGCCTGTTACTACAGTACCACTACCATCAATGTATTTAGGGCCATAGCTCCCATTTAGGACACCTAGATCAGGCCCTCTGTATTTTCTCTATGTAAGTACATTACATGCATAATCATTGTATCATATACCTGCTATATAATGGTATTTTTGCATTTTTGTTTTCAGAGCTTTTCACTTCCAAATGTACATTTTTAAAATGATTT
The DNA here is from genome assembly GCA_016859345.1 of Istiophorus platypterus. Taxonomy (NCBI): domain Eukaryota; kingdom Metazoa; phylum Chordata; class Actinopteri; order Istiophoriformes; family Istiophoridae; genus Istiophorus; species Istiophorus platypterus. Next base: position 25,243,916 of record CM029126.1, on the reverse strand, counting down.
ATACACAAAAAGTTCTTTGAATTAAAAAAAATGCATTAGCTAATGATCAAATAGTTCAACTGTAACTATTCTCTATCCTGGTTTTTGCCCTTCTTGTGCCAGCTTGCATCATGTGTTTGCATAGCATTTTTACCTTTAGCAGCAAAACCATATGAAATACAGTCACAAAACTTTACGTGTGTAGCTGAAATCAAAAAGAAGGCCAAGTTTGAAGATGAAGTTAGGAGGATTGGAAGCAGGAAAAGGGCCATTGGTCATGGATCACTGAATCCCATTTCAATCATTCCCATCCATTCTAAGACATTAGGTAAAATGATAGACAATCTTGCGATGGGATCAAAGTGGCCCCAACACCTGTCAATAATATGGTAATGACCACTGAGTACTCATGGATCAGTACATCGTTTCACCTGGTGTTATCCCCTTCCAAGATGGTCTCTAGTTTGAACTGTAGTAAAAGAAAACTATCTGTGACGAACAATGTATAACAGAAAAAATCTGCATGATAAAAAGGATTTGAAATCAAACAGGATAATGGTTTGGCTTTTAGTGTCATACATATGACTGGTCCATTAGATTCGAGGCCTTATTAGACATTATATAATGAGAAACATCATTATAAGTCTCAAAGGTGAATGCATCGGTAATTTAAAACCATGGCAGGGACCATTCTTTCCTGATGATAATGGATAATTACATGCATTTTACTGCCAATAGCTCTGTACTTCTACACAGGATACACTTTGAAAGTTGAAATTTCCTGAGGATAATTGTATTTTTTCTGTATTTTACTTTTCTTTCATCTTCCCGTAAACATAAGAGTTTTTTTTATTTTTTTCTGACTCTGGGTGTCTTGCCCAACTCTGTCTCCTAAAGTCCACAGCACCTTGCTGTAATATCATGTGGGATGGAAAGTAAAAGCTACACAGTGCTTGATGGAAATGAGAGGGGAGCGTGAGGGCATCCAAACTCAGGCTGGCTAGTGAAAGCAGATTTTAATCAGAGAGGCTGGTAGCAACAGCAGTGCAGCCCCTGAGGGCCCGGACATCACATCACATTATAACCCAGCCCAACCAGAAGCGCCAAAATGGTCGGGCTTGAAATAACAGATAACCCTGCCAAATCGCATCATCATCCAACCCGCTGCGGTCTTAATCTGCCTCATCCTCCTGCACTAATGAAACTAATGGAGGGAATAAGTGACATGCTCTTTCTTCTCCCTCTCTCTCACTGTCATCTCTTTAATGGCGTTACTGCTGATGTTGGAGAGAAAGATCAGGCTCTGTTTTCCTGCTTGCATATATTTTGGCACAATCATGAAAAATAAAGTAAATATGTAAAATGGATATAAGCAGATATGTGGGTTATGGCTGTAAATAGTCATTTTTTTACAATGTAAAATATATTATCAAGTATTAACGTTAATGCAACTGTTCAACAGATATATATTTTAATAAAGAAGCCAATAATTTATAATAATATGCAACTGTTCTATATCACTGTCAACATATACTTTTTCAAATATCTATGAATATTATACAATATGGATACCATATTATATGCTATATTTAAAGAATACGTATTATTCTCAAAGTTGTGGCTGCAAGTTTTGTATATTTGTAATATAGCTCATAAAAGCCCAATTTTACAAAAGTATTGAGAAGCAAAAATGACTTCAGTCCTACTATATGTCTACTGGCTAAGATGATCCCAGCCTTAAGATTCCTTTAAAAACAAAGACCCAGGTCTTTTCCTGAACTCCTTGACATTGTGATCACTCTTTGCTTTATGAGTGAACTGTAGAGATGTTGGTAGGTGTATTTTTAACAAGTCAAAATGAAACAGCTAATTACTAAACAGCTGTCACCCATGTTAAAATGTGCTGTTTTATTGACCCACTCATCCACTCTAAAAGGACTGTGTCACTATATAATAACATCACCAGGCTTTTGTTATAACTGCTACAGAGGGAGAGCGTTTCTCAGTGAATTGCTAAATTGACTGATGTTGTCATTGGGAGGACAGTCCAATTTTTTTTCTTTTTTTATAAATTTTACTTTAGACTTTAGACTATATATATATATATACATATAATACACATACACACAAACACACACACACATATGTATATATACTGGTGAAAGCTCCACCCTGTGAATGTTTTTACACATTAAGCCCTTTCAATATGCTGAAATCCCCAAATTCAAAGAGAATTTATAGAGGGCATGACCTCAGTGTCCTCAAGTTTTTCCATACACATTACAGTTTTTAAGCCATCTGTTTACCACAGCGCTGCTTGTGCTAATGTGGAAATGAAGACCTAATTTTCTCATAAACTGTATGAGCTCATAAAAGGTACTAAATGGTGGTCAAACCTAAAAATAAAAGTGCTCTTTGATTTCATGAGCTTTTTTTGCATTTGTTATGAGTTAATTCATCTAAGGTGTTCTGTTGGAGAAGTTTTTTTTCTGCTCTTGCATTGCTGTATTGTTGCAGGCTGATTAGTGTTAATAACTAATTAAGTGAAAAAAAAATCTCTAGTGCTGTCATGTAACACATCACAAATAAGTATCTTTATGGTCACAATAGCACTACCATGAATGTTTTGAACTGGGTAGTTACTATGAGAACAAATAGCCTCCACAAAAAATTAAATCATCAATATGTAATTCGGAAGAAAAACTAAAGGAAAGAGATGAACTCTTGGAGGAAGGCAAGCTCTTAAAATGGAAAACGACCCCTCTGTGGTATAAATAGAGTGAACGTCTGCATTGCCTTTCAAAGACGAGAAGCATTTCAAGATAAGAAAGGACAAAGAGAAATGATATGGCTCTTCTTGCTGTTCGAATGGAATCATTCATTAGCTGAAGTCTGAACTTTGTAAATGTGACAATCTGCAACAATAGTTTGGGTTGATGCATACCAGATGTTTCAAGTTACAGCACAGAGACAGTAGAAGGAACAGTTGGCCTCCAAATAAATAAATAAAAATAAACTTTGAAAAACTGTTTTTCTTAGTAAGCTAAAATCATTAAACCACTGAATCCCTTTTACTTTTGTTAACAGATCTAGGCATCAATTTTTAATATGGTTAGATTCCAGTAGCTTCCAGTGGATTCCGGTTTGATCGTCTGTCTTTTGCAACTACTTCTCTAGAACGACCACATGTAAATCAGCAGAGAAACAGAGCCTCACAAATTTTAACCAACCAGTATATTTGAACATTCAGCTGGCAAATTGCCCCACAAGTAGATTCTCATGCAGTTAGCTACAATAGGTAGGTGGGGATATTCCCCTCGATATACATTTTTTGAATGTCCATAAAAGAGGTGAAAAGGGCAGAGTTAGTAAGACCTATAGTCAGAATGATCATTATTCTGAGAGTAATGCTGATTGTACACAAAGTGTCTGGCTGCACTCAGTCACAGCTCCATCAAATTACAGAAGCTGAATGTCTGTTCTTCCGCAGCCACATTGGTGCAAGCATAATTACAGATTTGTAGGTGATTTAGATGTGGTAAATGATGCTTTTGTCTGTAATTGAACATGACAGTCTTTTGTTGACATCTTCTCTGTCATCACTCATTTCATGAGCTGCGATCAGATTTCTAATTCGTTCAGTTGTCTGACAACATGAAAATAAAAATCTTAATGAGAACAACAATACTGTGAGCTCAGCTTCATTAAAATAGTAAAGGTGACCACAGAGAGCAGGAGAAGACCCAGTAGTTATCTACTTCACTTTAAAATCCTCTCTCTCTCTCTCTCTCTCTCTCTGTTTCTCCCCATCACGCCTTCTAACTAACTACAAACACCAAATAGTTTTCGGTCAAGAACAGATGAAATGTATCATTACTCATAATTTAAGCCAATTGCCAATAACTACAAGTATTAATTTATGGTACATTCACAAGTGAATTTCAGGCTTAAGAGGACACAGAGCTGTTGTGCACAAATGCATGTTCTAGAATGACAATCATGAAGCTGGAATGCGACACAGCCAAATCATACATACATCAGATGTAAGGTCCACATTGAAGAATACAGAAAAACTGAATTAGGCTGCCCATGAAAATTGTAGTGTTTCCCACTTTAAAGCCAACAAAACATACATCAAGTCAATCCTTCAGTTTTCTGGTTATTTTTAACATTACTTACAAATGTTACAAGCTGAATCTGAACAGATCTGACAAACCCAACCCTATTTCTTGATGTGCACAGACATTGAATTGTTGTCATATTTTGTAATTCACGTTTGTTTTATTTATACAGTATTTCTACAGACACTGACTAAAAGTCTGTCATTTTGAGTCACATCAAAGCACAGGAGACACTTTTTACAAATGAGTTCTGGGAAAATGTAGTGAACAGTGATGACCTGTAAACACAGCAGGTGTTCATGCACATTGTCTGACTGACATTACAAAGGCTGCTGACTAAAAATAGAAACAGAAAAGTCAGTCCAACAGGAACATCCAGCACTGTCATTAAACTGTAACCTGCTGCCTGTACTTTAAAATTAGTACAACACTTTTATACAGGTTGCATCCACTGCACATGTAAGGGTCTTTTACTGAGGAGGTGAGAGCTCCAAAATGTGAGACTTTAATAATTAATCTTTTTATTTCAGCTGTGAAATTTCATGACATCCACAATCCTATTTTTTTCCCTCCAGAATATCTACCAACAGAATTCAATATGTGTGTTTGAATTCTCACATCAGATATTCGCTGTAGAGGTTTGTTTTTTAGGGTAGTTAGCTACTGTGGCTTCCAAAACATTTTTTAAATTTGCATGTCACCTGAATTTATTTTCTTTTAATTTTTTCATAAAGGATTGTTAAAAGCATCCGATTTCCTTGAAGCACGTGCTCGCTGTTGTTTGGTCTTATATATAGTGTCTGTGGGAGCATCCATGCGTATAGCTGCCATTGCAATTTCAAAGTGTACATGTCTTCTTAAAGAAGCATGAGGTCTTCAATCACCAGAGTGTTGTAGCATTTGTTTAATCTTGTGTTCTTCTATATCTTGTGTTTTTCCTCATACATGTTACACTAGTGCTTACTTTACAGTACTTCTGTGGCCTAACGTGAATTGTAAGTTATTGTTAAGGGAATTACAAACCGTCTGAGATTTGTGTGCTGGTGAGCATGACATACTGCTTTATTTAGAAACATGTTTTAGCCATGTAGTAATTAAAAAGCATGTCGGAGAAAGTCAGTTAAAAGAGAGGATGGGACTGTCTGTCAGCAGGATCTTTAACGACTCCCTGGAGAACTGGCCAACAGCACTTCTAGACAACTGCTCTAAAACATTGACCAACAGACGAATAAAAACTTCATCTCCTACCTGATCCCTGAGCCAGGACACTGCTACCTTTCAGCTTGAGAGCCTTAAAACATCAATGCACCTTTTGCTGCCAGCACCCCCTTTGAAAACCCAATCACCTTGGTGATCAAATAAAATTTTTCTCATCATTTTAACACGTTTCAATCTAAAATGGTCCAATTTATGCCCGGATCCTCTAGTGTTTACTGACAGCCAGGAAGATTTTCTTATGTGCACCAGAATTAGTCCAGATGTAGTAGTAGCATCTGACAGTCATGCTGTATTTGGGCGAGACTTGGACTGATAGTATGTTGAGCCAGAAGGAGCTCAAACATGTGGCTCAAGGATTTGCCAGAATAATTTTACTATTTAGAAGAGTTATCTTGCCTGACGAATATTTCCATATGCGAGTTATGTACAGTAGCACTTTAAAATTTTCCCTCTGAATCATTATATAATTTGAGGATCGCAAAATTCCCACAAGCATGGTATTCAACCGGTCCTTCCTTTTTGGAGCAAACTTAATACTGAAAGAGCTTAAAAATGCCTTTGTGGATGAATATTAAAATACAAAGCCCTATCAAGAATGCTTCTCGTTGCTTCTGAAAAGAATAATTTACCAATAACAAAGACCTTACCTGCTGGCAATGCAGGTTTGTAGGGATAACTCCAAGGTGTAAACTAACTCTCTTAAGTTATGGAGAGAATGGTAGTTTGATAGGTGATGGTTTTACTTATTGGACTTCATAGATAAAGAATGAGCTCACCACTGAAGATGCACTGTTTTCAAGGAATTGTCAGTGTCTCTTGGCAATTAAACCGTTTCTGATAGAAAAAAGTAAGATCCTATCATAAATCTGTTTTGACTACATAATGCTGAGAATTATCACCAACTTTAGATTAAAGAGATAAAGCATAATTTAATTTGAATTAAGTCGTGTTAATCTGGTAAGTTTATTAGAGTTAATTTGGTTCATGAAGTCAGCAGTCTGAATGGGGGCTAATGGGGCCCAGTATCAGTCTGCATGCCTGTCCCAGTCATACACTTATGAGTTAGGGTTATTTTCATGACACATACTATCTCCAGAGACAGTGTGCTGGTCTTTAAATCAGGATGCAAGAGATACAAGCAGGTATCTGATTCCTTTTTAGCCTCTCTGTTTTGTCTTAACACTAGAGAATGTGCTGGTATGCACTGGATAAAATAATTTATGACATATCAGTACAGCTTGTGTGTACAATGCTGAGAATAGCAATAATAGCTGATGGCAGTGAGTGACCTAGTCATGACTAAGGCCTCTGGAAGATTCCAAAAGAGTACAAAACATGCTCAATTTTTAATCCCTTCAAGTGGCAGGGAGGAACGGCCTGAGAAGCCATGGAGCAGTGAGGGAGGGAAGGTACTGGGAGGGAAGGTTGCTTTGGGCAATTGGCCTAGTGTGGAACCCCCCCCACACACACACACACACACACACACTCACACACTCACACACTCACACACTCACATACGCGCACACATACTTCTCCTATGCCTCCTTTCCCCAGCTTGTTCCTGGGTGTGCCCTCATCTCTCAAGGTGTTTATGTTTCAATCAAAAGAGCCAGAGCAGTGTGACCACAGCTTTCTGCGTGACCAGCAGAGCTCCAGCTGCAGGCACCACCCTTCACTGCTTTAAGAGTCAGCCTCACCCCCCCCCCCCCCGCCGCCCCGGCTTTTCAGCTGTTACTTGCTAAGACTATTAAAGCCTGCTATTGGCCTCGTGTCCTGTTTTTTGAGAGGAACTTCAAAATAAATCCATCACTGTCTCCCATGGCAGGATTTTAAGAAAGGCTGGGGTCGACCTCTGTCTGTTCCTTTCGTTTGCTTGAACATCTGTCACATGCAATATCACTAATACAACTGTGACAAAACATGGGCAGCAATTCATCCCATAACTACATTCAAGTGTTATTCCAGAAGATTTAGATCAACATATTGGCCAGCTATTGTTTTTATTGGTAATCTTTATAGTCAGACTACCTAGGTCAGTTATTGTAGGTCTCCTGCTGATATAATGAAGGAGCTTCTCAAACTACATAAAATAAAACAATCTTAAAACCATCTTATATTTTATGTATATTTTTCAATACATCTAACGTTTCTATGAATGAAAGAATCTGTTAAATTGCTGAATTATAATCATGGGTTCCGTCCAGACCCATTTTAACATTTTTGTTTACCGAGCCCAAAAAAATGTTTCAGGAAACTCAGCTGAAATTTTATATATATTAAAAAAGGAAATCAATTTCGAATACATTTCTGGTGAATGGATTTGCTATTTGAGATCTACTTAACATTGCAGATAAATGAAATGCCTCTTTTAGAACAGGAATAGATAACATTAACAATCTGTGACAGACTATGTACCAGTAATTGGTGAAGGCCTCTCATGATATATTGAACAATCCTTCCTTATAGAAATGGGCACAATGGGCTCATAAGTCCTCTAACAAGAATAATGAAGTTTTCCTTTGAAGAAGAATTATATGAAGAGAGCTTAAGGTCACGAGAAAAGTCTTAAGATTTATAAGGAATCAAGAAATGTAAAGGAATATAATAAAATACTTTTAATACGAAGCCTGTAAGTAATAGTAAAAGTGAACGATTTACTTATCTTTCAGTTAAGTCAGTTTACCATTTGAAACATATAGGCCTACTCTCTTAATACAAACAAACCTGCCAAGGCAGCAGAAAACAGTAATGATGTATTACAAGGTTGTGTTTAATCTTAGTCAGTCATACTAGAAAATTCTAGCAGGTTCCAAACCTTAATTGCACTTGAATGATAAAATAATTTTATAATCAATGGAATCACTGCAGTGTTTAAGCATCCATGATGTTGCTTTACATACTTTTTGTGTATTTCATATTGTTAGGCTTTGGAGATCAAGTATGGGAATTGAAAAGGTTACTTCTACTGAATATTTGTGCAAAAACACTGACAGCAGCTTTTTAAAATTCACAATATTGTTATTAAATCTGTCTTCAGAACCTGGTTCTGAACCTTAATTCTCAAGTTAGTTCTTGTTGTTCAGCGCCAGGCTGTGCTCTCAGCAGCGAGCATTTCAAAGGCCATGCTGCAAACCAGCATCAGGAAATGATAACCCCCCCCAGTCTGGTTGAAAGCTATTTCTTGCCACTTTGTTTCCATGGCAGTGTTGATGAGTTGGTTGGGTTGTCGGTAGTGTGTATGTGTGTGTGTGTGTGTGTGTGTGTGTGTGTGTGTGTGTGTGTGAGAGAGAGAGAGACTGAGAGAGAGAGAGAGAGTGAGAGGAGGCAACAATGAGGTGGAAAAATAGACAGCGTCAGGGGTAATGTTCATATTGGCTGACACAAGGGAAAAGCCGCTTTTAAAGCGTTTAGCTTTAATTTCATTCAGGAGTGACATAATTGATTTTAATGAGATGTTTATAGAGTGAAGTGTCGGTGTTGCTAAATCATTTGCAAGTCTGCCTGACGGGTACTTGTGAGGCTTGCATCGGGGAGAAGGAGAGAGGCACACAAACCGCTGCTGCCAGAACTCCTCCAGCAAGCCTCTGCTCATCTGCATTCACTCCTGCACACTACTGAGCACATTTAACTGCTCATTTTAATTAGGGGCGTGTTTAATTCATGAAATACTTTCTTAACTTTGACACTATATTGACTGAAATACTTCAACTGGAATATCTCTTTGTTGGCTTAGCCTTTTGTTAAACCCAAAAACACACCTTATCATGAAGTGAGGCTATGCCAGCCAAGTCCTAGCTATGTGAGATAGAAAACAAGTTCATTTCCTCTCTCCAGCCTGCTGACTTCTCCCGTTCTATCAGTATCAGCACTGTGACTGACTGACAGGGTGTCACATTGCTATTATGAGGTCCCTGCGGGCCTGTGTGGTTTATAATAGATAGAACGGATGTCAGTGTGAACATCACAAAGCTGCAGCTCCTGTCCTCACCACTGAGGGAAAGACTGGCTGCACTGAAGCTGGCAGTCACACTAAACTCCTTTGCACAAAAGCACATTATGTAACATTAGACTGACGTTGGACTGAGAAGGCTAATGCTAGAGACTAGACTATCCTCACCAGAAAAACAACATTGGTCCTGAATTCAAAACTTAAAACTGCCTGTAATTATATTTCCTTGACAAGGATCTCTTTCAGTCATGTGAATAATAACTGTTGTCATAGCTCATATCAGCCATTCATTTGGATTCATTTGGAATCTGTCTGGAGCTGAGGATGGCTCAGTTGATCAGTGGTGCAGTTTTGTATATCAAATATTTGATAAAGTTCAACTTATTGCAAATGCTACATTCTAATTCACTTTGCCTCTGTGAGCAAATACACAGATCGCAACAATGTCACTGAAGGAATCTCCACACACCAAACAGTACAATCATGGTCCCCAGAGGATTCTTAACAATTTTGACATTTCTTTATTATCAATTCTACTCTCATCCTGGGGTTAAAATTTCCCCTTGTACAAAAAAAATATAAAAATGTAAAAAGTAGTTTCAATAAAATTGTTCTTTTCCTTAAGATTTTTCCCTTAAAGTCTAATGTACAATGTCCAGTGTACAACGTTATTAATTCTGGAGGAAAAACAAGCTTTAATCTTGTTATTCCTCCTGAATAAACTATATTGTACACAAAATATACAAAAGTTTGATTCCTATGATTTGTGTGGGAACATAATTATCTCACAGAGGATGAACCCTATATATCTTAGTGATCCAACTCTTTAGTATGGTCTAAACATAAATATTTTCCATGCACACAAGATCCTTCAAAGTCTAACGTGTGGCATGACCAGTTCTACACGCAATGTAACTCTGGCTAGTTCTATGATTGCTACAGTCAGTCAAAGTGGATCATATATGTCCTATCAATGCTTGGCACTGGTTGACATCTGTATCTACCAAACATTATCGCGTATTGGTCTAACCTCGGTTAGACCCCTGGTCTAACAGCCTCTAGGTCCCACCCACACTGTAATAACCCCCTCTTGCTTTAACACTTACTTCTAACACCGATTATTAATACCTCACACTCCTATGGGCACACACAGAGGCCAGTCTGAATTTCAAGAAGGCAAACTTATTGACTGTGATTGATTTTGAAACATCTCTGGACATCTCTCATGCATACAGATACAGCTATCCACACATACTCACACACAGATGTGCAACGAATAGCCACTGGAGTGTCTTCACTATGCTACAGTAGCCAAACAGGTATCTTAAGCCGCAGCCTTCCGATGCTCAATCGGGACTCAAATGGGGAAAAACAACAGGTTCAGGAGTTATTTTTTTCTTTCAGGACAGTGCTTTCAAATTCGCCCTAGGACATGATTTCCATGCAACGACTGAGGAGAGCTGTTTTGATTGCTTTTCAATCAAGCGAGACAAACACTAATTAGATTTTTTTTTTTGGAGGAACTGCAGAATTATAGGCTTCTTTCATGAAGCGTGGATGACTGGCACTTCTAGCTTCGGGGACACTCCTCTATTTGAATTGACTGCTTGCTGTCGAGACTTTATTATATAAATATATACAGGCAGAGATAGAGACAGCAAATTCATGTAGCACATAGTCAGACTGGGAAAAGGTGTCTGTGCATATCAATCTTCAGAACCTTTTGTTTGTTGTTTATTTAATTTGCTTGAATGGTCTCTTGTTGCTGTATTAAATATGAACATTATTACAACATATTTTAATTGAAATGGAGAAAAGTAGTTGTTGCTTTCACTTCACAGTCTCACTTATATCAGTCAGTCTTCATTTCACTGTAAATGTCCACATCAACTTTCAGAATAGAGCTTTACCTGATTCTGTGGCTGAAAACACAGAATGTGCATCCAGCATAACAGATATTAATTTGTCAGCCAAGGTGTAACAATTATACTGTATACATATTTAAATATACAGTTTATGCATTTTTTACATGCAATAAGTGTAAAAGGCTTTTAGGTGTTGACTACCATCTTTTGCTGTGTAAATTACACATGCAGCTAGACAAGTACCTAAACACTAAAATGCTATTTTATCTGATGTTTTTAGATTTTCTGAATACTCTTGACTGGGTATAGAATTTATCAATAAAGAGAATGAGAATTTTTTTTTTGAATATAATTTTTGAATTTATATAGTATATATGTGTGTGTTGTCTTGTTGTATTATATAAAATAGAAGAAAAAATTAATTTTTGAATTTGAATTTGGATAAAAATAAGTTCATATGTGTGTTGTGTATTTGTGTTGTGGCGTGTGTGTGTGTGAGTGTGTGAGTGTGTGTGTGTGTGTGTGAATTAGTTGAATTGAATTGAATTAGTTTGCACAAATTATGTACCAGTTTGAATTTGCTAAAACTTTGTCTCTCATGCTGCTGTGACATTCAAATTTGCACCATCAGTGCAGATGAGTGTGACATTCATTTAGACTTCTCTATCTTTACATTCAACCTTATGAAAAGAAGAAATAATCAACACAAATATGCTAATCATTTTTTGAGTTTTTCCCACTCATGGAAACCTAAACATTATGGGTTAAAAGTGTCAGTAGCATATGTATATAAACCTGCAACAGTTTGAACATTTTTTATTTTATTCTTTTCATTCTCCTTTTATAAGTAAAACTTTCTCTTATACTCCTTATATATAGCTTTTGTTTTTTTCCATCAGAATTCAATCACTATTCCTGCAGCAAGCTATTTTAAACAAGGTCTTTTATCAGTGCATAATGCATCAGCAGGGAAATCATCAAATATTTATGGTCATTGTGTCCACAGCATGAAAAGATGCAGATCCATATGTGTTTTGATGTGAGGCTTTGAGTAAACCATGATGATATTGATATTTCTCTGATTCTTAGCAGATCCATCCAGCCAGGCTGCAGTGATTTGTCGTGTGCTGTATTCCATGTTAATAAAGCTCTGTTTCTACCCTCTCCATCTTGGCTTGCAGACGGACGCTGCGCTGATGTACGATGCGGTGCACGTGGTGGCCGTGGCTGTGCAGCAGTCTCAGCAGATCACTGTCAGCTCATTACAGTGCAACCGACACAAGCCCTGGCGCTTCGGAAACCGCTTCATGGCCCTCATCAAAGAGGTAGATGCTTCCCTACCTGCTCCCCATTCTGTCTTCTTCCTCACTAGACACAGCGCTTTCACACAGAAAACACTTGCTCACAGGAAGGCTGATGTTGACAGAATGTAAATAAGACTAAGGCAGACAAGAAGAAGGGAAACAATTCATTTGTGCATTTATTTATATGGAAGAAATGTTTCTAGTTTGTGTACATACAGTACATACTCCTGTGAGGAATCAGCCATGCTGAGCCTACTCTCCCCATTAATCACCAATGCAGAAACATAAACACATTATCTAAAATTCTGGTAATTGCTCCGCAGTTTGCTGCGTTTGTGAAGCTAGGATGGTTAATCCAGAGCTTTATATCATTGGAAAAGCTGGGAATTAGGCTACCTATATTTAGGGCTGTCTAAATTTATGTTCCCCTTTAGTTTGCAAAGAATTAAACTTTATTGGTAGAGGATTGATAAGCAGAGAGCCTCACATAGATGTTGATGTATTTATTTTAAACACATAGTTTTTCACTTTGCAAATCTTATCTTTCCTTCCCTGACCCTCTCCTTTTTTCCACTCTCTTTCCATCTCCTCTCCATCTGCTGCTTTTAAGCTTTCTTTGTCCTCTGATGTCGAGATTTCTAAGCCCATAGAGTCGCACAGGAGGACGCCAGCTTTCATAAGACGACGATGTTTAGCTTAATGGCTACATTGCAGAAAAGTAATCGGCAACACTTAAGCTAATCCAGAGTGATGAGTCTCATGATACTGTTTCCCACAGGATTGTTACCGTACATAAGAACTAATATGATAATGTCCTTAGATTTTTGTAAGAAACTGAATGTGTAAAAATTTGCTCTGATTGCAATTGCACTGCAGATTCAGTGACAATATACATAAGGCATGTAGGATATTCAACGATCAATGATAAACTTCATAAGCTTCATGAAGGGAGGATTTATTGCAGAACTTTTGAATCAGACTGCATACATTTTATCTAGGAGTATCTAATAAGGTGCAAAAAAATTATATGTCATATAACTTGTGAATAGTTGATTAATATAATCAGATTTGATTGGTTTGATAATTTAAAGATGCCATTCCATTTTTTTTAAACAAAGAAACAAAAGAGGTAATGGTTATTTTCTAGCAATTTCTCACTGTCTTCCTCAGTGGATGGAGATGTTTAGGTTTCATGGAGAAATGACAACTGAACAATACATCAAATAAAAATACTATAAATTATTGATGGTGCAGGACATCCTGATGAGTGCAGGAACAATGCATCCTGTTGGGCATAGCATATAAAAATGTAAATGAAAGTGTAATGTAATACTGAAAGAAGAAAATGCAATGACATTTGTTTAGATATCCATGAAATTTGGCATGCATATTGCTCCAGAAGATGAATACTTCTAATTTTAATAGCCAAATGACCTTTTCCCCATTAATATTTTTGGTAATAATCTTTGTTTATAAGTCCACCTCTTATTGTGGAAATTATTGCTGGTTTAAATGAAAACTGCAGTCTCTATCCAGATGCAGGGCTGTAGACATTGTCTGAATATGTAGTCTCTCAATGCCCAGCTTTAATCCCAGTGACACACAAAGCAACATCTCCCCTTTTCAATAGTAGTTTATGTGAAAGCTAAAATAATCACCACAAGCATTAATAGGAACAATATTTATTAGATACAGATAATTCGAATATAGTATATTCTTGTTCATGGGTCATTTTGTAAAATCTTTGTGACCATCTCTTGAGGTCAGTAGACCCTTTTTTCAGAAAGACTTAGCTTGCTGAAGTGCAATACTTTATATTAGCTCTCACACTCAGTACCTCTGTTTTTTTATTGTCAATTCAATGACCCTGTCTCCAAGTTTTCTGCACTTCGATCACAGGGTCTTTGGTGTGTTTTGAACAGCTAGTTTTAGGTGATATGGAGCACAAGAAACAAAAAGTCAGTACTTGAACTTTGACTTGTTTGATTAGGGTCAGCTCCTTTAAAATCAAGGTTACAGTGCTAGTGATAAAATTGAATTCTCAAAATAAATGTTAATTCAAGAAAGGTTCATATATTTTAGTAATTGTGGCTAAAACTAACCCTTAACAACACAAAGAAACTCAGCCATTAATTAAATAAAAGCTGCTAAAGGTTTTGCAAATCTGGAAACTAAACACTGGACACATAAGCCAGTCCTAAAGTAACTTAAGAGCTGCACACAGAAGTTATAGAGGGTGTGTCCATTTGGGAAGAGATGGGATTTTGGGTAGTTAATAAGATATAGGTTCAACCTCTAATGACATTTGTCTTATGTTCAAATGTAAATTTTGGCCTGATAGTGAGGTTACGCAGATCAGAGGAGTGATGAAAAACATTAGGAATTAACCTTTGATGGGCAGAAATACACACACTAAATCCTGTGAAAATCAGGATCATCATTTTTGAGATACCACTTACTATGTGTGTTTTAAAAAGGAGACTTGCAAGTTGAAATGTTGGCCTGGTGGTGATGTTAAAAAAATGTAACCAAAAACCATATGATTTATCCACTGAGCTGAGGATAATGAATAACCACAGCAAATTATGCATGTGATATGATGGTAGGACACTGAACTATGCGGGAGCCATGAATTGCCAGCCAAAATGGAATTTGTGAAATATCATATATTTATATCTTATAAGACTTGGACAGGCAGACTAACAGAACAAATTGACATACTGTTAGTTTGCCTAAAAGACTGACAGATGTTCCTCCTTCAATCCTTGGTAGTAGTAATTCATGATAATCCCTGAAGAAACGTATCATTTTAACTGTGAACAGCACTGATATCAATAGAGAGGTGTTCAGACACTGAGTCAAAGTAGTATGACAAATGCTTTCTAGCACAGTTGACTGTTCTGAGTAAGTAACTTCCAGATCTGTGACTCCTACTCAATCTAACTAAAGATAGGTCCTGAAGTTCCCAGCTCCCAGTCGGAGCAGCACTGTGATGATTTGCTGTGCCTGAGAAAAAGCCTTTCCTGTTCTGAGCCACTTTCATGCTACATTGTATCCTATCACACCCCTAAATATCTGTAAAGATTGGGTAATTGCCTTCCCACTGTTACAAATGCAGCCTCAGAGTCTGTGCAAGCACCTTGATGCCAGGAAAAACTGTACTAACAGAAACAGTATGAAAAGAGGGAGGAATATAGCATGTGCTGTCACTCTTTCACTGCTTTACCTCGAACAGCTGCATCAAAATGTTTGAATGTTGCCTCTGATAATCTCTGTGTCTCTCTGCCTGTCTCTCTTTAGGCCCACTGGGATGGCCTGACCGGGAGAATCACTTTCAACCGGACCAATGGCTTGAGGACAGATTTTGACCTCGATGTCATCAGTCTGAAGGAGGAGGGGCTTGAGAAGGTTGTGTCTTTTAATAAATGTGTGTGTGTGTGTGTGTGTGTGTGTGTGTGTGTGTGTGTGTAAGCATGTGTGCACTTATTAGTTCACCAGGTATGACAATGTGATAGTAAAAAAAAAAAAACAAAAGACAAAAAAAACCAAAACACATTACATTAAAGTGTAAATGTCGCAGTGAGTCATAAGAGATCAACACACCCATACAACCGACCTGCAGCAATACCTCATTAACATGTAGGAGGAAGTGCAGTCCATTAATAGAGGGCTTTGAGGTACATTGGACCAGAAGTTCTGAATGACATAACATATTAAAACAATATATTTTTATATATATATGATTATTTTTGTGAGATCATTTTACCAGTGACTAGTGAATTGTTCCCCTCTTTCTTAGGTTACAACATGATAAACTTAACATAGCACTGTGAGCGGGGGGCAGCTAACCTGGCTTGACAGAGCTAGGCTGTTTACAGATGTCCTGACTCAAGCTCCAAACCCGATTTTGATATTGATCTTCTGATCTAATTCCAGAAATGGAAGTATATTTAAAGAAGTGTTGAACTATTCATTTAAATTTGTATCAACATCAGATTGTTAGCAACTATGCAAGCATGGCATCTGCTTATTACTGTTTCACTAATACACCATATTTGCCCTGTGGCACATATTGAAATCTTTATGTGTAGATTTTGAAAGGTTTTGAATTTTGGCAGTTCACCATACCATGACTATCTTTTTCTGATTTTCTATTAGTGATGTATTTAGTTGTTGTTTGTGCACAGCCAAGACTCCAAAGGACCTCTCTGACCCGCTTGCCAGGAGACATGTGATGCAACTACAAAGCCTCAGTAAGAGCTATGTGCTGTTATAGAAATAAATTGGATCCATCCATCCAAGGAATACATGCGGATCAAACTACCGTCTGATGGCTCAGAAAAGTACGCTGAGCAAGCCTGAAGTTTACAAACATCTCAAAAGAATGTTATGGCCTTTTTTCAAGTTCAAATCAGAGTTACACAGGAAGATTCAAGGGGGGTGGCATGATATGTAACTAAGGTCAAATAGAAATTCAAGACCTCATCTCCATGGTAAAAGCAAGAGTTCACTGAGTCACTGGGACAGGCCAAATATCAAAATTTTAAAATATGAAAGTTTTGATGTCCACGTGTATATTGAAAGAGTTATGAATGGTTTTTACGGTTCCACCCGTCTGTACTAGCCATGAAGATATCCCTTGCTAGGGCAACACTGCAAAAGAAAGGAAAAAAATCAAACGTAACACCAAAGCCAAATCACATTATTATTTTTCAAACTTACAATCTTTTTTAGTGTGACAATCTGTCTTAGCATTTCATTTAACTTTGTTTCTTTCCGATGACTGTGGTGGTAGATACTCCTGCCCCGTGCTGCTCAAGAAGTGCTCTGACTTAATGCAAAGGGAGATTCTGCCTCATTTTTGTTTTAGTGTGAATTTGACAGATGGAAGGTTTTTTGCAGATAACATTACAGACATTAGATCCAGCTACTGTAGCTAAAACCACACTTCGAGTCTGCATTTTTGTGTGACAAATCAGACTGATTTCAAAGCTTGCCAGGAACCCAAGCTGTTTTTTTATATGCCTCTCTTATTTTTCTCCCGCCTCTCTGCATAATAAGTGTAGACATAGAAGATACGTCTGTGATTTTCCAGGATAAAAAAAGAGGACATTGACAGTTATAGGGCATTTAGACAGAAAATGTAAAAAAAAAAAAAAAAAATTCAAGGGGCTAGGATGGTGAAAGTGTGTTGTTTCAGTTACTAGTAATGACTTGAAATGTGATCTAGGAATGTTACTTAAAATAGATCTTTGAGTTTGGAGAATCAGAATGCAGAATCACCACACAGTGAAGGTTTTACAACTAACATGGTGGCTAAATTGTCATTAGGTAAACTGTAGAATGATGTTGTAAGTTATCTCCAAGGAATGTGCACTGCATGAATTTAACTGGACAACTCAGTGCTTCACCAAAATTAAAGTGCATTGCATTGCTGCAAAAATTGTTTCGCAGGCAAACCTTCATTATTTTTCCAGAATCCCTCCACATCTGTAATGCTGCAGTGCCATTAGTGGGGGCTCACTGAAATTAATTAGGGTACTGCAGTTTTATGGATACACATTCAACTGATTTCCTTTTAGGGATCCAGCAAGGAAAAATGTGTTATAGAGACCCATGTGAAAATTAATACACTGATAAAAAGAGGTTAGACTTATATATGTGAACCCCATTTTACTTTACTTTTATTTTCTTCAGAATTCTCTGCTGCTTCTTAGCATGGAAACTCATCAGACTGTGACTCTGAAAGATAAACATTTGATTTGGCTAACATCCAAACAAAATCCAAACCCTACCCTTAATGTCAATTCAAATGCATCTGGGTGTTTCATTGCATTTAGCTCAACATGTGTTTGTGTACTTTTATAAATAGGTGTATCTATGGACCATATTTTTCTCTAGGAATGGCACCCCTCCAGTGTTCAGCAGTCAATTTAAGATTCACGAGATTATCAGTGGGAAGAGAACCTGTTACCACCGTAGAAATAATGATAGAAATAATATTCTCACATGCAACTGCTAGCACTTCACATTTCACCATCCTCTCAGGTGCTTGCCTGTTAGCAGCTCCTGACCTCTGTTCTGGGAGCTGTGTGTTCCTGCACCTCCATGAATAATTTACTCTATTAATAAAAAAACCCTTCAGAAGCCCTCAAGCCTCATGAAGCCTGAATTAAAAAGTTGATTTGCAATTACAAAGCCTATCTCGGGCCCTCCACAGGGCATCAGAGGAACCCTGAGGAGTGTGTAACCGGCGTGGGTTGGAATGTTTGTGGTCCCTTCTAGAGATGCTCAGGGCAGTGAGGTTGAATGCAAAGGGTGCTGATGGGGAGGCTTTGGTGTCCAGAGAAAATCTTAAAGAAGACAAGAGATGCCTTGATAATGATCCGGTAGCTTCACCATCCTCTTCTACTTACTTGCTTCCCAAGCATGCCCCGCTTCCAAAAGGCCATCTGGACAGTCTAGATCCTAAATCATCCTTAACATAATTCCCTGTGGGACTCCGGAAAACAGTGTCCCCTGACAGTGTTGAGGGTTCATATGGCTGTCAACCCCAGGAAGTGCTGAACATTATTCTCTGTTTTTCTCCAGAAGGGAATAAAAGTCTGAGTACCACTTATGTGATGATAAGCATACACTCAGCAGGAACTTTATTATGAACACCATAATGATAATACTGGGTAGGGCCTCCCTTTACTTTCAAAAGCCTCAGGTCTTTGTGGCATGGATTCCACAAGATGTCAGAAACATTCCTCTATGATTCTGGTCCATGTTGACATAATAGCATTAAATCATTCATGTAGAACACATTCATTCACTTCATTTTCATCTCCCATTCTACTACATCTGAAAGGTTTTCTACTGGATTCAGATCTGGTGACTGGGGAGGCAATTGAAGTAACTGAACAACTTTTCATGTTTGAGATGGCTTTTGCTTTGTGACGTGGAGAATTATAATGCTGGAAGTAGTGTGTAGAAGATTGTAAATTATGGCCATAAGGGGAATGCATATGGTCAGGATCAATACTCAGATAGACTGTGGAATTCAATTATGATTGGTTGGTATTAAGTGGCCCAAAGTGTGCCAAGAAAACACCTTTTCACCACCTCCCCCAGCCTGGACTGTTGACACAAAGCTGGTTGGGTCCATTGATACATGTTGATACCAAATTATGACCCTACCATCTGATGCCTCAGGAGAAATTAAGATTCATCAGACCAGGCTACATTTTTCCATTTTCAAATTTAAAGTTTCGTTGAGCCTGGGTCCACTGGAGCATCAGATTTCAGGTCTTAGCTGACAGGACTGGAAACCAATGGGGTTTCTGCTATTGTAGCTCATCCAGCTTAAGGTTGGATGTGTTCTGCAGTCTGAGAAGCTTTTCAGCTCACAACAGTTGTCAAGTATGGTTATCTGAGTTAATACAGAATGGCCAACCAGTCTAGCCATTCTCCTGTGACGTATTTCATCAACGAGGAGTTTCAGTCTGCCACTCACTGGATGTTTTTTTTTTTGTTTGTTTTTTTTCTACCATTCTGATTTAAAATATTAGAGACTCTTTAGTGTGAAAATCCCAGGAGATCAGCGGTTTCAGAAAAACTCAAACCAGCCCTTCTGGCACCAACAGTCGTGCCACAGTCATAGTCACTGAAATCACAGTCTTTCCCCATTCTTATGATTTATGTCAATATTAACTGAAGCTCCTGACCTGTGTCTTCATGATTTCATGTATTGCACTGTTGCCACATGATTGCTGATTGGTTAGTACCATGAACAGGTGTAGAGTTGTTCCTAATAAAGTGTTGTGAGTTTAAAGGTTTTAAGTCACCCATTATTCATAGCACTTGAATTAATATTGGAAGATTTGACACTACGAAATTTCTGTCCAGTGCCAATGCTGAATGTAGTATGTCCTTCATGAAGCAAGAGGAAATATACAGATGTACAGATGTATAATCAAAATTTCCCAAACCCATAACCTTCCCTAAATTTAACCAGTTGTTTTAGTTGCCTAACCATACCACAGTAGCCATATATAGGTACTGTAGGAAGCAAGAATTCTTAAAACTTGAATGAAAATAAGACATTGTCACTGAACGTATTTTAGGGTCTTTCAGTAAGTTGTCTGTGGATTAATGCAAAGAAAAGTGTTAAGGGTAATCATTAGTCACAGAAGCTTGCAGAGGTTTGTTTTTTTTGTATTTTTTTATTACAACAATGTCATTTTCCAATCAGCAACAAAATCAGTTGTTACTCTGGTTATTGCTCTTCTTAAATACTAGACTGAAACTGAATATTCACTACATCTTTCCTTTACTCTCTGCTTAATTTGAGTTGCTCTTCCTCTCACAATGAGCAAGTTTCAAGAAGGGACTGTCAGAAAATTGAGTTGTTTCTTTCATGAGAAAAGGTAGAAATTTCAGTGCAGCCAAAAGAAAAAAATGCCTAAAATTACATTCTAAATAATTGTCAAAGTAAGAAGTAACTGGATCTAGCACTAGTTGTGTTATGTTTGTGTGAATGTGTGGTACATGCAATACATTCTTTGTTCTGTATGACTATAACTGGATTTAACATGCATCTTTTTGTCCTGGAAACAGTTGAACAATCACATTATATTTGCTTCTTTTTAAGGGGTGGCACAGCGGTGCAGTGGTTAGCAGTGCTGCCTCACAGGGAGAAGGTTCTGAGTTTGAACCTGTTAGCTGGCCGGGTCCCTTTTTTGTGGAGTTTGCATGTTTTCTTTGTGCCTCAGTGGGTTTTCTCCCAATGACCAAAGACATGCAGGTTAAGTTAACTGGTGAATCTGATTTGTGCATACATGTGAATGTGAGTGTGAATGGTTATTTGTGTCTGTGTGTCAGCCCTGTCACTGACTGGTGACCTGTCCAGGGTGAACCCTGCTACTAACTCAATGTCAGCTGGGACTGGCTTCAGCCCCCCCCCCCCCCCCCCATGACCCGGGAGAATAAGCAGTATAACTAATGGACGGTATTTTGTTTTACAGATTGGTACTTGGGACCCTCCAAGTGGCCTGAACATGACCGACAACCAGAAGGGGAAAACAACTAATGTCTCTGATTCTTTATCCAACCGATCCCTGATCGTCTCCACCATACTGGTAAATGTATTTTTTTTTTTAATTAAACTCTCTCAACAGTTGCAGGAACCATTGCAACTCTACTCACTTTTTTTCTGATTTTTCTTTTGCTTAGCAGCTTTTACAATTGGGTTGCATGTTGTGACAATAGCGACATCAATAACAAACTCAAAACTAAGTGGTAACAAAATAGTCTTGTGGAGTTGTAGTCTTGTAGTTTTGTGGAGCTCTAAGCTGTCAGAGTTTTTCAGCAAACACAGTTGGCTCAGGTATCTTTATGTGACCTAAGTAAGTTAAGTCACAAGATAACAAATTTTAATTTATAGGGTAGATTATAAACCCAGTTTTAGTCCAGCTATGGTCTTCGGTACCTTGTACCTTTTTTTTTCCCCAGTTTGGCAAAATGAAATGCTGATGTTGTGTTTCCTCATTGGTGTTGGTATCTTTGATATCAAACATAGCCACAAAATAATGCAATTGTTTGCTAATGGGAGACTTTTTTTCCCACTGTCCAAATCATTTCAGTCAGATTAGACAAGGTTGTTTGGTATAAAATGCACACTGATCTAGTTGGTAAATATAAACTTGCTTTGTGTATTTCACTAATGTTATCTACCATGATTTCTGAGTAATGATGTCAGCAAAATAAAAATAGTTACCTTTTGCTGCCATTTTGGACTGACAGAGTGTATATTAAATATTGCAGCTTCAAATGTCTTTTTATAGTCAAATCAAATTCTAATGGTGCTTTATGTGGGGACCAATTATAGATGGCTAGAGCAGCTCTCAGCCATAACATTCCCTCCAAAGATGTCATTATTTTTAAGTATTTCCTCTTGAAAAAAATCTTCAGTGCTTTGCCTGAAATGCCCTTTCTTTTTAGAGCACGTTCTGGGGATGCTGCTTTCTGGCTCAATTGAGGTAGAATACCCCAAAGCACTGCAGGCCCAAATTGCCAGTTTACTTCAACACAGTGGAGGACTCAAATTTGGTGGGAACGGACTCAGGCATGGAAAATTGACTGATTGATTGTCCAATAAGATTTCATGGTTTACGGCTCTGCCTCCTAACAACCAATTTATAGGCATATTGTGTTATTGTCTCTCTTGCCTGTGGTACTGAACACTAAGGAATTCTGAAAGAACTCTGAAAAGAAGGAGTAAATTTAAACTCCATCTGATGTGTATATTTGCAAAATTACTAATTCATTTTGCTAATATTCAGTAGCTACGATTGAGGCCATTTCTTTTTAACATTTATGGAGTTTAATAATGTCAATACAAGTGCTAATTCTATGATTATAAATGTAACTGATGTAGGTTTTATTTTGTTTTAGGTTTGTTTTTTTTTTTTTACAATAATTGTATTACTGTCTTAGGCTATATATTATTCACTTCAGACTGTTTGGAAAAAACATGACAATAATACTACTACTACTAATAATAATAATGATGATAATAGATTTAAATAAAAAGTAATACAAAAACAAGCTTTCTTTGCTAGAATTACATATCTGAGGCACAGTGCAGAGGCATTGAAACAACATTCAGACCGGAGGTCTTAGTCTTAGTAGTTTTTTACAGAGCTTTCAGTCATTTCAGTTCGTTTGTCCAGTAATCATGGAAATGGATCTGAAAACGTATGAGCTCAGTGGCAGTTATATTTTTATCCATAGCAGCTTTAGGATTCCTTGTCTGTGTTTGCTCAATTGTCAAGTTCATTCTTGACATCAATAGTTAATAGTTTTACAAAGCAGTACCAACTTAAAGTATACTTATATAGATTTTTTGAAGTCTTCAATGAAGACAGCTGAGGCAATAATCTAACAGAGAATAAAAATGGGTAAGTAAATTATTATATAGAAACTTAAATTTTGTTATTTTCCTAAAAAAACTTTTAAAGGTTTTTTTTACAGAGCTTCTTTGGTGGCTAGTCAAAATATGTTAAGTTAGTTGGGTTGTGATGGGAATGTAGCCGCAAGGGGACACAAGCCAGTGTCTTATTGTGCCGGTCCCAAGCCCGGATAAATACAGAGGGTTGTGTCAGGAAGGGCATCCGACGTAAAACTTTTGCCAAATCAAACATGCGAATCAAATCTATGAATCTATGAATTTCCATGTTGTGAGAGAAGAGGATGCATGTGAGAGAAGAGAGAAGAGGATGCAGAAGACAGGGTTAGATGGAGGACACTGATTCGCTGTGGCGACCCCTAAAGGGAAAAGCCGAAAGAAAAAGAAGAAGTTGGGTTGTGATGGGAGAATTTGGACTTCAGTCAAGTTCAAGTCAAGCCACTTTTATTTTTATAAACAAAAAAAATCCCTTAGGGGGCTTTACAATCAGTATAGCATATTATATCCTCTGCCTATCAAGGCTAGATTAAGATAATAGGGGGCCCAGAGCAGAGATAAACTGCGGGCCCCTTTAGATCAAAACACTTTGCAACTCTTTGCAGGATCTGGCTGCCGTATAGTGATGAAAAATCTCCAAGAAGCCATGTTACATGGCTTTTGTTCAACAAGAGATAGTTCTAGCAAATAACTCTCTCAGAAACCACAAAATTAGAATTTTTACAGTTCTGTTTCTCTACAAATTAGAGAAAGGGAGACACATTGTGTTAGTTGGTGAGTCTGTAAGTGTATTCTTGAACTTTGGACAGAGCCAGGCTAGCTGTTTTCCCAGGTTTACAGACTTTATCCTAAAGTAAGCTAATTAACCCCAAGCTCTGTACTTAATCCACAGATATGACAGAGGTGTTAATCTCTTCATCTAACGCTCGGGAGGAAAGGGAATAAGCATATCACTTTACAGATTTACCACTGAAATTACAATGTGCTTTGCTGGTGCATTCATAAAAACCCAAAAATGAATCATCAGTTTACCAATTAATTAAATATTTCTGTCACTGAACAATCTCGTGTCACCTATTAATTTCCCATACCTCCTGTGCATATGTGTATGAACATGTGCATGCCAATACTGCTACACAGACTATGCTCCAGTTGGGGGAAGCTTGCAAGAAGCAAGCCAAATTAAAGTCATTCATGATCCTGTTATTGAGGAGGAAAGCATGAAAATAACAATATCAAGTAAATTGCAGATTGTCATTATTTATCTTGGGCCTTCTTTCCGCACATGCTGTGAAGTGATTGGATTGCAGTTATTAGCAAAGACTCTCCACAGCTGTAATTGCCATATCAGGACTGAGTCATGGGGAGATGTGTGATGGCTGTGAGCAGCAAGGAAGAAGAGGGAGGGCTGACAATAATTGGGTTTGTTACATTTGATTGATGTACACTTTCATCCAGCTTCTCATCATTTTCTCAGGGATTATGTTCTATAAAACATGATGTAATTACTGTTGAGATCTTGGCCTATCAACAGTTTATCTACTTTAGAAATCACTCTGCAATGTTGCAGTGGAAATGAAGTACCTTTAGGCTAATGGCTGGAGCCGCAGATAATATACTGTGTAATGTCTGAGAGAGAGCAAGGAGCAGGCATTTAGTCAGTTAGTGTTGCAAAATATTAAATTGTACATTCAATTGAAATTTACTCTGTTGCACCCCCCCTCAAAAAAAGAAGATATCCAGAAAAGAAGATACTTAGCATTGGAGGCTGCTGAGGCATATTGTGGACTGCATGTGATTTATCGTAAACTGCATACATTGCATTTCATTTAATGATTACATATCAGTTGTTGGGCCAGCTGTTGAAAGTACAGTGCTCTACAAATATTAAGGGCACATGAGAAAAAATGCTCTAAAGTGAGGTTGAAAAAATACTAAGAATTACTTTGATTTTAAGATATCCATACAAAGTTCAGTAAACAGAAAAAAAAAACCCTTCACCAAATCAATACTAGTAGAGACTTTTAAACAGCACTCGTTCTCTTTGGTACACTTATGCATAGTTTTTCAAGGTACTTTTTAGGCAGGTTGTTCCAAGGATCTTGGAGCTAGAGGTCTCCGTGGATTTAATCTGTCTCGTTGTCTTTCTCTCTTTATATAATCCAGGTATGACTCCATGATGTTAAGATCTTTTGACTCAAAATGTTCTTTGATATAAGAGAGCTCCAGATTATCCTAGATGACTGCAGTACAGGTCCAAAGCCAGGCAAGCCTCCATTTTCAGAGTTTGTTTAAATTTCAGCAAATTTCCTATCATTTTATCCTTTTTGGATATTTCTACATTATATATAAATTAGATTATTGTTAATTTCTCATGTAAATTATTTTCCTGGAGATATAAAGATTTCTCCAAAAATAAAGAGAAACTTTATAACATAATTATATAGTACTGTATGTTTTTACAGAGTAACTTACCACAAACTGTAAGGATTTTTCAAAAGAATTTACAATATGGCTGATGGAGGGTCAATCTACAGCAAACTGTCATTCAGTGAATATGCATGTGACCAATCTGGTGATCAAATTATAGTATGTAAAAAGTATGTTATAATTCATGTGGAATAACTGTTTAATCTTGCATACAAGTTTTTTTTTTTGAGGCTTTGGACACACACCCAATACTGCTTTTATTGTCCAGACTGTAATACTGACCCAGCCTACTGCCACGGCAGACCTAAAAACAACAACAAGAAAATTAAATTCAAGAATGCTTGAAATAAATTCTGCTGATATATAATCTCACCATTATCATATTTATAGTGTAAGGAAACTTTAAGGTTTTAGATTTAGTTGAAGAGGAAATTACTTAACATAGATTTCTTATAGAGCATGAGTGGAGTAAGTGTGTGTCTTCATCAGTGGATATGCTACAAATTGCAAATATTTAATTGAAGAACAAATAATTATTCAACTTTCATGTACTTCCATTGTGCAATCTATTAATCAACTTTCACTTCCTCACATCAGGACTAAAAGCATTTGAAATGAGGGATTAGAAAGCTGGGGAAAAGAGAGGGACAATAAATCTGGTGATTAAAATGTTTGGCTGAAAAACGAAATGACCTCTGATCTCAGAACGTGTCTCATTTCCATTTGGCTGTCCATGTTCAGAGCGACTGCTCTTGGACGAGGCATGAGAAAATGCAAACAAGCTAGTGCTAGAGCTCATAGACGAGCATGTGTCACATTTAGGAAAAAGACAGATGTGGAAAAAGAATGAATAAATAGGATTAGTTACATTAATTACTAGATCATACTGACAAATAAGTACTGTAAAGGATCATTAAGCTAAATGCTGGAGCTATCAAACATATGTTGTTGCTCTAACATATCCTGGTGATTATCTGCCGTGTAATGCATCTCATTTTTCTAATATGTCTCCAGGAGCCAACATAGCCATCATCTGATCATCTGTGGGACATTAACCAGATTGTAAAACAACTATATTAACATAAATATCATGGGAGAGAGTCAAACAGATGTTATTTTCAACACTGATCCATTACATCCATATAAATATTTTCCACATTGCAAAATAAATAAATAAATGAATGAATGAACGAATGAATGAATGAATGAATGAATAAATAATTAAAACCTGTGTGGTTGACTGAAAAGCCTTGTTAGCCAAGCTTTTTATTGTCCAATTATTTATCTTACCACTATAATATAAATAATTCTATTTTTATACGTTTTTGATTTCAAATTGGTTCACAGTGAATCGTCTAACTTTCAATTCAGTGTTCACTCAGAAACTTCTATCATCAGTGAGGTGTGCACCACCTGTCAGCTATTTTAATGATCCCTGTTATGACTCAGCGAGTCAGAGCTCATTCAGCTCTTTGAAAACTCTGAGAAGCAAAACTAAACATAATTTTGTTTAGTTGTCTGAGTTTTGTCTTGTCTTATCTGCTTAATCCTAGTAAGTCTATACAGAGAAAGGTAGTTGTACAGTATATCTTTTAATTGATAAACAGTTGTATGCAAAGGCTGCAAAGTGCCAGTATAGAGAGATGGGATTTATCATTAGTTTGGTCTTAAAAGCATTATAAGTAAGTTTTTGCTATCACTACATAGCAAGCATTAACAACTAGTCTGGAAGAAACATCCCAAGTTAAGCATCAAAATGTATTCCTTTATGCACCAAGAGCTGTCACCAGCAATGGAAAGCAACACCAGTGTTATCTCTTGACTTGCTACTATTGCCTCTTTTCTTCTACTTAAGCTAGCACGCTAACCCCAAATAATCCCATCTTGTCATACCACTTCGTAATTGTAAGTCACTGTGGCATCCAGTCTACCCTCAGTTCAAGATGAGAGGATGAAAGAGTAGCTCTGCTTAGAGGACTTTTTTTAACCTCTAGTCTTGTAAATGCAATGATGGCTGAAGCCCTTGTCAATGGTCCATTATAAAAACCAGTTGCCACTGACAAGAAATGCCTCCCCCACCCCATGTAAGATTTGAACAAAGTAACGTTTACTCAGAGTACATTTTAACCATCTTAATTTTAACTTTTAACTGAGTACATATTTACACAAGTAATTTTACTTCTTCTTGCAACCCTGTATCCTAGAGATTATGCTTACATGCTTAAGCTTAAACAGTAAATATATTTTGTAGAAAATATAATCACTGGCTAGATAAAGTGTTGAAGCAATGTTTTTTTAAAGAACGAAGCTGCACAGTTATTAATACCAGCAGATTCGCGAGGACGAGGATGTGGTTGGGGTGGATGGTGGGCTCCCGGCCACCGGATACAGGGGTATGCATCCACAGCCCTGTCTGTGGTTAGGTTTCAGTGAAAGATGGTGGTTTTGGTTAAATGTAAATGAACACGTGTCTGAAATCGCTGTTTGCTGCCTCCCTAAACCAGGGGATTAGCAAACATGTATGTTAAAATCACCTAAGGTCAAGCAATAAAAGCTAAAGAATCCAAGAAATCCTGAGTAAAACCAGAATTACATTTTGGAGGTCTGAAGATGGAAAAAAACAAAGTAAGGGAGCCTTGCAATTAATCGTAAAACCAAGTCATTAAAATGCAGAGTTCTCCAGAGCATATGGGGAACATTAAAAGTTATCCCTATGAAATACAGCCAAGTGGCCTCCACAACCCACAGGCCTAGGCTGGTGAAAATAATTGAAACTTGGACATTTCCATTAACATTAAAAAAGTCTCAGAAAGCATAAAGAAATTCAACTGATTTGATAATGTCGTGACTAAATACATCTTATTGCCAGAGATCTGACTTTCCAAAACCCAATGTAGCTGAGTTGGAAGGTGAGCATGAGTCTGCTAGCAGACTTAGCAGGGATAGGATTACTGGCATTTACTGCTTGGCTGTCTTTCCGGTTGGTTACTCTGTCACTGGTGGCGGTGGAATTGCCTTGACAGGTGATCTAGAATGATGTCATAAAGTTTGAAGACTGTTATATTTGTAGTGAGCATTTGTGTCCCTAATCTACTCGGGTGCTAAACATCTGATTTGTAGATGGCATCATTCAGCCAGAAGGAATCACAGTTATGTACATATCCAAAGCAGTTAAAGTTGAATTAATAAATGGCTAAAAATCCCCAGCCATGTCAGTGGAGATTCTTTTTTTAAAAAAATGTTGGATTTCATTATTTTATTTTATTTTTTTAAAGTCAGTTCCCAGTCAAGTTGAAACATCATTGATGCCAGCATGAACAGCAACAGTACTCAAAGAGGAATAATTCTTGATGAGAGCAGGTAGTTTCTGAACGATGTTGGACATGTGGGCTCACAGGAAGCACTCGACAGCTACCTGGCTGGAGCAGACAGACATATGCATCACCATGAACCGAATTGTGCAGGCAACACAGTAGCAGTGAACGCAGCCAGCCAGGTCATCCAGAGCAGCGGGTCTAGGCTGCTCTGGATTGCCATTTCATGGAGGGAGGAAGTGATTTGAAGTGGTGAGCAGCTCAGGCTAGGTGTCATTCTGTTTTCCTTCTGAATCTGCTGACAACCACCTCTGTCCAGGGGGTTATTAAGAAATCCCAGATAATAGAAATACTGAGGCTTGACATAGTCTGCTCAGTACATCCTGGCTTTTTACATCTCATGAAGGCCAAGCCAGGATGAGCAGGTGCAACTATGTCAAACCAGGTGTAAATCATTCTAAAACATGCCCGTCCACACTTTTCTTCAAAGATATCATAGGTCGATTACAGATTGACTGATGCGCCATATATCACGCCATGTATATCACTCTAAATTGTCACCAAGTCTTCAATTGTCCAGTCATATTTGTTCTGTATGAACAGAAATTCTTACAGATATTTCCTATGAAGCTAAATATTGAGTCACACTTCTACAGCTAAGTGTAGATACAACTGTTAATGTGGCAAAATGACAAGTAACTCCTTATAGGATAATTATGACAGATACAGACAATAGTGGTGGTTAGAAAATTTTTAAGGTACTTACATTTTCAGTCTGTTGTCTACCACTCCTTTTCTTGCTCTTTTATAATAGGAGCCATCTTGCAAAGTGCTTGCTCATGGGGAAAATGTTGAGTCTCTGTAAATAATAGCTATAAAGAGTCTGGTCTAGACCTACTCTATATGAAGAGTGCCTTGAGATAACATTTGTTATGATATGGCACTATATAAATAAAATTGAAATTGAAATTGAAATGTTTCTTTTTCCTTGCATTGGCCTACCACAAACAGATTAATCAAACCTGGCTATTAGCTTGGTATGTACCTGGTCTGGCTGGCCTCACAGAATAAATCTCCATTGTAACAAAAAACTGAGTTCCGATTAAATTCAACCAGAACATCTGAAAAATTTTGTAACATGAGGCATGTACTTGTTTCTCAACTTTCTGGGGTGTGGGCTCCCTCAGACAATAGATATGTTTAGCCAGGGGATGGTGGAATCACAGGTGAATGCATCTTCACCAGAGTGAAACTTTTTCACCAATCTAGCTCAGATTGTAATGTGTCAACTGGCCCAGCAAGTACCCAGCAGTCCTTGCATGGAGTCAGCTGGCTGGCAAACACCTTGTCATGGACAGCAGAGGAGCAGGATACCTGTTGCTGCTCTGGGCTGGGCAGTACAGACGACTCCATGGTGGACACTCTTAATATTACACCCTGTCATTCAAGTAGCCTTGAGAATTTTTGCTAGGTAAACTAAAATTTGGAATCTATTTGATGAAATTAAAGACGTGTTGGATTTGTCATTATAAAATGCATATACAAATGAATGCATTTTCATAAAATTAAAAGGATCTTGTACCAATTATATTAGCTTATTTACCATAAAAGAAGTTACTCAGCAGAATGTTATTGTGATGGTGGATGAGCATGAGGCTGCCGAATGAACACTCAATATGCAAGATTTACTGCAAATGAATTGCATATGTAAACTGTATCAATTTAGATTCTGGAAATAAATGAGTACAGTCAGAATTACATCTAATATGACAATTTCTTCCATATTATCCTCTGTCTTGTTTAAGCCAGTGGGCAGTCCTCCATCACAAAACTGCATGCTGGGAGCACCTGTATGGATCTCTTTGTTCTCTGCTACAGCCACACTGCATGGGGGGGAATCATTAATACAAAAATGAGTCTATAAAAAATGACTTAAATAAGGCAGTATCATTTGTATTTGTTGAGGCACAAAAGCCATTATTTTTCATTCGTTGGAGAAAATAGAGCTTGATTTTTTTGTTTAACGAGAGTTTGTGGTGAGGCATGGTTGGGATATAGCTTTAATTAGGTTTGCCTTGCAGTGATAAAGATGCACCGGCCCCTGTCTGCAGTCAGCCTCCCTGCAGGAGACAAGAGGGAGTGTATGTATGTATGTATGTATGTATGTATGTGTTAGGGTAACACCTACAGGGCCCAATGGATACTTTTATCTCTGCCAGGGACCTGATTCTCATGGTCATGCTGATAAGCCCACATGGAGTACTGAAAGTCAGAAGTATCATACCATTAATTCAATGATAGTTTATATCAACTTTATCTAAATACAGTATATACACTGAATACAGTTAGCAGAATAATTTGAATATTGGAATATTGATAACTTTAATAATACATTAAGTATGAAATTGGTACACACATGCATATATTCACCATTTAGGATTTACTATCCAGCATTGTGGGTTGGGTTAAGGTTGAACTTTGAGGTGGAGTTAAAAGCCTCAACAAAGTTAGTAAGTGGACCTTGAGAGAAATTAACTGTCACACTCAAAATCAAAAACACATCATCGTTTATCATTTTAATGAGTTCCAGAGGGTTATGAAGTCACTATAAACCCAATTAAGGACCTAGTTTACTTAATGGGTTCATTAACAGTGATGATGCACTTCGAACATTTTAAGAAGAGCAAAAGATTCTGCTGATTTATTTCTTGCCAACGGACCTGGTTTGCAGATATTTTGACCACAGATGAAATCAATAGCATTGATAATGTGTTCGATTTTTTTTTGTTTCAAAGTCTTGGGGTTATGCTTGTTCACTCACTGGCTTTGTGGCACAAAAAAGAGTTATTGTTAATGTTATAGTAATAGATGTGTCTTTTATGCTAACAAAAGTCAAACTATCTTCTATGAAAAAAATCTATCAAAAGCTTTCATCAGGTTATTACAAAGAATTTGCATATTTCTCAAGTTTGGTGACACACAATGGACACTATAAAATAATAATTAAAATAATGCAGAACCACTTGAAGAGTAGGATTTTGCGATTATATTAGCATGGAGAAAATGTAAAGATACAGTAGTCATAGCTGTAGTTGCAAATAAAAAAGTATCCCTTTATAGATAAATCAAAGTAAAATTGAATTATTTTACATTTATTTTATCAACTAATCAAGGGCACTGTAGCAGACAACAGTGTTAAGTCTTCTATCCAGTGTATATTATTTAGCTTACTTTGTCATTTACTGCTATAATAATTTGTTTTCTCTGGAACAGCATGGCACAAATTGGTCACAGTGCATTAGCAAAATATGTAGCTTATTGGGCAATGTGTTCATGTGTCAGATTATGTACTTCACTGGGCCTGGGTTTATACAATTAACTGGGATTAAAGCTTGTGAATAGTAGCTGGAGAACCACAATGGTTAATCAAACCATGCAATTAAAAATTCTTTTGATCAGTGTCTCTTTTGAAGCTGTAATTCATAAAAGACAGAAATGGCTAAATCTCTGTTGGTCAGTGTTGGCCTAAATCAAACCAGAATAAACAAACTGTAAAAATCACTGACTGAGGCAGATCTACTGTTTACTATTCTGCCATTTCACCACAGTGTTTAACCAAGTCTCTTAAATGACAAGTAAAAGCTGTGAAGTTCAAGTGTGGACTTTTTTAGGAAATGTGTGAAAAGTGAAAAATAACATTTCTCTTATGATGGGGGTACTTATTCAAAAAGTATTACCCCCCCCCATACAATTTCCTGTTTCACAGACAGAAGATAAGGGCTTTTATAATTTTCACAAAGAATCACAGGTATTGCTGACTGCTCCTGTGAGAGGTGCTCTTTGCTAATGGGTCCAGCAACTGTTTAGGATAATTACTTTCTTTCACAGCTTAGAGAAGGTGAGAGGTTATAAGTTGCTAATGGGCTCACGATAGGTTCTTTGTGTTCAGCTAGAGCCAACAGTTGTTCCACTAGTTAACATTCAGAGTTGGAGAAATGGTCAAATAATAAACAGAGAAATTAAATCCTAATTTAAAAGCGCTGAGGAGAAATCTACTGTTGGCATGGGTAAAAGGTCTTTTCAAAGCAATGAGAATAAAACTAAACTTCAAACAAATGCAGCCATGTCCATCAATGTCTAACCATCCCTACATACACTCACCAAGCACACCAGTATATTAGGATATATTAGGATATATTATTAGAAGTACACCTGTAAATCCATGTAGTTATCCAATCAGCAAATCATGTGGCAGCACTACAGTGCATAAAATCCTGTAGTTACAGGTCAGGAGCTTCAGTTAATGTTCATATCAATTGCAAAGAAATTTGATCTCAGTGACTTTGACCATGGCCTGATTGTCAGTGCTGGACAGGCTGGTGTGAGTGTTTTCTGAAACTGCTGATCTCCTGGAGTTTACACACACATCAGTCTCTATAATTTTACAAAGAATGGTGTGATAAACAAAAAAGTGAGCCAAAGTTCTGTGGACAGAAATGTCTTGTTGATGAGAGAGGTCAGAGGAGAAAGGCCAGACTGGTTGGGTTGACAGAAAGGCTACAGTAACTCAGATAACCAGTCCATAACTGTGTTGAGTAGAAAAACATCTCAAATTGAACAACAAATCAAATCTGGAAAAAAAATGTAACCTGGTCTGATGAATCTGGATTTCTGCTGAGACATCAGGTGGTCAGATCAGACTTTGGTGTCAACAGCATGAATCCATGGACTCAACCTGCCCTTTGTCAACAGTCCAGGCTGGTGGTGGTGTAACAGTCTGGGGGATGTTTTCTTGACGCACTTGTGCTCCTTAATACCAATGATAGTCTGAATGTAACAGCCTGTCTGAGTATTGTTGTTGATCATGCGGTTCCCTTCATGGCCACAATTTACCGTCTTCTAATGGCTACTTCCAGCAGGATAATGCTCCATGTCACAAGGGGGGAAATTATGTGATGCATTCATGTCAAAATGGACCAGAATCTCAAAGGATTTTTTCTAACATTGTGTTGAAGTATTGAGGATGTTTAGAGAGTAAATGGAGGAACTACCAAGTGTTAGTATGGTTTTCCTAATAAAGTCTTAGGTGAGTGTGTGATGTATTGTATGCAGATGTAGGTATGTTGACTGTAGAGCACCTTGCAGAGGAAGAGAGCAATAGGCAAAAAAGATTATGTAGCATATGAGTTATGTTTTATAAAGACTGTCCTCCTGTATCAAATGAACCAGAGCTTGTCTTTGTATGCAGCTTATTTTGTCATGCCCAGTCAAGTTTATTGGCCCCAGTCCTGATCCAGGTCATTTTATATTTGGTATCTGCCAATACTGATCCAATGTTTATATGCACATTACATCAGCGTTGATTAAATTGCCTATGTATCTGAGACATTGATATAACACAGCTGTAGACCACTTAATCTCACATAAACTGTTGTTTATGAGCTTCTCGGCCTGAATGCTGAAGATCAAACTTCAAAAATTTAAAGTGTCTGATCTTAAATGATTGATATGAATGAAAGTTCAATCTGGTTCAATCTCCCCTGACAGTGGTGTGACATGATCTGCCAAAAAGAACACATTTTAATCTGTTGAATTCTGTGGGAACTAAAGAAACACTCAGTTCAGATCACAGAGTTACAATGGCTTAATAGACTGGGGTTTTTTCTCTCAATAACTCTTTGACAAATACTGACAGTGGTGTATGGAGACACACAAACCGACAACAGCCAAGTTAAATTCAGGCCTGTCATCAAGTAACTCACAGAATTAACATTAATTAGTGACAGCTGATATGACACCGGTCGTGTTTGTCATTTTAAAAGCGACGCTCAGCAAATGCTAAAACTGAGAAGCTGGCAGCTGAATGTTTTATACACTGATTTGCTAATGGTTATTAGTGTCATCTCTGTATTTTTCAAGCTTTATTGTCTGAACTCAGAGTCAGTTTATTTTTGGTTGGAGGACTTGGAGAACCCAGTAGTCAGGAGGGATGTGGGTGCATAAAACCTTTTTGGTCCTTTTTATCCATCACTTGTATCTTTCAGGTAAAGTCATAGGCAGCTGTTGTCTCATTGGCTGTTGGGTGAAAGATCACCCACAAAAAAGGTTTCATGTAATGTAGTGATTCATGTACATTAAAATGAATTTTAGTTGATTGGTGAAATATTGATATGCAGTGCCTACTGGATTATTAGCCTATAGTTATGTTCAGGCAATCACAGCCCTTGGTTAAGTTTGGTGAAGGATCACAGTCTTATTTCATAGAGAAACTGAGTTAAGACACATGTCGTTCGTTTGAACTGAACTAAAACTGCTATCTTTCACTAACCTAAATCAAAGTACTTTTGTTGCCCTAAACCACAGACAGAACTCCAGAGGCAAACCCTGATAGTGTGATGGTTGTGTTTGCTTTATACATGTGCTTTTTGCTTGTCATATTTCAACCATTTACTTCATATATTTGATCTTTTACATCCCACATAGGCATTTGTGGTTTTTGGATATTTCATACAATGAATTGTCAGATGATTTAGAAACACAATTTTCAAATTTGATATATTTTTTTTTATGCTATTTGTGTTTCAAATGTTATACTGTACAAAATTTCACGTTTTTTAGTGCAAGGAAGAAAAATGGATTACTAAAAAATATTAATGATTAATTTGAGAAAAATAAACAAAAGCAATCACAAAGATATGTTTTTATATTAATCTATAAATTGAACAAATTTAAAGTTGTCATACTGTCTTATTTTTTTTTTTTGCACCATAATCTTAACATTTTTATCCTCACTATTGTGCAGAGAAATCATCAACCACATTTTTTATCTATATCAAAACAGCCCATTTTTTAGCCCTACACTACTAGTGAAAAAAACGTATTTTTGTTTGTGTTTTTGTTTTTGTTTGTTTCTGTTTACATGCAGACATCTCATGCCTGCAAACTGTTAAAACTTCATCCAGTGGAAAGTGTCACGACTGTTTACAAGCAAGCTTTCTTTTTTCTTTTTTTTTTTTTTTTTGTTTCAGTCATGGCAGAATTATATGATAACAACACTTGCTTGATAATATATTATATCTGTAATATTTTTGGATTTCTTTTTATGAGAGGAAAAAAGAGGAAGTAGAAATGAGGGGTATGCAGTGGGAACATGCATCTAATAAAGAAAGATGGTGCATGAAGCAAATATATTGAGGGGAGAAAGCAGTAGGAAGTGGGAACATGTAGTCGAATTTGAAGGGAAGAGAGAAGGACATGGCAGAGGAGATGCCTAGTAAGCGGGAGGGAGAAATAGTGTGAAAGAAGACATTAGTAATCCCCCAAGGTGTTTGTGTTAACAGTGGAGTTGTACTGGCTGTTGCACTCTCCTTTTGTGTCCGTCTATCAGAATCTCTATCTTATTGACAAAGCATGTGGTGTCCTGAAAGCTGGGCCTGGGCACAAGGCCAGCCTGCTGAGCCTAAGAGTAGCACAGAGTCATTGATATGAGGGATTATCTCTTATTATGGCCATGCCTCACTTTACACCCACCCTACCTCTCATCATAGGACTGTGACTGCTGGCAAGTACACACACACACACACACACACACACACACACACACACACACACACACACACACACACACACACACACACACACACACACACACACACACACACAGTGACTTTACACATCCTTTACTAACCAAGCCAGTGTATGGCCTCGCAGAGCTCAAAAGCCTATCTCACACATCACACACCCTTTCAGATAGGCCTTATCAGAAGGTAAAAGGTAAAAAAATGCCAATTGCTGCACAGACTCATCCTTTTTCCACTATTTCACCTGACAGGAAGAGCCATATGTGATGTTCAAGAAGTCTGACAAGCCACTGTATGGGAACGACCGCTTTGAGGGCTACTGTATAGACCTGCTGAGAGAGCTGGCCAACATCCTGGGCTTCACTTATGAGGTTCGTCTGGTGGAAGATGGGAAATACGGTGCCCAGGATGAGAACACAGGCCAGTGGAATGGGATGGTAAAGGAGCTGATGGACCACGTGAGTCTCATAAAATCATTTATAGAGCCGGTCCTTGAATGTTATCACAGAAGTCAACTTTCAGCTATTCATGAAGCAGCATTCCAGTTTATAAAACTTCAGTTTTTATTTCATGCCAGTGGCTCTTTTAGTTATAATTACAGTACATTGACACATTTGGAAATTTGGAAAAAGACAATAAGCCAACAACCACAACAATAGAAGTCAGATGATCAGATTATAAACACCAGTTTATTGAGATTATCTAAAGCACTTTACTGGGGGTAAAACTGAAAGTAGCCATACCTGAAGTGTCAGTGTAAACTGAGAGGGAATTTTCCCTCTTTTGGTCTATTTTCCTTTATTAAGTCTCTTTTCATAGTTAAGTTCAAATCAATATCAAATCACATCCAAAACTGACATGATACTACACACTGATGCATTAGTATCAATCATCTGATGATGTCATATATTATAATATATCAGTCAGAGGGTCCAAACCAGTACTTTTTGTTTATTATATTATGCTTTTCTTCCCAATGGACACAAAACTCACTGCTGGTCTTTATTATACCAAAATAAGAATTTTCCATCTACCTCAGATCATCTCAGAACATTTACCTCCCTGAGTATCTTATCTTGTGTGAGGTTCAACTTGAAATCAATTTCAGTGGTGCTTTGGGGGTTAACAACACACACACCAGAGTCTTTTCTCTCAAACTTGCTAATCACCATTGACCTCAACATTGAAATTAACACACTTAAATTATATATAATCTGCATAAGGTTAAAACAGCAATGAGTCCAAACAAAATTCAAATCAAGTGACTTTTTTCTCTCTGCTCACATTAAACTTATCAATTTCGATTAATCAGGATATTCACAACCAAATAGCAGAAAATCTACAGTTTCTTCATGATTCCATCAAACACAGACATAGGAAGACAAAAGAAATCTTTGCAGTTGTACCGGTCTCATTCTGTTTTGGATCCTTCCTGTGATGCCAAATTGTGATGAAAAATTTGTGAGCTGCTGGAAGAAGGTTCAGGAGACCCAGATCTCTTAAGCAGAATCATTTAGTGATGCTCAAAGAATCAAAACCATGTTTTACCTTAACTCGCTTTGTATCCCAACTACCTGTGTCCCACTAAGAGAGACTGTTTGTTATGGTGTCAGTACATTCACATCTCTCCTAGAAACAGACAGTGAACTGTTGTTAACACTGATTGTGACCTGTGTAGAAACCCTGCTTAAATGAAGGAAAAGAGAATTAATGCCAGGAAATAGACCTAACGAAGGAAAATTCCCTCACATAACCAAGTAGTAGTAGTTTATATTGCGGTCAGAAGGCAAATATTTTGTATCATTTCCTGTTTCTTTATAATACAAGCAATTTCATTTCTTGTATACTCTCTGTAAAATAAAGCTTACAGCAAAGATTGGTAGAGTAAATACTGGATACAGTTAATATGTAGAATGGCTCAGGGACATAGTATATGTTTGTACACAGCTAGTAAAATTTCAAAGTTGATGAGGGAAGTTGTTCTGTAAATTTTTAATCTTTCTCTTCCGATTAAGTTAACTAACATGGAGATCTGTTTACAAAAAAAGAAAAAGTAACAAGCACCCAGCTTATCGAAGAAAAAATTTTAAGCTGAAAGTTAGTACAATTGTTTTGAATAAAATAATATCATTTTTGGTGTCTGTTAAAGCAATTATTTTCTTCAATAGACTTATTTGCTTCATTCAACTTTGTATTATCTTAACATCCTGTCAAAATCCAACCTTTTCTGCAACATAATAAGCAGATTTTGTATACCCAGGCAGTTTGCTGGTAAAAGCTATTACTTGTTAAAAGCACTAAATCTATTTTCTCTTTATTTGTTTTTATTATTTTTTTTGGTTTATTTTCTAGTTTCATGATTTCCCATTAACATCCAAATGTTTGGTTGAAAAGGACAAAGAATAAGATGGCATGAGGAGGGCTATTACACTGCGATATGCTATGAGGAAAAGAAAATGGAAAGAAAGAAGAGGGAGGTAAAAACTAGTACCATTTGAGCGTGATACGAGGCAAGCATAAATTTCTGTCATGAGTTGTTTCCCCTACAGAGCTTATTAAAACACACACAGAAGCACACACAATCTGCTCACAGTGTAGATCATTACATCCAACAAAGTCTCAGTCAGGATGAACTGCATGGTCAAAAGAATAGAGGCTGCTGCATTCACAATAGTCAATACCTGACCCCATTAGAAGCAGCACCCATGAGGGGTCAAGTCTCCCTTAACTCCTCCAGACTTGTCTTCTGCTTTTGCTTTTGATCAGTGCAGTGATTGGCTGTGGTGACAGTCTTTAAATGGGTGAAGGGCCCATCCCATGTGAGATGATGTTCAGCATGGGTTTTTTTTTCCCCATTCTTGCTTAGACAGGCTTGACTTAGACAGATGGTTATTGCAGTAGACAGAGCCTCAGAAGACTGGGGAGTGTGGACTCACAGAGAAGAAGTTCAGTTGAGGAAGAAATGCTGAATTGTGCTGAACAAGTTGGAAACATTCTGTCAACCGAATTTAACAAAACTATCTTTGGTCTGTCTGCTGCTCAGAGCAGAGTTAACAGATCATGATGTATCTACACTCTGAAGGGTTGTGTTTAGGTGATGCAGATAGATTAAGAGATGCTGAAATCAGTAATACTTTTCATGTATCACAGCTGTGAGCATTGAGAGCTAGAACCTTCATAGGACAAAAAGGATATATATATATTTGACAAAATGAACCACTTGTCCTTGACGCGAATGTTTAGCATTTTATAGTCACAAGAGAGCCTGAAAATGATTAACTGTCAACAGCACAACACAGTTTTAACCTCAGATATGATATTGTGACTTTCCTTGGCAAAGTCTACACATCCCTTCTCTAGATCTGTAAAGTACAGGTTTCACATATAAGCATAGCTTCTTGATGCTGGGCAAACAAATGATTATGCATCATTATTATTAACTCTATAGAATGAAGAGTGTAGAGTTTATGGCACACACAGCTGCCTGTTTTCAGAGTAGTCACAGATTTCATATGCAAACTGTTTTCCACTGCAACATCTTATCAAAGCAATTAACCTAACTTTTGACAAACCTTAAACCAAGATGCAGCAGTTGTCACAAGTTCTTCCTTTGTTTCCGCTGTTTTTGACTTGATTTTGGAATGAGTTCCTCAAACCAAATTTTGGAATGTTCAGGAAGTGATACCTATTGAAATTTCCAGTACCAGGTCTGAGGTAGCACCTTCAATGGTGGTTTAAAGTGCTGCGTAGCAGGTATAATCTGTCACATCAAACCAAGGATGACTACAACACAACAGTGTCATTAACCAGTTCAAATTTATGGCATAGCAATGGAGACCACACCAATAATCCAGAATCAAAGTAAAAAAAAAATAATTGAACTATATTTTAAATAATACAAAAGTCTACTGAAAGATAAGTGGGTCAGTTTATCAGTGGTCTATGCAGGAGTGCATGAATTGGTGAAAGTGTGGTGTACACAAAGGATAAAGTAAAATAAAAAAAAAAAACAAAAACCTAAAGCTGCACCCGAACCCATACTACTGCATGCTGGGAGGAGAGGGAGAGAGAGAGAGAGAGGGTGAACTGGCATATGCAGCCCTCTCATATAAACGAGCAATCAGGGGGAGTTGTTTCAGGTGTAGCTATTTCACAAAAGTAGAATCAAGAAATCTTGGATAAGAGAAAAACTGAGGCTTGACATAATCTGCTCAGTACATCCTGGCTTTTTACGTCTCATGAAGGCCAAGCCAGGATGAGCAGGTGTGACCGTGTCAAACCAGGTGTAAATCATTCCAAAATATGCCCGTCCACACTTTTCTTCAAAGATATCATAGGTCGATTACAGATTGACTGATGCGCCATATATCACGCCATGTATATGACTTTAAATTGTCACCAAGTCTTCAATTGTCCAGTCATATTTGTTCTGTATGAACAGAAACTCATACAGATATGCCCTGAAAAGCAAAAAAATGACTGACACTCTAACAGCTAAGTGTAGATACACATAATGTGTGCAAATGTCATGTAATCTTTTATAAGCTAGTTATGACAGATTCAGACAAAAAGTCTGTGGTTAAAAATGTTCATTTTAGGCTACTTACACATTCAGTCTGTTGCTTGCCACTCCCTTTCTCGTTGTTTTATAATTGTTGCCATGTTTAATTTCTTGCAAATAATGTATTTCACTTCCTTGTAAGTCTCATCAAGAGATGTTGCTTTGTCAAAACGATTAAAACAAGACATTAGTTTGTGGTAGTTTAAAGCAAATCAATGACAGAAACACAACTTTTCAATGGAATTTTAACCCATGACAGTCCAGTCTCATGTTTCTTTGAAAGAAAATTATGGGAAATATTAAAAATTCACCACCATTTAAGTTTATGAAACTTGTGTCACCATTTCTTTGTATGTGTTAATTGACAAGCTATATATTAATATGCTATTAAGTCATCATTCTTATTAGATAACTACATGGTACATAAGGTGCATAGCTTTAGTTTTGTTTCCTTGTTGCAGCCATAGCAGAGGAAAGAAGAGTCATGCTTTTAACTAACAGGCACAAAATTTGGCTGAACTTGTTGAAGACGGTAAAAACACATGGATTTAATTGAAAACTCAGCCATTTCCATGGACCTGATGCTCCATATTCTACAGTGCGCTTGTGGGCGTAGCCCAGTTAAAATGAACACTGACGTCTTTTAAAGGCATACTTAAAACAAACAGATAATCCAAGCCTAGCTATTAGCCTGGTCTGGACCAGGCTAGCTTAAATCTCAAATCTAAATCTTAAGCCAGGATATCTGAAAAATCCAAGATTAATCCGATATCAGTGTTTTGTTAAAAAGCCCTCTGGACACACCTCTGCCACTCTGACTGCATCCTGCAGGAATAGCAAAAACACACAAGGAGCCCCAAAAAGAGGTACAAAAAGAAAATATAAAAAGAGGTATATTTGAATATCGAAGAAAAGGGAAAGCTAAAGAAAAAAGACCAATGAAGAACACCAGTTGGAAAAAATTCCAAGAAAATAATTATTTCGTTAGAAGTGAAAATGAAAAACTACAAAGTGGTTTATTTATTTTGAGGCACCAACCCCAGCAAAGCCCTGCCTTGGCATATATAGTAAATATATCTCATTTTTATGTAAATGTGAGAGAATATCAATAACAAAAATAGCACCACTTCTTACATTATTGTCAGGAACATAACTACTTACCATGCACCGAACAGTGCATAAAAATGATGTATTTGGTATGGTTTTTTCCTTTTTATATCATATATCCAAAATGTCCGGGTTTGAAAAATACAGTGGAAATGCAAGGAAGAAAGTGTTAAACCTGAGAGGGTTCTTAAAATTCTGCATAATTAGAGAGTTCAAATTGGAAAGTTGTTAAAATCTTACAGTGAAAAAGGATTATGGGTGTCCTTAAAACAAACAAACAAACAAACAAACAAAGAAACAAAGACCTAGGTTTGTGTAGCCAGGTCTCACGTTCTTTGCTTCTATAAATTCTCTTCCCTAATTGTCACCCTACAGTGCCATTGCCAGTGCAGTCAGTGACTGTGATACCACCTATTTTTCTTGTTTTTTTCTTTGTAAAGTGTTGTATGTCAATACAACCTTATCTTAGAATGATGTCTTGACGCTTTAATGCCATCAGCAATTGTTGCCCTAAGGACTATTGTTTTATGTATGTCTGTCTTTGAAAGCTATTCCTAAAATGTACAACAGTATTTTTACATATGTATATTTATATATTAATCTATATTTATCTCGTTATATCACTGAGAGTATTCTGAGCCATTGTACCATGGTGAATAATAATCAAATACTAAACAAGATTATGTAAAAGCATCATGTTTGGACTTCTACAGTCAATATACTTGACTGTTACTAATACTAAAGAATATTATGGCC
Source organism: Istiophorus platypterus (assembly GCA_016859345.1). Taxonomy (NCBI): domain Eukaryota; kingdom Metazoa; phylum Chordata; class Actinopteri; order Istiophoriformes; family Istiophoridae; genus Istiophorus; species Istiophorus platypterus. The sequence goes on along the minus strand of CM029126.1, from coordinate 25,200,784 downwards.
TAGATAACAGTATATCCTAATTGTCAAAAGTTTGGCTGTATAAGTCTAATCAAAGAAAAAAAATAAAACTAACTTTACAGTGATTTTACTCGTGTTGCTCATTTCCGTTTCCTCCCTTTTTTTAAGCAGGTAAAGCAAATAACTGAATGCTTTGATTTAGGCTTTAGAGGGGAGAAGTTCAGTAGCGGAAGTATACTTGATGAGTGGATAGAGAAGGAGAGCTTTAAATTTCTTGCTAAGTGCCTTGGGACAGACTCTGTAGTGTGTTAAGACCCTGTTTTCTTAATTTGATTGCTTCTAAATGCTTCTTGTTCTGGTTACTTATAGCCTATCCCTCTTCCCTTTTATGTTTGATATTGACAGAGAGCTGACCTGGCAGTGGCTCCCCTCGCCATCACATATGTGCGCGAGAAGGTTATTGACTTCTCCAAGCCCTTCATGACGCTGGGTATAAGTATACTGTACCGCAAGCCCAACGGGACCAACCCTGGGGTCTTCTCCTTCCTCAACCCCCTCTCGCCTGATATCTGGATGTATATTCTGCTGGCTTACTTGGGTGTCAGTTGTGTGCTGTTTGTCATAGCCAGGTAACATGTCACTTCCAGTGATCACAGCTTCACACACAGTCAGAAACATGCTTAGCGGCCATTGCTCAGCCTTGCCCATCTGATTAACAACAGGCTAATCTCTGTAATTACAGGATCTGCATCCTGAGAACACTGACTCGCTCAAAGTTAAAGCTCAACAATCTTACTAATCAGTCATAATGTATCAAAGCTCAGAATCACCATCATTGCCTTTTAATATGCTTAATGCAGTTTAACCATGAAGGATAATATGAATATTTGCCCGTTTCCACCAACTGACACTGATAAAGAATTCCTTTTTTCGCTGGTAGAGTACCACGTCTCAGATTGGCACTTGGCATGGCTGCTAGGATACTCCTGGTCTGCTTCTACTCAGATTGATATCAGTAGAGATGAAAACCTTCCAGAGATACAGACATACACAGCATTACAGACCTTGGATAGAGAAGATGTAGACCCATCAGCCGTTTCAGGGTTGTGTGCATGTATCTGAGGGATTGGCAGAAAAGTAGAGCACTCATATGGATATGTGTGTGAAAGAATGTGTGTGGGATGTGTGGAGCTCAATGTGAACGGCTGCTGCCCCTCTCCCACCTTTCCCTCACTGTCCCAAGTGTCTCAGAGTTCATGCTGTCTTTTCTTTTCTCTTGTTCCCTTCACCTTGTTTCAAACACGACTGTGACTAATAGAGATTGGTCTGACGTTTGTTTTTCTGCTTATGTTAGTATCCAAATAATGGGAGAAACACTGTCAGCTAGACACCTCACCAGATTAAACATTTGTTTGGAAAAATGTAACCAGTGTCTGTAACTTTTGCTTACGATGACAAAATGATGTATACTCTTTCTTATGACTAACCTTCTCTGCTGTAAATAACAGCTGTTATTCCATGAAAATATAGCCAAGTATATATGTCCAGACTACTTTGCACTAGGCTTTCAAAGCATGAAGAATTGTTTGCTATCAAATGTAAACATCTGTATTTTTTTCACTTAAAACCTTTCCCTAAAACCTTATTTTCTGTACTTGGTTTGGATTGCTTTCCCACCCTTGACAGACTGCACCAAAGTTCTCTTATAAGTGGGGCTATGACCTGTAATTTCAGGTCTCTCACTGCAGTTAATCGGTGCCACCCAAGTTCAAATGACATTGCACTTGTTCAAAGAAACTGAACCCAGGGAGGGAGTGCTGCAGAGTTTAAAACACTGCTCCAAACATGCTTGTTGTGAGCATTTCTGAAGATGTATAGGCTTCTGGAACTCATTTGGAGTTGTACTAATGGTTTACTTTTTGACCAGATTGCTTGGAAATTATATTGTTCAAAGACCTCTAGTCATGAAACCTAATAGAATCCTACAGTATATAAAGGCCATTTAGAGCTGGTGGATGCAGTCATTCATTGTAGGATTAGGGAAGTATGGAAAGATCATTGTAGTAATTTATTATAGGAAACCATGGTGAAAATGAAGGAACTCCTATTATAACTTCTTCTAGGTTCTGCTTCTTTGCCGTGTTGGTATCACTGAGACTTGTGAATGTAAGCTAACCTAAGCCTTCTGTAAAAATAATCTTGCATAGATGGGGATGTGTTGTATATATCATTGATACAAGCAGGTCAATACTATGTGACTTGCTTTTATGTCCATCTACTCTATTGTAAAGTTTAACCATGTAGCTGCTTTTCCTGGGGAAATAACACAACACCTTATTTGCACTGGTTGTCTTTCCCTTTTTATGTTTTTGCTCAGATAAAACCTTTCAGTTGATGAAACTGAGCCAATTTAACTCATGTGATCTAGCAGCTCCTGCTCGTAACAGTTGTTTGAAGCATGGTGAAGTAAGAAGAGAAAGAAAGCTTTGTGTTGACCTAAAACTTTTGGGAGATATCAGCTCTCTTGCAGCCGTGACCCAATAGTTTTAATGTTAACGCACGTGTTTTCCGATGTTACTGGCAATATGATCACACAAGAGAATAAAAAGCAGCAACTGTCATCTAAGTTGGCTCAGAATATGCACCAATCTGTATTTAATATCACAATAAGTAAGTGTTTGGGTAAGTGTATAAATTCCCTCTCACTCTATTTCTTCTTTTTGCCTTTATACACAAATGCATGCTGGGCTACAGGTGCATGTTTTTGCTGTAGGGTGTAGCAGTCTCACAAAATTTCATGAAATGAGAATTCTGAAAGGCAGATTATGTGTTGTGGACAGAAAATGTGGAGGTTACATCTCTCCACTGTGAACAAATTAACAACAAGAACATTTTTACATGTTTATAATATGCAGTCAGACATTAGGCTAGCCTGAAAAGAGCTTGTCCAGTCATTTACATTAGTGTATATGTCAAATATCCTCCTACTCTTCCCATTGTAGAAAGCCACACATTGTTTGGTTTTATTTACCCAGGTTGTTTGTGTCTGAGATTTCTGCTCTTGCTCCAGTGCACTAAAGGTGAATGGAATTTAGTTTATCATGCTCTCCCAGAAATTCAACAGGCACAAATCTACCGGAAAGAGTTATCCTGTTGCCCTTGATAATTCACAGACCTTGATGTCAACATGTTTCACAATAAAAATCTTCCACCATAAAACACTTCCTATGTAAACTGGACTAATATGGAAAAGCCTTAGTCTGCATGGCTAATATAATAGTGGGTAAATGAGTGAACCATCTCTTCAATAAAGTCACAATTGGATCAGCTAAAAATGACAATGTTGTATGCTTGCATATGGTTTTTATCATAGTTAAACAAGAAACAAAAATCTGACAAGCTTTGTTGCCCTAAGAAGGATTGTAATTTACGGTTCTCTGTTCTGTCAGCACAATAAGGGAATAAGATAGATAAGATAAACTATCAATCAGTATTTACATTTAAAGTATCAACAGTGCTCAGGAGCAGTGAAAGAAATGAATAAAATACAGGTAGGGTTTATTGCCTGTTAGTATTCATCTTTTTTTGTTTGTTTGTTTTGTTTTATTTTTTTTCTCCAGCAAGTGTTCCAAACTAAATGGCAAACCCCCAAAAATCACAGTTGAATATTAATTTCTTCATCTGTCACATCTATGGAAAAAAATTAAGGCACAAGAAAAACTGTTTTAGGATTTGGGATAGATCCAGGGTTAGGGTTAGGATTAGGATTAGATGTGGGTTAAATAGTCAAGAGCTTTGTCGACCCATTAAACCACCCTTAACAGATCTCTACCAATTTTTGTGGCTCTGATCAGTGTCACACTACCTTTGCCTTTGCTCCTGATAGACAAAGGCTATAATTCACATGGGTCAGGTAAATTCGAACATAAGCTAGGCTTGCATAAAACATCATTTTTTTCGGACAATCTCTGCTTATTCTGTAGATCCAGGTTCCTTTCAGAACTTTTCATGAAAAGCCTTGTTTGTTCTGTGTCTGCCTCATAATCCTTTCATGGTGGAGAAGTGTATTTTTCTTACTTTCTGTTCACATAAATAACATATATGCTTAGATATAACACTCATTTCACAAAAGTTTGTGAGATCAATCTGTATAACATATAAATTTGACGGACAAGTCTTAATACAAGTTTTAATTCCACTATACATTTATATACTGTATATATACCGTACAGATAAATATATGTATATATATATAGAAATATATGTGTGTGTGTGTGTGTGTGTGTGTGGGTGTTTGTGTGCACATTACACATTTTATCAATGTATGCTAGTGTGATGTGCTGTGTGACTAACTGCTTGCATGAGTGAGAGACTGACAGAGACTGAAAACTAGGACTGACACACAAGGTACTAGAGTTAGAGCAGTTTCTTTTACCATGTTTAGGCCTATTCCACATGGGTGCACAGTTTAAACCACACAATTACTCTGCTGCACTGCCACCTGCCCTGATATCTCCAGTTACTGATATTAATGTTGCCTGCTGTTATTGCTTTGTATAACAACAGCAGCACTGCTGCTGCTTCTGGTACAAGTGATGAAACAGCCGAAAAACACCCTCTATAGTACATCACATCTCTGGTAAAGCCTGTACATTATCACCTTGTCATACTTTTGCTAATCAAATTCCCCACATCCTCCATGTAAGATGAATTTTCTTAGGACAAGCAAGAAGCAAAGGTAAAGTTTTGTGTTGGCAACTGATCACAACTGTTGCGCTGAATATTCTTTCTTTTTCTCTCAATAATTGTGACTCATGATATTGACACCTAATTCTTGCCTGCCTTGCTCGAAATTAGAATATTTCTCTGTGTACATTCTTCCCTCAGATCAGAGTATTTGAATGAAAAGCCTTTGGTTAGTATGTGCTCATATTAAAGGCACAACCCCCATCATCTGGTTGAAATTTTCCTCTCAATCCCATGCAGTCCTTTACATGGGTTATTCTGGATATGTACATATACATTTTTCCTCAAAATCCTAGATTCTGAAAACATCACTAATATAGGTTCTTAAGTAAAGAGAGGGCCAACAAATATAATTCATTTCAATACAATTCAATTTTATATAAATAACACCATATCATGACAGATGTTATCTCAGGGCACTTTTCATATAGAGCAGGTCTAGACCAGACTCTATAATTATTATTTACAGAGACCCAACATTCCCCCAATGAATTTGCTTTGAAAGAAATAACTTCTTCTAAAAGATATACTGTGCAAACAAATCGATTCTGAAGCTAATTTCATGTTAGGTTTTTCAAACTGCATCAGGTAGCGAGCAGCATTATACTAGAGATGGATGATGATGACTGTATGATATCTAATATGTAATAAAAAAATATATAGCCTGAAGGGAAACACAGACACACCTGTATACACAGTGCCATTTAAAATATATCAGAGCTGACAAACCCGAAAGTCTTACCTATTAGTTAAAGCTTAAAATGTGTTTTACCACTGTTAAGTCAATGTACAACACATTATTTAGCTGGCACTTTTCATTATTGTTGAATATTTTCCCAAGCAAACCATCATGTTTGAAGTATTTAAATCTGTTTTGCCTGCCTTCCAGGGAGTGGTGCAGTTTTCAGTCTGCTTTTATGGTTTATCTTGTTTCAGCAAATTCCAAGTCTCTTCTGACAGAAATTACTTTAAATCAATGGCATTCTGAAGTGAAGACAAGTTTATTTGCTGTAGAACATTTTAAACACTAACAAAGTGCAAGGACAGGAAGCTAAGGAATATAACATAAAGCATTAAAACACAAATTGAAAGGGCAGAAATCATTTTAAGAGAGATTAGTAGATTTGCAGAAAAATATATTCTAGATAGGTAAACTCTTAAGGGTGTAACATGTTTTTTTTCCATTTGACTTACAAGTTGGTTAGTTTCATATATTGTGAAAGTTTCTCCCAGCTATGTGGTGCATAGCAAAAAAGTACTGCTTCTCTATGTTTAATTTTGACTCAGAAAAATGTTAAGTAACTTTTTTTCTGATTACTTCAGAGGCAGAGAAGGGTCATATGTTAACGGACAGCCAGACATGTATTTTGATTGAAAACAACAGTGATTCAAACTCAATTCCAGGACACACTGGAAAGAGGTGTAGAGAACTGATGCTCACTTTTTTTGCATCTTTGTTTAGACTGCCACAGGAGCATTCTGAATGAACTTTTTTTGCACACTGCAGAATTTCTAACAATGCCTATCAAATGTTAATGTATGGACATAGAAAGTCAATCAACCAGTGACAGAGCAACAGTACCATTCCGGCTCTGTTGATTCATCTACCCTGACATTGGCGTTATCGTGGCTATCATCACAGGAGTTTTCTGCAGGATGACCCTGCCCTTGTCGAGAGATAAAAACCCTCACATTGTTTCTGCACTGCTGGTGAAATCCGCGCTTTTTTTTTTTTATCCAAGCTTATCTCTGCACTGACCTTGCTCAGAGTTTCTCCCTCCTGAGCACAGATGACCTGAGATAATGTAAGGGCAGTGTAATTGGATCAAAATGACAGCAAACAGGGCAAGCAGCGCTACAGTGAGAGACAGGTTAAGCTGTGTTGTCTCCTGTAAACGCCACTGGTTTAGCATCCCCTGACCCAACCAGCAGCAGCAGCAGTCCATCCAGCCAGCCACTCCCATGATCCAGCACAGCACTGATGAAAACTTTGTGCATCCATGTTTGTGGTAAGCAGTAATTGGCTTTTCATGACATCAGGAAATATATTCAGAGACCTCTGTGCAAGAGATTGGGTCGCATAGTCACACACGCCACGGCAAGGTTGCAGTTAAGCTCAACTCAATTTGGAAATGCAAATTGACAGGCAAGCAAATCTGGGGCAAACTGAGTGAGCATATGGATTGATTTAAGGCCAAAGATTCTCTTATAGCAGAAATCAGGGGTCGTTCAGAGGTCCTTGAGCTACACTGCACAATATCCTCCTGAGTATTGTAGGTGTGAAAAGGACTGCCATTGCTAACCACATTATAATGGTAAAGCCCATTAGTCATTGACAAGGTACAGTTATGATGCTTTCATTTTATCGATAAAGCAATACATCTTCATATGGAGCCATTTGTTACAGTAAGCAAGCTGGTACAGCTGTATTTTACCCAGACGACAATGGATCAAAATCTTGAAACACAGCAGTGTAGCAGCTTCATCTGCATTATCCACCATGCAGATGTTACATCCACTCGAGGTTATCATTCTTGACTTCTGGCACAATAAAAAGGCCCACACTGAGACAAGTCTACATTATGCATTGCAATTTGATTAGTCAAACTGTGGTGTCTGTTAAACAGCTTGAGTCAAGATAGGGCCCCAGTTCCCCTTCTACTCCGGCACAAACCAAATCAGGTCAGGATGCTTAATTGTAGACCAATCAACCTTTACTAATGTAATGTCACTTTTATTTAACATGAATAAATGAAAAATCTCTCTGCTTGAGGAGTGCGTCAAGTGTGGGGGAGTGCTGAGGCTGGCGTAAGCATGATGGGAATGAACCGTTTGATCTGCTGAATATTAATGCTTCTCCAAGATTATAAGGATTATTATTTCTTTTCTCATCTGACAATTGAGTTATTTTCAGACCCCATCGATTAAATTACTGAGGGAATTGCCTTTGATATGAGCACGCCCACATGAGGAGCCACTTTCGGAATATGAGTGATGTTAATTTGGGCCCACTCCCTACTCATTGTATGTTATTAAAATGAAAATTGAAAAACACACAAGAGATATTCAGATGAGTTGTCATATTTGAGCCTTTATTTCAACTAATAGGTTATTCAGTAAAAAAAAAAAAAACTAATCACCATCTTATAGCATATCTTTGTATCTTTACAAATGCAGTTATAGCATAGCAATTTGAGGTATGTACATGAAGGGAAAGCAATGTCTATTGATTATCATGTTCTAATTTGCAGTATCTGATGACTAACTAAACTGTGTTTTCTCTCCCCTGTCTCCCCAGGTAGGATGACCACTCTTGGTCTTTTTTTTGTACACTTGTATCTTTATGCAACTGCAGTAAAATATATGTGTTTGTATGTGTGTGTTCTCTGCTAATTGTCACAGGTTTAGTCCCTACGAGTGGTATAACCCCCATCCTTGCAACCCTGACTCGGATGTAGTGGAAAACAATTTCACCCTTCTAAATAGTTTCTGGTTCGGAGTTGGAGCTCTCATGCAGCAAGGTAGACGCCTCTGCCTGCCCCCTTTTTCTAGCACAAGTCCCACTTTTTTGCTGGGGGTCAACCTTGCTCTTTGACCAGGCCCGTGACCATGCATGGGGGCCTCTGTGCATGTAGCTAGATGCTTCACTGGTATGTCCAGTAGGATGGACCGTGTGGGATTTGAGTGATATGATCAGTGAATGGGGATGGTGCTCCTGCATGTTCCCCTTAACCCTGCTCCCTACCCCCCCCCCTCCTCCCTCCTGCCTATTCACAGCACTTGAACAGGTAAGTGTACCCACCCAGAATACCTGAGATGAAACAGATGGATGGGATTGAATGAGAATGTGAACTCAACAGCTTACCCTGCCTGTTTTGTTTGCTTCTGTCAAACCAATGCCATACCTTCTCAACTACCTGGCATCTTTAGGCCGAAATCCCCCCCCCACAAAAAAAACAAAAAAATCAATAAAGTTTAATAAAAATCTAAAAGAAAGAAAAAATCTTGGAATTACTTATAGCCTTTACAATGCCTGTCACATTGGGAGATGTATTGCGTTTTTAAATGAACGTTTCTTACAAACCAATTGATAATACAACATGTTTTTAAGTGGTAGTGAGGATTTTAGGGAAAACATGGTTTATGCAGTGTATCTGTCTTACATCTGAACTGTTGATTGGAACAAAAAGAACTTACTGCTATAGCCAAAGCTGCTTTGAAGGGTCATTATACCCCAATTAAAAGAAACTCAAAATAAAAAAAAAAAAACTCCTTTACCTCTCACAGTATCTAGCCATGCAGATAGTTTGATTTTATCTATGTTATATAGACTATATATATATATATATATATATATATATATATATCAGTTTTGAGGTTTGTTTTTGAGATTTTTGCCTCTACCCTGAATACAATGGAGTAGAAAGGAATTTCATTTCACAGTATTGAAAGAACATATGAAATTAAATATTAGCTGGAATCATTTGGATCTCATAATCACCTGAAAACCTTATTATAATATTCAACCACAAATGAGTACTTAATGTTGAAAAAATATAGCACTGACATATTTAAGTCTGAAAAATATCTATTCCTGCAATTTGATTCCTCTTTGAATTTCACGTGCTGCAACTTCAAAATATTGATTTTATGAGAATCTTTTAGAATCAATAAATTCACATAGAAAATTCAAATGTTTAAAATGAAAGTGAATGAATGATGAAAAATAAAAAAAAAACAAACATATAAATGAATACATAAATAAAATTTACTCGAGTTCTTCAAATTTAGTCTGTCCAATTGTGGTCTAAAACTATAAGTCAGGTAAAAAAAAATAATTTGTTTATGATTAGATTCAGGCACAAAAACTCACAAAGAAAAATTTCAAATTTGAACAACTTCACCTCAAACACTCATGAAAGTCAGTTTCACTCAGACTCAGACCATAAAGTTCCACACTTCATGTCATGTGATGACATCAACATTATATTAGGATGGAGGGTGAAATTTCATACCTCAACTGATCCCCAAACCTGGACAAATAAAAATAAAATTATCATCAAGACTAGATACCAGTAGAGTTAAATGAGAATTGTTTTTTTTTTTTTTTTTGGTGATATGACCCTTAAATCCACAAACATATCAATCTCTCCAAGAATTAAGTAGTAGCTAATAACTTATCTCTTAATGGCTTGCTGCATGCTATGACGTGCTTTTAATGCATGTTTACTAATATCCCTAAATTAGCTACTAACTTTTTTCACAGATTTTTTTTTTTAATTTGAGTACTAAAATACAGATATTATCTAAATTATTTGAGATCAAAATATGACTGGTTTGACTGTAATCTCACCCTAGCAAAGAAACACCTAAAAGATTATATTGACCTTGAGCATAAAACAAGTTTATAACCAAGAAGGATATGGACAACATTTATGTGAATGTCTTTAGCTACTAGATGAAGCCTAGTGTAATGTAGAGTTCTTCAAAAAGCAAGCAGAACAGATATTGCAGGCTGACCAGTTGAGAAGATGTGGCTGAGGACCAGAAGGCTGTGGGATAAGACTGGATGAACACATAGTGTCTGCATGGCACCATGCTGGTCTACACTGTAGGGAGGCTCCCCTGCCTGGTGGCTTGTACCGCCCCCCAGAAAACTGTGGGATGTGCTGTTTGGTCATGACGTTACCTTGGGTACATGACGGTCAGCCCCAACCAGGCTCTGTTTGGGCTCGACTCACTTCTCTGAGTGGGTCACCCCTTTTTTCTGCTCTGGTTTCTGAGGTGGAACAGGATAAGAAGCTCAGAACTGGTATCATGTTCCACTTCAACTTAACAAACCCGCATTTGATAGCTTGCCATGGGACCATCACAGAGCAAGCAAAATCCACTGCTAACATTACTGATGAATATGTGTTTGAGTTCATTTCTGTTTGTTCCTTTTTTTGTTTTTTGGTTGTGGCTTTGTTGAATGGGCAAAGTGGGTGGCTGGTGGCTATCCTGGGTGACCTTGCTTACCACCACTGAGCCATGTGTGACGTTAAACAATGTGATTTTAAGAGAGTGTACCACTCATTTACCTAAGTTTTAGTGATAACATAACAGAATGTTTAAATTACACAAGTACTTCTTAACCTTTACTTAGCCTTCAATTTATGCCTTTACTTATGCTTTTATCATATAGCAAAGTACATCTATTATCTGTGGTCCTTTGTATGTCTACCAAATCGTTTAAATTGAAAGGGTCGTCAAGTTCTACATCTTAGACTCATACAAAACAGATACAATCTGAAAAAAAAAATAAAAATCATCATTATGTTGAGTGATAGTCAGCTCCATGCTGAAATAAACTACAGTACTTTAAGGGATAAAAGGCCACATACTAACATTTTTTTTTTTTTAACAAATCTTCACTAATTATTAATAATAGGTTAACCAGGCAATGCAGGGAAAGGTAAGTCTATTTTTGCAGTGTAACACCTATCAAAAAAAGGCAGACTTAAAACATATTAAGCTGAGACATAAAAAAAACACAAGGCACTGGATGAAAACTATCAAGGCAGTTAAAAGGAATAAAATAGAATGGAGGATCTTTTGATTTTATCCTTAACTGTGAAGTAGCTTTCTTGTAAAATCTGTTTTTTTTATATGAGCACTATAACTTAACATTGATCATCTATTACACATTCAACAATGATGAGATTTTGCAGTTATGATGGCTTTGAGATTTGGGTGGTAAATTAATGGTATGGATACTGTAAAAAGTTACCAATGTCCCTAAAAGTTTTGCATTATGACATCTGCTCTGGTGCTGTTGGAAAACCTCGATGTGACACAATCTATAAAACTATACTTTTCAGCCGTTCCTCTTACTGACAGGTCTAATGAGTGGTGGAGCAGGCACAAGTATCAATATGCAAACAGATGTGTAAGGGCATTCCTGCATCAATTTCTGTCTAACTGTGAGACTGGAAATGGGGCTCATACACAATCTGAGGAGCGGAATGTGTATGCATATTTCTGTCTTTTTGCCTAAACCTAGTTTTGGTGTTTGTACCAGATACAGTATGTGATGCAAACTGAATAATGCTTCTCCATGGTTAGTTTTGACTTTAGGAATAGTAAGTAGACTTGTCCAAGATTATCCGAGCGGTCTAGATGGTTCAGCACATATCTTACAATCAGAGATGTATATTGACTCTCAACCATCCAGGTCTTTATAAACCAATAGTAGTGTAAGATCAACTGTATGATACACTAAAAGCTAGTGCAGAGATCTGAAAACTGAACTGATGATGTCCACTTTCTGTGCATGTGGGATGACTTTTAACCATACAGCTACAATTATGGTCACTACTATGATGGGATTAAACAGAAGAGGCCCAAGAATATACACTTGGGCTCCACATCATTTGTTTTGCCTTGCAGTCCCTGTCCTTTAAATAGGAATCAGACCAATTTAGGAGTGTGTGACAATGTCCCACACAGTTGTATAACTTGTCTAGCCATATGTTGGAGTCCATCATGTGGAATGCAGCATTGAGATCTAATAATACTAAGACTGAAATTTACACAAATTACTATGCATGAAGTGATATGGATCTCCTAAACATTCATTATATGTAATAATAGTATGCCAAGTTTAGTTTAGCAGAAACTACAAGCATATCTAACATTATGCAGTGAGTGATAATAATACTAGTGCTGATGGTTTAGAAACTGTCTTATCAACATATTGTGTGTGTTCTGGGCAAAAACTGAAGGAGAATTTGAATTTAACATCCCTTATACAAAGTAGTATCATGGCATGCTCCACTGTTTTGCACCTCTTCACATGAAGACAGTAATTTTATTCAGCTACTTGTTAAAATATATAATTGTATTACTGTTATTAACCCACCGTTGTTACTTTCATGATCCTGGGAGGTCAACATAGGAATAGCATATACACTTCTTTACTTGTATCAGTCACTGGGTAAATTTAGATTAGCAAATACAAACAGACAGAAACTAAATCAAAATACTTAGAGGATGAGGGTTAATCTTCATTGTTCATCATTGTCATAAAGTTATTCTTTGCATTTATCTGTATTATGCCAGGCTGATATTCATGTTTCTCTACTCAAACTCTTTCCCTACTTCCCTTCCCTTTGGCCAGCATGGTGGTAGGCAACCTTCTCATAAATATTGTTTTCTTTTTTCTGACTAGCTAGCATGGGGGTTAGCTTGCGAATTACAGTAGCTTGCCAACTACCCTTCCAAATGGTCAATATGTCCCCAGGCTTCTAGAAGCAACTGTGTCAGTAAAATCTGCAAATGTCACATTTTGAATGTAAAGAGACTGGAAAATTAAGTTGGAAATATTAGTCAGAAAAGAGGCAGCACAGTAAAGAAAGAGAGTACAGAAAGGATTCACATCACCAACATAAGACTAAATACCAACCACCAGGTCCAACCATTAGTCTGCCCACTATGTCCACTCTGTGCGTTTGCGACTGAGTGTGTGATCCAGGCAGCAGATGCAGAGGCCCAGCCTGGCTCGGCCTGGCCTAGCCTGGATGCTGCCCCCTCTCCAGCCTAGTGTTGTACCAGACCTCACCCCCCCCCTCTGCTCCTCTCGTTCAGGATCTGAGCTCATGCCGAAAGCCCTCTCCACCAGAATTGTAGGAGGAATCTGGTGGTTTTTCACGCTCATCATCATCTCCTCCTACACTGCAAACCTGGCGGCCTTCCTCACTGTGGAGAGGATGGAGTCGCCCATTGACTCTGCTGACGACCTGGCCAAGCAGACGAAGATAGAATATGGTGTGGTAGAGGATGGTTCTACCATGACCTTCTTCAAGGTTAGTCACCACTGGATATTATTAAACCAAATACAGTCTTTTCTAATGTAGTGTTTACACGATATAAGTTGGTAAAGGCTTAAGTTTTAGATGGTTGTTAGTTTGCTACTATATTAAATACAATATGTCAAAGCCGAATGGTAAATATTAGTAGATAAGCAGTGCTCATTTTTAAATAAAAAATATGGGGTTATTTTTTTAAAGATTGAAAAGCCTTGGAATACCCATTTGGTCTTCCAAAATTGCCACAAAGAATATGTTTTAGCTATTATATTTGGTTATGTTATAGTTTTACTTGTGTAACACAATCAAACAAGTGTGCATCTCCTTTTATACCCATTTACAGTATCCTGTTCAGGGTCATAAGGTGAAGGAACTGCCTAGATTGGTCACTAATCTCTAAATGGACTGTCATGGATAGATATATTCCCACGTTCACACTAAGAGGCAATTTCCACTTCACTCAACCTGGTTCCCTGGACTGCAAACTCAATAAAGAGAAATCCTGGGTGGCCAGGTCATGTTGAAACCCAGCACCTTTTTGCTGTGAGGTGACAGTGCTAACCACTGAGCCAATGTGTCACCACGATCAAATACTCCTGTACCTTTTTGCGAGTGAAATAGCCTGGAACCATGCAGCAGTAACAGTGCTGCCCCTGCCAAGGCTCTGCTTGTTAATCCCCTCAGTGTAGGATCATATAGATTACCTGCTGCACATCAAGGAGGTTGTGTTAATCCAGCCAAGTTTGAAAACCTCTGCATTTGATTTCTATGCCCCATGTTTGATTTTCTGACTTTTATTTTTTTCCTCATGCACTCCGTCAATGGCACTTGGACAGATTTGAGATTTTGCTTTTTTCACACCTTGTTTTCATCCATCTGTACAATTCACACACAACCAATCACAGGTACTGTTCACGCATAGGGACAGGGTTGTGATTAAAATGTTTCGTCTTCACACTGAAACGTGCTCACACCAGTTCATTAGGAAACTGCTGTTGCTGTGGTGATAGCAGCACAGTCTCTTTATCATTTTACTGTACAAATTAATCAAAATAACAGTTGGTGTAAGAAGAAGCATATGTACTTTTTAATCACTGAGGTCCACCTGCAGCCACTTAGTCTAAATTATTTGTGCATTTTGGGCTGGATTAGTGTACACACACAGGATAATGCCATTGCTGATTAAAGTTTTCATCATTTGCTTTGATGAACAAGTGTTGATTTTGAAACTATGTTTCATTGTGGAAAAACAGCAAATGTCTGCTCCAAACTGTTCATACCGTCAATGAAATTGCACAATATTGTCTAACAAGAAAATCCATTAACTAAAAAAAAAACCCCTTCCTTTTAAACCCAGAATATTTCAAGTTCACAAGAGAAAAGAGAAAATAAGATTAACCAAATGTTGCTGGTAGATTGCTTACTATGCCATATCTTTTATTTCATTTATCTCAGGGGACTATGTTATCTCAGGGGACTAAAAAAAACAAGACTCACAGTACTTATGTTAAACATTTAGCAAACTTTAAGTAATAATTGTGAAAAATGAAGTGAATTCTATTTACAGAACCAAAATCATTAAATGTTCACTTTAACTACATTTTCTCATTTACTTTTTGTGGTATCTGACCATGCAGATTTGGTTTTGATTGTCCAGGTACAACCAGGTCGTGAATGTAATTTTGATTTGTTGGTCACAGCATTAAATTGTGACACTCAACAAACTGAGCAACAGCATTTCTGTATAGAATCAGTGCCCCCGCACTATGCATAATCCATATACCTCACTCAAATTAATCCAGCAATCATAGAACACACAAATGTAAAGTGTATTGTTGTTTATACCATGGCCACCTGACAACACAATAGCACCTGTTCTCCAAAAGAAAGTATAAGTCATCAATATACACATATGCTTATATTGACTCATATTATTAGAATCTAGAATCTTGAATTTTTAGATGTCATGTTATAAAACCACCTATATACAAGAGAGTGTAGACTGTATATGTAATAAGTACTGAATTAACCACATCAAGGAAATAACTCCTCAAACTATACAGTTTCACAACATGTAACCCAGTAATACCGCATTTTATTTTTCTATTGCTTTTCAAGTGTAGGTGGCTGTGGCTCAGATGGTAGAGCGGGTTGTCCACTGATTGCAGGGTTGGCAGCTAAATCCCTGGCTCCTCCTGCCATAGTGCTGAAGTGTCCCTGGGCAAGAGTTGCCTCACTCACAAATTGCTTTGGAAAAGATAAAAATACAATATATATTACAAAGCTAAATGTAAAAAATAACTTCAGCAAACATGTTCTCAGACCTACTGCACAGCAGCTTTCACCCCACATTCCATGGTTGCCTCTTTCTGTAACATTTAGTCCTTTGCTCTTTTTTCTGTTTGAGTATTAATGAATCAACGCAGATGCATATGGCATTTGTCCTTCACTGAGTAAACACTTTCTGCCCACAAATCCTGTCAGCGGTGTTTAAAACATATTGTTGTAATGATGGATGGAGTGTTTTGATCAAACTTATCATGAGCCTTAGTTGATTCAATGCAGCATACAGGTGACGTGTACTTGCATCACAATTAGTATTCCAAACAAGAAAAATTACAAAATACCTTTTGTTTGGGTAATTATCTACTTCTGTTGTAAAGTACAAGTCTAATGGCGCTAATTATGAAAATGTCTGTGCTGGATAGTCTCTGAAGCATTGATGCATCTCACTCATCTTCCTAGCAGGGACATTCCCTATGGACTGTTGCTACAATAACACTGAATAATTTAATAAGCAAACACACACCGCAGCTGTGTTTTGCTTGTTAGCTAATAAAATCACATCTTATTAAAGTCAATGCTGTTTTTTTCACCTTGTGTGTATAATGGGTTGGGATGGCTGGCAGAGTCTGAGGGAGAGACAGTGCCCCTTACATGGCCATGGCACTGAGCTCCATGTCCCCAGGCTATACAAGCCTGACTTGTTTTGCATTAGCCATAAGACAGATGGGAGGAACACCTCCAGCATGGTGATTAAGCCAAGCAGATAAAGCTTATTGAGATGATGTGCTTGATACCTGAGAGAAGAGAGAAGCAGGGTCTATAAGTGGAGAGGGACAAAGAAAAAACTGTGATATTTTCTAACTTAGCTCATGGCTATGCGATCTAGTGTTTTTGATCACATAGTATAATTTCAAAATAATTTTAACCATCACTAACCTACTATCTGATCTGCTGTTGTTTAAGTTGTCTCTCTCCTAGGTCAAGCTGGAAAAGCTTCAAATGTGACTCTGAGTGCAGACTTGGTTTTCCTTTTACAGCCACCTGTGTTTAGTGTCAATACTGTGTTATAAACAGTAGGTGTAAAGTCTGATGTCAGAGAATGGTTTAGAAAAAAAAAGTTGTTTGTGCTGACAAAAACTGTGCCGTTTCCTTTTGCTTTCTCAATTCTTTGATTAGACAATTGAAAAGTATGCACAACACTTTGGCAAACAGCAAGCAATTCAAGGCTACACTCATACACATGCTAAATACAGTATTACAGTATGCACAAAAGCTGCACTGCAGTGAGTATACTCATTCAGTTTTACTGAGATAACATGTGCTCAGAAACATGTAAACCAAGACACAGTCACATCTACTGTAGCAATAAACAGTTACACGTATACAATCAAATGCACACATACACACACACACACACACACACACACACACACACACACACACATTCACTTCTTTTTATTCTCAAACCAGACATGTGAATCACATCACTCCTGTGCCAGGAGATTGTTTATTTTATGAAGCAAAACAGATAAAATGTGTCATTATGCAGTCTTCAGGGCTGGAAAAAGTATTGGAGTCAGTTGAAATGTACGTGACTGTTACATTTTTAACAGAGGGTAGGAGATGGGGTATAATGATGTTAGATGTTGATAATAATGCTATTTGATAGAACTAATAACAAAGGACATCTTAAGGCTACAAAATAAATAAGTGCATATTTGTCATTTCCAGGAGAGAACTACATCAAGCCCTTAAGTTCGAACTAATGATAAATCCCATCTCTATATACAGGCACTTTTCAACCCGTGCATACAGCTGTTTATCAATTAAAATTATATTGTACAACCACATTCCCTAGTATTTCAGTACTTACTCCTTAAATAACTTAAACGCGTTAAAATGGGACCAGGATTATAGTTTAACAAACTTATTGTACATGCAATTTACTAACTCAAAGAAGTTGGAAATACTTATGTAACAATAGATTGCCTCTTGATAAACATATTAAAGCAAATAGAGCCCCCCCCACACACACACACACACACACACACACACACACAACAAACACACACAACAAATTCATGTTAGATGAGTCTGCCCTGTTTGATTTTACAGATTTGGAATGATTACTATGCACTTTTGCTTCCTGATCCTGTTCCTCAAAGTCATAGAGTCCAGCTCTTTGTTTGATTTCTTATTTCTTTGGCTCTGCTCTGTTTGCCAGAAAACAGGCTCCATAGCATCAGCACTGGAACTGGTCACATGATGTTTCAAGACTTGCTGCCCCAATCCCACCACCTGTACTAGCACAGCTAATGTGAAACAAATAGAACAATTAAAATCTTGTTTTCAGATGAGAAGCTGAACTTTCTGTAGGATGATGGTATAGTAGTTTTACAGAGCCTGCAGGGGATTTTTCTGAAACGGAAGCTGAGTTTAAGTTTGTGTTTGGAATTTAAATGTATGTTTTCTGCATAATTTACACTGAGCAGGATGTAATGTCACGACCTTGTGCTCCGAATACATATTACACCATGCAGATTTCTCAATAGCTAGGACATAAATAGACTCATATATTGTGGAAAAAATAATGGAGATGCATGAGAAATACTAAGTCATTCAGTCAGAGTTGAAAAAAGGTTAGTAGACCTGGCATCAAATTCAAAGCAAAGGGTCAATTTTATATATTACACCTGACAATGGCAGCTTATACATCTCTAAATCAATCCAATATGGCAAAAAAACAAAAAACAAACAATATATTTTTTTTTAATGATCATCAATCAATCAGTGATTTTTAGAGCAAAAACTGACAGAGGAATCATTACTCAAATTAGTTCAGCTCAATTTAAAGATTCAAAGTCACTGACTATGTAGTTAGTTATTTTTTTCTAAGCTAAGAGATCTTTTTTTCCCTTTACCAGGCACATCATTGTTTACATAAGTAGAAGTTACATCACCATGGATAATGTTACTGCATTTGTCACAAGTATGTTCAGTTTGCTGCCGGTTCAAATTGTTGACAAAATAAAAAGATTATAAATGCAATGTTAACATTAATTGGTTAACAGCCACCCATTTGTAATCCAGTTAGCACATCAGTTAGTGTAAGTATCTTGCATGGTCTTTCAGGCTTTTAAGCAGGAATTAACATGGTGTGTCAAGGCAGCATTGACATGATGCATTTGATCATTAGTGAGCAGAGATCCTCAGCTGAAAGGTGCTTACTAAATAAAGAATCAGTGTTAAAGATTTGTTCATACATGTATTGAACACCTCTTCTAACTGTCATTTAAAAATGGCCTTCATAAGAATTTGCCACCTCTATGAATAGGGTTTGTTGGACAACTAAAAGACTTCTTGGTTAAGACAGAGGGAAATATCTTGGTCCTGGTTAAGAAACTTATTGTTACTCCTGGAAGGGGACATGGTGGAAACCAAAAGACAAACTCTGACCTGCTCAACAAACTTTGCCAAAGTAAAACAATGACACATAACATTCACCTTGGGGTCTGAAAGAGAGAAGTAATATAAAACAAAAAACAAAAAAAACCCCAAAACAACCCACACGACCTTTCTTGTAAAGGAAATTTTTTTTTTATTTAATTTTTTTTTGCCAGTGGGGACCATCTGAGAAGATCACTCAGCAATCAACAGAACAAACACAGTGAAACTACAGAGTCAACCATTATCAGTTCAACAGTGACTGCTGCCAAGTCACTTTGGATTAAAATGAAAAAGTGTCAGTTGGCCTCCGTTTCAGCTGCGTTTTCAGGCACGCCATGCCTCCAAATTGCTGTTGCCGGCCAAAAAATGAATATCCATATCAAATTTAATGGCAATCTGGCTGGCAATTGATAGAATGATATCAGCATCTGACATCAAATGCACCTCACACAGTACGTGTGTTTTATTATGTGAATAATAATTCATTTTGAATATTTCTACAGAGATTCTTTTTTTCACCCTGACAGTATATTTGCGGGGACAAAACTTTCTTCTGCCAGCTTTTATATACGACTAGTTTTAAATAAGACTAGTTAGGTTTATTTCAAATTTCAGTATTGTTTTGATTTTGTTCTATGGCAACCATCTATCTATGCATAATTATTGGGTTCTGGGTTTGGTGTCAGATCAGCAATTCTCAGTGACTGCTCAGTGCAGTGCTGGCTACTGAACTGGACGTCCAGCCCACATATCCTCTTTCTCATAGTTTCTCCTGTGCTTTAAAGCTTAGTATTCCCACTGTCCGAATGCGGTGAAGACTTTATTGCCCTGTCGATCACACTTCTCAGCCAAGACCATACCATCATCTTCAGTACCATTTACCAAGTAATATACGTTTCTCAAACATAACTATGAAAGCATCAATAATATTCAAGAGTGGAAATGTTAGGGGAAACAAATTTAAAAATTTGGCAGGAAACACTTTGCTGTGATAAGATTTCAGCAAAATATATTTTATAATCCAAATGATGATGCTGATGCAAATTACTCGGATATGAATGTAAGTTTTAGGAAACAGTTCAGAAGAATATAATTATTAATCCTTACTGAATTTACACTGCTTGTATCGAAGGATATAACTCCTGTCAATCAAAAATGCGTCTTAGTGTGAGCAACCACATGACACAAGCCAGTTAATGCACAGTGTAAATATTCACACAAATGGTAACAGAGAGGATAATTCATTCATAATGTTGATCTAACTAAGGCTGATGGTGGTTTTTGGTGGCTTTTTTGTCCCCATCACCCCACATTACTCTCTCTGCTGCCTAATACACAGTTGGGGGGCTTTTAGGTCATATATAGGACTCTGTTGATAAGCCTGAGCAGGGATGTGTTTTTCTGACATACAACACTAAAAGCTAAACTCTGCAGCACAGGTCTGAATACAGGAGGAGACTGTAGAGCAGAGCTAATCTACGGCCATTTCAGTGTCATGAACAAATTAACCAGAGGTTTCTGTAGATACAGGGATCTGTGAAAAAGGAGGACAGTTTTCTTCAACAGGAGCAGAGAGATGAAAGCTTATCATGTAGGTGATTACTTGAGCGGCCCCAACAACAAAATTTGGTTTATAAAATGTATTATTGAAGGAACTAGAATATTCTGATTCAGTCTGCCCTAAACAAAAAAGATGAAATATTCCACAATGCTATGGACTTGATTCCTATCCTCCTGAGACCTAGATGATTTTAAGTTTGAGTATTTATCATTTAGGTATAGTTAAAATAAGTCTATTGGATGAAAATGAACATGTGATTTTCTCTCCAAAACTTTGCATATTTATTTTCTGTGATTTATCATTTTTAGCGGACATGAGGATATTGTCTGTTTCTCCTATTTCCAATCTTCCATCAAGACAGAATTTTGGAGCAATAACAAAAAAACTGAAAACTGGGAAATTTAGAATTAAATTGTGCATTGGAAATTGTCAACTGAGCATTTAGGTCTTAGTCATTCATTTTGAATCAGTAAATAAACTTAATCAAAATCAGATCACTGGTAAAACCCCAAGACAGTCACCACACTACATTAACACTTACTGTCAAGCTTTCTTACAGTTCCTATCAACAAAGCATGGGAAGTAGAAGTTCAAATACAACTCAACCCCCAGTAAAATATTGACCAAGTGTAAAACAAATTGTGAAAGAACCACACTTAGATTATATTTTTTCAACAGACAAGAGGATGAATTGCTTTGCACTGCTTTATAATCTTTAAGTTTGGAAAGTCAAAAGTCTTGCTGTGATGGATACACAGCCACAAATTTGATATCATATGAAAGGCCAGGATGTCCTCTACACAGGGACACCAGTCTCGACACTATAGACTACAGAGAATTTGAAATACAGAAGAGAGTACCATTTCCCCTACAGAGGACAAAAATGCAGTACTGGGTCTCATGAGACAGCTATATCTCATGTGTACCTGTAGCATTTTTCAAGATCTCACATATGTTTAAGTATAATCAGCTCTGGATCCCATTGTGGAGGGTCTAGGAAGCCCATCTCAGCCCTGCCTGACATGGAGTATGGGTGGTTATCTGGCTCGCCGTGTGTTCACGGCCACTGCTCTCACCTTATCAGCAGTCTGAAGCTTGCATGCTCAATCGCCTGATTTGTCAAGGGTGACTCCGAAAGATTCTGATAGGCACTCCGCAAATCACCCAGTTGATCTAAAATATCGACCAGCCACAAAAAGTCATTACACACAATAATGGCGGGCAGGACCTTGAAGATGTGACTTAATTAGGTTTCAAATGGCTTCAAAAATGCCTTCAAATCTGCTTCCCTGGAGAGTTATGCCCTCTTGGATTTTTCTCAGTGATTACAGATGTAGAACGTGAGGCACACTGCTACTGACAACGCGGCTGTGGCTCCTAACTATAGGTGATAGCAGCAGCACAGACATCTTAGATATTCAGTAATACAAGTTCACGGTGCTCCAGATATTTAGCATGCTTGTCTGCTTTATCCTGTATTTTCCTCACAAGCGATAATGACTTAGGCAGACAGAAAGCATATACCACTGCTGGAACTGCAAAAAAGCAAATGACATGTTTTCCTAATGAAATTTTGAAAGTAATTGAATGTAAATGGTTTTTCAGGCCTTGATAGAGGAACGTAAATTGGTGGTATTTAAATGAGTGATGCTAGTGCTCTGCCTGTCATTGTTTCCTTTAGTCGTTCAGGACATTATAACTGCCGAGACAAAAATAATTTGTCATTAATCTCTAACCAGCTTCTCTCTCAACAGTATAGCTTTTGCAGTGAATAAATGTGATATGATTTAATTTTTGACTGTTTTCTGTCTTGGTAGATAGGATTTCTTTTTTTAATCACAGTGCCACACCATGTCTCCTCACAGAAAACCAAGATTTCCACGTATGAAAAGATGTGGGAGTTCATGAGTAGTCGGAGGCACTCAGTGATGGTGAAGAACGTTGAGGAAGGCATTCACCGTGTGCTCACCTCGGACTACGCATTCCTCATGGAGTCCACCACCATTGAGTTTGTCACGCAACGCAACTGCAACCTCACACAGATTGGAGGCCTTATCGACTCCAAAGCCTATGGGGTTGGCACCCCAATGGGTATGTATGCACAATTATACACTGATCAGCCAGAACATTTAACCAAGTAACAGGTTTTAATGTTGTGGCTGATTGGTGTGATACACCGTGATGCTGTGGCAAAATATGCACTATTTTGCCTGTAACATACCCTACATGTACATTTGAAAACTATGTTCATCTCAGTTATTGTCTTGTGAAATCAGATATTATTAACATGACAAAGAGCTACCTACAGTTTCAAGTTTTGCAGTGAGAGGTGCTGTAGCAGACAACAAGAGGACAAAGCTTGTGTGTTTGAATCGCGTGTCCCTTTGGTCCTTTGCAACTCTCAGTGGAGCTAAATTCAAGTTTCGGGAGTTAGTTTCTTGTTACCCACAAGGCTAGATGTTATTCTTTTCCAAAGGCCTGTATAATCTGCAGTTCCAAGGTTGGTTGTATTTTCACAATATTTTGAGTCTCTTTGAGATGTGAGATTTTTAGAGATTTTGGAGTTGTAAGTATGATTCTACCTTGATGTACCATATGTCATGAATGGAGGTCATGAACATTTCTATAAAATGTTATAAACTCTGTTGTTGTAAATTAAAAGCTGTTGGAAGTGGATTTGGTGCATTTACACTGCACTTTATCCCTGAGGGCAACCCATGTGGGGGAATACTTACCAGGGAAAATCCTAGGACTATCTCCAGCAGTCAGAAGTACAGTGTAACATAAACAGAGGGATGAAGGAAGAGGGTAGCTCCACAGCAGATTATCATAATCCTGTTCCAAACAGAAAACCTCTGCTTAAATACCTGGGAATTACAACTAACATACAACTTAACCTGGTAAACACATGCAAAAGGCTGCTGTTAAGTTGTAATATATTCCTTAGAAGAGAAAAAATGGAGAAGTAGTTCCTACAGTGTTTATGTCACCTGCAATCATGGTTTTTGAAAAACATACTGTCTCAATGAATGCCAGTCTGATGAACAAGAAGCTTGAAAGCACAGGCTTAAACAAAATGTCCCATTTTTTTTTCCAGAGAATGCTTCTAGTTCATTCAATACCTGATTGGAAAACATGAGAAAGTTACTACATGAACCAGATGATGGGACTAAAGTTAGAGTAATGTGATCTTGTTTCCAATATATTGTATAGAGTCTAATACTTGTAGAATTAGGCATCATTACAAAGTTTAGGAGGCTTTTCCAGGCTTGAACCAGTGTTAAAAACAGAGCTCAAAGGATCTTATTATTCAAAGAATCAGGCTCAAGTTATTATATATTTTCTTACTATAAACAACTCCTATGAAATTACTTAAAACCAACCATGTATTAGTCTGTCTCTCTCAAAAAATTTTTGACCTCTCTAGCCTTTGTGTGTGTGTGTTTATGGTGACGAAGGAAGATGTCACCCAGTGCAAAAGTGTGGCTCTGTGTTTTTAATAGTTTTTGGACAACAAATAAGCTCTCCAGTACAGAGAAAAACAATATCAGGCCTCAGGCCTCGGATGCACAAAAAGTGCTTGTTAGAAAGATCATTGCATTGTCAGTCTTAAAAAGATTCCTCCTGTGCTAAAATGAGGTTGACCCTCTTGGCTTTTATTGGAATACTGTATAACCTGGAATTTGCTAGAGATTTTCTTGTTGCCCAGATGATGAATCTCAGTGACTTAATGATTCCCTGACTTTTCCCCTAATACCACCAGCTGGCCAAAGTTTTCACTTATCTAAAATATTTTAACATCTATCGGATGAACTTGGCTAAATTTGGTACAGATCATCAAGAAATCCTTAAGTAATTACTCAATTAATCCTCTGACTTTCCCTCTAGTGGTATTGACATGTCAGAATTTTAATTAGTCCAATATTAAGTAGGAATGCCAGTCCCACTGGCCCTTTTGTTTAGTGCTTTTTAACCAATGTTAGAATATCAATCATGCTAATATGCTGACATCAACATTTAGCTCAAAGCACTGCTGTACCTACAGCAACTTAAACTTATAAGATGTTTTTGTCTTGAAACATCAAACAGCTTTGCATAGTCACTATTAGATAACCCAACCAATACTCCAAACATACTTATGCTTTAAAAGTGTTACCCCATGATTTATCTTTAAGTAACTTTAAAGTTGCCAAAGTCATCATATTCTGCTGAAATTATTTGTATCTTCTGAAGGTTTTACATAGGCAAAAAAAACCAAAGCCATCAAACAAAAAAAAGATTTTGACATGTAAATTATAATATATATATAAAATCATCCATTATTCATTAGCAACTCTAGTCTAAAAATCATCAGAATCTGCCATTGAAAATCTCCCTCCAGTATCCAGTAGCTGTATTGTCCTGACAAATCAGAGAAACGTCCTCTGGGACACTGAGCGTTGGCAAGGTCGTTTGTTGCCGTTTGTGTATGCTCTGCTGGTCAGCCACAGAAGGCAATTTGAGTGACTGTTTTTATGTGTGAAAACAGTGGAGGTAGGCTACATTTTCTTTGGGTGATTGCATTTCCTGACTGATGTACTCCTTTTTAAGGTTTGCTACAGTGTGTTTGTATGCCTGTGTGTTTGTGTGTAGGTGTGTATGTGTGTGTGTGTATGTGTGTGTGTGTGTGCGTGTGTGTGTGTGTGTGTCCTACGTACTTGACTATAGTATAGAACTTACATTGTATATATTTTACTTCTTCTGTGACTATATAAATACCAGTGTATACATTTTATCATAAAAAATGTGGTTGCATGTTTGTTCATGTCACTGGAATAAATAAAGAAAGCTTAGGAGGGTGAAGGGAATAAAGGGAAAGTGAGTGTACCACACAGCTGTTGTCCATTCTGAAAACAGGAGAGGTGTTATCATCACATGGAGTCAAGAGAAGGTATTTAAATTGCTAATCCTACCCTTTTATTACCCTTTACTATATGCAGCCTGTACTCTCTTATAGCCAGGACATTTAACATACATCTCATTGACTTGAACAGAGAGTAGGTGTTAGCCTGCATTAGGACCAGGGCTGATAGAGCTGCAGCACTCAGTGCACAGTGCCTTGGCAGCTCCCTGAGCTCTGTAATGGACAGACCTGGTTCACCTCCCAGGTGGTAGTCATTGCTCAATCTAATGGTGTGTTTACTCCATTAAACAAATTCTGGTAAAGCCTATTAATTCTAAAGACAACACTTAAACATATTAAAGACCATTTTCAAACAAAGATCGATCCTGCATGTATCAGGGGAAGTTAACTATCAGTTCTAGTATTTTTTGGCTTCATTAAAAAAATTATATATATATATATATATATATATATATATATATATATATATATATATATATATATAATTTTATATATAAATATAAAATATATAAAATATAAAATATATAAATTATATAAATTTTTTAATGTAGCCGCAAGGGGACACAAGCCAGTGTCTTATTGTGCCGGTCCCAAGCCCGGATTAATACAGAGGGTTGTGTCAGGAAGGGCATCCGACGTAAAACTTTTGCCAAATCAAACATGTCTTGTTTGCTATGGTGATGGACAGACTGACAGACGAGGTTAGACAGGAATCTCCATGGACTATGATGTTTGCAGATGACATTGTGATATGTAGTGAGAGCAGGGAACAGGTGGAGGAGAAGCTTGAGAGGTGGAGATGTGCCCTGGAAAGGAGAGGAATGAAGGTTAGCCGCAGCAAGACAGAGTACATGTGTGCGAACGAAAGGGACCCAAGTGGAAGAGTGAGGTTACAGGGAGAAGAGATAAAGAAGGTGGAGGATTTTAAGTACTTAGGGTCAACAGTCCAGGGCAATGGAGAGTGTGGAAAAGAGGTGAAGAAGCGTGTGCAGGCAGGCTGGAACGGGTGGAGAAAAGTGTCAGGTTGGATGTGTGATAGAAGAGTTTCAGCTAAAATGAAAGGAAAGGTGTACAAAACTGTGGTGAGTCCAGCGATGCTGTTTGGTCTAGAGACAGTGCCACTGAGGAAAAGACAGGAGGCAGAGCTGGAGGTAGCAGAGATGAAGATGTTGAGGTTCTCTCTGGGAGTGACCAGGATGGATAGGATCAGGAATGAGTACATCAGAGGGACAGCACATGTTAGAGGTTTTGGAGATAAAGTCAGAGAGGCCAGACTGAGATGGTTTGGACATGTCCTGAGAAGAGATAGTGATTATATTGGTAGAAGGATACTGAGTTTTGAACTGCCAGGCAGGAGGCCTAGAGGAAGACCAAAGAGGAGGTTTATGGATGTAGTGAAAGAGGACATGAAGGTAGTTGGTGTGAGTGAAGAGGACGCAGAAGACAGGGTTAGATGGAGGACACTGATTCGCTGTGGCGACCCCTAAAGGGAAAAGCCGAAAGAAAAAGAAGATATATATATATATATATATATATATATATATATATATAATATATAATACACAAAACATCAATTTAATTTGCAATATTATCATGTTTTTGTCATCGCAGAAAAATTCCAGGACTCCACAACCCATTTTAGGAGAATGGAAACTGTACCTGCCTCTGTGCCTCAGTGGGTTGTCCATTAATTGTGAGCTTCCTACTGTCCACACTTTGAAGTGTATTTGTGCAAGGTGCAGAACCCTAACTAGTCTCAGTGATTGGGACAGTGCCTTGCATTGTAGCTTGCAACCATTGGTGTGTGAATGGGTCAGTGAGAGGCAAATCGAAAATTGCTTTGAATAAAAGCTTTATAAAAAATACAGTTCATTTAGTATTTCAACTGGCAGAACCAGGGTCTAAATTTAGTTCTTCAACTATAGTTCCTGACCATGGAACATTGCCTGCTCTGAGGGTTGTACTGTCCAATGATCCAGGAAATATTTGGACTTCATTCACACACCTCAGTGTTATAGAAAAAATATAGTTATAGTGAAACACAATTACATGTTGTTCAACTTCCTGACTGGTCAAAAAAATCAAGGTAAAAAGAAATCATGCATGCAAATAAGGAAAAAGAAAAACCTGGATAAGCTTAGTATAACCCATTATAGAAGCTATTTGAGTCAGATACTTGGGTCAAGAAACTAAGGATTCGTAGAGAATGATTATACAATTAGTTTTGGTGGAAAAGGTTCTGCTGTTTGAGGAAGCACTCAAAGAATCCAAGCAGCAAGGATGATTCTCCCTGGAGAGCTAGCCTCTTAAATAAATGCAGATGATCATGAACATCGGTTAAATCAAAAGAACCAAAAAAAAAAAAAAGTATTAGAAGGCTGGGGTAGTGGAAAAGCTGTGGTAGCAAAGTGTTGGCACAAGTACATCAGCAGAGTGACAGTGAGAACTTTTAGGTTATAATGTCCTTGCTTTAAATCTGCATGAATATCATTGGACACCACTGGCCACACAGCTGTGAAACTTGTATGCTAGAACTGATGCTAATCAGCCAATGCAATTGCAATAAGCTCGTATAAATCAGTGCTTTTATGTGTATGATATTTTCTTTTTTTTTATGGCTCCTCAATCCCAATGTTCTAGATGCCTTTTGCAATGTTTTATACAGATTTTAACCAAAATTTAGCATAGGAATTTTTTAGAAAATTTGGGATCCCCACTTGAGTTCAAAATGACATTCTGTGAGTTAGAACAATATTTGGCTGCACAGCAGATGTTTCTAATGACTCACCCAGTGGTGGGTCAGTGGTTAAAGAGTCTATATACAGTATATCCACATGTATCATCAACACAAATGCAACAAAATACACAAATATGTGAACCTTGATGCTGGTTAATCGATCTGTCTGGCTATCCATCACTTTGATTTCTCTACAGCTATATTTGCCAGATTGCCATGACATGTGCTCTGAATATTCACAGTCCCCAGATGATGAAGTCTGTACAATAAGTGGGTGGATTCCTTTCAAAATGCTTGGAAAATTTAAGGTCAATAATAGGGAGCAGCAGTGTTGCAAAATTGAGACATGTATTCTATTTATGTACTTATTTACCTTGCACTTCAATTCATTGGTATTTAGATATATCATAATTCCTGCATCATGTTTTTATATAGATTCAGATATATCTGAAATTGCATATACAGAAAGAGGAAAACAGGGATTGTATCTGTATCGTCAAATACTCCATGTTGTGGTATGGAAATCATAAAGTGATATCAGATCATCTCTAATTATAAATGAACAACACTGTTATAATAAAAATGAATCCCTCATTCTTCATAGCATTTTAAATCATTTGCTTCTGCCCCAGTAGCTGAACCAGGCAGGGGAATGTCTGGCCTTTACAATCTCAGGGTTTGGAATTAAGATTAGTTTTCTCCTTTTCTGTCCCTAATCTCGTGTTTTTGTCAGTATTTACTGCAATGGATGCACCGTAGAGGAGAGAGCATGGTCCAAAAGCTGGGACACTGTGTTTAATGTGTTCTTACCAACTAGTCACAAGGGTATCACCTTTGGGTTTTTTTATTTTTTCTTGTAATCATTTGCCGTGTATATGATGTTTTTTGATAGTGTGTGTAGATTTCCAATAGGTCATTAAATGGGGTCACTGCCGGTGCTACCACCACAGGTCTCATACAGGCATCTTGTGCAGTGTCTTTTGGGATCTGTCTCTTCCTCTGCCCTGACCGTGGTCTCATGAGGCTCTTCATTATTCCTCATCCTCCCTATGTCTTTATCTCTCTCCCTGACTACTATCAATCTTCAGTTATCTTCATTAGGCTGCATTAATCAAACGGGGTAAAGGGGACGTGTGCTGCTTGTCAGCAGGCAGCTGTCCTTCCAGTCATCTCTGCTGCTGCCTGCTGGGATAGCTTCACCTCACAAACAGGAAGGATATAGAATGCATTGTGAGACAGAAAATGTCGAAGGCCTTGGCCTGCAGTGACTTACCCTACCCTAACCCTCAGCCCCCCACAACTTTCACCCTCTCCCAAGCTCACTCTGGGATGTGTGTCATAGAGAAAGGGAAATTAGACAGAGAGTGTAAATGGAGGGAAAATGCAGAGGGAACATTAATTCTCTAAAAGCCTTGCATTTAAAAGTATTTTCCACTGTTTCCAAACTTACATAGTATATCACTTTTATTTTTAGGGACAAGAGGTCCAATGACTGATGACAGGGAAACAAGAGGTAATTTTGAAAGGTCTTATGGAGTCATTAATTATAGATACTGTATTTTCTATAGGGTGGACAAAAAAGGAAAAGGTGAAAAGACATCTTTAGCTGTTAGACCCCATTGTGACATTTTTCATGCCTAGTGCAGTCACACCATGAGCCTTATGAATAGACCTTATAGAAAGAACAAACCCAAATCAAGAGTCTAATTTCTTAATAACAGAGAATCTATAATGCTTTCCAGTTGATAAAAATGTCATCATTATAATTATTTTAAACACTGTAAACACATATTCATTTGCTGTTCTTTGTTTTTGTTCCTAGTCTTAAGATGTAAAACAATATATTGCTGCTGAAAGAGACCAGAGGGAAAAGAATTGCTCTTGATAGACATAGGTATGGCAATATTTTGTGCACTTTGTGTACTTCATTTTGGCGTAACATCGTGTTTTAACATCATGTTGAAAATGTGTACATCAAATATGAAAGAGGTATTTGAGGTAATATATCACTAAATCCCTAAATGTTTTTTTGAATTTTTTCTTTAATAGTGTAAGCCTTGAATGCACAGGTACAACTAACATGACATATTTGATGAAGAGCAGAACTACTGTGTATGCATATACAGTAAGAATAGGCTGGTTAAAGAATAAGTAGAAAAACTACAAATTAAATTTAATTAGAAAGGAATATATATACAGTGTAATACCCAAGGTCAGTGTAAATAAATAAATAAGTAACCAGTTTACCATAATATGATTCACTCTTGTGAGGTACACTGCAACAAAATGCAGATAATAAAACACTTATTAAATTTTTATAAAAAAAGACCGATATTTATATTATGCATGTGTATTTTACTGTAAATGTATATATAATACAAATATAATAGAACTATATAAAGTGTATGCACATAAGGTATATTTTATAATATATCTAAAATAAATAGAAAAAGAGCAATACACTGCTATGTAGAACACCTAATACAACACATATGATACCAATGATTATTATTACTGCAATTATTCTGTAAAAAGGTTCAATAAAAATCTCAATTATTTAAGAAATGTAGAATTTTCTGATAAGTATTTCATGTGTCAGGGTGCATTTTGCTTCAGCAGCTTCACCTGTATTTTGCATCTTAATAGAAAACACAGCTACAGTTAGCCAATAATAGCCTATTGTTCAAGTTCAGCATTGCATGATTATAATAAAACATGCTGACTGTGGCTGTATGCAGTTTGGAATGTTAGAATTTTTCTCAATGCAGCGCCTGATCCATGAGTGATCTGAACCTTTGTCAGAATTATAGATGAGCCAGGAAAACTCAGCACTTCAAAAACTGACCTGAGCGAGCCTGGTATTTTTAATGTGTATGGGCAACTCCCCCGATCAGTGCATTCAACTTCTGTCAATAATGTGTGTAACATCAGGACATGTGCAGGGTTTTTGGTTTTTTTTTTGTTTGTTTGTTTTTTTTTATGTATTGTAGCTCAGGAGCTGCTTTCATGTGTTGTTTTGTATATAATTACCATGTGTGGCTTTGTTAGTAGGTGCTCCAGTATAGCACAATAAAATTATGTTAGAGCAAACTCGATACAGCAGCCTCATGCATTGAAGCCGAGTATCCCTTCTCTCTAATGGTATGCACTGAAGACTTTACTGCTCTTCCCAATCACAGATATTTGCGAAGGTTTCTCTTTTTTGTCAGCCACAAAAACAAGATTTCAAGATTACAGTGAATGTAGTAAAGACTCTCCCTCTTGGATTTTTTTTCACAGATTAATTAGGAAACTAGAAACAGACCTAAATATTTCACCATTACAAAGTGGTGAACTTTTTATCTATCTCTGCCTATCTTTTCATGTTTGAAAAACCCTTTAAGTCCTATATGTACATTATTGACTTTGGATGATGTACTATAAAGAATTGTATTCTGGACGTGATGAGGGAATATATCAGCAAAAGGAGAGGGATAGAACTCAGTTGTCCAGAGTACGTTTAAAATACGGAAAATAAATGTTGAGGCTTCTTACTCTGGTGAACTGATCACATGAATTCGCTATTCTTAGGCCTTCTGACTCTACACAAAACTTTGAGCAGTTATTGATAATAGTCCTCACTATTATAATAAATTCATAGGGAATAAAATACTTAATCAGAAATAGGAACCAAAACAAAATAAATAATTTAAACAATTGCAACCATTGGAATGCTGATGATACCCAGCTATTCCTGCTCTTCCCCCATGGGCGTCCGTAAGTTCTTAGCCTGGATCTCTTCATGCCTTGCCTTTTCTTGACATGGATGAATGCCACCTTCAACTTAACCTCTCAAAGACTGAGCTCCTTGTCAGCCTAGCCAGTCCCTCTATACAAGAAACCTAGCTCAAATCAACCCAACTCATGCCTCCAAAATTGCCAGAAACTTGGGCATCATGAATGTTGACCTTGTAATATCATGCATTGACTATTGCAACTCCTTACTGGCAGGCCTCCCCTGCATGCATTTTCAAACTTGTGCAGATGATCCAGATTGCAGAGGCAAGTCTGGTTTTCAACCAGCTCAAAACAGCCCATGCCACTCAACTGTTCAACTGGCATCTAGTTGCTGACCATATCAAATTCAAAATCCTAAAACTTGCCTACAAAACAGCAACCAAAACAGCTCCCTCATACCTCAACTCCCTCATTCAGGTCTACACTCCATCCTGGCCACAACGCTCTGCCAACGAAAGATTGGTCACTAGCTAGACTCTTCCCTTTTGTGGTTCCCTAGTGGTGGAACGAGTTACCAAACTCGTGCAGAATCGCTCTTAGTATTTAAGAAAAGAGTCAAGACCCAGCTCTTTACTGAATACCTCTGCACTTGATAGACTGAAATAAAACATGTATCTTATTCACTTATGCAATTACTCTTGCACTGCCTGTAGGTACCTACATGCTATCAGACTTGAACTTTGCTTAATGGCACTTACTCATGTTGTTCTCTGACTAGATCCTTGCTTGTGTTGTTTCAGCTCTCAGATGTGCATTGCTTTGGATAAAAACATCTGTAATTAATTGTAGAATTTTAGAACAACAAATATCATCAGCTAAGAAGAAGCCATGAAACTGATTTTATGAAGAGACTTAAAAGCAGATATTGAGTCTGCCCATCATAGGTTCTCAGATGCTGAGTTCTACAGCTGGGGGGCCTGGACAGCAAATGTTCCATCACCTTTAGTGATGAGAAATAATTTTGGAACCATTAAAAGGGCCATGCCAGAGGGTCTTGACAAATCATCAGGCTCATAGGGATTTAGCAGCTCAAACATATAAGTCGGAGCCTTCCAAAGCTTTAAAAAACAAGCAGTAAAATCTAAAAATCAGATCTACAATCTTAAAATCAGTTCTAAAACTCACAGGTAAACAGTGAAGGGCAAGAAAGACTGATGTGATGTGGTGCTTCTCAGAGCATGTGTTAAGATCCTGGCAGCAATGTTTTGTATGAGCTGTAGTCTTTGGATTTTTTGCCTGCTGATACCAGGATAAAAAATGTTACAATAGTCTAGTCTGTAGAAAAAACAAAGTATGGATGACATTTTCAACACCTGCAGATGATAGGAATCACCAGATCTTTGTTAAATATCTGTTGTACAAAGAAGGGTTGTACAAATTTAGTAACTTCACTGACAAAGGACATCTCAGACTCCAAAAAATAGACCTAGGTTATGAACCTCTGTTTTTACATTAATTGATAAGACAGCCTGAATAGATGAGAGATTGTTCATTCTGCTAGTCCTGGGGCCAGGAGGTGTACAGTAATCATAATTAATTTTGATTCGTAGTCATTCGACAGGATGTTATTGGACATCCGTTACTTAATTTCATAAAGCAGGACGTAATTGATGACACATCAGTGGTACCGAGTTTTATCTGGGCATACAGTTGCGTATCATCCCCGTAGCAATGGAATTTCTATTATTATTTTTATGCATGACTTGCCCCAGGGTAAGCATGTATACAATAATTAAAAGGGGACCAAGAATAGATCCCTAAGGGACACCACAAAAGAGACAAGCACGAGTGGAGAAAGCATCTCCAAGCACAACAGACAAGGACCTGCTAGACATAAATGAGATGAACCAACCCAGAGACACATCACTGATGCCAACATAGTTTTTTAGACAGCTGACTACGACATTGTGGTCCACTTTGTCAAAGGCTGGGTTGATGTCAAGGAGAATTAAAATGGAGTGCAAGCCTGCGTCAGTGGCATGCAATAAGTCATTGGTGACCTTGACCAGAGCAGTGTTACTGCTATGCAGAAAGCAAAAGCCAGATAGATTTCCCTACAATGATTTTTTTTAAATAGATAAAAAAAAGTTTTATAGATACAATTATTTCAAAAATCTTGGATAAAAATGGAAGCTAAGATATGGGTCTAAAATTAATTTTAAGAGAAGATTCCAGAGAGAGTTTATTTGTAGCTGAGTATAAAGGCTGTGGTGTTGATAGAACCTTGAAGTATCACAGCCTCAGATTACCATCTGGTTCTCCATATGAAAATGGTGCAGGATCTGATGGTGTGCAATATATTCTAAAACTATAATTCAAACCCATTTCCAAAGGATACAGCAACAGTCAGTTGGTAAGCCAGCATCAGGTTGTTTACCCATTTCATGCTCATGTGAATGTGGGTTATGGCACTTGCCAGAAATACAGCTGGCACAGTGCAGCACAGGTCTTGACTGTATGAGACAGTGCTCATTTTCATCCTGCCCATGACATCACAGCTGAGGTCTTTCATTTGTTTTGATCAGGCAGAGCGGGCCCAGTTTCAAGGCTGCCTGTTTCTCTTGTGCAGGGAGTGATTTATCTGACACACGTTGGCTTATTGTTCAACACTGGAGTTGAAGGGAAGGAATCCACTTTAGATGACAATGAATAACAAGGACCAGAGCGTAGTTCACATTTACTATCACCATGGTGATAGATGCTTTTGAAACATGCTGGGCGGCTTGCTCTGAAATAAAAAGTCAGAGACCAGAAGCCCTTGGCAGAGATGAAGGACAGAAGAGATTTTAAAGAGTGTGAACACGGCCTTGTGACTGCAGCCGCACCACAAGGCTAAGGGCTGCAGCACAAAGCTCCACTCCTGCAGGGGAGCACAGTTTATGATTGTCACTTTTAGAGTCTTTTGGGCCCACTAAATAATACTGTTGTTAATCTGGCTCTGCATACTTGCATACTAACTACTAATCACAGATTGCTACTCCACTTGAGCTACCCAATGATAATGTTTTCTGATCTAAACATGTTCGTCCCCCCTGTATTCCAGGGAGAGTTCATTATAAGTGTTTTTGATAAAAGGTGTTAATAGTTGTTTTTTTGTTTTTGTTTTTTTTTTAATTACTCAAGCTGCATTAACATTCTGATTGCAGTATTTGGGCCAAACAACAATGAGGTTTTGGGGATAGGTGTCTGGCACAATTCAGTTTTGTTTTTTTGTTTTTTTGACCCTTTAACCTTTAAGTTTAGTCAGGTATCTAAACATGTGACTAGTTTAGATCAGTGCAGCAGGGGAAGAGTCAGAGTGCTTTATTTGAGTGAAGAAGGGGAGGATAAGAGATGCAGGGATTGCTGGAAAAACTGTAGAGTTGAGAATTCATTGGGAGCTCGGCAAATATCTCACATGGGCAGAAGGGAACGTTTCAAGGCCCACTTTGGGGATGTTAACTTATTAAGCCAAGGAAACGGCTCACAGTGAAAACATTAGCGCAGATTAAGCATGGCAACTGGTTTTAATTAGACAGACATACAGGTAGAATGAATGGGACTAAGAGCCCCATAAATGGAGTTTAGTTTTATTAGTTCTGTGACATTGGACCCATGACGAAAATGAAATGGTAATACTAGGTAATATTACAATAGACAATAGCTTTAATATTTTACAATGTTAAACATGCACAATGAAATAAATTGTAATGTAGACTGAAATGTACTGGATGATAACTGAAATATAATGGGGGTTTTGATTGAAATACACCAATGCAAATCAAAGTAGACTAGTTTAGGAAATGAAGGTAGAAAAAAGGGATTTTCAAAAGTAGGAACAATGGACAGAACAGGCTTTAAATAGTAGCATAAAATAAATAATGCAGAAAACCTTGATTTATCACAGCAGAAAAAGAAGAATTAAAACATATCTGTTTGTATTAGAAAAATGATAAAAAAAAATAAGCCATGGCAGAATACACGCAATAACAATAGAGCATATAGAAACATTAGCATACAAAAATGCTAATCTTTATCCTGTAATTTTTACCATGGTCACCACTTAAGTTTAACATGTCAC
The DNA here is from genome assembly GCA_016859345.1 of Istiophorus platypterus. Taxonomy (NCBI): domain Eukaryota; kingdom Metazoa; phylum Chordata; class Actinopteri; order Istiophoriformes; family Istiophoridae; genus Istiophorus; species Istiophorus platypterus. The sequence continues at coordinate 25,164,463 of CM029126.1, read as the reverse complement.
CATGCTAAGATTTGAACAGAACAGTGTTACATACTACAGCAGTGGTTGATTGAAAATGTTAACACTTAACATTAACACTCCCGCTTCCCAGCAAGCAGGTCCTGACTTTTTCCCCCACATTCGCTGGATTGTCCCTACTACGCTGTTTGCATGTGAATGTGTCTCGGTATAGTGACAGTCCAGCTTGTAATCTGTCTCTCGTCCAGTTTTTTCTGGGCACGATCTAGGATACAATATTTGCTGTGTGCAGTCATGCTCCCAAAAGTAGGGCCTTGTTGATTTTGCTTCACTATCAGGCCACATTTTAACACAACTTTATGTTACATCTGTTCAGTAAAATGTTGACTTAAAATCTTAAGTAACTTATTCAAAACTTAGAAGCATTCCTGGCAGAAGTGGGATATATGAAGGTAAAAATAAAGTAATTTACTAATTTAGCATTTTCCAGTCATAAGAGATGGGGTTATCACAGCACTAGACAATTTTTCAAAGCAGTATGGAAACAGTACAAGAAGCTCTCCAACCTAAACAACTGTATTGGTTGTTTGTCCCTGGTGTACCAACCAAACCTCTATTACCCTCGTAAAAATCATACAATCCAGTACAAATAAATTGCAATACTCATATTTGTTTTTGGTTTTTTTTACATTTTACTGTTTTTACATCTCATATTTAGTTTCAATTGTTGGTCGTATTAATATTAGGATTATAGGTAAATTATTTAAGGGAAGTGAATGTCTGCAATCTGTTTTTTTTAGAGATTTGGGCAAATTTCTTTGCATATATAGAATATGTGAAATGTAGTTCCTTAGATTTACATCAATTGATATTTCTTCACTAACTATCGATCATCTAACTTTGTCTAAGTGAATGTCTCTGGATAATAACTAAATCACACACTTGCCTGATTTACAGCATTTACAGCAATTTACAGCAAGCTATTGATATCGTCATGACTAAAAGTATCTACTGTGCAGACATCCATCATTCATCTAGTCACAAGGCTTCTGCTGCTCTCTCTCACTTCCCGAACACAGAAGGAAGCAATGAATGAATATGTATCTGAGTACATACGATATTATGAATATTCGTTTTTAGCTACAACCCAACTCTGCATAAAACAATGTTTAGAAAAAATCAACATAATCACCAATTACGTCATGTCTTAAGGAAAAAAATAACTGTTTGTGTATTATCAATACAAGTAATCTGTATTTTCTCAACACCACACCTATTTCCCTTTAATATACCTGTTTGGTTTAGTGGACCGTTTGATGATCAGTCAAAGTTTGAGTATCACTATATGTACTTAAAGCTCAGATTTCCAAAGTCACTATTCAATAAAAGTGACAATCTGTGTCCTCCACTTACAGATAAGATAAAGTCATGTTGATTGCTCATGCTGACCTCAAGTCTTCTGGTCCTTCAGGCTCTCCATACAGAGATAAGATCACTATTGCCATCCTGCAGCTTCAGGAGGAAGGGAAGCTGCATATGATGAAGGAGAAGTGGTGGAGAGGAAATGGCTGTCCAGAGGAGGAGAGTAAGGAGGCCAGTGCCCTTGGGGTGCAGAATATCGGAGGAATCTTCATCGTCCTAGCTGCTGGACTTGTCCTTTCTGTGTTTGTGGCCGTGGGAGAGTTCCTCTACAAGTCCAAACAGAATGCACAACTTGAAAAGGTAAAGAACACCTCTGACATTCATCTCTGCTTTTTAATCTAACAGAATGATAGCAGAATTTCTTACCATAACCACATGTGCCATGAAAGTCAGTCTCATGGCAAAGACAAATAAATCTATAAATGTTAACAAAACGAAAAAAAAAAAATGCCAAATATATTTATCTTTATAATTCCTAATATATGATTTAACGAGATAATCTTTTTGCCACTTTGTGGAAACTCACACTATAATGACAGTGCTATACCATATGCAGTAAGATAAGGGTTGGTTTCTTTGCATTTATTCACATAGGCCCAATGGCGACAACGAGATAAGAAACGTGAGGAATTCTGCTGTCACCATGGATCCAAGCTAGACTTTAACCACCATCTCAAATGACCTCAAGTGAAACTCCAGAATTTTTTTCTATTGCAATCTTACATGAGCCAAAACTACCCAAAACTACTGAATTGCCCTTTTCTTTCTGACACTCCTGAGGGAATGGGAACATGTTTGGAGTGCTGGTAGTGATACATAATTCGTTCACAGACATGTGTATTGTGTGTATGTTAGCTCTGCTGCATGACCCACGTCTTCAGCAGCCACATCCACTGACACACACCTCCCCACTCCCACTGTCCATTTCCACTGCAAACTGCCATGCTGCCAATATTGTAACTATTTTGATTCTTGATGTCAGTGGCATTAAGCTCATATATACAGCACCTTTTCTAGATTAGTGCAGTAACAAAACACAAAATTATTTTGTTTAACTGGAGCTTCCCAGCAAACATTGTGACACTGAATAACTGCTGATATAATGAACTGCACCACTGAGGAAATACTTAGTGCAACTATAAATACATAGAACATAAATGAAATGATAGCTCTCCATAATTATATGTACTTGGGGTGAAAGTGTTCAGTATCTATTCTTTAAAGCCCAATATTCTCATGACTGCTCAGTTTCTTTTGTTCAGAAACTGCGGCTGTTTACTAACACATTGTAGGACACAGTACAAAATATTAGTACATTTAATGGAAGCCGTGGTCAAAGCATATATTATCTTAATGCAGACTTATTCAGGTGCTAAATGTATCAAAACTGCTTCACTAATTTTTACCCTAGGTCTACTTTAGGCTAGATGAAGATGTAACTGTATGAACATGGATTATAACACATACAGTAAGTATGTCCGATGAAATAAATAATTCTGTATATAGAATAGGTTGTTTTATATATTTAACATTATAAATGTATCTGTATTTATTTTAGTGTCAGATGTTTGTACAATGAAGGATATATTTACTTGGACATGTTTTATAACTCAGTATGTTTGCATTAACATACAAAATGGCAGTAAATAATTAGTTTATATGCTGCAGTTTGCTGCAAGATAAATGCTAACATATAGCAGGAGCCATTTAGTTAAAAGCTAACATGTATAAGATGACTTTATGAACTGTCCATCTAGATAACAGCTATAAACAGCTAATAAATAGGTAAGAAAAATACATAACATTTATAGACTGTATAGTTTTAACACCATACTTATTGTAGGAGCTGAGAGTGAACAAGGAGACGCTCCAATGATGTGGACTGAATAGAGCGGCATTATGCTAAATAGACACCATCCTCACAGCAGAGGGTGAGGAGAGCTGAGAGGACTGAAGAAACTGTACATTAGAAATTAAGAAAATCCATGTCATGTTATTTTCTAAAAACTCCTTGAGTGAAAAACGCTGCTTTGGGAGATGTTTTTAGTCAATAAGGCTTTTAATACATTTAATTTTTTGTTATTTATGGATCTTTTTTTTATTTATGGATCTATTTATTATTTCAAAATCAAGATACTTTTGAAAGTTGTTTGAATGTTTTCCTGTAAGGTCACACTGTCAGAACTGTGTACTGAATACACTGACATATCTAACTTAAAATATGCTCTGAAAATATTTGAGTGCAGTTACCAAATGAACAATTATCTAATAATTTAAGTGATGAGAAACTGCATAACTCCTAACTGATTCTTGCCTATGCTTTTTTGCCTTAAAAGTAGTTGGCTCTCATGGGAGGAGAGAAGAATTAATTTCACTTTCTGGAGGTATTGCAGGCATTTTTATCCTGGAGGTTTTCATCAACGGCTTCCTTCAACATCTGACCATATTGTTTGTAGAGTGTTTTAGAATGGCCAAGTGACCCTGCATTAATGTGTCAGAACCCCCCCTTGTGTCATTCTGTTATGAAATTGATCAGAACACTAAAACATATTAATGCAGACTGGTATTAACCTCGAAAATATAGAAGTAGTGTGAAAAGATGAGTTGACAGCATAGCAGTAAAATAATAACTGTAAAGACTGTGGCAACCAGGGTCAATAAGATTACTTTATCACAGATATATTTACCTCCTAAAATGTGTCGATGACTCGCAGTCACACTGCCACCTAGAAAACATAGTATTACAACCACAGACTATTCAGTAGTTTGAGCAAGTAAACATCTTGAGCAAAAAAAGCAGCAACAAAACAATCATGAGTAGATGGTCAGATAAAAATGACTCATGGAAGAAGCTGATATCCTTTTACAGAGGTGAAAAAGATGTACCACCAATTGAAACCTACACATTTTACTGGATTAGGCTACTTTTTAAAAGCATCAAGTCTGAAACTAATTAAACTGTTATGGAAAGAATTTCTGATTCATGATTCTAATCTCTTTTAAAATCTGATACTGTAGCACAAATTTTAACACTGTATTACAACACATACCAAGTTTTCTATTTTTTTTTTTTTTTTGGGGGGGGGGTTATGGATTAGTATTATCAAAAAATCCCTTGATATCCCTTGTATAGGTTCAACCATTAGAATTATTGGTGTTATTAATTTGTCACTGTTAGGGAAGAGCTTTTAAAAAAAGTAAAGTAAGTAAAAGTAAAAAAGTAAAGCTGCAATAGAAATCCCTTTGCAATGACAGTGGTATAGTTTTGTGAGTCAGTTGTGAAAGAAGAATTTTGATCCCAGTGGAAGTAAGAACAACAAGTGCACATCTGATGTCCCCATCTGCAATATTGCATCATTCACAATAGGCATTTGTTATTGTGTGTACAAGAAACACACTACATAATTGGTCCAAAATGATATGTGATTGACTGGACAAATAGATTTGAAGTAATTTAGAGAAGAGCCTAAATAAAAGATTAGTAAACTGTAGCAATATAATCCAGGGCATAACGTCAACAAGCCAGTTTCAAGATGAAAATTTACAACCCAAAATTTTTCACAAACCTGTCCACAGGAAATCACAATATCCGTTTGAATGCTTATGATTTTAATCTATGTTTTAGTAGGAGGCTACATAGCATAGTTGTTATGGCTGCAAGGGGGGCTTCAGTCAGTGCTCCAACTTATTGCCAAAGGTTTGTCGGGGCAGTAAGACTACCAGCCCCAGGCATACATGATGAAACCCTGCCAGCCTTGTTGCCTGCGGTATCTTGCATGCATGCAAGAGTCTGCATTAAGTAGCCATAGTAATAAGGCTGGTAGCAGAACATTAGCCCTTGCTCTGCCTTATTGGCAGAGGTGATGTACTCCTGGCATTAAGGCGGCATTATACACCAATCAGCGACAACATTAAAATCAAGTACTGGTTTTAATCTTATGGTTGATTGGTGCACAGTGGCTATGAGGTACAAAATGTGCTCTTCCCAGTCTTATTGCCAGGGGCACATAACATGTATACCGGATCCACATGATATACCACTGGCAATAACATAATTAGGTGCGGCTCTGCCTTTTCGTCAGTGTCAATATACCTCTTGTGCCCAAGGGGAACACTATGTACCACTAGTGCCCTTATTGCCTGGGTTACATTACATATGTGTAAGATCTTGCACATGGGCAATAAGACTACAAATGGTACATTAGACTATACTTCAGGTGTACATGACATAAATGGCACCCTTATTACCTGGGGACACATTGCAGGCATACATGATTCTTCATGATGTACAGTATTGTACCCCAGGGAAGCTTTATGAACTGCTGGTAGCCTCATTACATCTTGAGTAGGTATTGCAGTCCCTTTGATTCACAAAACATCACAGGCAGAAAGTAGACGTGACTACTGAAATCACCTTTCATATATGTAAATTCTATTGGTATTTCTTCAGGTTGGTGCGGGCAGTCATGACAGCATCAGTGTTCCAAACGTAAATGTTTACTGGGATGATAAAGTAATATTCTCATAAAGAGTGCACTTTTTTACCTTCAGGTATTAATCCAAGTCATCCAACAAGTAATCAACAAGTTCATCTGAACAGTGTTTTTTTCTTTTTCCAGAAAGTTGTGTCTATGATGCTTTGCATTCAAATCTTAAATTTTAATCTGCTTCCCCAATTTTAACACACGGTTTGTATATCTAACACTGTAATGTGTAAGTACACCATGTTCTAATGGAGCATCTTATATAGTAAGATAAGACATACACAGTGTAGAGGTCCACATCAGCACTGCTCCACAAGGTTAATTCCTGAGTAAGTTTATTCATTTATTCTAAAAAAGCTAAATAAAGTCAGACAGAAAGTCAAATAGTCTGACATTTTTTCAGACTCAAGGCTTTGCCATTCAAATTACAAATTAAAATGTATCACTTTAAACCTTATATTGACAATGAGATGCTTGCAATCTCATTTCATGCACAAATTACACTACTGTCATGTGTTATGCACTCTGATATGTGGAAATTCCTTGGATTGGAGCACATGACTAAAAAATATTGATGCACTGTCAATTGTTGGCTTGGGATTGCACGCAGTAAGTTACTTAGTACTTAGACAAAATAGGATCACTGGATTAATAAAAAAATAGGGTTCGACCAATATTGGTTTTTGAAGGCCATTTTGAAGCTATCTATAGCTAATATGTGCTGATATTTACTAACTTCTATGTTGGTTGAAAACACTTCTGAAAAAGTATTTAGGCCATCATTCGGGACGAAAGCTCTCCACTGAAACCCAGATTGATTCAATTCTTTGAAGTGGGTTGTCAGCTATTTAAAGGAAGTTTAATTTATGAGTGAGTCTTCAGACTCTGATGGCAGTCTATATAGTCCGAAATCACTTTCACTTTGATGTTGTCCATAACTAAATCTACAGTTTCCTGTTCACAGTGCCTACATGTTCAAAGATGCAATACAGCCTCTCTCTAAAGACCAGCCCAGTTTGAAAATGGGTTTACTCAGCTGTCAGTGATAGTCACAGTGGGAAAACACAATAGGAAACACAATAGAACTGGTAGAATTTGTTACATTCACTGAAACCCACATTTTGGACAGTCCGCTAGCCTTCAGAGTTCTGGAAAGGTTGTCTTCCCCTGCATGCCCCTGTGAGTGATCAGAGAGCAACTTGAAAATGAAATTTTGATCTGAACAGGCTTTTTTTTTCTGGAACTGTCACCCAGGGGACAACTTCAAATGCCATTTTTGCCATTATATCTTTATTTCATTATGTCATTTAAATCTCTGTTAGCTAAGATCAAATATTCTGCCTGCAGAGTACTGTGTCTTTAGTTCAGTCAAGGTTAACAGTAACATATTTGGAATATGAGTGAAGCAAGGAACATAATCTGCTACTCTATACACATAACCATGAGGCAACAGATTTAAAGTAATTTGTTTCAACAATGCCTGGAAATGGCTATGGTATGGCAAAGGTCAAGAAAGATCATGGCTCTAGCCAATAAAGGTATAGTTAAGTTTAGCCAACAAAAATACTTTGTTGAGGTCAGGGAGAGATTATGACTACAGTTTCCACATAGCAAACATTAATTGTTGGATTTTAACAGGACATTAATACTGGTCTGCACGACCCCAAACTATTGTTATTTCCTGCCCCACTGCATAAGGGCACACTGTTTCCTGCATTGGAACTGAATGTTGGCATTGGAAGTAAATCATGTGCTAGAGTTTGCACTCCCAGAAGGATACTGGGATGAATTTGATTTATTTATCTTGTAATCTATAGTGAAAAGATATGATAGGCACTTTAAGCAACAACAGCTAAGAAATTACTGTTGTCATGCTCACCATATATAAACACAGAGCTTCAGATAGGCAGCTACTCAGTACTAAACAGCTCTTAATGGTGCCAGTGGTTGCAGTTGTGAGTATCAGAAGTAGCCAAGGTTACCAGATTGGTACAATAATAAAAGCATTAAAAGCATGCAACTATTACTACTACTAATTCATGGAGGCAATGTTGAAAAGTGGCCGAGTGTTCCTAAAAGACAGGCTGATATACACACACATTTGGAAAAGTGGGATATAACACTCTGGGATATATTGTGCACTTAAAAAAGATGAATTAATTTAGATATATATCAGAAAAGTAAAAGTAATCAAAAATTAAGTCACAAAATTATAATGTGCAAAGAAAGACAAACTTGTATTCCATCTTTTGTAGAACAGACATCTGTTTTTTTCTACAGTTCTGTTCAGGAAGGTAGCTGAAGCACAGTGGCAGCTTATGACTCGGACAGGCTGATATGAATTATTTCAAAAGGCCAATACTTGAAAACCAATATACGGGTCTAACCCTATATATGTAATCCAAACACTGGTTAAAAAAATGAAAATCCGTGATAATGTGTAGCTTTTGGATGTCACAGTTTAGTGCTAATTGGTATCAGGCTAATCTGGGAAAATGAACCATCTATTTTGTTTCATTGTGAAAATTCACTATATATTTTATTTCTTTGCTACAGGCTTCTCATATAATTGAACACCGCCTACTTTTTACAAAACAGGGTTGTTTTCTCACCATGATGCTGCAAGTGTCAAGTTGAAAAATGTGGTGCTAAGCATCTCTTTGTTGTAATTCACATGCTTGGCAGTACAAACCCTACAATTTGCAATTTATAATTACTTCTTTCCTGTAACATTAGAAAGGAGCAAAAATAGCAGCTAGACATTTATAGAGAGCCATACGCCCTCTGATACATTAGAGGAACTGTTAATAGTGTTTAATAGGTTAAATAGACATCAAAAGTATGTGTTTTGAGTTTACTGTATTTACTAAACAGATTGCAATACAACAAAATGAGAGCATTGTCAGTACACTTGTTTAAAATTTTAATAAAAGTATTAATAAACATTTGATATCTTTACAAAATACAGACCTCTGTAGGCTTGTCATTTGATTCATCTATCAAGACTATGAGACTTCTTTTCTTCATTTCTTTGTATTTCTGTGTTCCTTCTACATTAATTCAGTACATTCCATCATCACTGGTACATGACGATTTGTTTGTTTTAAAGTACTCTTTCTGAACTCTCAGAAAGTTTGGCAAATATTTGCTTTGGCCTTTAGAGCCACAGGCAGATAAAACGAGAGATCACTTTTACTTCTGTGCATCCAATACAGATAGTTATGGGAATTTAATAGATTATCTTCATACGAAGGCTGGAAACAGCCCCATAAAAAGTGGGGAAAAATGCTTTCCATCAACTCCAAAGCTGTCTTAAGCACTATTTGGGCAGGATGTGTAGGTGGGTAAAAGATAACTGCAATGTTTCTCAGTCGCTGGCCAAATTGCGGGAGGTGGGTCTATGCAAAACTCAAACTTGGTACCTAGGTGATAGATCACAATAACAGAAAGTGCAGCTCTACAAAAAAAGACACATTTTAAATTTAGGGTGTCTGTCTGGAAATTACTTAAATACTCTTCCTTCCTTACTTTACACCATACACTAAGTTTAACAGGCATAGTGGTGGGTGGCTGTGGTTCATGTCCACATGTTGAAGTGTCCTTCGGTAAGATACTCAACATCAAATTGCTTCCCCGTTTATCATCAGTATGTGAGTGTAGAAACAGCTGTTTGTATAGGAACAGTACTATGAATGTGTGTCTGAGTGTAAAGCATAAATTGAGTGATCATTAAGACTAGAAAAGTGCTATATAAGTATCGGTCCATTTACTGGGGAGTTCAAACTTGAACTTAATGGTCCAAATACAACACTTATAGAAACTTATAGAAACTATGTGCTCACTTTGCAATCAAGACAACAGTATTTGTCATTGTCTGATCAGCCAGGCTCAGGTGACACTTCAGTGTAACTGAACATAATCTATTTTTTTAACTCAATAGAATTGCTTACTAATGTTTGCTCAGCAAACACTTGACTTTGAATGAGACCAAAGTTTATCTTTCAGAAGGAGTCACATGTTTTACTCAAAACTCTACAGAGACAGTAGAGCTAAAGGGTTTGTCGACACAAAACTTTTCTGACTGGGATTTACAATAGACATTGACCTAAAAGACCAGGTGCTGAGGTGAACCGGACATGTTCCTCTAGCAGGCCTTTATAATCTCAGAAAATGTGAGAGCAACTTTTCAAGGAGGCATTGTAAAACAAATTTGAGTTTAAACATTTTAAATTTTATAACTTCTACAACCATGATATGTCTTTATCATCAGCAGTTCTTGAAGATTTGAACTAAACAAGCTACAACATGTTAGGATGTACGCTTTGGAGTTGCTGTAGTTTGAATTTTTTTTTCTTTTTTTTCTTTTGAAGGAGCTAAGATTTGTCGTTCTGTTAGCTGTTATGTTGTGCTGTTATTTTGCCAGGCAACCATTAACATGCCCTGGACCTCAGTGTATGAAATCAATATGTTTCTCAGGACATCAGTGTGTGAAATGTTTTCACTATCTATGAGTTTTAGGACAGATGCTCTTATAATGTGTACTTCAAAGTAAGAGCACAGTCAAGCCAAGAGTGTGTGTTAGATAACCCCCCTAAAAAGCTGGGTGTTAAAATATGCTACGGAAAATTTTTCTTGGTAGTTCAAGTTCAATCTTTCAGAAAACTGATTCTGGGCTCCACAATTTTCCACTAAGTTCCATGCCTCATTGACTTTCAGAGGAGCATTTCTTTGTCATCTCCATTCTAGTTTCTCAGATTTCCATGATTACCATGGTTGTCCCCTTCCTCCCTCTCCTCCTCTGCCTCCTGCTCCTTTCTCTGCTTTTCTGCCCCCCCCCTCAGCTCCTCCTTCGCTTCCTTCTCCCGCTCCTCCTCCTCCCACTCCTCCTCCTCCTGCTGCTTTTTCCTCTCTTCCTGCCTGCTGCTGAGGCTGCCACAGACTAACCTGGCTCTCGGGATGCAGGGACCACCGGCTGTGTGTGAGGATCCCATCTCATAAACACAGCACTCATACACATACACACACACACACACACACACACACACACATATGCATGCATGCATGCATATGGATGCACGCACTCATGCACATGTACAGATGTCTGTGCCCAAAGGAAAAGCCTAATAATTCATTTGGTCAGTCTCAGTAATATAGTAAATTGGAGTTTGGTTAATTTTACAAAAATTTTTCCAAGGCAGAGCTACTTTTGAGGCAGAACCAAGTTTAGTGGAAAATATAAATTTCAATGGTTAGAGTCAAATAACCTCCTGTAATCTGTAGCTTTACCCAAATCAGCATCCGCCTGACATTATCACATCACGCAATTGGGGCTGTTGCATTCTAAAGGCTTTTCCATGGGACACCCAACAAGTACAGCCTTCTTTTGCCCAAATTTAGAAGACTACCTGAGTATCTATTGTCAGACAATCCTGCCAAACACTGGGTTATCAAGACAACACTTCCTTTTTATAACCAATTCCAACATTTTTAAATTTCTAACTGTGTATAATTTCTGCGCAAGAGAGCTATGGTATGGTTGATATCAGGGAGAGATCACAGTTATTGTTTTTAAAAAGGTAAACATTAATTATAGGTCTGTGATAGGAGGCAATACCTGGTTTTCAGTATCAAACTCAGATGTGCTGCATGCCCATGCACCACCGTAATCTCCACACCCCTGCTATCCAACTCAGTACATGGAGGACAGATGTCTTCCTGCATTGGCACTGGACATTGAGATTGAATGCGAACCATGTAGTCTAGAATGGGCATAATTCATAGCATACTAGGCTGCATTATAAAGTTAAATTTATTAAGCATTAACTTGTTACACGGTGTACCGATGCCAACTCACATTAAATAACTTAAACATTATGAACAATTCAGTGATAACTTCCATGTGGCAAATTCAATGTATGATTTAATGAGTCAACCAGAACAGATTGAAAACAACAGGAACTTGAGTCTCTGTGAATAACTTTTAACTGTCACACTTGGGGCAAAGATGCAGGCCTAATATAACCTGCTGGTACTCTGAAGGCCACATGAAAAATGCAGCTACCTCGTTAATTTATACGGAGCCAGTCTGGTGACACCCACATGAAGGTCTCTAAAAAGATACCAGGTCAGTCCAGTACATGCAAGCACATTTTTTCTTAAATGAAATTCCTTTTGATAATTTGCATTACAAACACAATGAAAAAGCACCATTCAGGTTATGAGGATTAAACAAATCATAAATAACACGCTAAAGCTTGGGAATCACAAAAATATACACATCTTTTTTATACATAAATTTCAGTCATAGATAAATATTCACCTCTCTTTCTGACAGATTCTGATTATTTATGATGGACGACAGTTTGATAGTGTGTCCGAATAACGGAGTACACATGCATTTGTATTTATTTTTTCTATCATTATTTATTAGCGCAGCTGTGCCCTGTCCCATCTGCATCACAGCTTCACATCTGTTCCTCTTCCATTCAAGCTAAGTGGGGCCCATTAAGTTCACTCTCATAGGCAGGGGACTTTAGATAAAACGAAATAGACCAAAGAGTTTCTTTTAAGCCAAATCTATTCAAGATTAATATGTATCTACTAAACCTCCATACTATAAATCATCTTCTCCCAATTACCTTTTGATTACTGAATTTATAACATTTGTATAGAATCAGATAAAAACAATATTCACGATATACAGTTTTATTAATCATTATTGATTTTTATACTCAGGCTTGTATAAATAACTGCTCGGACTAAATGTAGATTTTCCCTTTGATATCTTCCCTCATAGTCAGATTTACGACCTTTACATTCTCCTCAAAGTGGGCAGGCCCTTCCTCTGAGCTCTAAAACTGTGACATGCAGTGCTACAGCTGCAGCAGAACGTCATAAAAACTCTGTAATCCAAAGACCCCAAGCAGCCGCCATCAATCCAACATACCAGCAGGCAGCCATGATGGCAATGAGTCCCCTGTGTGCGGGCAGAGTGGACCCACTGAGCCACAAAGCCTGGAGCTATATTGCTGTTACAGGTGAAAACACTGCCATGCCATTTAATTTTACGGGGGGGGGGGGGTCAATAGCTTTGAAAAGTCTGTGTGACAGTGCCGTATACATTAAGCAGGTGTACTGTAAAACACACACACACACACACATATATAGATATACATATATATATATACATATACATATACATACACATATAAATAGCAAAAGAATTTCTTCATAGTGACTTTTAAAACAATGGAGATCGGAGCCGAAACATCAACGTTGCAACTGAGTGTTCACAATGCAACACGCAAGTGGGGTTACAAAGAAAAGGCTCCCAGAGGAGCTCTTACAGTGAGTTTTTATACCGCATAGATGAGCGTTTCAGTTCTTCTCCTAGTCTGTTAAGTGTAGATTTCATAGATAACATCATAACCCTTTTCAGTTCTCCTATTGAGGGGCCAGCCTGCAAAACCGACCCCGGGTGTCACACTCTTGACTTGTCTCTGGCCCTTATTCCTTCTATCTTCCTCTTATGAATATAGTGCCAAACTTCCTTTAACCTTGGCTGATGAGTCTTCTGATGTTGCCAAACAGGGGAAAAAACAGGAACCAATTTATCCTGACATATGTAGACAAGAGCACACACATTGTATGATTTTATATATATATATATATATATATATATATATATATATATATATATATATATATATATATATATATATACACATACATATATACTCATATATACATACATATTTATATATATATTTATATATATATATATTTATATATATTATACATTTCATGTATTTGCAGATATAATATATAGCAGTGTTAGTATTATATGTTGGATGTTGGTAAAAAAAAAACAATGGAAATGCCAATTTAATATGATACACAATCTTGCAAAAAAGTCAACTCAGAGGAGTGAAATGTAACATTTTAAAAATCAAAAAATGATTGTAAGGCCTAAATGTGATTCTGAAACGATGATCTACCAATGGCACTACTGCTCCTAAAGTTCCACTAATCATTATAATAACAGTGGATCAACTATCTATAGGTCATGTGAACTGATGAACACAAAGGGAAATGTCATCTGGCTCTAAAGCTTTTTTAGCTTCTCTTTCCTGGCCCACAAACTTTACTCTCATCAATCTGATATCAAGCAGCAGCACCATCTGCCCAGCACCAAGCATACAGAAAAGTTATATACTAGCTGGTGAACATAATGGAAATTTAGCTGCTAAAGAGCCAGATATTTTTCTCTAGTTGGTGGAAACAAAATTAGAGCTAAAAGGAGAGTGAATATTGGACTGGTATTTGCAAAATTGACAAGAAACATCTACATAAATGCTAAGATTGCTCCACGTGTGCTGGAACTGCACCAAATTACTGTTTTCTAACACATTTAACAAAACAAGATTCAGTTTGATTATCATTATAATTTTACTGACTTTTACATGCAAAATTTAGAATATCTTCATAAATAAATGCTAATTAACCAGTTTTGCATAATCAAACTATTTATTAAATTGTCCTGAAGTTACTGAAAAAAATTTTTCTTTGATATACTGAGATAAACAGACATGAAATATATGCTTATACATTTTATGTCTGTATTATAAAATAACGCAATTATTGGCACCCTCTGATGAAAGTAAATAAAAAAAAAATTCATCTGTACTTTTCAGTGATAACATGACCTGAATTAACCAATGAATGATGGTTTACTTATTAAAAAACGACTGATTGTTTGCAGTCTCTTTTTCACAATGGTGAAGACTATAGAGCTGTCTGAGAGCTTCAGAAATGCTAGCATCAAAAAACATAACAATTCCAAAGGCTACAAGGCAATTCAAAGTTTCAACAGTCCATAATGTTATCAAGAAGTTTTAGTCATTAAACTGTTGAGACGCTTCCAGGATGTGGTGCTATGAAGAAACTCAGTGAGAGAAGTCTGTGAGGGTTGAAGCAGATTGTGGAAAACACACCGTGCAAGACATCTGAAGAATTCCAGCCTGATCTGCAGCAATCTGAAGTGGTGGTTTCAGCCCGTATCATAGACCACACACTAAACCAAGTAGGGCTCCATGGGCAAAGGCCGAGAAGATCAGAAAGGTCATAGACGCATTGAATGGAGGAATGAGGAAGGAATGAGGATATCAGAAGATTACAAAGGAATTTTAAAGCAAAATGTGTTATCTTGTGTCAGAAAACTAAGTCTGAGGCAAAGATCTCAAACCCAGAAAGACAACAAGCCAATGCAGACATCCAGCAGCACAAAATAATTGTTAAAAAAGAAAAGATGAATTGTCTGTTTTAAGCTGTCCCACAATGAGTCCTGATATGAATTCCACTGAAACCTTGGCAGAAAGTTTAAATCTGCCATTTAAATAGGACTCCTGCAAACCTAAAAGAGCTTGAACACACAGCAGTGGAGGAGCAGCAGAAACTACCAGCAGGCAGGTGCAAGAAGGTTCTAGCAGCTCCGAGAAACGTTTAGAGGCTGTGATTGTTGCCAAAGGTTCTGGAACCAAATATTAATGAAGGAAGCTATTATCTCAGTATTACGCACTTTTTTTCAAATTTCTAATGTTCAGTAACCTTGAACATTTCACTGAAATATTTTGAATATAAAAAAATGGTTAATTTATATTTATTTAAATTCTGCTGTAAAAAAATTTGGGGATGCCAGTAATTTCCACCATTTTCTTTGCCCTAAAAGTCCAGAAGACACAGTTAATTGTGCTTTAATCCATAATGACATGCAATAAATTGTTGTAACAAAATAAATCATAGCCAACACGCTGTAGCAGGTAGCCCATGTTAAAGTATTGCGTTGTATTGTATGTATTATATGTTAAACAATATTGACGTGGCAAGGCCTTTAAATTCTGTAGATGCCAAGATTCAGTCAGCATTTGCCAGCAGATAAGATTTTACAAAAGCTAGACCATGGCAAGGAAGAGCTAAGTAATATATAACACCCACAGCAACAAAACCTTTCTGGAGCCAATCCTGTATCCTAAAAATAAATGTGTTCATATACAACTAGAAGCATAATGCCTTCCAGATGTTACTTTTTTTAAAATAAACTTATTAACAAAACTTTCTTAAGGAATGTATATGCAAAGTTGAAGAATGTTCATAATGAATGTCTGTGCAAAAGATTCACTGACAGAGTATTCATTTGCATTAGCATATGGTTAACTACATGCAGGACTCAGGATGCAACTCCAGGTTTGTGATATCATGTTCTTTGTACATTCAACGGTCTGCCTCCACCACCTTCCTATGCTAGAAGAACAACGGCATCAGCCCTTTCAGTGGGTGCCCCAGAACCACGTACCCCTACTTTCAAATGACAAGGCCCTCTAGCAGTAATGGTAATTATAAGAGATCAAAGAAGAAGGAAGATAACGTTGTTATAGACTGACAAATACCACAAAGGGAGCAAGAATGAGTGAATAAAAATGCCAGAAAATATTTTTAACATGGGAGAAATTTGTTCATTTCCTGTTTCAAATCACCAGTTGATATTGATTGTTCCATAACCTTAAACACCTTAATGAATTTATCATTTTAACCCAAACCCCAATGCATTCCTGAATCGGAGTCTTCTTGTCTTGTCAGATCATAAAACAGATTTATTTCTCAACATACTTTTTTTCCAGTTTTTTTTGAAAGCTTGATAAAATAATGTCGTCCTGCTGATATAGATGTCAAATAAGAAAATGTGTAATTCTAGAGGGCATGGAAAAACAACATATTTTGTCATTTAAGCCAGTGGTTTCCACTCAGTTCAGTAAAGCAAGATCTTAACTTGTAGACACTTTCTTCTATGCAAATGATGTCTGCTCAGTTGTTATGAAAGTACATGTTCATATTTATATTTATTCTGAGAACTTTTAGGATCCGTCATCTATGTTAATTTAAAGGTTTGCTTGATAGTTAATTCTTGACTTTGTTTCCAAAATCATTTCCAAGCTGTTTCAAAGAGCAAACCTCTTTCTAAGGTTTATTCTTATATATACATGCAAGGATGTACATGATATGTATTGTTGCTGCAAGTATCATTTCCTCTTAATTTCCGGTCATTTCAAATCAATGTACCTGTACCTTCAACAGTATTATCGTCCTGCAGTTACAAAACTTTTTAAACTCACCATGCTTTGAGTCCCTTTGCACTTGATTTTAATAGCACACTAAAACGAGCTAAAAGTACTAGATCCAAAGCATACAAAAATACTGCTTTGGTCCAAGCACTGAAAGGATTACCACTGATGATAAGCAGTGATTACCACTTATGATAACTATGATGTATTTAACTTTGATATTCTTTTTTTTCCTCTGGAAAAGTATCCATGCTCACTCCATATGACTTGGTAAACCATCAAGATACAGTAATTCAAGGACAGACAGAACTGTCACACAATGTAAGATGGAGATGAATAGTGGGGGCTACCAGGTGTGCACCCATTAATCTCCAAAAGAAGTTAGCAGTATTGGTTGGTGGAAAGCCAGCAGAAGGTCATGTCCTTGTCGCACTAGCGTCTCCAGTTTGGTGGTATCTACACTCCTTCTCCTTCTCTTTACATCTCTTTCTAGTTTACAGTGTTTCAGTTAATTTATATATTCTATGACCACAATTTTCTCACGACCTCACCTAAAGTTTAGTTGCCATGTGCAAATAGTGACAAAAAAGAAATCTTAAAAATGTTAGCAGTAGAACAAATTTTAACAAATGTAAAAGCATGCTCACAAAGACAAAGCTGACATGATGATCCTAAGATGGTCTAATGTTTAGCATCTTCACCACCTTATTTTGGCATGCTATCATTTGCAAATTTAGCAGTAAACACAAAGTACAACTGAGACTGAAGGGAATACTTTTGCAGATACTTGATTATACACCAAACCATGGGTGAATTAAAAACCTTGATCAGCAAGATGACAAAGGTTATTTGGATACATCATCAAGGTAGCATGGAATGTCCATCACCCAGCGCTTTATTAGGAACACCATACTATTACTTGGTAGGGTAATTCTTCATGGCATGGGGTTTACAAGATGTTAGAAACATTTGAGATTATGTGACCAGAATCTCAAATAATTGCATAAATAAGCAGGTGTACAGGTGTTCCTAATAAAGTGCTTTGTGACTGTACTTTGTGAGTGTACTCAAATTTCATGGTAATTCATTCAATGCAATTGTTGTCAAGACATTGCAGTGGATAAGTGAAAACATTAACCAGTGGGTAGTGCAGTCATCAAAGTCATTAGGGTCATTCTCAGATGACCAGGAATGTCTATACAAAAATTCGTGGCAATTGATCTAGTAGTTTTCAAGACATTTCTGTCTACAACAAGTGGACAAACTGTCAGACCAACACTGCTATATTCCCGTGCCACTAGTGTGGCTAATTTGTCACTGAACATAAGCACAACTGTCAAATAGTGCCATTATGTCTTGAGGTAGGGTTGAGGAAGAAACAATTTCATAAACTTTTCTGAGCCTGTATAAAAGCATTATGGGAAATAATAATTACTCACTAATATAGAAGTAGACAAAGAAGTCTGAAGAAGAATCTATATGCTAACATATGTAACACATAGCAAACTTACTGCTAAAATGTATTATACATTACAGATTGATAATGTACAACAATTTAAATGTATATCATTGCTGATATGTGTGAAATCTAGAATGTCTTGCAAACAAAATACACTGTATTCATAAAACACCCTGCATGAGCAGCAACAACCACAAATCCACTGCTGATGTATTCTGACACTAAGATGAGTAATTAAATGTCTTTACACTTTACACTCTGCTACACAGCCTATGGACTGGCACGTCCCTCCACCCTACTTCGTCCTCTGTTCCCATCTGGCATCTCCTCCATTCCCAGCCAGTTACACTGCATATTTCACCATTTTCCCCTGTGGCAGCTCTGCACCAAGGTGGTGGGTGGTGACTGGGGGGGCTACAAAAAGGAGAACAGGCTTGTTCTCTTGCCCATAATATTTGGACAGAGGAAGCAGTCATAAACCCATTCTGTTCCTCTTTTTCTATTTCCCTCTGCAGAGGTCCTTCTGTAGTGCCATGGTGGACGAGCTGCGAGTTTCCCTCAAGTGCCAGCGCCGGCTCAAACACAAGCCCCAGCCGCCTGTTATGGTGAAAACGGAGGAGGTCATCAACATGCACACTTTCAATGACCGCAGACTGCCAGGGAAAGAGACCATGGCCTAAAATTGGAATCTCCTTTGTTTTCTTAACCTCTCTCCTGCAGTGAGGGGTTGTGCAGAGACACCTGGGAAAAGGGTTTGGGGTAAATGGTAACAGCGGGCATTGGGTTATAATCGTTGACAGCTGGGTTAATTCAAAGGTAGAACAGAGGTGCTTGGTTGTATATTGATGAAATGTCATTCTTTTTTCTTTTTAATTAGCTGGGGATAAGAGAATCAACAATATTTCCTGTGGAAATAACTTGAACCTGGGTTAAATTTTAGAGTTACCTCATTAGTCCTACCACCTGGCAAGGTGGCAAACTACAGGTGCCAGGATTTTCAAAACCCAGGAGTCGAAGAGATAGTCTAGAAATAAATCTAAATTGGGGCAGAAGTGGTCAGTGAAAAAAAAAGTTAAAAAAAAGAATTAGACCCATAATCTTCCGCTGCTGCTCAGTCAGTCTTTCACCACACAGTTCAAAAGAGGCTAGTTGAGCAGCCTCAAGAGCATTTCGGAAATTATGAGCAAACATAGAGATACTAAAAGTTCCTTTAGAAAAATTTCTATAGGAATGTTTATTTTCAAAAGTTGTGGACCACGGGGGCTCTTTACTAAATTAAACCCTAAGCTCCGAAGACAATGGTGACCTCACAAGCTCCCAAAATGTACAGAGACGCATTGCTTAGTCACATATGATATTGATCGACATCAGGCAATAAGTGACATCATTTATTTCTGTTTCAGACTACTAACACTTGTTTAATATAGGTTGAAGAAGTGGGTGGGGGGTGGGGGGTAAGATTTAAGATTATAAGGTAAAATACAAGTAGAGAATGCAGGTGCAGGGGCAATGTAGTGAGCTGTTGATGTATCAACCAGTAGTCACTTAAAGAGGATTCTGTGGAGGTACACACCCTTAATATCATTGAGAAGGAATCTTGGAATGGTGTTGGCACAGCTCACCAAGTCTAAATTCACAGTAATCACACGACACACAAACTCTATTTATTCTAAGTATTTATTGTTTAATTTATGAAACTCCTTATTTATATCTCTACGGACTGGATTTCACTACTGCAGTAAATACACCTCAACTCTGTATGTGTATACACAGTTTCTTTCCATTTGCTCAGTATCAAGTCTCCAGTTTCATTTTGTACTCCTGTGGCTTTATTTTTTTTTGGCAGCAAAGCCCCACATTTACTTGTGCAAATGCAATTTCTATGAAAAAGTGTTTTTGTATGAAGAGAATCAAATTTTGTAATGATTTTTATCAACACAAAATGCACCATGAAGAGTGTCATCCATGGCAGAGAGGTGGTACTCCACACCAGTATTTCAGGAGGCTTTCTAGACACTATACTGACACAAACTCACACACACAAACTCACAGACACACACAGACACACACAGACACAGACACACAGTTCAGAGTTCAGAGTGCATCCATTCTCCATGGAACAGATTCACACCGATTAGTACTCTGTTCTCCAAGAGAAAGGCAGAACACATCAGTGACATAATGTTGTTTTGGAGAAGAAAACAAAGAAACTATTTTTATCATGTAAAAGAATCATATTTAAAGAAAGATATTTTTACTTCACACAAAAGAAGAGTAGTGATAATACTGGTTAGAGCAAATATAGTGTACACACACAAAAAGGGAGGAAGACTTCTGATGATGCTTATCATTTTACACCCCTAAATACTGATAGACTGCTAGTATCCACTGCTGGGCAATCGTGTGTAAATGGTTTTAAAAAGGAAAAAGATGTATTTAAGAAAATAATAAGAACACTTAACTAATTTTGAACTTGTGAAAACAAAATAGAGTGCACACAGTTTACCCTTTGAAGTCAATGCACAAGTTTAAAGAAAATAAAAAAGTATTCACAACTTTCAAGTCATCTGTGTCATTATTGAATGAGTAAAAATGACAGCACTTAAAGTCCTTTATTCTATAAATCTACCAGCAGAGTCATTTGAATTTTATAGTGTTTACAGTTAAAAGCAAAAATGAATAATGGAATGGAAATTGAATTTTTTAAACCCCACCATTCAAAATATTCTTAACACGCCTATGCCAAACAGGTCTAAGATATTAACTCTCCAGCTTCACAGTGGGCAAAAAATGGAGCCCCTATGAACCTATTTTTCTTTTAAGTTCTAATCCGGCAAAATTATTGAAAACACCTGTATGGGTGTTCAGTACCTTTGACAGATCTGCCATAGGATCAACCACTATAATGTATATTCAGGCCTCTGACATTCAAACAATTCTAGTGTCAATGTGTGATAAATGGGCCTGATGTGAGGAACAGTCTCAGGCTCTATCGATCCCTTTTAGTTTTCACTACCAATATGCAGTCTAATTATTGGGCCAAAGTGGGCAACAAATGGACCCCCAGTGTGATATTTGTTACTTAACTTGCACAATACAAACATCCAACTTAATTCCATCCTTTCCTAATACTGTTAAAGCGTCTTTTCAGCGATGTGAACTGGTTACATCACTGGAAATTTGCTCACAAAACCACCTCACTCAGCAGAAAATTGAACCACTTTACAAGGTCATTGTAACCAATCCCTGACCTCAGTCAGGGATTCTGGTCAAAGCTAACCACAATGACTCAGCAGAATGGCAGCCAATCAGATTAAAGCATCCATCCACCTTGACCTGAACCTCAAGGTGGCACAGATCTTAGGAAAGGAAGCTGTTGGAGGTGCAGCCAAAGATTACATTATTCACAATTGTAATAAAGTTGTCTAGAAAGGACTGTGCCCTTATCTGTTTGACTTAAGAGTTGCGCTGTTGACTTCAGATGTGTCTGGCAGCAAAGTGACCCTGGTCTTTGAGTTTCACCCGTGCATATTCATGATCACTGACCTCTACAGTGAAGTTAGACTGTTGGTGAGAGAGAACAGAGCTGCTCCATCAGTGAAGAAGAAACACAGGGGATGCTGGGTTTCATGTCCACAAACATGCATACATGCACATACTTAAATCAATGACTTTGTCACTCTTTCAGTCTCACTTTTTCTCACATTTCAAGTGAAATACAGCTATCCACAAGGATGTTAACACCAATAATACCCTTACAGATAAATGTATGTTTAACTGTATGATGATGAATATTAATGAAGTATATAAAGCAATTTACTATCAGATTCACAGAACTCTTAACTAATGGTAGTGATATCAAAACAATGCCTGAAAGCAAAAACAAAAAGAGTTGACCTACAGTATATCACATAAAGTTTAAGAAAAAAACTTATATGAAACCAACATTATTATGGTTTATTAAATCTTTAAAATAGAGTGTTAAGTCTTTAGTCTTTCTATAAGGAAGGTTTATTCTTTATTCCTTTGAGAAACAAGTTGGTAAAAATATAATTTAAGTACCTATTTTTGCATAGTCCTATCAAGGTGTATCCCTTTCATACAAGACTGTACCCTGGATAAAGCTAGAACTTATTTCTGACCAAGTAACCATATTTTGGTAAAGGTCAATTGGGGCATATTCACCCCAGCATTCATCCAGAGTCCATAGAACCATACTGTTTTTTGAACATGTGCATAGAATTATACTAAAGTGTAGCCAACTTTTTGCTTGGTCTAAAATTCTGCTTCTTCCAAAATGACATGTTATTGCATTGGGTTTTACTTTGCTACTCTTAAAATGTAACCAATGACCCCTTCTCTGGTATTACAAAAATGTTTTGTTTAGTGGGAATTCAAGTATCTTTCTAATCTATTATCAATGAGTAGTTTAATCTCTAACAATGCACTGTAGTTTATGAGCTGGTCATATATTTTGAAATCTATATCTGCAATGTAATGAAACATGCTGTCAAATAAATGTAGATAGAAAAAAAAATCCCATATTTCTCTCTTAATTGTAGTGGAGTTAAATGAAAACATGACATAGAAATACCACAGTACTGGCAATCGCAAAATTATACTTTTATGCAGTACGGACAAATTTTCATAGTTACCTTCCACCTGTGGAATACTGAACGGCAATTCCATTGTTGCCTTGACATCAACAAGGTCATAGAAAAAAACAAAAATAACAATGTGTTAAATCTCCCATCTCTTTTCTACTTCTCTCCCCTGTCTGCATCCCTGTAAGTCTTTAAAAATTGTCACAAATATATAGTTTTGATTTTAAAGACACTCAGCAAACAGCTGATCACTGTTACTCAAACAGAAGGTAATAATGCATTTGTTGAGTTTCTGTTTATAGTAATAAAGGAACATGTCACCCAGTGCGATTGTGTGTCTCCTAATGGGATTTGTTGACAGTAAGAAAAATATCCCTGAGAAGTATCCTTTAACATACAGTATGTCTTGATGTCTGAAGCTGTGTGTGTTGTTTATCTCTGTGTGGCTCCATTTTACTGCTGGCACAATGCTAACATTAGGGTAAATGCAGATTTTACTGAATTTTCCTTGGGTGCAAGTCTATTTTTATTTCTGTGCCTGTTTGGTAACTTCCTGACACCAAAGGAACATGTTTGCACTAGTGCAAGTGGAGAGACATGGCTTAGGCTGATTAGGTGGTGTGGCACAATTTTAGTGTGCATTTTGCCACAAATTGTCTTTTTGTTAACATCTGCTCAAACAACAAATGCAAGGAAATTTTTTGGCATGACAGGTGTACACAAAGACCTCTTCAAAATCCGAAAAACACCTCTCAGTCCTGGCCTCTTTCCATTTGCTTCACTTTTGCTTCTACAGCAAATTGACAAATGAATCAAACCACATCTTGAAATTAGAGCTTACCAACAACATCATCCACATCCAAGTGTATACCTGAGTTCTGTGGAAATGTCAGTTCTGCTGGTCTTGCAGCTGCACCTTGTCGCACTGGGTTCACACAAAACTGTGGTAACCAAAATTACAAAAACAACTGGTGGTATGTGGTATGTATGCAGGATTTGCTTGCTGCTGACTAGCCCCTGACTGACTCAAACACTATTCAAAATTTTCATAATATGCTCAAAATATTCAAGGGTCAGGTTGAAGTAATAATAATGCCAGTGTAGAAAGCAGCCTCCACTTCTACACAGAGCTCAGCTACCCCCTGCTCCCTGCCCAAAGGTGGACGGGGTAGAAAAAACGGATAGTGTTCCTAATGCTCAATCCATGAAAAAATAATTCAAATATGGTTTTTGTCTTTGCCTGCAAAACATACTTATACACAACATACACACACACATGCAAATTGCTCTTTATTGTGTAGATCATTACAATGTAAATGTAGCCTGTGGTGTTTGTCTTCTACATGTGCATTTGTGTAGGTGTCAGCCTCCCCAATATCATATTGATGTTCTCACACAGAGGTGTACTAGGATGAGATGGTGATCACGGTGTCTGAGCTAGGTCGGGGGCAGATAACCAACTCACATGCCAGACCCCATTAATTGGCTGGTGAGGAGTAGCTCTGATCTGGACATGAGAGGCAGAGACAGTGTTGTTAGCTACAGCTGACATCTTAAGAGTCCTGTTTATCAATCAGCTATTTTAATGAAGCCCTTAAAAGAGCTTCAGCAGGATGACATCTTCAAGATGCAACTTCCTCTCTCATATCCTCTGTAGTTGATGTTTGTCAGTGATTAAGCAACATAATAATAATAGCATAGCATAATAGCCTTTTTCAACACGGGCCCTGTTTTCCACATCTTTTTCCAAATCTTGTTTTGTTGTATCTCTCTAGCACTCTGGTCCGCTCTTTAATGAAGAGTAAAGATTTTTAATTCAAATGAGTCCTATGAGGATATTAAATTAAGGTATCAGCACATCCTGCAGAGACAATTTGTCTCTAGCTTAAATTTAAAATGTATTTCCTTGTCTTAATTTATAAACGCAAATGTGAACATATGTAGTTTCTGTCTTAAATGAGTGGTCGTTTTAATTGGGATATGAATTTTCCATGCAAGATTAAAATCATTTCACCACATAGAAAACAATTTGAAGAGGCTCATTTCAGCATGCAGCGTAAAGAAGCATAGACCTGCAAATGCTGAACACAAAGCACTGTCATTAGTATCCACATGGATGTGCAATGGAGCTTTTTCTTTTTGAGATGGAGACACATAATCCATGTCAAAATAAAAAAACAAATCACAACAAATTGGGGGCAGGATCATGGGAGGGCCTCATCACTGATGCCAGCTGATGGCAGCAATGACAAAAATTACATTACATTAACACTGTTTGCTGTGAACTAGCCAGATTTGTAATGAGTGTTAACTAGCCAATGATGTATATAAGTAGCAGAACTATGTGGCTGATGGTATAACTATAATGAATCAATAAATCACCAAAAAAGCATTCCAAGTAACATTTAGACAGTCATCATTCTAATTTCTCCTTATGATTATCAATTGCACAAGTCAGTATTAAAAAATAAAAAAAGATATACATATATATATATATATATATATATATATATATATAGATATATACATATATATATATATATATATATATATATATATATAGAGATAGATGGATAGTTCAGTCCAGTTGGAATAACAGAACAATGTGTTTAAAGGCTGCTCATATTTATAATTGTGAGGTCACAGTAGAAAAAAATCAGCGTTCATGTCACTGAGTTATCACCAGGAATGTGTTTTTGGGATTTGGCATCAAAGAAGCCTTCAAATTCCCAGATCTGTCACTCAAACAGAATTCCTTGACTGTATTTCATCTCTCTTTGGTACCTGAAGCAACTTGTTTTCAATGACACAGCCTCTTGCGTTTTTAAAGCAAGGATGATTTCAGTTTAAACTTTTTCTTAATGTTCAATTCTCAATGAATGGCAGACTGTTGTGCCTCTATTATTTGATTCTGCACAGGCAGTTAGGCCTGAATTTTGGGTTAGCGAGGGTTATTGGCTATTTCTGGAACTACAGCAAGGCAAAGGTCACACTGAAGGTAAGGACATGCTTTAAAGAAGCTTGTCTATATGGAGTGTCAATCATGTGTGAAGTCAAAAATGTTCAGATTCATATCAGTTCTAAATGGCAAAACTTGAAGGCAAGATGAAAAGCCTAATGTCATAGAGAGGGGTGAGACACGATAAATCAAAAAAAATCGGACAACTTTCAGACAGACTTTTACCTCAAAAGCATGCATTGTGTTGTACTCACTGTGGAAATAGTTTTGTGAGGAATACATTTTTTTCTTTTTTAAAATCAATATTGAAGAGCCTGCCAACTTTTAGCATATTCCATCATCTGGAAAATTGGGACAAAAAGTGTAAGTGATATTAAGATTGTCTGTTTAAGAGGGTTAGACATGGTTTCTAGGTTAGAAACTGACTCAGCCATGAAAGTTTTTCTGGGTTAGTTTTAGGATTGGGGCAGATCTAAGATCACCAAAAGTATTAAGTCTAGAGACATCAAATAAATAAAGCAAGTCTCATGCAATGAAATTCAATATGGAAAACAAACACACAGCTATATGAGATGGAAAGGATCAGAAAGAAATAAAAAATCATACGATACAGGATATCATCCTTAAGTAGGTGACAACACAGTTCCTCCCTGTGCTGTTTGGGTGAAAATCTAATGATGAAAAAGTAAAAGGGGTTAGGCAGTTGTGTTTCTTGGTCTGTGTGCCACTAGAGATTATTGGCCCAGTAAATACAGAGCTGAATTTTTTGGGAGAAAGCAGCGAAAAGGGAAAGTCACAGGCATTTATCCACCGCTGATCCCCACCACAGGAGATTTACAGACATAATCCAAAATTACACTGAGGGAGAAACACCTGAACCTTAGAAGCCATGACCAGATTACACAGGGTGACACCCATGGTGGACTAATGGAGCGTGACCAGATTACAGTGTCTGCGATTCACCTGTGGTGGGAGTACCTCCAATAGAGGGACCCTTTATGGAATTGACGCTGCAGATACTTGATAAAGTATCTGCAGCATGTGTGTCTCACCGAACAGCTTCAGTGGTGGAGACTTTGAGCCACTATCAGCTCACAACTGCCATCATTTTATATTACTGCAGCTATTCTGTGCCTTTATACAGGTTTGATGTTTTTCTTAGGCTTGATAGTAACATTTCAAATTGAGATTAATTCCTTCTGGAAAAATTTGCTCCTATGTTTTTGTAGATGTTAGCTCGTAAAGACCAAGACTACTCAGCCTCTCTGGTTATCCCTTGCAATAAGTAAAAATTGAGGATAACGAGTGTATCTGTTTACTACGTCTTAGGGTCAACATGTTTGCAAGCTCTGGAAGAGCTACAGTAAGTTAAGCAGATCTTTCGGTTGAGATTCTATACAGGTATGTTGAAATGTGATCACCGACACCCAGCTGAGCAGGTAATGCAAGCAAGAATGCTATTGTCCCAACTGCAAATTGAGCATACTTTATCCTAACATTCATGGTCCGGACTCCTTAGTTCAACTTAACAAGTTTGAAAATACTGGATGTTGGTTAACCAAACAATAACCCACTCCACCTGACAAAGACCTCTTGTATCGGTGCCAGTGATGACTGTTTTCTCTGAGAAGCACTGGTGAAAATTGTGTGATGTTGTCATAATATCGCAAAACCAAACCTCATAAAGAGGACATGATCAAGGTTAGATTGTTGGTAAAGTATAGAAAAGTCTCAGACCACACATGTCTGCTCACATTTGGTTGAAATTGATGTCATTGACTAGTCTACAGTGCCACGTCCCCACTCTTGCTGCCACCCAGATTACATGGCACCCAACACTGATTCCTATCCCTGCAGTTGGATGTCCCACAGGATGCTAGAGTAATCTTTTTGGGCTGTGCCTGACCAGGCCCCATGGATCAAGGCCCACCAGATACTCACTGGGGAACTCTCCTCCAAGGTCTGGCTCCAGGAGGGGGCCCCAGTTCCAGGCAAGGTGACACATCGCCAGGAAAACCTGCGAGCCGCTGCTCGTTGGCATCAAAAGGAGCCAGTTGAGATGGCTCGGGCATCTGATCAGGTTGCTTCCTGCTTGCTTTTCACTGGGCATTGTTTGCGCCCAATTGGTAGGTTGCCCCAAGGTAGACCAAGAACACTTAGGAGAGACTATAAAGTCGAGTGTTAAACTGCATTTGTTCTTCAGGGTTTGAGCTTCAGTACATTCAATTTCAAATGAAATAATATTTGGATGCTAAATTAAAGTGCCATATCTCAGCTTTAGTTAGAGTCATTCTATATCAATGTGGAAAGAACTTTGTGAGAGATATAGCACTTCCAACACATAGTGCCCACATTTTAGGAGTTCAAAAGTAATTGGAGAGTTGGTGATTAAACAGGGTCCGCTATTCACACCAGCCAAACACTAGTGGTGGGTAAATTTTTTGTCTGGCCAGTAAAACTCAGGAGATTATCTGTCACACTAGTGAGTAAATGCTTGAAACAAAATACCCATAGACACCCATAGACACTGTCCTGAAAGACTCTGCTGCATTTTTTTTTACAGACATTCTGCTTCCTTAATCTGTATGTGTCGGAGTTTGACACACACACACACACACACACACACACACACACACCCCACTTATTCTAGAAATTCTCGGAATCTCCCACATATTGTTAGCAGCTTTTCCTGAGAGCAAGCAAGAAAGAGAGAGAGACCATGAGAGCGAATAACTGATGTTAGAGAGGAACAGAGAGAGTGTACCAATTGGTTTCTCTTTGTACTAAGCAGACCTATCAGTTTTCTCTGTGGGCAGGCTTTACAGTCTACCTCTCTCTCTCAAGTCCAGCAGTTCCGGTTAGTTTTTCTGCAGTGTGTGATGGCACAGTGCCGCAAAAAGGAAAGGTACAAAACACATTCCACCCAAGACCACACAAAAGTCTTCCCCTGCCTAGGGGGAGTGAAGAATAATGACAGTGTTTTGCACTGCACTGTTTGCAGTGACTTTAGTTTTGCCCATGGTGGATTAAATGATTGTAAGAAACAAGTTGAGGTGAGTTTAACAAGTGTCATTCCTTAATTAGCATAGCTTACTTTATTTAAACTGGCTAGCTGTCTACCCTATTGATGTTCTACGTGATAAGGCCAAACTCCCTGTAGATGGCTGAAAGTTGTATTGGAATACAAAGAAACCAACAGATAGAAATATATAGATGTTCATAAATTAATTTAATGAATGTGATATTTGGAAAATAATTAAAATAAATGTATTTTCATTCAAACTTGAATGTATTGGCTATATAAATAAATTTATTTATTGTTGATCAATATATTAGATTTTTGCACTGGTCTCTTTTAAGATCATATTCAACATATTACCTTATTATCACAATGAACTACTGATAAATATTAATATGTGACACAAAAAGGCAATTTATTATTTCGGCGGATAATAAATATGCTTGGCTGGTGGGTTTTTTTCGACTACCAGCCACCTTCGCCCATGAGTCAAAAAGTTAATTTTGGACCCTGCAACTAAATGTTCCTTGTACTGATGTGTGTTGTTTCAAAGCTAGCTCATGCACTAAAGAGCTCCCACATTGCTCAGAGTTACCTGAGAGGTGAGAGATGCAAAAAAAAAACATGCAATCATGCTAAATTCTCTCCCTCTTATTATTTATTTTAACACTCCTTCCTTTCTCTTTTTCTATCAGTGATGAATCAAAAGTTGTGTAGTGTATGATTGTTGATTTTTTTTTTTTTTTAACAATAAATTTACCCATAACATAGCAATTATAGGTAAAGTTAGGTACTTAGCATTGCTAGAATTTTCATGCCCAAACGTTGCCTAATATGACTTCACACAGATTTCATATGTTCGACCTTCAGGTTGCTCTCAACAACTATGACTGATACCCCGGTCTTAAAACCAATAGGAGTGAATGTAGAGGCTTCAACTGCCTTCACATTAACTCAGCCTCCACTTATAACCTTCCTGCCTATATGGATTCAGTACTTACAATATGCCATTGGTAACCTGGTGAGCCATGATGTAATCTTTTTTAATAAAAGACAAAATTCTTCTCTCTCTGCTGTGCCATTCAATGATAGTAAAAGAGATACAAAACAAAGGACAAAGAACAAAATACCATGTATATTACCTTGACACTAGCTGTGGTTCATCATAAAATAACCTAGTCTCATTAATCCACTAATTAGCTGTTATAACTGGTTAATTTTTACTGCAAGCCAATCAGTTTCAAAATAAATAGAATCCAGTTGATTTCCTTTGATGTCTTAGCACTGACAACTCTCTCGACTCATATTTCTCCACACACATTGGACCTGGGCTGAGACAAAAGGAGTGACTCAGCTGATGAGCCAGAAAACCAGATCTGCAAACCTCCACCAGTTGCTGGATCTGCTTGATGCTATTCAGTGGAAAAGATGGGCAGACTCACATCTGGTTGCTTGCTAGCGTTATCACAAAGAAAGGCTGACATCTTGGCAAAATTTGCTATAGGATTGTGTGTTAATAGATACTAAATGGTTGTATATTAATGGTGGATTTCATTGTCAATATATTTTATGTTTTAGTTTGGTCTTAGACTATCTTTTTTGCTCATTGTATTCAGATTAGATTAGCTCTCTCTCACTTTCTCTTGCTCTCTCTCTCTTGCTTCAAGCTCATAATTTTTTGTCTTGTTTGCTCTCACACAATCACTACTTGTCTCACATACACACACACACACACACACACACACACACACACACACACATACACACACTAGGAACCAAAAAGAGGGGAATGTAGCTTGTTTGATGTAAAATCTACTTTGACCTACATTCTGATGATCCCACTAACTCCCAGTTTTGTGGCCTATGATTCAGATCGCTAAAAATTCTTTAAATCAGACACTGACACACTGTCTTCTGCTTCACAAGAGTCCGAACTATGTGGAGGCTTCAAGCTTCCACATCACCCTTGTGTAAGTCACTTACCAGACCAAATTGATTTCCAAATTATGTCACAAAATCATTCTCGTGCAAATATGAATGATTTTGTGTGTGTGTGTGTGTGTGTGTCATATTGTCATTTACTTAAAGGTGTTCAGAAGATTCTATTTACAATAAGCTTCCGTGAGGGGCAAGAGAAGACGGAAACCACAAGAAACCCATAAACTGCACAGGTGTCAAAAATATATCAGATAAAAATGTAACAAAATAAACCTATAGCACTTCCCTACATTGATTGCAGGCATTTAACAACCATTGAGCTTAACCTACATTTGCTGGTCATATCAAATCAACTGGGATGCCCAGCAGACATTAAGAGCATTGCATTTCATTCTCAACTGCATCCAAATAAACAGGGGAGTGTATAGAGGCATCCAGTTTCCACAGCCAAAGGCAGAACTCCAGATGTTAAATGAGCACAAATATACTTGTGATGATAAATGTGTTTAATAAAACAATATGTTTGCAGTTTTGGTTTGCTTAATATTTGTTCCAACCATTTTTTTCTTTATAATTTTTGAATAACTTTCAACTGCTGCTTAATTTTAAGAAACTTTTTTTTCGTACATTATATTGTACACATGCAATTGAGACTTGATCAACCATGAATCAGTTTTTACAGCATTGTTCAATGTGGGACAGCAATCAATTACCTGAGAATAATTGATGAGTTTAGCATCAAACCAGAATTGAAATTAATAAAATGCAGAGTAACGTTTATGCGTATAGAGATGAGTGTTTCAAGGAGTCCTGTCCTTAGACCAAAGTAGATTAAACTGTATAAAAAGGTGTACAGGATGTGTTAAATTGGAACCAGATTTTAGCCATGAATTATATGTACTGTATGTTTCTTTTTCTTCAGGCATTTGGGCCAATGCAGTTTAAATGGTAAACAGTAAATGGACTGTACTTATATAGCACTTTTCTAGTCTGTTTTGAGCACTCAAAGAGCTTTTACACCACAGTCAATTCATCCATTCTACACATTTAAGCGAATTTACACACTTACACATATTAACACTCCAATGACACACATCAGAGTTTAGCCCTTTACAGAACTGCTGCAGTGCAGCTGCAGCAAACTGTGCAGGGCCTCGGAGATGCCCTCTGCTCTGCCATCAATGAAATAACAGCTTTTATGAGCAAAACAAAGCTATAAAGGAGCAAGTAGAGCCGGTGCAAAGTGAATGGAGACAGACCGAGTGCCAGCTCCAAGGGGAGCTCAGTCAAAAAAAAACGAACTCCTCAAAAAAGTCACCAAAAAAAGGCAGGCTCACACCAAAGCCCATGCAGCCTGCCTGGATCTCCTTAAAGAAAAGAAAAAGAGTTAGAAAGGAGTGAGTGAAAGAGAGCAATAATTTCTATGGGAATTGTTCTTTCATTTCGCTTTGTAACACATTGTGGTGATCAAATTAGTCTTATTGCCCTGAAAGAGCACTGGGTCAGCAAAGTTTACTCTGACAATAGAAAATAAAATAATACAGTCCTTTCAAAATATTTTTGTCTGATTTTTGGTTTGGTGCTTTTACATGGTTTGGGCTGTGTATCCTTTTTTTTTTTTTTTTTTTTTTCAAATTAAGGGAATAGCCCATTAATGTAGAACCACTTAAGGGCTAAATATTAAATTTGTTAAGGATATGGCTTAATTTGAATTTGTTTAAGCACTTCAGAATAGACGGCCATGTATTGTCAATCATTTACTTTCCAGACCAAAAGATAAAGAGAACTGTCCTTCAAAGAAGGTGGCAGAGGAAGAGCAGACCGAAAGAACATGACAGGGCTGTGTGTTAGAACAAACTGAAGTATCTTCTAACTGAATGCACATAGTACTGAAATATGTAATTCAGTTCATGCCTTACACACACACACACACATGCACACTTATATATAGTTAAACCATTTTCTAGGTTGATGCCTTTATTGTGTAATAAACATTGATTGTTGTTCTTGCTGTAATATTATACAAAGCCATCCTTTGCATTAAAAGAACCCATGTTGCCCTAATTATAGTGTTATTTCATTGGTGATATAAATCTGGTAGTAATATGACCATGAATTTAAAAAAATATATATATCGTAAAAATTTTTCCAATTAATTTGATCATTTTACTCTTCCTTGAATTAAAATTCCCAAATTTAAGGTTAATTACTTGTGAGACTGATTCTATTAGACTGTTTTTATGAGAGTGATCTGAATGCCCCTATAGTGGACTGCAGAGGTTTTGGTTGGTGTTTTTTAGCCACATTATAGCAGCATAAATCAGTTTAGGAATGGAAACATCAGTTTTGTCAGTCTGCCACATTAGTCCAGGTTGAAAAATTCCAGCAAATACTGGATGGAATGACATGAAGTCTGATACAGATATCCGTGGTCCCCAGACGACAAATGCAAATTACTCTGGTGATCATCTGACATTTCCTCTAGTACCATCATCAAGTGAGAATTTCAATTTGTTATCAGGACTAATTACATTCCTTTCAGCCTCTGTCTTAAATTGTGTTTAGGGTTATTTGGAAAATATTAGGATGCGAACATGATAAACCTAGATGGTGAAAATTAAATTAAAATTTAGCTCAAAGGACCACAATGCTTAAGTCCAGCTTTACAGAGCCACTATTGCTGCTTTAAACTTGCCTTTTTTCACGTTGAACAGAAATAGGCTAGCTGTTTTTCCCTGCCTCAAGTTTAATGCTGAGCTAGGCTAACCACATTGTGACTCTTTATACCCTTTATACTTGTAGAATCACAGCAGAATCATTAGAATGAATTTAGAATCATTTCAGACTTGAAGAGGATGTATACAGATGCGTCACACACACCCCTGTAAAACACTCCTAATATAACCATATTCTTCCAGGATTTGAGTTGTACTACATACAGAGTGTGACAGATTCTGTACTAGAGGGACAACAAGTAGCAGCAGCCGTGCATTGTTTGTTCTATTAGCCAACAGCAGC
Organism: Istiophorus platypterus; assembly: GCA_016859345.1. Taxonomy (NCBI): domain Eukaryota; kingdom Metazoa; phylum Chordata; class Actinopteri; order Istiophoriformes; family Istiophoridae; genus Istiophorus; species Istiophorus platypterus. The sequence continues at coordinate 25,130,485 of CM029126.1, read as the reverse complement.
ATAACAAGCAAAGCTAGTAAAAATGAGAAATCCATGTGTAAATCACTTCTTCATAATTTGTTACTGCTGCAACAAGCTCAGTGTGCCGCCAGCTGTGGACTGAATGAAAACAAGCAAAAGCCATCAAGGCACATCATCTGTAATCTTTCCCCAGGGTACAGTTCACAAAACAACATAACACAAAAAATAAAAACGGTGTCTTTGTGCCAGTATAATCAATAAAGCTATGGAATAGTATGTAATATTGTACGGTTCGGTGTTACTGTTATTACAAATTGGACAAAAGGACAAAAAGTTTAGCTCAGGTCCCTTCTGAAATCATTATGATTAAACTTAAACCAATATCTTTTAATGAATCTAAGATAAATCATTTGGAAATGAAAAGAAATCAAGTGGTTTCTGTATGGGCCTTAATCACAGGTAACATCTCCAATGACTTCAGAATGGAGAGATTGTTTCATAATAAAAGAAAACACCACAGAACAAGCTCAGAGCCTCCACATGATGAAGGAAAAATTCACAAACTTTTGCCTGCTTTCTTTGAAGATCAGGTCAGTGACTCAGAAATGTATATATATATATATATATATATATATATATATATATATAAACCTCTAATTACAGAATTTCTAATCAAGTTATTTCGTGACCTGGGGCTTCAAAAAAGCTACAACTCATACCTGAGCCACTAAAGCATATAAACCACAGAAAGCTACAGAAAAGCAAAGGCTCACTGCATCTTCACCCAAACAGATAAATAAAAACAAGGAGTGACAGGCAGAATAACTCTCATAACTTTGATCATGCATTATGAATTCTGGATGTATTATTCATGTAAGCTGAAAAGCATAGCTTGAGGATGTGTCCTTTTTCCCCTCTCCTTGGTGCTCACTGATACATGAGGTAATTTAGCCTTGTCTTCTCCATGCTGCCTCATCACTGCCTAAAATTCAGAAAATCTCCTCCCTCACCCCACTGAGGCTTTATACTCTCCACCTATCCACCGTCCAGGGTTTTGCAAGGGCTAAGCACAGTTTCAGTTCAGGTTAGGCAGCAGAACTGTCACAACATATCATTTGTTCGACTGTGATTTCCTTTGAGTCAGCTGTGGAAATTGGCATTGGTTTTGGGTGATCAAGAAGAAGGGAAGAAAAGGTTTGTGTGTTTGAACACTGCAGTTTGTCTAGTAAGGAGGTTTATTGATGAAAAAATCTCAGGCTAAACAAATAAGTTTAAATCTTCAATCAGTCTATATGTTAAGATTTGAGAGCATGCAGAGAAAGATTGGTAAATGCAGAAAAAGAATTAAGATTGGGAAGCTGGGGAGTTTTCTCTCATCTCTTTATCAGATTTTCTCAAGATGCTTTTACAGATTTTGGCTATTTTATATCTTGAGAGTGGGGTTATACATCTGAATTTTAAGAGAACACAAAAAAAATGAGAAAGCTATACAGTCTGCAAATCAAGAGTTCAAGGTGGACATGGACAATGCAGAACAATTTAAGAGGGATCGAGGACAGAATTATGAGTGCCATCCATGACTTGAGCCTGCAGTGTTGTATCTCTAGAGTAAGCAGTGGGCATTTCTTTTCTTGTTAATTTCAAAATTCCTTGTTTGTTTTTGGTAGTTTGTATCATCTAGATACTTTGCCTGACAGAAAAATGACTGGATTTTTCATTAGATCTGCTCTCGAATAAATACATAGCTCAAAGGTCCCATGAAATACTGTATTGTCATTACCTCTTTGATATGATGTAATTCCTGTTGTACAGGAACAGGTTTGTGGTGACAGCTATTAAAGTTGTGATCCATAAACCTGCAACAACTTATTGTTTCGGCCACATGAAGCAGTGCAACACTGAAACACAAACAATGAACACTGACTTGAAGTTGATATGGTGAACTTAAATAATATTTGACTGGCCACAAGAAATGAATGGTGGGATGTCAATAAAGAGCAAAGTGTATAAAACTGAGAATTTAGGAATATGTCAAACCATTCAACGCACACATTTCCTTTCCCAGATCCCCCAGTACACTCAAGTATGCCCAGACATACTCACACACACACGCACACACACAGATACCCCCCATCTCTCTGTGTGTGCCTTTGGGAACCACAGAGGGCAACCAGGACAAAGTTTAAATAAGAATATAGAAAATATTATATTCAACAATGGATGTAAATTAACTATAAACACTTACTCAAGTACTGAATTTGGGTCTACTAATTTTGAGGTACATGTACTCTATGTGAGTATTTCCATTTGATGCAACTTTATACTTTCACTCAACTACATTTCAGAGAGATAACTGTGCCTAGTACTCCCCTACATTTATGTGACAGCTTTAATTACTAGTTACTTTAAGATAAAGCTTTTACAAAATAGATAATATAACAAGCTTTTACAATACAACACATTAGTTTCCAACCTTTATGGCTTCTGATGTCATACATGAAGTAGTGTTTAGTCAGGGTCACATTTCAGATGTCTATGAGTTGTTAACAGCTCCACCAAACGGTCAATTTTCCCTCTAAACTTCTTACATGGTTTCATTTCAATAAATGTTCAAATGTTTTCATATCTCTCCAAAAATCAAAGATTAGAGAAAAAGTATGAAAACTTTAACCAGATGTGTATCAGAACTTTGTTACTCCAGTATTTTACTTAGAACTTTAACTACTTTAATTACATTTTGTTGCTGATCTCTGAACTGAACAAAGTGACTTGAATCAGCAAAATGATTTACAATTCATACGCTTAAAACCAAGAGCTGCTGTATGGAGTTTCGTTATACTTTATACTTGTACTTTTGACTTATCAAAGCCTTTATCAATAATCTGTGAATAAGGGCTTTTCTGCATTGCCATGAGTACCAAATCAGAGGTTTTTTGGTTACAAATCTGTCCCATGTGTTCTCAGTTCGTGAGTTAGAGGACCAGTTATGGTATGTTTTGTCATCAATAATCTTACATGATAACCAGCTATTTTTGGCTAACAGGCCTCATTAACCTTCACAATGTTGATCAAAGGAAGCTCTACTGCTCACTTGTGTATATACAGAAAAAAACTTCCACATCAATTAAACTTGTGATTCTGGCCTTGCTTGCTCAACTATAAAATATAAAATAAAATAAAAATAATTTTAAAAATAAATAAATAAAATGTTCTCTGATGTATTTATTATAGTTCCATGTATAAGATCCCTCATTAGCAGCTTGTCAGATAAATGATGTAGAGGCTCATCTTAGACTTAATTACACCTATAATTTGAGGCCACAACAACTATTTGGACTAATTTCCTATTCACTGTTGTGGCACTTCCCTGTGATCCATCTTACAGAATGATAAACCTATCAGTTAAAATGGGAAAATACAATGGATTGTTTAATCTTTTAACAATCAAATGAAACCAAACCAAATAGAAGGAGAGTTCTGTGTGTAATAAATGTCTTTAATCACAGGGACGATGAGCTCTATAAATTAACAGATGAAAAGGCTATAAATTTCTATCATATCTTGACTTCAAAAACCAAGCATTCTTACATTTTATCAGCAGGATGATTATTGGACATTTCAGTGTCCTTGTCCAGTGTCCTATATAGACACTGATCTTTTCATTATAATATTTTATGCTAATTATTATAATGGGTGATGTTAGTGTTTGTTTTTAAGCTTTATTATTATTTGTTATCCTCTCTCAGCCTTTGTGTATCATATCATCTCATAGACTGAATCCATGAAGAATGATATGATATGATATGATATGATATGATATGATATGATATGATATGATATGATATGATATGATATGATATGATATGATATGATAAACCTGGCTATATAGGTGTCTTTGACTGTCATTTTTGTACTGAGCACAGGTTTCAGACTTTTGTTTAAGACTTTTAACTTGATGAGGTTCGATGATTTAATGCATTCATTCTACTTTTGATATTTTTTTCCTGCATTTTACAGCTTACAGTGCATTCTGACTTATGGCTGTGGTAGAATTAGTAGAACATAACATGCTGGTTTCATGGGATACTTTACATAAGGTGCTTCTGTATTTTAGCCAGGACATCACTTTGAATCTGTTGTGGGACAAAGGTCTGGATGGGATTTAGACATCCTTTTGGTGGAGTGGTGATATCAACAGATGAAATCTTATGTTTGAATAAGTCAGGTACTGTAGGTAAAGTAGAACTGTCGTTAACCCCTTGTGTCAAGCGTCACTTGCTGTGTTGTGTACTTTAATGGAGAGGAAATGGTCATTTTTGCCAACTGTCAATCTTTGAACAACCATCTGGCCTTATTTCATTGTTTATTATTATATTATTATATTTTTTGCCACTGACCACTACACAACTCAATGCACCAGTGCATAAACTATTTCTCTCTATACAAGATTCCAGTGCAGCCTTACTGTCAAATGAACTGCAGGGTCACAAAATAATTATACATATATATATATATATATATATATATATATATATATATATATATATATATATATATATATAACTCTGTATGGCACAGCTATAAAGGTAGATAAATACATAAGTACTGTTTTGTGATAATATAATATAATATAATAGTAATATAAAACAAGCCAGCAAAACATACCATCCCATGCTTGTCTGTCCATCCTGAAAGCTTCTTAAACTGGTGCTCAGTTGCAGCAGCTGTAAACATTATGTAAACTGCTGTGCAAACACACAAAAACAACTCCAGGTCATACAGCAGCTTTTCAAAGTATCCACTTCCTAACTCTGCCTCTGTCAATCGATATTAACACCATCAACATGAGCTCCTCAAACACAGCTAGAGAGAAATACAAAGACTGTTTGAAGCGAGAGGAGGAAAGAGCAATGAATGGATGGAGAGGAAAAAGGGTTGTGTCAGATGTTAAAGAAAGGAAAAAAGATGACACCAAGCAATAAAAAGGAACAAAGATGGAGGGAGGAGGGCAAGCAGGGAAAAGTGGAAGCAATAGATGGAAAGGGAGTTGACTGGTTCCTTTTGAAGTTAATCCCCATCCAGCAAGTAGCCAGCCTCACAGACCCCCAACTAGAGGCAGCTGTAGATTCAACCATCATCTTTATATTCACAAACTGACGTCTAAATACGGTCATTAAACTGATAGATCCACCCATTTCCCCAGCATTTGCATTATCTTTAAACATGATATCATTTGCCATTTCAAGGAACAGATCTAATGGTGGAAGTGCTGCTGCATTAGCCCCCCCCCTCCCCCCCCCCACACACACACACACACACGCACACACGCACGCATGCGCACACACCTTCCCCCACTTGAGGCAAGTTACACTGTGGATAGACAAGGCGTTGAAGGTTCGGAGGACCATATTGTTAACAACTAGATATAACACTACACTAGATCCTAAGATTCTATCTTGTATGTTCCTAATTTGAATTTAATTGAAGTATTTTTAGATCCAGCATCCAGATGCAATCACTACCACTTCAACTCAAGTAACTTCCAAACTGGCTTCAACTTTTAGCCATGGTTGCACAGCTTAGGGCTAAAGTGATTTCCCTCTTGCCCCCCTAAATAAAAGGCAAACACCAGCTGAGCCAAAACTGTGTTGCTGTGATCAGATTTAACACAGTTTATATGACAAATGTTGTTTTTTTGGGGTTTTTGTTTCAGGCATTGATTGACTGGATTAATCAAAACAGACATTGCTGGCTGTTTATTCTATTCATAAATGTTTCTTCCTCAACATTTAATATATTTACATGGAGCCATATTTCAATACAAATAATATATATTTTATCAAACTGTTATAAAATGTTAGGCTGTGTCCAGCCAAATATTTAATCAATATTAGGCTTAAGCAGTCATCTACATTTTAATCAGGGGATCGAATGCCAGTAGCCCTCATGTTTGGCTGGTGATGGGGCTGCAAGGACAGTGACAGCTATGTTGAATGACAGCTCCATCTCAGTGTGATTAAACTGACATGGACTGTGGAGAGACTGAACTGTGACTGAGGCTGCAGTACCCCCAAATAACCAGTAGGATAAACAGACTGAAATCTTGTCTACAGTTTAAGATCATAATTTCCCCGTAAAAGCAGTTTTACCAAATAACTTGTAGTTATTTACTAACAAGTCTTTAAAGGGAAATTAAATAGCACAGAATTTTTTTCTTTGTGTGCTTTTTTTGAACAGTTAACTGCTGAACCTCAAGCAAAGAAGTCTTACTATCATCAGCCCTATGTGTCCTTGCTGTGTCAGGTAACCACTGTTCAGAAGGAAATTATTGCACTATCATCTGGCTCAAAAGCTGTGTCAGCCCACCTCAGTTACGACCCCCTACATCTGAACCCGTTCACCCAACTAGTTTCTTTTCATCTTTATTTTACAGGTTGGGAACACACAGTATGCCTGTAGCATATCAAAATTGAATGAAAATTGTTCCTGCTTTTCTGAAAGTCAAAGAGTGTCAGTGTTGGTTATACAGTCCAGACTACCTTAGCTGAGTTTGCTACATTTCCCAGACCTGGTCCAGTCCATCTTGTGTCAAGAGTTGGTCCAAATGGGATATAGACTATATCATTACTAGACCAGACCAAATGGAGTTCTATTCACAATTCAAGATTGTTTTGTTTTTTGTTTTTTTTTGATAAAGAATAAATAAACAATAGGATTTCTGTAGATTGGGCTGCAGGAGCTGTGGATTAAAGCACTCTAAAAATAAACCATGCTCTAATACAATTACTGTCTTAAGAATTATTTAACCTATTTACCCTCATCCCATATCTTCCTTTTCAGGATCATGTGGGCTTGGTCCCAACTAGTACAAACATTTGTTTATCAAATTCTCTCATTTAATTGAAATAGAAGTAACTTGAACTGATGCTCTCTTGTGGTCCTCATTAACATATAACACTTAAAATCCCCCCTTTCCAGTTAACTATTAGGAAGACAATCTGTTGACAATTACAAAAGAAGGACAACACGCAGGGACTATTTCATCTGTCAGTGTGTTTAAATTATATTAAGAATTGAAATGTAGATTAAAAATGTAGAATGGAAATAAATGAACAAAAAATTGTATATAAAAATGACTTTAAAAGAATGAAAATCAAATAATAACCTGACTTAGTTGTAAATTTTAAGTTAACTTAACAAATCAAAGATACAGCTACTCTTGAACTGTCCGGAGGGCTGTTCCAAAAATAAATTTTACATCAATACAATCAATATAACCAGCTGAGGAACTTAGGGTCCTTACTGGTGTTTTAGCAGCTGTATTAAGTCAGCACATTTGTATTAAATCAGCACATTTAAGTGAGTAATGTCATTATGTATATATGTCCCTGTATCAATAATAATTATGCCTATGATGTTGCACCTGGTAATTTATGTACAATACCATAAATTGGTACCAAGCTATGGTATTGAAATATATGAACCTTTTATGAGATATAGTATATGGAGATGCGAAAAACCATAGTTTACGTCCTGTATCAGGCCTGCAATTAATGTTTACCTTTTTAGAAAACAAAAACCAAAGTCTTGCCCCAACTGCAACTCAACAATTAAATGCCAAAATATGTTTGCTATAACATATTTGGAAAAATAAGTTTGCTATAACCTTAATTTTTCCCCAATCTTAACCATACCATAGTTAGTTGCTGTGCAAATAAATTGAAGAAAAGAACAAATTTCATAAATGTTGCAAATGGACATTAAAAAACCACTAAACATAATCCAAGCTTTGCAGAATATCAATAACAATGTTTTTTTTCCTGTGATAGGACTGAATATATTGAACCGAAAAAAAAAACAGCCAAGATAGCTGTGCTCATTTGTCTTTTGTTGTTGTGTTTTGAGATAAAACTACATGTTAGTATGTCAATATACTCATAACAACAATATATAATTCAAAAGATATAATAACCAAAGTACTTGAGAAAATGAAATTTGCTGAAGCAAAAGTCAGTGATCACTACAGTCATTAGGGTACATCACCTAGACACTATAGATGCCTGTACAAAGGATTTATGGCAATTCATTTTGTAGATATGGCAAAATGAATATGGCCAAGATCAGTCAGACCCACACTGTAATCTCTAGATCATGCCAAAACCAAGTGAGTCAATACAATAAACATATAAACTGCTTATCAGGTAATATAAAGTGAGTTATTCTAGAAGAGATCTACTAAACACCAGATGAGAGTTAGAACTGAAGACAAATTGATTCACAGCTGTGTTATATTGATCAGTAATATAGAGAAGCAAAGCTGAATTTTTCCTCCATGGTAATGTCACTGAATAATTGTTGGAATAATCCAGCTGAGCACTTTACATAGTGACCTGTCCTATGTGGCTCTGAGGACATCAAAGTGAAGTCTCCCACCTAGATCTGTCCTCCCTAACCGTGTACATCCCGAATAGGACAGGACACATGTGGTGTCAGAGGTCTAATCTCCCAGCAGCCCACACGAGGAAAAAGAAACCATGTTCAGCTCTTAAATCAATCAAAAGTGCTGAGGCCAAGCTTCAGGCAAGGCTGGGTACAAGGGGGGGGGGGGCTGTTGGGTTTAGTGCCAGGGGTTAGGATGGGCCTTTGTATGTTTCTATGTGTCATTTAAAAAGGGGAAGCAAGACCTCAAGGGACATTGCCCTGTTGCTGTCTCTTTCTTAATCATCGAAAATAAGCAGGGCAGGTTTTTTCTCCCCTAATAAGAGCGAATGATTAATAGAGTCCTAGCAGGATGGAGCGGGCAACAGACAACCATAGCAGCTCAAACTGTCTGCAAAAGTATTCTACCTCCTCCTAACCCAGCCAGCCGATGTGAAACTGTGCCATAAGGCATCTCTCTGAATCCATTTATTCAATCTATATATTTTTTTTTTTTTAAATATAGTTCCATCTTCTTACAGACGCTTCATGTTTATGGTGTTCTCTGTGGGAGACAGAGAGAGAGAGGTATGCTGCTGCCTTATCACTTAATATATTACCTCATTTAAATTAAGGTCATCTAGTTTTATAAACTGCTGCTACCTAAACTTTTTTTTTTTTTACTTACTATTCCAATGTAGCTTGACCTAAGTTCTCCCACCTGTCTCTACTCAGTACAGCAAACAATAGAAGTTCTTGACTTTTGACCCAGGTAAATGCTGCAGGCTGCATCATTTAACAAGACTAAAAAGTTTTAATCAATAATTATTAAAACTTTTGTTGATGATTGCTCCAACAATGCGCTGATGTTTCCAAGTTTAGTAAATCAGCTATATGAACCTATAGCTGCTATGTGTTCCAAATAATTCCAGTGCACTCAGTGATTAGTCGTACACAATGTATTAACCTAATCAAAATTTGACATTTGGTCCCAATTTTTATTCCACTCAATCTAATCATAGCAATATTTTCAATAATGTTGAATGGCTACTACAGTAGTTAAATATTGCAATACTATAAAGTTGGCCCAGTGAGATCAAAGAATCATATGACAGTGGTGGTAATGACTGAACTTGTTATAGAATATGTTTGGTGCTCATTATACATAAAATGAATTGGCTATACTAAGGAAAATCCACTTCAGGACCAACGTGTGGGGCAATAGCTAAAGTGTGAATGAATCATCACACGTTTCTACAATTTTGTAGCATCTACTGGTCAATAGGGCTTCAATTTTGAGATTTCCTCCTATTTTGATGACTGCTGGACAGAAACAGAGCTGAGCACATCTCTTGTTTTCTGTTTTACTATTATCATTATTATCATTATCATTATCATTAAAAGAACCAAGTGTAACTCTGGAAATTTCAAATTCATAAGAAATTAAATGCCATCTGAGGCTGCTAGAGAGTACATGAAAGCTATGATCAAGTCACCCCTTAACATACTGTCTAACAACCGTGAGGCCACTTGAATCTTTATATAAACAAACTATGAAAATGCTTGATAAACTGCAAAATGGTTTTCATCACTGTAACAAAATGGGATTTTTTTTTTAATTGCTTGGAACTGGGAAAAAAAATGATCAAACATGCAAATATATGTCTCATCTATAGATTTTTTTTCCTGTCATGGCTCCTCCCTCACTCAGGTGCTCTGTTAGGCAACAAGTAAATACAAATCATTTTACAAGAGGAGTCAAAAGAGGAAACTGCATTATCCACTGAGGATATATGCTCTCAGTAAATCTGCCTTTTTAATTAAAGCAGCACATGAAAGTAATACTGTACCAATTCACATCGGTGAATTTACGTCTTACAGGTCCTTTTCTAGACATTTAAGAACATTGCTTAAATACCATCAAATCCTGTTGCGCTACTTTGGATCCTCTCATCATCTGATAACTTGCTGTTAATATGTAACTTATTTACAGTAATGTTTATTATTGTAAACTGTCACTGAGAAATTACCAAATAAACTAAACTAAACCAACATGTGATTTAATTGCATCTCTGAGATTATAAGGGGAGGGAGGAGACCAAGGATTAGGATGAGACCAACAGCAACATTCAGCTGGCCAATGGATGAAAACTGTCTAACTATCTGTGTCGCTGGTATCAGTTGGTTCAAGCATGAGGAAACGAATTGCAGGTTGGGAGGTGCAGGACCTGTGTGGTTGGGGGACAGGCTAGTCTACAAGTGATCAGACACTACCTGCAGCAACAGAGAGGTCCTCCATGTCTTGGCCAAACAAAGGCAGCTTTCGCATCTGCTGCTTCCTTTTATGCTTGGCAAGGCTTGGTAGCCAGGTGGACTCAGTTGGGCTGATTGTTCAATGGTGCCAGATGTTTTAGGCAACTACATAGTGTTCCGTGAGCCAGGGCTAGTATTAGCAACAGTGCTTTGGATGATTTGGATTCCCATTTGGCAGCAACCATCTGATGCCTCACAGGGGCTCATGGCATGTATCACTGATGAGGTTTTACCACTAAAAGCCTCAAGTGATCTGATGCCTAGAGAGTCTTGTTACTGACACAATGTCAGTAACAAGAGTGTCTGAACTCAGGTAACCACGCAGGCAAACTATATTTTTTTGAAAACTGCCAGTTAAATGCTTCTGATTCCATATGCTTAATGTTAGGTTGAGGGAAGCTGCCTAATCAGGCAAAGGTCTGTGGTCTGTGCAAATCATGTGTCAAGTCTGTGGTTTGAGGTTTTAATGGTTATCAAAAATGTGATACCTGAACTTGTAGGAGACATATGCAAGAGTTGATGCAAAAGTTGATACAAAAAGGCTTCCGTCTAATTTGTGAAATCTGTGTCCTAATGGTGCAAGCTATCACTGAGCAGTGGCCATGACGCATAAAAATAGTATGCATTATGATTTACCGTTTTTAAATTTAAATTAAATCAGGTCACTCGACTGTGTGCACAACATTAAAACCTGCTACTGGTTGCTCTTTTGGAATTTTTCTTTATCATTCATTCATTAGTCATCTATTCCACATGTCAGAATATTAGGAAATTATGAATGCATAAAATCAAGCATTACCAGTACTTCATAACATCTCAAGTTTATAAAATCCTGTCACTCCTGCCATAGTGCAGTATAGAGCACTGTGCATAGTTTCAGCATCTGTTCTGATTTAATAGCCATGGATTTTCTCAAATTTGAGAAGTAGGATTGTTTTTCATTGTCTTACCAATGCCTGAACCCTCAAAAATGCAGTGCTTTTTTGTTTTTTATTTTTTTTTAAATAAAGCTTCCACTGTTCTCACATTTCTCCCTTCACATAAAAAGCAAGCATAGTAGATGAGGGATGTCCTGCCTGCTGTGCTGTCACAGAGCACTGTCCTTCATGATCACCACTCCCTGACTTATTGCTGCCGCTCACCTCTATCCCACTAATGGAGCAGCTGCAGCCCTAACAGGCCTTCCGCTGATGGGTGCACATTAGAACATGCAAGGTGCTCCTCTCTTTTTCATTATTCCATGATAATGCACCCAAAGCTGCACACACAAAAACACACCCCTGTTATACATACATGCACACTGTACTGTACATACACACAGCACACCACACCTCTGTCATCAACATAACATTTGCCCTGTCCTTGGGGAATATTACCAGCCATGAAGCTTATCTGTGAAGGAGCCAGAGCCACTTGCACCATCTTGTACACCACAGCCAGGACTCTAATATGTAGATTTATCATCCCCTTCAGCAGCTTTCACATTAATCACCTGTCAGGAAAGCAACCGCTGAGCTTGCACTGAATGCATCTATTTGTCTCCAACAAATGACAGAGAGCTAAAATGTCTCTCAATAGATGCAGGCAAACTATAAACACATGTTTTTGTTACATTATAAAAGCATGTTAATTATTTTACTTTTTCATTATTTACATATTTACATTATCATCAGTGTATAACTTGGAATAATAGCTTAAATTAGCACTTTTTAAACATAAAAAATTGGATGTTTTATATATTGCCAGGGTGGGTCTGTGACTTTGAATGGCCTTTTTTAATGATGATAATATTGCTAATGAACCACAGGGTGTTTGTTATGACCTCAGGGTGCGGGACTTGCTTCACCACTCTTTGCTGCAAAAGTTCAATATAATATATAATATAAACACAGGGAAAAACTGACAGTATCAATAACCTACCCTCCAAAAAAGATCCAAAGAGGTGTTTGTTTACATACAAACAATAAATGAAATCATTGTTCTGTAGCCTAATTATTTACAGCATGAGAGGAGATGTATAATTACCATGATCAGTACAAAAATCTGTTCATTTCTGCTTTGGATTTCAACCCGTTCCAAAAAATGCCCATGTACTGTATCTCTCAGACTAAATAGGATGATGCATTGTATCAAATGGGGAGTTCAGATCTAAGAGGACAGGAAACGATGGATTTCCCAGCTTGGCTGATAACAGAAGATCATTCATCACTGGAAGAAGCGGTTTCTCAGTACTATGATGATGAGCTGGACTGAAACCTCTCAAATGGACAGTGCTCGTTCATTACAGATAAGAGGCGTTCAATGATTTTTTTTTTTCAAAAACCTTTGGATGAGAGGAGAGTGATTAAAGCACTGCAATGAAGTATCAGTTTCTTCAGAGGAGATTCTAAAAGACAGTGGTTGGATGCAAAATGTTAGAGAGGAATTTTTAATTTAAAGAAATGAAAAATAGAAGACCTTTTTCAGGAAAACAGAATAAAGATACCAAGAAGCCATTATTGAAATTCAAATGTTTATCCGCTTTTATTTGTCTTTAGGCTTCTACTATTAATTCTTACTTTTCATTTAACATTGTGCATATGTATGACAGAGCTTGCAACCATTTATTCTGGTTATATATTCACACAGTCAGCCTTCTTTTTTTACCAGTAATACAGTGTGGCTGAGTGCAGCAAACGTACACTATCAATCACAACACCGTCTTTGATTAGAGTCTGTAACCATTTCACCTCAGTCTCCATGCTTAGAGCTAATTGTCAAAAACACTGTGTGGTCTTATGTTTACTTGTAGAGCAAATCAGAATGCTGTTTAATGACCATATATTTACACATCAATTCAGTTCTTTAGCTCTATGGTGCCATTACAATTCTGGATGACCTAGTACATTTGCAGGATGCTGAATAAAGCAAAACAGTGAAAAATCTAAAGAAAGGTGTTTCGAGAACAGAGCTGTCTTGTTAGCTGTTGCTGTATTTCACATTCATGAGGTAAATGTTTTCTTGCTATTAGACTTTGGAGACACCTAGGACATTACGCAGGAAGACAGATGTGATGTTTGGTGGCAGTGAGATGACAAAGTGGTCCATCTACAGTGACAGTACAACATGCAACACTGCATACTGATCACAGTGTCAGTGAAGTGAGGATGGATACAGACAGTTAAAAGAATACTTGCACATATTGGGAAATATGCTTGTTTGTTGCTTTACTGTCAGTTGAAAGATGGCCCTGTTCTATCCAGTTAAGCAATGGCAGTGTGACAGCGCGCCAGTATGTACAATACCAGAACCTTGAAACAGAAGCAGCTAATTAGAATTTAGACAGTCACGATGGAGTTAGGCATCTACTGAGTTAATAAGACCATAGAGGGTTTTTGTGTAGGTTAGGTTTTATACTTAACTTAAAAGTTAAAAAATAAGACCGTCCTCCTGAGAATTTCAACAGCATTAGCTCCTTCAGCAAGTGCTCCAAAAACGACCCCTGTTTATATTCAATTAACAAAGTACCTGGGGAGCAAAAAAAGGAAGTCAGGTGACATTGACACAGCATAACAAAGTTCAGAAAAGGAGGAGGTGGATGGACAGATCAAAACATAACCCTTTAGCTGGTAATTTGAATCAGATGTCTACATTGGTTATCATTGTAACCATACAAACAACGGTCCCTTAACCTTAATGTAGTCACTTTGGTCAATACCACAATCTTTCCCTACATGTAAACAAGTTGTTCTCAAGCCTCAAGCATCAATCTAACCAAACCTTAACACTGTGGGTAAGGCTTGGTTAGGTTAGACAGTAAGTTACACAGTTAGTATGCTGGCTGTATATTGGAATTTTGGCCATTCTTTTTCAAAATAAATTAATGCAAACAGTTTGTAATACATCATCAGGGGATGTTTACAAGCAGTGTTGGCAATTTAGCACCTTTGTTGCCAGATTTACCCACATTTCACACCCCTTAAGCGACTTTTCTTCACAAGAACACCTAGCAACAAATCTAGCAACTTTTTGAACAAACCTTAGACAACTTTCTGTAGAAGATAATGGCCAGGCACACCTCTCTTTGCATCTCATTTATGTGACCATACAGCTGCTGACACAGATGTGATGGGCTTCTAACTTTCTCTCTCAGTGGTCATTTTACAAGTAAATATAACAAGAATCACAACATAGCTGCTGGCTTTAACTTATGTGTGTGGTGATTTTTTTTTTCAGACGACACTGTTATTTAATCAGGGTTTTAGCAGCAGAGCAGAAGCTTGGTAATGGCTTGGAAGTGACGGCTGGTGAACATTAATCTTAATGGGCTGCATTTCAGTCACTATTTCATACTTGTTTTTTTGTCTGATAAACAGAAACAGAAAAAAAACATGTACATGAGAGCAGCTTTATTGGGAATTCGGCTTTACTAAATTACTCTATATTCTGAGCACAGAGAATAGGAGAGAAGCAGATATAGGGCGGTCCAGCCATGTACTAGGTTTTGAGCTAGTGTTTTTAAACAATGGTTTTTAAAAGTTTTGGAAGGTAAAGACAAATGTGTCCTCCTGCTGACAGGGACATAATATCAAAACACACTTCCATGTGTTATTCTTTAGGGCATGAATAAATTATGTACTTTATTGTTTAATTTGTTGCTGTTCAAACCAGTAATGTACCGAACTCTTAGTAATAATGTGAAAATAGTCAGAAACAGGGACATAATGTCACAGCATCATGATCGGTGATGCAGATGGTTGCCTGAGTAACAATCCATTTGTCAAGCAGGAAAAATTTGAATGAACCGCAGTGGGTATTTAACTACATGAACAAAAATATTTCAAACCAACAACTAGATTTTTAACTTCTCTCTCCAATTATCTGCAAAAAAAAATTATGACAGACTGGAACAGGACATACTGTACATGTTACAGCAGCATTCTTCTAATAATGCCAATAGCCACAGAATGAAATGATCACATAGATCCTGTAGTCACAGCACTTCAAAGCATTTCACTTGTTGCTATATATGATTCAGCTAAATTACACCAAAACTATTACACCACATTACTAATGTTCACATAGACACCAGAGGGCTCTTTCCCTGAAAAGCACATACAACTGTGAACACTTATTCACTTCCTTAACTTAACTTTTGTCCAGGAACAATTCTGGTTTGCAGCCAGGCATTAAAAACAATAGATCACAGAAGTACACCGATGACAACTAATAAAAACAACCCCCAGACCACAACATAAAAACAATAAGATAAGAAAAAATAGACATTATTGATCCACACGGGGAAATTAAAGTAAATATACAAATGAAAATTAACAAAAAATAAATAAAATTAACAGCTACCATTCTTGATAAAAGTGTATGATTAATACCCATACAAAATAAGCAGCCAAATAAAGTATAGTTTTGGGTAAGAGAAGTGCAGGTGTTCCACACTGTATATTTATGTACATATTATATGGACAGATTCACATGGCTATAGTAACATGAGAATTTTCACAGCACCGTGTCTGTGGTTTGAACATCCTATAGATACACCCCAAAGTAAAGAGGTCAAACCCCCCTACGTTATGAGCACCAAATGAACTGCTACCAGCGCGCTAGGTATTCAATACTGACGTGTATTGAAAGCTCGCATTCAATTCTTGGTCAAATTCTTCAGTCAGATATTTCCTTTTCTAAACATTTCTTTTCCCCAAGCAAAGCTATCCAAAAAAAATGAAAAAGGTGATGAAGCAGTAAACAGGGCTATAACCATTTCACCTATAACCTTTTCACCTTATTTGACACTGACCACATTTTCAATCCTGTTTTCATTTGTCAGACTAAGGGCCTCTTGTAATTCACTCTTTTTTTATTCTTTCACATCGGAAGAAAGTGAAGTTCTTAATGGGGCAGCTAGAATCTCATTAGATTAGTAATAGATTACCAGGTGTCCATAGGAAAGAGTGTGTAGTCAGTATGTATGCAGATTAGTGAATTTAATGCTGTGTGCATTTCCTATGTGTGTGATCTTTCACCTTCCTTTGCGCAATAGGTGTTATGTTGTATGCAATTCAGCTCTGCTACAACACAGGTGAATAAGAGCTTAGACCTTTGCTGTCACCTCCACAAAACTCCATCGGTGAATCATCCAACATCACAAAACACGACAGACATGCAGACAGCAGGCTTAGCTCAGCAGGTGGTGTGTGTGTGTGGTGTTTGGTTCTTGGGCTGCCAAAATGGTTTTAAAACCAGATCCGCTTAAAATCAAACATCAGTATGCAATACTTGTCTTCCATGGTCCTGTAAGGTGAATGAAAAAGTTTCCAAGCAGTCACATTTTTACCACAGCATGACTAAATACAATTCTTCACTTTCAGTTGCTATTCATGGCTTTTTTTTTTCAGCAAACACAGTCAGTGAGCAAAGGGAATGAATGAGGTGCATTTATGAAAGTGTCAAATTCTCTCAATAACTCATTAGTCTCTCTTTCTTTTAACTCTTCTAGCTTCTTCAGTGTTCTTGCTTTTCTTTCTGCATACAGCCAATAGGTTGACTTTGTGACAGTCATAATCATTCTGGCAACATCGGGATTGTTTAAGTATATCTTACTTCAGTGACTCTCTTGGTCCAGTAGTCAGACATGGCAGTAAAAGTGTTACAGGGAATTGGAGGAAAAAGGTGGGAAATGGTTTTAAAAGTTTTGTCATTTTTGGTAGTATCACATGTTCAGTTATACAGTACAGTGAGTGAGACGCAGAGATTTATCAGTGTGGATAGACCCACCACAAATGCTGCTCTGCTAATTGGATTATAAATGAGTGGAAAATGTAGGTTGTCGTTGAACATGTCAGGGATATTTCCTTTTTCCTGTAGGGCAAAATGAGTTTTCCTGACATCAATCAGCCCCGCAAATTAATTGTTATTCCCTCACAACATTAAGCCATGATTCAAAGCTACCTCAGAAATCAATGCCAAGAATTATTTAAAGCTCTCCAGCATTGGAATCATTTAAGTGTGATGGCAACTGTGAAATCCAAAACAAATCCTTTAACAGTGTGTGGTGTTGTGAAATGAGTTGGACAATGTACCAATTTCTCTCAACAGTATATATGGAAACCTAAATACAGAATTTAACTTATTTTTCAAACGTTTTCCCATCTGTCTGTTTTGAGATTTCAAGATTTGTAGTCAGTGCTCTGTAAAATCCAAACCTGTAGTAAAGCACTTAAATAGAATCAGTTATGCCTGAAACTGGAACTGTTGCATCATATACAATAAATTCTCAAATAATGGCCAGAGCCTTTATAATTTTAGCATCATTAGTTTATCATATTTATCATGTTTAACATATCTGCTCTTGTTTTAATTGCTGTTAATGCAAACTTAATTCCTCTATGTTAATCTTTTGTCTTGATAAATTCAGCATAAAATACCGTAACAGAACCCTGCTCTCATTCTCAGAGTTTCTTTTTAACAGAAAGGCTACATTTTATTCATAAATTGCTTTCAAGCTATTGTGAATATGTTTCATATTAAAACTCTTCCAATTGTTGTAAAAGCATAAACCCTCCTGTTCCTGGGGGCTTTTTAATGGGAGCCATCTACAGAAAGTGGTGAGTTTCCTTGACAGTAGCTTAAAGCAAAAAAAGAATAAAGAGAGTAGAAGTGAGTAACTGTTTCGTAAATGAAAACAGCACTTGTTTTTAAGAGAGAAATTCAGAACAGCAGGGTGGTGAGTATGACATCACAGTATTGCATTACTGTTTGCATTACTGCTGTTAATTTAGCATGTGAGCCACCGACAACCTCAAATTGCTATATATATATAGATAGAAAGATAGATAGATCTGTCTATCGACACACACACACACGTAAAAAAGAGTTAATGTGTGAGGCCTTTTTTACATTACAAATAGCAGGTCCAGGGCCCTTTCTCCTCCGGTCATTCATTCCACAAACTGAGTGACAGGAGGACAGTCTTGTCTAGCTGAAGTCCCAGGAGATCAAGAAGAAAGCGCTGGGGGCAGAGTCTCGGATCTCGTAGTATTAAAGTGGATGACGTCCCACAGTTGCCAGGTTAATGAAGGGGGAATGAAAACAACAACCAACATGACTCTCTGGATATGTAGTAAAATGGTCAATGTCTGGGGTGCAGAAACTTTCCTTTTCCTGTCCACCCAAACTGTCTGAGAGCTATTGACAGTAGCAATGGGATCTGGAATATTTTCGTGTTGCCATGCGTCTGTGAAAAACTTTAGAGAACACTCACAGAACAATGATCTCACATTGCCCCTGATGATAATAGGGAGATAAACTTGTCTTGATTAGTTTCTGTTGTCTGGGCCCAGCTCTCTTAACTCATCTTTTCATTATTACTCTGCATTCTCTGTGAATCAGAGCATCCTAATGCTGGTTTCTGCAGGGATGTCCGTTGTTCTGTTCACCACGCTGGCCAGCTTCAGTGTGAGCAGCTGGTCCCTGGTGTAAGTAATGCAAACGTGGAGTTGACCAGCAGGGAGAAAAAAGGAGCAGAACTCTCTCTACAAGTATGTTTACAGAGGGTGCAGCCTAAATAAGTTACTGGTATAAATCTAAACTAAGTATGATAAAAATAAGAAAGCTAAAAGACTGCAACAGGCTGCATGCACAGTCAGCACACACACACAAAATGTATATGTTGTAGTCAGTGTAGTCAGTTCCTGTCGGTAATTATACATAATGTGACTCTGTGCTTGGGCTCATGCTATTTCTGTATACAGAGCTTATGAATGAATCAGTGCTATGCTACAAAAAGACAGCAGCCATTTTTTTAACCAACAGAGGCATTTTATCATTGTTCATCCATAAAGCTTAATCTGTTAACATGGTCATCTCAGTTTGAGAATTGGTTTTGCAAGTCCTGCCACTGAAATTAAAACCACAAGGGACCAAACAGTGTATCAAAACTATTTATCACAATAAAGATATTAATGTTTGCCTGCAATGGATGGATGGATGGAATAATTGTATATATACTGTGTATGCACTGATCAGACACAACATAAAAAACAGCTATCAGTTTAATGTTGTGACTGAATGTATAACAACAGGGAAATCCACAGTGAGGAGGACCTGGAAAACAGCCTTTTGGTTCAGGAATTAAATTCCTTACTTACACAGGCCTTTGGTACACAGGCAGTCAGAAGAGCAGGCAGTTAAATCTGGCCAGGAGTAGGCAGAGGCACAGACAGACTAAACTAACATTAATCAAAAACCAGGAACACTAAACACGAGGAGAAATGCTGTAACGCTTCACACCTAGGACGGAGATGAATTAGCACAGACGAAGGGGAGCATAAAGACTAAATACACTAGGTAGGGGAAGACAGTGAGACACAGGTGAAACCGATCAGGGCAGGGCAAACAATCTCACTGCTGGGAGATGTGCAAGGACTGCAACTGAGGATCTGAAATAAACGAGGTAAATAACACAAAATAAAACAGAAAACAGTACAACAGTGCAACCCCACCCACCATAGATATATTATGCAGAGGAATGAAGTGTACCATTTTAGAAAATCTACTCACCAATATGGGGATAGTTGTGTTACTGTGACCAGACCAGGGGCGATAGGACACCCAGAGACATCTTGTTCTGGGCACACACCAAACATGCAGCCACATATTCACCAACCTCTATTTTGATCTACGGCGCACAAAGTGTTGGATTATGATAAAGATGGTCTGCCCTATCCCAGGATGACAGGAGAAGAGGGAGATGTGAGCCCAGTGGATGACCTGAAACCAAAGACAGGAACAAAAAAACTGGTTTCGGGGCAAACGTCCAGAGCGGATTGTTAACTTTAGCCGGTCTGACCCTTTCCTCGATGCCCAATGTCAAAGTGCCCACAACACAGGGGGAGGGCAAGATGTTGTTGGGAGGCCTACAGGAGGAGTCAAGGTCAAATGGGCTGGACAGCATTAGGCTTAATGTTTTTAGAAACAAGAGGGTATGACAAGGAAAAGTTAAATCTATTGAAGAAAAGTGCCCACCTTGCTTTCCTGGCACTAAGCTACTTGGTGGTTCGGATGTACTCAAGGTTTTTGTGATCAGCTCCTTTCCTTTCCTTTTCAGCTCCTGCCTCAGAACATCTAAGAAAACAATAGGGAGTCCTGGTTCAGGGAAACTGTGAGGCATCAGTAGTCACATCACATCATTGTGTTCCAACTGCAATTTTCAACTGCTGAGTGTTGGAGAGTGCAGAGAGAGGAAGGGGAAAAATTACAGTAGTCACCCCTGTGATGCAGCCTGTCTAATGGTATGGTGCAGACACAACAAATGCACCCATACAATAACCCAGCAAAAATGGAAAAATTAGACTGTTGATAAAATAAAGTCTGAGTCAGAATTACACATTAATAATAATCATTATCGCTGTCATGATTACATTGTTGAAAACAATGTAAGACGAAGCAAAACAAAACAAATAATGCTGAAAGGGTTTTCAGGTAAAGCTTGGAAATTTTATCTGAGCAAAAAAAGTTTATGCTTATACACATTCACATTTTTGTTAAGCATTTACACTTTTAGCTTTTTCTAGCAAAACCCACTGCCAACTGGTTGTTGTTGTTGAGAATACATTTATCATGATGTTGTATGTATGCAAGTAAAACCAGGAGCAAACTAGAGGGTAAGCAGAGAGAATGTAGAGATCTGTCATTACAGAAAGGAGCAGCACCAGCCTGCATGCTACACAAGAGACCATGGAATAGCATGGAATTATGTACAATCAGAATCAGAATGTAGAATATAGAATCAATTACAATATAGATAATATCTGTTTATTCAATTTCCATTGTTGGAGATCTCCTGGTACATTGTACAATATTTTAGCCATTCATAGTTGTATGAGGTCAGTTTATTGTATTATTAGATGCTACACTGGATTGTTTGTTGTTTATTAATATGTCTGCCTAAGTCGATGAGGGATTGATGATAAAAAGTGCCAGACATAAGAGTTAAACTATTCATTGACTCATTCATTCATTTCATATGAGAAATCCCATAATTTTGAAGTAATTTTCAAAAAGCATATCAGCCAGACAGCAGTAAGGTTTTTTTTTGTTGTTGAGGTTTAGCTAAATTACAAAATTAATGTTTTTTCACATTATATCGCAGTATATATTTATAAATTCTTCCCTACAAATGTTACCTGACTGTGTTGACTGAGTTCACAGCAGAGTAGCAGTAATTTTATTTAAATAGATTATATATGCCCTTTTCAGTCCACTGCATATTGTCTCACCTGCAGATCAATGAGGCTCATAATAGGAGTTGGTCTTCACTGCTGTGATAACTGAATGAAATAATTACACTGGAGCGAATGATCTTAAGAAGAAAGGAGGAATGCATTATATCACAGGTTGTGTTGGAATTGATATATATAGAGAGTAAAATTCAGATCAAAGCTGTGAAAATTAGTGAGTAATATAAAAAGGCATGCAACTATATCAGGGTGCTGAGCAACTAGAATTTTTAAACTAGATGCGAATAATGCAACCACATACAGAGTAGTGACGGTTTGGGGGGGGGGGGGGGGCTCTATTACCTTGTAGGAATGGAGTTTGTTGCAAAAATGAATAGCTGTGGCCCAAAGCTGTCTTGATATTATATTATATTTTTGATACTATGTTAGGTTGGATTTACTGTGGGACTAGGATCAGTAATGTGCACTGAATGTGAAACTTGAAAATTCACTCAAAAAGAGTGGGTTTTAGTAATGGTCTGGTGGGGATTTAAGCCTTAAAAGCGCCCGTCAGTTCTATTATTACTGTATTTTTTCATCAAGAAATTAAAAAATTATTTAGTGTCAATAAAAAAAAACACTGTTAAAATGGGACTATATTTTTGCCATGATTTAAATGTCAATATCTGGTTATTGATTGATTCATTGGATGTATTAACCACATGCTCCTACCATGTAAAACAGATTTAACATGACATCTTTTCATATCTTCTCTGCTGTCAGTAAGTGCAGCTGTTTTGGCCTGCTGAAAAAAATGCCAAGAAGGGTAATGGTGCCGATCTCAACCGGCTTTAGCACAAAAGATTGGACAGGAGGAAAAGTTAGCGAGGGATGACAGAGGCAAGTAGAGTGAGAAGCAGCAGAGACTAGAAGGAGAGACAGAATGACAAACTGGCAGAGGGAAGAGATCGAGATATGAGAGAATGAGAACAGTTAAGTGAAGAACTGAATGTAAGGAATGGAGAGCCATATGAAAAATAGGACAGGAGAAGTATGGGAGAGGAACAGAAACAAAAAGTGGTGGAGAGAGGTAAAGACTGAGAGAAGTTTGTGTATCACTGCCACAGTTTCATCTAGGCCTTGTGCTATGTTTTTGTCTGCTCAAATAAATTCCACCACAGTAACATACTCATATATTACCTATAGAAGCAATATACATAAAAATATATATTTCTATGTAAATACCTGTTCACCGATGGTCCCCATCCTACTGGACGGAACTTGAAAATATATACAGAGATAGAATTTTGTATCATATCCATGAAAACTAGAGAGTTTAGTTGCTGCCAGCGGTATTTCAACTAAGTACTGAGAAAAGGGCCTGAATACTTGTGTTAATGTGATATTTCAGTTTCTTGTTTTAATACATTTATAGAAATTTCAAAATTTCTGAAAAATAAATCTAGTATACCAAATAATGGAGGCTGAGAGAGAGACTGAGTGGGTGAAAAGCCAAGGTTCTCATACTTGAGATTTGATGAGTCAATTGGAGACTGATGTGGAGGAAAAATGGTTTCCAGGTGAGAGAGTCATGCCACTGGCACACACACACACACACACACACACACACACACACACACACACACACACACACACACAAAGGAACTGGAGACAAGAAGGAGACAGGGAAAAAACAGGTACACAAGGGAAAAGTGGAGTCACGGCTGGAGCTATAACATGGCATGAGTCTCTTGGCAGTAAGCAACATTTTGGTTCCAGGCATTTGAACAGATGATAGCAGACTAAGGTAGCTTCCAAATCTTGCAACACTGATGAAGATTGCCTACACAGATGACACCCAGAGAGACCATGAAAGGGGACATATGTGGTGGCACTGGTCAGGGAGTTATGGATGTACTCAATCAATGGCAATTGCAAGCTCCAAAAGGATGGCTGCTTCTGGTAGTTTAGTAAGGATAACTGTGCTGTAAACTGATGGGGATAGTCAAGTCACAAAATCCACAATGATGTGGGACTAGGGATGGGCGGAAACAAGCAGAGGGCGTAGCAATCCAGCCAGAGGCTGTCGGGATGACTTGCTGTGAGCACAAGCAGAGCAGCTGGAAGGGTTACTTGTGTATCTGGAGACATGTTGGGGCCAAGAGAAGCATTGTTTCATGAAAGCAAGGGTGTGGTTGAGCGTGGGTAACATGAGAGTTTAGAAAAATGCTTCACTCGAGAACTTGCAGAATCAGGCAAAAAGCAAACGGTTAGGTGGACCATTACCTGGGTCTGGATGGTTGCGCTGCACCTTCCTGATGAGGATCTCTACTTCCCATGTCACTAATGCCACCACAAAGGATGGAGCAGGCATGGTCACAGACATGGAAGATGGTGTCTCTGGGTTGACTGGTAGGAGAGGGTATTTGGCCTGACATTGCGAGAACCAGGGCAGCAGGTGAAGTTGAACCTCCATAGGAAAGAAGCTTACTCAGCCTAAGATGATTGACAGAGTCGAGTTAGTGGTCATTCCATATTACAGTTTTTGTAATAAAACGGCTGCATCTGCTTCAGTTTGATGGGTTTTGCATATGTGTCACTACCTGGATCTTTGCTGGGTCTGTGTTCACCTGCCTCTGCTCATAGCATTGCTGGAAATTCATTTTTTTATTGGGGGGGGGGGCTTTTACGAAACAGCTTATTCTCCAAAAAGTGATGCAGCACCAATCTGACCTGTTGAGCATGTTCCTTCATTTTCTTTTCAGTTTGTTGTCCGGGTACATAAAGATGAACTGATTGTGCATGTCACAGACGATCTCATTAATCAAAGCTTTCTAATATGGCTGGGGCATTGCTGAGGATGGAGGTCATTACTAGGCAGTTGGAGGCCATCTTCCTCTTGTCGCTCTCCCTGAGCCAAGTAGGATGTTTTTGAAGATCCAGCATGGAAAAAAAATAGTTGCATGTTGAAGAGGCTAAAAAGCAGAGTGGATGAGAAAGAAGGGTAAATTTGTTTTTAATGGTTATTATAGCCCATGGTAGTCAATTTAGGGGGTGCATGGAGTGGTCTTTTTTATACACAAAGAAGAAGGGAGAGCTAACAGGAAAACAGAAGAACCGGATTAAGCGGGCTGCCAGGGATTCATGACAATACTTTTTCCTTTGCCTCTCTCTCAGGAAGGGAAATGTTTGAGGGCAAAAGAGCTCTGGATAGCATTTCTATTGCACAATAATAAGGGAGATGAGGAGGCAAAGTCAGGGCTTGCTTTTTACTAAATACCTCAGTTAATTCATTGGGAGCTAGGGCCCATGTTCCAAGATGGATGGCCTCCAGCTGGTTAACTCAAAGGATGAGGGTCAGAGGCACAAAGTGGTGGGTTATCCAAGCCAAAAGCCTGCCATCCAGAGACTTGACTGAATTGTGGGAAGATCCTTAGTAGGGATCCCAGGCCTCAGCAGCAAGTGTGGAGTCAATTAAATTTTTGTCTGTGCTGGAATCTACCTAGGCAAGTAGGTAGTTTCATTATACCATAGAAGAGAACCATTAAATTCCATGCAAGAGTGAGGGGTTAAGGAAGAGCTCTTTGTATCAGTCATCAGGACCTCTCCAGTCCTTTTGGCCAGAGGGGACAGATATCAAGGATGTGTCTATCCTGGCCACAGTAAATAAAGCCCTAAAACAACAACTGACATCAAACAAGACTTCTCCCTGCTCCATTCTTGGAGATGATTAACTAAATTGATAGAGAGAGAATAGGAAATCCAAAAAGCCAGTCTATTCTCTAGCAAGTTAATCCTTGAAAGTATCTCCAGATCATAAACACCCTCTGCATAGTCATCATTCCACCCCTTCTCAGCTGTAATCCTGAACTCTATAACACATTCTGACTCTGTATGGCCTGTCAGAAGTCATTTACCAGCCCCTTTTCCCTGAAGGGGATGGCTTAAAATTTTTTTTGTCTTATTTCAGAGACAAAATCACTAAAAGGATTACATAGCAGTGACTGATTTTCCCACAAAGCAGAAGCCCACTGAGAGGTTTTCCCTATTTATAACCCCATAATATAAGCTACACAAGAGTTATCTGTAGAGTAAGTGGCCGCCTACTGCTAAAACACAAGGTATCACTGCTAGAGGAACCAGCGACAGTCCCCCACATCCACAGAGTAGCATCCTGGCATTGGAATAAAACTCAAGGGAGAGTTAGGCTGTAGTGGCTGAGGCTACAGATTAGTTGGCAGCACTGGTGGAACACCAGCTGGTGGAGCGGCTGCAACTGCAGCAGGAGTGCTAGAGAGATGGGAGGAAGCTTGATCCATTCAACTTCTAAGCTGGGGTATACTGGTAGTACATTGTCTCGACAACCTTGCTAGGAACCTGATCATGTTAGCTGACAGGTGCATCCTAGGTGGCAAGGGCAAGGTGAAGTATATCTGTGTCCGCTTGATCCATAACGACTAGATTGTTCTGTTATGGATTGTTAGAATCTGGAACGAAACAGACAAAGAAATAAGGTGATGTAGAACAATGGGTTTATTGCGAATAAAGGGAAATATTTTTGTGGTGGAAGGGAGGCTGGCTGAGGACAGGCAGGCAGATGAATGAGGGGGCTGGCTGGCAGGCAGGAGTGGCCTCGTTGGACAAGGAGGGATCATAGGAAGAGGGTGAAGAGAATCCTGAACAGTTAGTCTAGAGCACAAGGAAACATTGGAAATAACTCTAGTATACAAAAGACTGGCTTGGCCAAAAGAATAACTACCTCTGGCAGAACAATCTGGCAAAGAGCTCTTTGTCCTCCCAGCTAATTTTCTTCATAAGTTTAATGTTAAATTAAATTAA
The DNA here is from genome assembly GCA_016859345.1 of Istiophorus platypterus. NCBI lineage: Eukaryota > Metazoa > Chordata > Actinopteri > Istiophoriformes > Istiophoridae > Istiophorus > Istiophorus platypterus. The sequence goes on along the minus strand of CM029126.1, from coordinate 25,103,744 downwards.
GTGTATGGGTTTTAAGTTTACAATATATAATGTTGTCATCCTGATGACCTAATTAATTGATCTTTATAACCCAATCTACCTGCTGCATAAACAAACGGGTCACCTTCACGACACAGCTGAAGTCAGCAGGGACAGGTGAGCCCTGTTACAATCTTAACACTGGATGAGTGTAAACAGGTCTTGATATCAGTATGGTTTTATATATATACAGTCTATGCAGGGGTTAAGTTTTCTCAGAATATGGCTTTCGTCATATTCAAATCAAAATGTTTTCTGTGAAGACCTGTTTATTCACTAAAACCAATTTTTTTGACTGGGGTTTTCTCTGTTTTGAAATGATAGAGGACTTTGGCAAATATCTTTAGGTAAGGTTCCGTGAGCAAGGTCAGCCCTGCAGCTCAGCCCTCGCTGGACACTCAAAGGCAGCCAAGCTCGTAATCAACAATCCAGAGTAAGGCCAAGTTTAAGGGAACCAGAATGTGCAAAGGGACAATGCTCAAAATTGCACAGCTGTACTCCCAGACAAGCACAATCAAAATGGAAGCAACCCACGTGTGGTGTCATCCAGCAGGATTGACTTTCTTTTCAAGGAGGTGCTCCTTTCAAAACGTTTTAATGTACCTGGGACAATGATCAAAAAAGTTCTTTTTACATTTAAGAGATATTGTTTAGCTGTCAAAATTGAAGTTTCCAGTTGTTGAGGACCATGGGCAAGGCTGTGGTCCTCAAATGAGGACAAGAGCGAGTAAGAGACCCCCCTGGGGAGCCATACAGGGACGAGACAGTACCTTCAGACAAGCTTTGAGAACCCACAGTAAAAGCTTAGCTTCAGGGTTAGCTTTCAGTTAGCTTAATTACAGGTTGCCAAAGTGGTGCCAATGGTCCATCTACTGACATGGTATTTACTCAGTCACAGGCACTCAACAAGAATCACAAATATTCATGTAATATAATTCATGCGTAGACAAAATACAAAGAAAGCAAAGCAAAAGCACAGCAGTAAGATAGCAACACTTCCTATTGGCGTGTCATGCGTGGATTTAGTTGACACGGTGGATTCGGTGGATTTAGATGACACAAAGCTCCCATTCAAAACTTTACAGAATTTCTAACTTTACACAGGTCTATATAAGGTTTAACTCACTCACAAAACACAAGTTAGCTTTGCAGTTTGCTACTGATTAGGTTTTTTGTGCACTGTGTTCTGCCAGAGACATTATGGGAGGAGTTCCAAAATTGTTTTCCTCGTAGGGTTTCCGTAAAACTATCCACTAGGTTATGACAAACTACCACTTGTGTTTTTCTTTTTGCCAACAAAACAAATGCCCACATCCTACCAAATAAGTTCAAAAATTTAGTTTAGTTATGAATTTGGGGAATATTATTCAGCATTATTACACATACACAATTTAACCTTTCACTACTGAGCTGGCTTTATGGAGTCAGGCATAATAAAACCAAAACCAAATTCACATCAGTTGCCTACCAAGAAGAGTTTCTAAATAAGAAATTTTTACCTATTTGGGGAGAAAGTTACCAACTAGACGAGAGAGCAAAGAATCTGGAGTAGTTAGTGATTGAGATGTGACCCAAAGAATTTCAGAGAAATACCAAACTTGTACATGTTTACTGCTACTGCTACAAACTAAAATGCTGCACAAAAACAACAACACAAAACACACTAGCTGAGCAAACATTACACGGTCCAGAAAGTCTGGAAACAATAAAACTGATGAATGATGAATAAGCTAAGTTGATATTGAAAGGGATGTATGGAGTGATATGAAAATGGCCGGCAGGACTGACCATCACCTGAGAGTAGCTTGTAGGAGTGGTGATAATATTAGATAAAGCCAATTTTTATATTAAGTGCCAAGTGACAGCATCATGCCATGAGGAGGCTTCTCAGCAGCAGAGATAAGACAACTTGTTAGAAATGAGCAAAGGATGAATGTAGCCAAATACAGAGAAGTCCTTGAATAAAATCTGCTCCAGAATGCATAACCTGAGACTGGGGTGATGGTTCATCTTTCAACACAACATGCTCCTGAGTTGAAGACAATGATGCTTCCCAATGAAAGTGACAGATTTTGAGAGGATGTACAAGGAAGAATGGGATAAGCTCCCCAAATCCAGGTATGCAAAGTTTGTAGAGATTTACCCAAGAAGAACTGAACCTGTAAAGTAGTGAATCAGGGATCTGAATACTTTTGTAAATTAGAGATTTCAGTTTTTGAACTTTAATCGATTTGTAGGAAAAAAATTAAATCTGCTTTCTATTTGAAATTATGAAGTGTGCAAAATTGCACTTTTATACAATATAAATGAAATCAACAGCACAATAAACCATGGAAAAAGTTAAGTGGTCTGAATAATTTCAGAAGCTTCATATGGAGGAAAACAAAGAGGGAGAGCTGTAATTGTACCTTGTAAAATATTGTGACAAATTGTGTTCCATGTTTTTCTATGAATGCACTATAATTGCTGATTTAGGATGCAACACCATCTGTGTTGGATCCCTTTACTTGTATGCAATAAGACTGTGACACTGGAATAAAAATGCTAGATGGCTAGGGCTGGATGCTATTTTATGAAGAAATTGGGCATATGTATACCATAAACTGCAGTGATCAGGATCTCTTTTTCAGCAGCAAACATATTAGTCTTTGGGTGAAAAAAGTCAGTTCGGAATTATTTTCAACCAGATTAAGGTTTGAACAGATCTCCTTTAAAATAAAAAAATCTATTTTTAAGTGAAATCTGGAAATTAAAATTTAATAATAAATAACTCAAGAATCGGGGGCATGAATTGGGAGCGTGCAGGTCATGTGTAGTAGCCATCATGCACACGTTAATGTGAGAAGCAAACTTTTCATCTTTACTTGGATGTTACAGCATGAAAAAATGTCCCTGGTAGAGCCCCCATAACCACACCTTCTCAGTTGATTTCAGTATTAACAAGACATACAGTGAGGCTGATCTCTTTAGTTCCCACACCCACACTTTCTTGTGTCTCAGTCAATAAGCTTGTAGATAATTTCATTTTTAAAATCACAATTCTTATTGATGATATGCACCTACAAAGTTGAAGTTGGTCTCTGTTAAGAAAATTTCTCCATGGAGAAATGGCAGGTTGGTCAGAATTTAGGAATAGAGTTTCTGAAAACTAAAACCAGGTTGTGAAAAACAAATCTCCAGGTTCAATATGACATCTCTAAAGAGAGACTTCAAATCTATTCTTTAGAACTGAGAAATGCATGGGAATCCTTTTTCCCTGAAATTATCAGCAATAAAAATAATAATGCATGTGCCTTGTTTGCTACCGTCGACAGGCTAACAAACCCTCCTTTGTCGGTAGACTGAACCTCTATCTACCAGGGTTTGCAATTAATTCGCTTCCTTCTTCACTGAAAAAATTCGGAAAATTAGACAAACAGTCAGAGCCCACATATCAGGTACAGGATATATGTTGCCCCCATGTCCACTTAAAATCAACTCATGAATCATGACACAATTTGATCGTATCAAACAGAAAAAAAACAATCAACAGTCTAGACACATCTCTAATAAATAATTATCTATCAAATTTCCCATTTTTTAGCAAAATCCTTGAAAAAGCAGTTTTCAACAGCTGAACAACATCTTGGCCCTAAATCACTGTTTTGATGTCTTCTAGTCAGGATTTCAATTACACCACAGCACTGAGACTGCTCTTATTAAGGTCTTCAGTGACATTCACTTAAACCCAGACAGTGGCTGAATTTCAGTGTGTGTATTGCTGTATCTCAATGCTGCTTTCAAAACACTTAAACACAAAATATTACAGTATTGAATGGAAATCTGGGTGGGACTTTCTGGCACAGTACTTAACTGGTTTGAGTCTTACTTAAAGAACAGGAACTACTTTGTATCTGTAATTACACATCTGAGTGGACAAAAATGAAATGCGGAGTTCCCCAAGGCTCAATTCTCAGGCTTCTTTTGTTCAATGTCTACATGGTCCCACTAGCTCAGATTCTGGTAAGCAACACATTATGCTACCACAATTATGCAGATGGCAGTCAAATTTGAATAACCATGTTACCAGCGGACTATAATCCCAAACAAGATCTGAGGAGGTGCATTGAAAAAAAACTGTATGCACCAGAATATCTTCAATTAAACAAAGATAAAACTGTAGTAATTGTTTTTAGAAACAAGGAAAAATAATTAAAAGTCGGCAATCAGCTTCAGTTGGTAATGTTAAAAACAACAAAACAATCTCGGTGTAGTCATGAACTCAGACATGAATTTTAAAAGCCAGATCAGACAGTTACAAGGTCAGATTACTATAACCATAAGAACATATCTAAGATTAAAGGATTTATATCTCAGCAGGATTTGGAAAAAAGTTGTCCATACATTTCTCTTCACTTTACTACTGTCGTGTTCACAGGTCTAAAAATCAATCGATCTAAAAATCGATCCAAAAAGTGCAGCTGATTGAGACCATTGCTCAATTCATCAATAAGACCAAGACCAATAAGACCAATTCTCATATCTGCCTGTCAAAGATCTGATTTCAGAATACTACTGTTGCTTTGTAAAGCACTGAATGGTTTAGGGCCAAAATACATTTCTGGTCTGCTGCTACATTATGAACCATTAATATGCCTCAGGTCATCTGGGACAAGCCTGTTTTTGGTCCTCGAAGCCAAAACAAAACATAGAGAGGTGGCCTTCAGTTTTTATTCTCTACATATCTTGAACAACCTCCCAGCGAACTGAATGTTGCAATCCTCAGTTCTTTTAAATCAAGGCTGAAGACTTTCTGTTGTAAGCTTCCTTTTATTAATTCAAATAATTACTTATTACACTGCAATGTAACTTTTACTCTTGTATTTTTATCAATTTAACGGTTTTTAATTCCCATCTTAACGCTTTTTTGAATTCCCTTATGTTGCTTTTGCATTTCATGTTTTATGTTTCATGTAAGGCACCTTGAATTTCCTTGCTGTTGAAATGTGCTATACAAATAAGCTTCCCTTGCCTTGCCTTGTGTTGTCTAGTTCTGGGATCTAATTGTGGAATTTTTTGCCTCTGGAACTCATGACAGCAACATCAGTTGAGGCCTTTAATCTTTGATTTTATGTTTATCCAGTTTGCTTCAAGCATTGAACTCTCAAACATTGAAAAATCACTGATAACCAGGAAGCTCATTTGGTTGTATAAACTGCTGCTATCGTGACTTATTTGACTTTGATGCAGCACATCAGTGTTTGAGGGTTTGTTTCAGTCTGAGATGAATGAAACGTTACAGATATATACGTGTAAAGGTATTTATCACAGAAAATTTCTGTCATGGGCTAATTTGCAATTCTGCCATTTCTGTCCTCTGTTAAACATCCTCCAACATTCCCTTTCAGAGGAGATGGAGACTTACATTAACCAGGATTAAATGCCTTCAGAGTTGTCATACAAAGCCTGATCAAACCACTGGAGTCTCGCAAGATTAATTTGGTTCAATAATAATTGCAAATGCCACAAAATGACTCACACAAAGTGAGTGCAGGACAGTATTTACAAGGGGGGTGTTTAATTATGATAAGGAAGTAAAATCTAATTTATCATTTTAGAATTTTAATTGATTAATTCAAATCATTTCCCCCCTTTACTGCTGGAAATAGAGAGTGGGTGCTGAAAGGAATATTAGGAGTATTATGAAATAAGCTCTTGCATTTGAAATGAATAATGTATTGGTATAGAGGAGACTCGAAGGACTCCTTTGTCCTCATATAGCCACAGTTACCAGCGATGATTATGGGATGATTTTACTGACAGTCCATGTTCCCTCCAATTACAGTGTTCATCATTTGTATTTACTTTATATATAGTCACTATGAAATGGCTGTGATTTAAATTCCAATGTAGTATAATCCACAAAGTTAATACACACAAACAAAATAAAAACACAATTTATGTAAGCAAATCTTAAACTACAGAGCACTATTTTTTTTTTCTTCTTACACACTCAGATTTAATGGTGTCCATATTCTGAAACCACATAAATGAAGCTGACTATCTCCTGCCATTGCCGAATGATGTTGTCATTATTATGGATTTTGAACAGTTTCCGAGGAGTATAGAGTAAAACATTGTGTCGGGAACTTATCCCTATACCACAATAATTTCAACACAAATTTACTGTATTTCATTCTTCTCATTTTGCAATTATAAATCAGACTGAAATTTTTAAACCCCATCAGCATTTCCTGAAGGTTGTAATGTTCATAATACCTCAAAGTGGCATTTTTAATTGTGATTGTTGATGGGAATAAACATTACACTCTTGATTTTCCCATTCATACATAATCATCAGTAGTGGGTCTAAAATTTCATCTGCATGTGGAAGTTTTGGTCTGAAGGGTGCAAAAAAGGAAAAGTCCTCCTGTGGGGATTATAAATATCCACTGTAAATTCTGTGGAAATCCGATAGCTCCCAAAATCCCAGGAAAAGTGTTCAGGTGAAAGTTTTGAATGATAATGGAGTGAAGGCTGGGTGGAGTATGCTTGAAACAAAGTCATTCAATCATTTACCAATGTTTTCAGTTATATCCAGTAATATTACTGACTACAGAGTTTAATCATTTGACCATTTACTGTCTAATACAGGGCTATCAGGAACTATACAATTTAATTAAAACAGAGCACAATGAAGTCTTCATCTAAACAGATTACTTTTTCACTATGAGGCTACCAAAAAGTTTCTATATTAATGTCTATGAGCCAATTTTTAAAGGATTACTTAATGATATATTTATGTTGGGTTAGACCCCAAGCAACACTGTGATACAGTGGTCAGAGCTGTCCCCTCAAGTCAAACCCTGGTTTGGCCAGGGCTTCTCTGTGTCATGTCAGTGTGTCCTCCCTGTGTCTGCTTGGGCGTCCTCCGACAATCAAAATGACTTGCAGGTTACATTATTGGTGACTCCAAATTGTGCTTAGATGTGAATTTGAGTATGAATGATTGTTTGTCTCTATATGTCAGCGCTGTGATAGGCTGGCGACCTGTCCGGTGTCAGCTCAAAATCATTCCAGCCCCCTTATGGTCCTCCAGAGCCCCATTGGAAATGCCAGATCACTGTTTTCAGTTTTTATTTTAGTTAACAGAACATATTTTATCCTATATAGGGATGTATACAGTAACTCAAGCTGATTTAACTTTATCTTGCTTGCTGCATCTATGTGCTTCAGTGCTGAACTAAACTGGCGAGGGTGCAGAAAAAAAATATACATATATATATAATATGATAGATTATAAATATATGAGAAAGAGATCAACAGATAAGTCAGATTCATGCTTAAATTAAAAGAGAGAGAAAAAACGGCCAGGCTCTTTATAGAAACCAAGTCCAGACTGTTGATTAAATTATCTCCCTTACCAGTCCTGCAAATCCCACATGTTGGCACCAGAGCTGGACACACTGAAATTTCACTTAAGTCCAAATGCAAATTTCTCTTTATGCCAGTTGGACTCTCCCGGGAGTATTGAAAGAAAGCGAGAGAGGTTTGTGTTTTAAAGGCTTCAAACTGAAGTTCATGTACAGTTCTACTCTTTTTAAGACAGCAGGCTGTTGGCTGGATTCATATTCTATAATTTCATATCCTTTGTGACTTTATTCTGTTTCTTTCTTTATGTGTGAGACAGCATACACCATTCATCCATGACATTAAAACCGGGTTGATCAGTGTACATGCCATCTGTCTTGCTTGGCAATTTTTATTTATTTATTTTTATTTATTTTTTTTTGCATTATGTTGCTATACAGACCCCACTCAGAGCTGTGACTCTTACACTATAGTGCATGTTCTCAGAGTCATAAAAATTACATACAGCAGTGAATTAGGGAGCAGTGTTAATAGCCACAGAGTGTTAAAGTTGATTTATTTTTATCATCCAGAGAGAGCCTTCCAATAGCTGGCTGTAAGCTGCCAAAGTTAAATGTGAAGGTTACAGATTTTTTGTCTTGCTTCACAAAATTATTTGACTCATAATCATAATTAAAATTGTTATTATATATCATTATTATCTTTATATACCTTCCATCCATCTACTCATCAAATATAGCCAGTTATGCAGTGCAGGATTGCAGACAGTCTTTCTCAACTCATGCTGGGTGAGAAGCAGGGATTATGTTGACGTGTTACCAGCCTATCACAGGGCTGATAATGATAATAATCATTATAATGATCTTCCACCATCTTCCAACAACCTCTGTGCTCTTCTGAAAAACAAAATATGCATACTTCAACATCGGTTTTGTCACAGAAAAGTGGCTGGTGCTGATGTATTTACAAAATAAGTCATTTTATGTGATTTCAATCACTGGGAGATTTAGAGTTTTTGCAAGAAAATAATGTGTCCTTTCAAATAAAAGTCTTGGACATGTATTGTTAAGATTTATTGCCATTACCACTAGTAACTACAGGTGTCACCAAATTAGCTAAGTCTGCAAATGATGTACAATGGCCACTATACTTGATGAAAATTTTGTTTCGGAAAACTGTGATAAATGCGTTTTTTTATGTGTTACGAGTAATATGAATACGCTTCTGTTGAAAAGTGGAGAGTGTATAAATTTAGGTGTGTATGTACACCCTCACATTAAAAATGTCACAACACTAAATACATTTAGAAACTAAGCAATGAGAACAAGGCTGAATATTTGAATCTTTACTGTTTACTTTTCCCATGTTGGAGATGAAGCAGACTTTTTTTGCCAGCAGAGAGCTTAACAACATGCAGACAACCAGCCCCTAGCAGGAAGAAGACAGACACCATAGCAACAGCGGAAAGTTTGAGAAGTTGTGAGTAGCGGCAGCAGCAGCGTTGCTTGTGTTGAGTCATTGGACTGGAACAGATATACGTTAATTGGAAGTAAATCTGACAGCTCTGGGGGAGAAATGAGGTACGGCGAAGGGAGGGAGGAAGCAACACCATCAGCAGACACCTAGACCTAGGAATGTATTAAGCAGTAAGAACCCAGATCTGAAGAGAGTTACATCTTGTCCTCATTATGTATTTATTGTTTGTATTACAGCCTGTATTTCTTCCCAATTTGTACATCAAGTCTGTGGAAAAAGCAAGGGTTGCACCCAAGGTCTGGATTCACAATTATCCCAGTTTAGTTAAAATTAAAAAAAGTTAGGAATTTATTTTGTTTGCTGTTACTTTGAACTTCACAAACGGCTGGTGATTCTAATCAGGAACAAACTAAAAAGTGTCATGTTTTCAGAAAGCACAGGGAGAGGAATGGGGGCCATGGTGGTGCTGATGGTGGGGGTGGGTGCAATGAGGAAGCTGGAACAGATCAGGGCAGGCATGCTACTGAATGAAAGTGATACTTTAGTTTTCAGTTGGACTGGATGTTTTTGAAGCTGACAGTTTCCCCTGCCATCTGAAAAAGCACAGTGGGAAGTCAACGAAAAAATATGGGCTATGAAAGGAGGAGAGGGGACTGCACTGAAGCCTGCTGCCAGGGAAAGCTGAGATAGAAGCACATGAAGATAATACAGAAATATCAGAGGTGTGTTGAGAGGTATATTTAAGAAGGATAATGGTTAATCAGAAAGCACCTTCCAGTTAATAAATAGCTCTTAATGTAGCAGTAATTACCTCTCAATCACTTTAGAGAGGGAAACAGATAAGTCTAGTGTTGGTGATTATGTTCTATTATAGGATTGGTTGATATGATAGATACTTCAGTAACAAGACTGTTGGCCTAATCCCATGCAAATGATTCCTCGAGGCTGTAAAGTTCTTTACATCCCACATATCGAATGTATATCCATGGTGGTGAACAACACTGCCTGACACGTCTCAACATTACACTTTTCTTTGACATTGTTGTTTTAAATGAATTTAAATGTAAGTTGTTTTTTAAGGCGACTAGTTCTTTCAGCGGAATACTTATTGGTGTTCTTTGACAGCTCCCTCAAACAACAGAGCCTATCTGCCAAATTCAACTGTGGAGACATTTGCTATAAATGGCCAATTCCTAGACATTATTACATTTCTAAATTATATTTCTTGCGCATAAGTGGAACTTTCTGTGATGACAACACAAGAATAGAGGTCATGGAACTGACATCAATTAATGGGTTCAAAAATAGTATGTAGATTAAATTTTACGTATGAGAAACTATTATTTAACTCATGTATTATTGAGTCAACTGAGTCATCTGAATACATTTCACTGACCATTTGTGAATCTTAGCTCCAGGACCATTGCAGACTTTTAAAAACCATACAGGTCAGTACAGCCTCATGTACTCCTGTTAAAGTGTCCAAATTTAGGACACCAGGTTTACACACCAAAACAGCTTAGTGTTGAAAGATTGCTTAGAGAGTACCATTCAGCCACTGAAAACATTCGTATGTCTTTTGTCAACTCTGTGTCCTAGAAATTTCATTTACATTACATATAACTAATTTGCAACATCAAATATGTTTTGAATGAAACATAACTGCAAACAGGTCATGTTTTCTAATATCATGGGGATATATTTAAATCTGTCTCTTGTGAATTGGTCAGAAATGCTTGTGTGCCCTTTCAAGACTCAAAGTAGAGTGTAACATTAAACTGGCATCTTTTAAATCTCATCCTAATGCTGCACTTTTCTTATTCTCACTTGTGGCATATTTTAACATTACTTTATTGGGCTTAACATTAACTTCTTAGTTTGTACTTAATAGTATGATGTGATAATATAAGTTGATATTAATTGATGATATTGATGATATTATTGTGTCCATGTACATTTGCATAAGCAGGCCGTGAATTCATAATGAGGCTTGATATTTTTCTAATGATTTCATTAAATGCAGAATTAATCAGTCACACAGAAACCTGGCAATCAGAGTGTAGCAGTCAGTATGGGCAGGGAAATATGTCTGTTTTCTTCTGTCACCAACACTGATTCTTATTCTCTGCCCACCATTCCCCCTTTATCTCACCTCCTTATGAACAGTGCTGAGATGTAGACCAGTGTCACAGGAAATGTGTTCCAGCACAGGTACTTCCCTCATTTAGTTCATCTGAATATTTGATAGCAGATATGAGGCGCACCAGTTTGCCCCTGGTGTTTGTATTTGTTCAGCTACCATATGGTTACACAAACACTCCACACATACAAACAGCACTTGGCAGGTTTGATGTTTCATACCAAAGCTGTGAAAAATTAGCACTGTGCCCTGTATCAGGTTACGTATGCCAATTCATTCTCAACGCTCACAGAAACATTTTGTTTGACCTACTTGAAATATTAATGACAACACATTCTGGCTACAATTTAATAAAAAACACTTTCCAATAATGAAGAGATGAAAGAGACATAATTTTATCGAAAATCAAAATTATTTTTTTGATAAATGATTCAATAACATTATCTCCATTCTACTATTTACCTTTGCATTAATGAATAAAGTACACAGACAGTACAAATGTGGAAGTATAGATATTTTATAAACAAATGTGAAAAGAATGAGAAAATGTAACTCACTGTAAATGCCACTAGGACAATGCATGTTAATATCAGACTTGGAGGGGATTAATCATTATTTTAATCATCATAAAATGAAACTTCTGGTCCCAAAATTATTAATTTAAGACAATAATTTGTAATATGAGGATCAAAATTACTACCTTATTTCCTCAAATAAAAACAAGTAGTCTATTAAAAGCCAGAGCTCCATAATGGCCAGGGGTGTGGTCAAAAAAAAAAGGGTGGATAAACTGATGGTGCCTGTCATGTGCATGCCAGTTAAACATAAGGTACCTTTCTCCTGTTGTAATCTACTGTTATATAGTTTTTTAAGAGAATATTCCCTATATGTTTTATAGGGTTCAAACTCATACAAAGGTGGCATCTGATTCCATCATTCTGATCCACTTTGTTTTGTCTTTCTTTCAACCCGATGTTGCACATGGTTTACCTGCAAATGCTCCACAATAAAGGCTCTGTTAAGAAATGAAGGGTTTCTCTTCACTGAAATGCCATAGGGCTTTTAATCTGAAACACTTAGAGGAAGACTTGATGTTGTATTAAAAGCATAATGCAGTAACTTTAAAAGGGCAAATGGGAGCAGAACAAATACAAGCCTGCTTCAAATTAAGGCCTGGTACAGTCTACAGCTGAGTTAAATGAAGGAAATAGTAACAACTGGAGGAAATACAGTATTTTGAGCAAATGGTACACAGAAGTTGTACAATCTTGGTATTGATATTTTTGACTTACACAGTCAATTTCCTGGTAACCTTTCAACATATCAACTAATCAAACACATTTGTAGTTTAGATAATTTGGGTAAACTGTCTGTTTATCACAACCTGTGACATTCTTGCTGTTTCCTGCCCTCTCAATAATTACTTTGATGAGTGCAATTTTATCATAATTGATAAAATGCGGACAAAACTACAAAAACAAGACCCAAGTAATAAATTAAATAAAAAAAAAAAAAAAAACAACCAAAAACTGACTAGTTAAGCAGATGAAGCACTAAAATAGATTAGTTTGAACGTCTGAATTTAAATACAGTAGTCTGAGACAAGTGAAAGGAGTGGCAGATTATGTTGTGTTTAATGTAAAAAAAGCTCCTCTGCTGTCACCTAACTGCGTGTTTGTCAGTTCATGAAAAATGAAACCAAAAAAAGTAGCACACTTAATATGAAAGATAACAGCACTGTAATACGCTGTTTTAATTGTCAGATAGTCCTCAGATACATTTTATACAACGAAAAAAATTCTGTCTTACAAATTTACGTGATTCTGGTTTAACACAACAGATATGATTTTATTAACATGCATATTGTAATTCTTAGAAGAAATATGACCTTACATACTAGTTAGTCATTCCGAGACCTCAAAATATAGTTAAATTGACTTTTTAGACAAATACTCCAATCTTTCCCATATATATGTCTGAGATCAAAGCATGCAGTTAAATGACCAAAAGCGCTTTTGAAAGGACTTTGATATAACTGTTTTGGAGACCTATTACTGCACAGATGGAGAATGCAGCAGAGGGGGGCATCTCCATATTACAGATTAAAAGAGAAAAGATCATTTGTTTGCATGTGTGCTGGAGTGAAAGGTCAATCTCTGAGTGGCTCTTTAGAAGAAAAAGGCAAAGGTTGTTAATCAATAGCACTTCAGATTGTTCCCAAAAGTCTGCTGTGAGCCTGGAATATCTCTGCTATTTTGATTACCCCAATGATTAATTAAAATGTATGTATCCTGCAATCAAACTGAGCATGATCAATACAGAGTGCACCAGCTGTGCCAAACTCATCTTTCACACTCTCACTAACAAATATCACATCAAAACTTTCTGCTGTGCTCCGCACTCCCACCTACACCATCAAAGGTATTGACAAAGCTGCAGAGTTTCAGGGCTCTCTTGCGGCAGCTGCTAATCCCAATGTATTCCCATTTGTAAATTAAAGAATTAATTTCCTAAGAACTTAAAGTAATGGAAAGCAATCAATACGCTGTCCACCAGTGTCCATCATACCTTAGGTATAGTGAAGTTGCTCAAGATGAACTATAGAGACAAAGCAAAACTAGTTTTTATTTTGTTTGTTTCTGTCACCTATCTGTAGTCTGTGAAGCAGGAGGATTGTTATGCCTGACACCTTATTAAAGGTAGCTGAGAAAAAGAACACTAAATTATTATTTCAATCCTGCATTTGAGACCTTTAAATCTTTTCACTGATAGGTAATGAATGCAGAAGATTACCCTAAAATATTCTCATACATATGTTCACATTCATATTCTTAACAAACCGGTTGAATATTAGGATATACAGAACCATCCAGTGCTCAGTTTCAGTAAAATGCATTAAAACTCCTTTGACAACATTTGATCATTCAGCAGGACAGCGATTCTAAACATACGGCCAAAGCAACCAGAGAGCTTTTCAGGGTGATGAGGTGGAACATCCTTGGCTGGCCGATTCAGTCGATGATCTCCGTCTGTCTGAGCAGCGTTCCACTTGGTAAGGACCAAAGGCAGAGAGACTCCACAACAAGCGAGAGCTGAAGGAGGCTTCGGTCAATCTTTTGGAGAGAATCCCGAGGAAAGATATGAAGCGTCATAAGGCGGATTGGTCCTTGAGCTTTGTTAAAATGTGTGCATATATTTGTGCATTTATATGAGTTTGTTTCAGTCTGAAGGCAGTCCTGACCTCCCTCTTAAACTATTTTACCCTACTGATAGTATTCATGGAATGGCTGGCCTGTCTGAGTGGCCATGGTTGGATGACTGCTCCTTAGCAACAGTAGAAAAGGATTAAATATTATCCAATCTTTTCTCTTTTCTTTGTCTTCTTGTCTCAGAATAATTATCAAATGGCTTTGAGTCAGCTTGAAACTCTGCATGTGGTCCAGCTAGATCAGGTGGCACAGGTTTGTATGTGTGTATGTATCCATACTCTCACTTAGTAAGTGTTGCATTAGTAGCTGTGGTTTCATATATAAAACTCTGGAAGTTGTTGTATTTTTATCCGAATCAACTGTATTGCTTGGTAAACTGAGTGAAGATGATTCAAGACAAGTGTTTTTTTTTCTTTTCCTTTGACTGCATGGCAGGTGCTTCTTTACATGAAGGAGTCTGTCATAAATTCTCCCGTTTTAAGGAATTTCTCTTTCTGTATTATATTTTCTCCTTGTGTTCAAGTTCTTATAAATGGCCTGCCTGCAGACAGACACAGACTCACCCACATAGTCAGAGCAGTATAAATAAAGCCAAATGAGACTAATCACATAAGCAGGAGCCTCACTTCTTCTAGAAATAACCCCCTTTTGTTTGTCTAGCGGTATCAGATGCCATCCATCAAAGAGCGATCTGTGTGTCTATCAATAAAACCGCTCATGCATTTTTCACCATTCAAATACCTTGCGGCTCCTGGGATGGATTCCTGTCTGTCTACCAGCTCTGCCACAACAAAAGAATGATTCATAAATATTAGAGCAGAGTATTCCCAGCCTCCCTTTTCACTCATTGCTCTCTCTTGATTTACTGTAGAGCTATAGAGTTAGACCATTTCTCTCACAGGGGCTTTGTTGGGTTTTATAAACTCCCTGCCTGCTGTCTCTGACACTTCCCCTGAGGAACAGCCTGCATATATTTACCATCAGTTGAAAGCAGGTTATCTATTCAAGTATGTTACAGATGTGCCTACGGTACACACAGACAGACATGGATATGTAAATACAGTTAGTAAATGGGGAATAAAACATCCTTGATTTTAATGTTGTGGCTGATTTTTGTGTAGCAGTTTTAAAACAAGAATTACAAAGGGCTATACATTTAGACAGTTAAGCTAAAACATGACAAAAGGAGGTGAGAAACAAGAACAAAAAAGCAGAATGAAACCAGAGATAACAGAAGACAAAACAGTAAATGTATCAGTTCAAAACAGTCAGGAAATATATGTGTCGTAATATACTTGTTTTTTAATATACTTGTTGTTATACTTGTTATACAATGTTCACATACAGTAAATGCTGGTATATTTTATGTGTATCTGTGGTATTATGAGGTATACCACCAAGGGGGGAAGATCAAGTTGAATATTATCTAGAAAACACTGCAATATTTTAGTGTCCAGTTTTGGGCAACATCTGCCTTGATGTCAAGATAGGACTCAAGGAGGATATTCAGTTGTCCATGAACAGAGCTGCGCTACCACGTGAATTTTGATTAGTGGCCACAGATTTATGGACCTGCAAAAAAATGATCAATACATTTTTCTGATCGTCACTAACACTCCAAGATGGCTCTTTGTATCATCAAAATCAATTCATTTATTCCTATAAAATTTGAAAAGCATCAAATAGCCATATCAGTAGATCATTTTCATGTCATGCCATTTTCATTCATGAGAAGCCCAAGAAGAAGTTTGTCTGAAGAAGTTTATTTGGAGGGTTTGTTTTCTAATAGTTGTTGAGATATCTCACTAAAAATCAAGGATGTCAACAGCAGGATTACGTTAGATGAAAGGTTAGGGGATTACCAAACACAGTAGGATTCATGCTTTGGGGATTCATGGAAGTCAGCATAAAATTAAATGGAAATCCATCCAGTAGTTCAGAGATTCCATTCTGGACCAAAGTGATAGGTAGACTGACCAATATTGCTGTCCCCAGAGGCATGTGACTAGAATGGCTTGAAACTGCTTGGTTAAGGTTAGGGAGCCTTTTCCCTCCTGATTAAAAGAAACCAACACTGGCTGTTGGTAGGAAGCAAGTGGACAACAGTACTCTTCCATGTCTAAGTCACTTGCCTGTTTACCAATCCATCCACCTCAGACCCCTTACTACAAACTTTTGCTGTTGTATAACACTTCCCACTCTGCTCCTGACAGGCAAGAGTGGTAATTGTGGTAATTCACTGGAGTGCTAGAATTCTTAGTCAGTTAAACATAAAAGTGTCCTTTAAAACACTTGAACTTGAACAAACAACTGTAGAGTAGCTGTTGCTTTTCTTGGGGAGACCATCTCTGTTGGTTCCATACAACACTATAGAACTGTGGATGCAGTGAACATTGTTGCTTTAAAGTGCTTTTGAAGCAGGTCTATGTGTTTCATTGAACAGACAAATTTACTAGTGGTGAAATAGGAAAATAGTGCAGAAAGAAAGCACTTTAGGAAAAAATTGAATAGGGTGACACTTTGAAGCACACCAAAGACAGATCACAAAGCATTTGGTTTTTGGATGATGAGCTACTGTATTTAAAAATGATTTATCTCTGCATCTCTGAAAGCTGAGTTGATTTTTTCTTTGTTTTTGTGAATTTAATCACTACGCAGACACAATCCAAGTCTCAGCATGGCACCTCACTTCAATTCCTGAGTCTGAATTTGCAGATGTGGCCAACATAGTTATGGATTGCTTGGTTTTTCTTCTGAGTGATTATGATAAATTGAGGTTTCTCTCACCCGCCCATTTTCAACTATTTATCACAGGGCCCATAAAACAGGCTATAGATGATCACAAAAGAGGCTTTTAAAGTCGTTTACAATGGATACAGTGACAAAGAATTTGTACATTTAGCCTCAAGGGGCTGCATGGTGACAAGGGTCACATATTTCTATTCCAACAAAGACATACCCTATATTGTAAAATTTTACATAATGTCATACAATATGTCTTCCATCATACAGGCCTGACTTTTTTGTTTAGTTGATGACTTCTGGCAAACTGAGAAAATTCCTGTCACACAGAGTATAGGTGACAGGAGAGAGACATATTTATATAGCTGCTTGAGATGGTGACAGCTGTGCTTGCAAAAATGCTTGATGGCCAAAAAGGAATAAACAAGTACACACACGCAAGAGCAAAACTCAGGGTGAACTGCACACATGCTGTAAAATGTATCATCGGTCACAGCATTGTTCGTGAAAGAGGAACAAACAATGACATGGACATGTTTTCACTCTTGGCAGCCAGCAGGGTTACATGTTGCACAGTTTTTATTCTTGTGTTATTTTATAAAGGAACAGAAACTGTCTTTATCCAATAAAACATTTTTTGGTGAAATAAATTGTAACTAAGAGCTGTACTGATTAAAAAATAACTTACTAATGCTTTGCAGTTTAATATAAGGTCTTAAAAAACAATGTTTGGGTTGCCAGATTGTGGGAGGTCCTGTTTTGCTTTCTAGCAAAGGATATACTGTACCATTTTAGTAAATGACACTGAAACAAATACATGGTTAAGTGTAAATTTAACTTAGAAAACAGAAAGAGGAAGATTGGGGAAAAGATATATATAAAGAAATCCATAAAAAATAATAATAAAAAAAAAAAAAAAAAAAGCCCAAACACAGAATGAATATTTTTTAGAACATTAAAAGTACTAAATTTAGCATATCAGTTCAATCAGAGTGCAGGAGAAACAATGGCAAAAAAACAGACAATTCAACTTTGGTATAAAACTAACTATCTCTACAAACAGACAAATAACAAGGAAATGGATATAACCCACATGATCATCCTTCAAAATTGGAAATTAGCAGTAAAAAGAATTTTAGAAATTGAGAGAATAATGAGAATATTTCAGTATTTTTACATCCTAAAAAGCTGTTAAGAGATAGAATTTGTTGCTTTGATCCTTTGCTCTATTTCCAGAAAGGCCGGTTCGAGACCACGGGTTGAACCTCTCGCCTAGATGCGAAACCTGGTAGCTAACGAGTCCTACCCATTTCAAGAAGAAGATGAAGGAACACGGACCTCGCTTCTCTCAAAGTCGATGAACTAATTTTCCACCGTGAGCCAGAATTACGTCGCCTCGCCGAGGACCGGTCATCTCACCGGGGAGACACGTTAGCCGCTGGTAGCCGCTGGTAGCCACTAACCAGCAGCCCCTCGCCTGCACAGGACACCGAGGACGAACTAAACACACGCTTCACCTGCATGAGAGTAAGAGGCTTATAGCTCTAGGCAGATATCAGTAATTAGTGTGTGCTGAACTGTCAATTTGTCATGATACGAACCATCGCATCCGCCTGCTGCTGTTACAATACTGTGAAGATATTGTCTGTGCTGTTGCTGCTATTTGTTCACTTATGTTACCAGACTTGAATGAACTGTGATTCGATCCGTCTGCAGCAGATCAATTTTGTCTTGTTCTGCACTCGCAATCGAGACCAGTACTTTCTGTGTTAGGTAAAGGTCAAGACTCATCAGCTGAGCGAGTTTCTGGTTAACACAGATAAACACTGCTCCTCGATCACGATCGCCAGAACGTTGCTGCTGAACACTTCTACCTCTTTCTTTCCTTACTTACACAAACACACACTCACACTCTTATACGAACACCTGAGCGCAGGGAAATTTGAACCTCCCGCTCAGCTGTTCTCCTTTGTTGAAGTCACGTGTTACCGGCGAGCCGCCATTACACTCGACAGACTTCCTTCTGGCCCACCCTCACATGATGTGACTAACGAGTCACGTCCGCCATCTTGCCCCTCCTCCCCTCAGGCGCACACACACACACATATTCACACCCATACACACACACACACACACACACACATGCACCAACACACACATGCCAATACTTGTTTGTCATCTGTAATTGTCAGCTAGTAGTTGTAGTGTATGATAGGATCTGTTAGACAGAAGTCACATTGATTGGAGATTGATGTTACTGATGTTAATAAATCCTGTTATATTTCAAAGAGAAGTTGCCCTGGTGTTTCCTTGTTTGCATATTGTGATACAAAGCTGGTTGATGGAGTCAGTGCCGACCTCCAATCTTTCTTCTTCACTCTAGATTTACCAATATTTCCCAAATATTGGCATTTCTAAGTGAACACCCCCTTTGAGACTACATCCACTATTTGGTTATTGGTCAAGGTCTTCCTGGTGGTGCCCCGTTTATTATGAATTTCGATTAAAAAGATTAATTAATTGTAGTGATAATTAATAATTATTTTGATAATTAATTAATAATTATCTGTGATAGTTATTCATTATTTCTAATAACCAAATTTCACTCATGCATTGCTCAACAGTAGCCTCTTTTGAATGGAAGATATTTAACTCCTAAGTGAAAACTAAAACAAACAAGGAAATAAAGAAAAATATAATGCATATTGTTATTTGTATTTTCTTTTCATGTATGCATTCACTGTGTAATGTTGAATGAATAACATCTGTTAAAGGGCAAATATGAACCTTGTGGTTGTGCTTGATGAAAAGTCAGGGGATCACAAAGTCATAAAAATGTATCCTTTGGTGACATGAATTTCTGTACAAAATGTTTTGGGAATCTATCTAATGAGTTAAACCAAAGAGACAACAAAAAGTTGGACCAACCAACTGACATAGCCATCCATATAGCCGAGCTGCTAGCATGGCTAACATATGGTTTACATCAGCTGCCAAGTCAAAGCATCCCATCTTGTTTCTGGTGTTTTATTTCTTCTGACTACAACCATGGGGCTTTGGTTGCCTACACAGAACCATAGAAATATTAATCATACTCTATGTGGCCTCCACTATTCTGGTTTCAGGCCTCTCTTCAGATTTTTGAGTCTGGCTGCAGGGATTTGGCCCCATCGAGCCAACTAAGCATTTGCAAGGTCCAACCTGATGTTGGATGAAAATGTCTGGCCCAAAGCTGGTATTCCAGTTCATCCCATAGGTGTTGGGTTGGGTTGAGGTCAGGGATCTGTGAAGGCCAGTCACGTTAATGAGCACAGGGACAAATGTAATGTTTAAACAGGAGAGGGACAAACGCAAACTGTTGACACAAATTCACAAGCAAGCTGTTGTCTGAAATAATGTTAAATGGTGGAGCATAAAAATGTGGTATGTTTGGGACTGAGTCAGAGGTGAAGTAAACCAGTCAAGCCCAGGTTTGTGTACTACCATTACATTCAAGTCACAGAACACACAAGCCTGTTTAAACAACACTTTCAAGAATAATGTTCCTTTCTATTATTTTAGAGTTACTTTCTACTATTTCATATGTTTGTAAGGATTTAAAGTGTTATTTTTTTCTGTGTTTTAAAAAATAGCTGGGACACATATCATTGCTGGTTTCCTGAACGGAAAATATATTTTTTTAAAGAGTTAATAAGTTAAAATTACAGACAAACATAAAAATATTTTGAAACAGAGAATAGTTTTACATCCATATCTAAAGTCTTTGATAACTGTGAAAAGACCTCCAGATTTTTTTTTCTTTTTTTTTTCAGAAAAGTGGATGGTTAGCTCTGTGACTCAAATTATATGGTAATACATGAGAGACATGACTGGAACTAGGTCTAGCCAGAAGCTGATATTGTAAGAAAACAAATGACACCAGAATGTCCATTTCCTTAAGAAAATCTGCATCATGGCTGTAAGATGCTGCAGCTGTGCATGAAAATCCCAGAAGATCAGCATTTTCAGAAATACTCAAACCAGCTTGTCTGTGACAAACTGTCATGCCACAGTTAAAGTCATCCTTTGTGATTTTTTTTATGTGAATATTAACTGAAGCTCCAGACTTGTATCTGCATGATTTTATGAATTGAACACCTGCCACATAATTGGCTGACTGAATAACTGTGTGAATAAAGAGGTGCACAGATGTTCCTAATAAAGTGCTTGGTGAGTGTATTTTTATATTAAATAAATAATATAAATACATTAAACACATTTTACACATATTTATTAGTCAAAAACACAAAACCTTTCCAACAACGATCGGATTTTCTATCTGATTTGCTCATTTGAGTGATCAGATCAAAATTTGGATCGTTTTATCCCTAACATGGAACCCCAACCAGTGCTAACCACTGTGATGCGCAGCTGTAACTCTTATGCACAGCAGAAGTTCATTATTTCTTGAGTAGAAAATGGCTTTAACATCTTTAAAATATCATTTGCAGCAACTATTAGCTGAGTATGGAAAGTTATTTTATACTTCCGAGGTTTCTAGGACAGTGAATGAGAACTTGAGAGTGCTGTATTTGTCAAATAGGGCTTAGCTCTCAAGAATTATAAATCCTGTGACTTATATATTTACATTTTGAGAAGCTACATTTTTAAGTATTGTATGTGTTTGTAGAGTTAAAACGCGGTGCTGAGAGCTACGGGGATAAGCCCTTCATATTTCAAAGGCCAGACAGTCCAACCGAACCATTATTTCCCTCCATACCCACAGGAGTGGTGGTCAACAAAATTGCATACATTGAGGTTCAAGATAAGGAACCCTCATCTCCTGCATGACCACATTACCGGAACACTGATCCTGTCAACTCTCCAAGCCCCTTTGCTGTCAAGAGCCAACATCATGGGACGTCTGTGTTGTATCCCATTCCAGGCTGCAAGAACAACTTGGTTAAATGTCTCTTTACCCTCATAACTCAACTCCAGGATCTAGTCCCCCACAGAGACTAACTGGTACCAGCTTTTAACTTTAATGTGAACTCTGATTTTTAGAAATGAAATAACAGATGAAAGAACTGAAGATAATCACCAGGCAAACCAGCATAAAAGCAGGAAAAATCTCAAATAGTATCACCATCAAAAACCAAGAAAACCATAACTTCATGATAATTGGATATTGAAAAAGTGAAGACTGAATATTCTATTTGGTGTCATTCTACTTGTTTACATCTCAACATGCTTAGTCTACAATTGTAAATTGTAGATGCATTCTTTAGGTCTTGTATATCATCTCCAAAATAGACTCTGCTTCTCAGTATTCACTCAACATAGCCTTGTATTTCTTTTTTTATTCCCCCCTCCTCTCTTAGTAGTAGTAGTACTAATAATGTGATTATACCTAAAATGTTACTTGTTTTGTGCTTTCTTGTGCTTGCACCTCAGTCACTTAACCTCAAAAGATCTGTACCTCACGGTCAACAATTAAGTTTATTAAAGACAAAATAAACATCATAAGTAGGATTAATAGCAATCAAGTGAATTTCTCTTGTGTGGCCAGCAAGGGGGACTTTCCCCTCTTATTACACTGTACATTCAATCAGATGAATAATTACATATGTGAGTTATGTACCCTTCCATAATTCCCTGTCATAATCATACAATCCCAGCATCACAAATTCCTACAGGCCATTTTTTTTTCTAGCTGTGAAAAAACACTGTCTTACACTCTAATAGGCTTTGAAAGCAGTCACATCATTTCTCCGATAGGCTTACATTATAGATTTATACTCTTTAAAAATGTATACAAAATCGCTGCAGTATGCTACAAACACAAGAAGTGATAGCACACATCTGTTTAGTAAGCTGTACAATTTGATATTCCTATTTTTTATCACACAATTAGTTGGGGAGTATTTAAAGAGCAAATTTTCCATACTAGTATGATAAAGAACTAGAGAATTTTTTTTCTGAAAAAACTTATGAGTAAGTACTGGGACTTGCCACCTTTGCAGCTGCTAAGTGCAGAGACGGAAATATCTGTCTGTTCTTAGTGATTACAGTGTGGTAAGATTAATGGGGAATTTGCAAGTTGCGGAAAGTCAAATTAAAGTCATATAAAAGCAGTTAAACCAAATTCTGTTATTTGAACAAAGCCTGACTGAAATCCAAACCTGCTTCTAACTACAGAGCACACCAGCAAGCCATCTCCCCTACAAAAATCCAGCTCAATTTCATGTTTTGGACAGGTGTCATTTCCATTAAGTAAAGACGTGTGAAGTGAGAGAGTTGTGCCCTGTCAACTAACTCCTACAATCTGAAAAGCGTCCCAGACTATGTTTGCCCTTAGCGGGAACTGAACTTTGCACCTTCTGGTTACAAAACACCAGCTCTCATCACAGAACCAACACAGCGTTAAACCTGTAGTACAGAAAAAGACATTCTTTTTAGATTTTTTTTTTTTTCTGGTCTGGAAAAAAAGCACATCTCAACACTCTAGGTTACCACAAAGTTAAAATTAATGTCAAAAGCAGTCACTTTTGATTTAAAAATACTGCACAACTCTCAATTAACTGAATAATTTGAGTTTTATTCCCATAATCCGCTGGGCATAAGTTAGATGGGAAACTTCACTGCCTTACTATCTTCACTGCTTAGAGCAATCACTAACTTTAGCCATTTTCTCATCAGGTTGGAATAATTCTTGCAGGATCAGTTTCTTACAAAATGTGTTTGTTATAGTTCTATAGAAATGCAATTCTTAGGAGTGACTGCTGAAAGAGGAGATCCTTTGTGTAATATACAAGTGTAAATCACTTAAATCTAGTTTGGTGAAGTTGTGAACAGTATATCTTTGACTTCATGAATTTAAGAGAAGTAAATTATGAAGGATAAAGTATTCAATATTGGCTAAGAAACATAATGATAAACATATTAGATGCACTGAATGCAAGAAAAGTATTTCCCCGTCAGCACCATACGATAAATAATCTCAATTTGAATTTTTGGTGGACTAAGTTTTACTCAACTGTAAGAAATGTTAAAAAAACATTTCAAAGAAATAATATTTCACTTTAAAATGAGAAATACTGTAAACAAGATTGTTTTATTCTTTGAATAAAACAGAGCTGCTCTGAAAAACAGGCCCATAAAGGAGAAGCATCCATTTAGTGTGTGTTCATAATCACTGTCAGACGGCTGTGACCAGATGGCAGAGATGCTACTTTGGACAAACTCCAGAGCCACTTCTGTTCTCTGGGGAGATTTCTCTGTGAAATCTAACCTTGAATCTGCCAAAGAATTTTCCCCGTGTCTACATATGCCCACAAAAAGTTATTGCTAGCTTTGTTGTTGTTGCTTCAGGATCAAAATCTGTCAGGTGAAAGTCATTCACTTTCAGTGATCAGCTTGAATACCTTCCATCAAATCACCACAGGGCTTCTTGGACCTAGAGAGGAATTCAGAGAATATACACTTTACACAACACTTGAAGCACAAATAAGGAGGAATGCATTCAGCTGGAGATTGCTGATGTCAGAGATCTGGGTTTTTGAACAGTTTCCTCCCAAACTTCTTCCATTCATCGTCTCAAAAGCGTTATATCCTCAAACTGCCCCAATCTCTAGGTCAGTCTTACACTCCAACAGAAAGTCATTTGCTCTCAATAGAGCTATAAAATCTTCAAATCAAAAGCTTTTCTCAAAGGCAAGTAAAGTCAAGGTTGTTTGGAATGACTTATTATTTTGATGACGGCGCGCACTCTAAGTGACGTCGTGATGGTGTTTCATGCCTGTCCTACAGAGTCCTTGATTAAAGATGCTGGGAGAAAGCAATAACAGCATAGCCGTGCTCCAGCATTAACCCCTCTGAATTAGAGACAAGCAGAAAGAGATAGAAGAGACAGAAGGCTTATTGTCACATGCACACATTTAACATTCAAATGGCCTTCCTGTGACAACTGTTCAAACCTCAGCCATTCTGAATGTTTTGGCTCTGTTAACCATACATTTGGTTTGCAAAGTTATTGAAATGAAAGAATCTGACATATATTTAACATCATTATGGCAGGTTTACTTCTTTTTTTTCTATACCACAGGCCTCTTTAATACTTTTTCATTTAGTGGTTAAATAGAACCATCAACTTTTCAAAGTCTTAACCAAGTGCTTAACCAAGAGTTTTTTTTTAACAGAACCATAAAAAAAAAAGATTAAGCATGCTGTTATTGCTATAAGATGTGAAAACAAATGAAGTGTGTTGTCAGTACATGTTTGCAGATTTTATAGATATGTTACTTAAAACATTCTCCTATGTTCTCTGAAGAGATACCACTTGGATTGAATGATCAGCTTGTGCTACTTGTGTTTTCAGCTATAAGATTCTGATCCACGTAGAGATTGGTGGGAGTGACGACAACATGAAGGATTAAAAACAAAGCAGAATGTCTTCTCCTTTTTGGTAACACAAATTCTACATAAATTTGATGTCTTGGCATTTTTAACATTGCATGGGAACTGTCATATTTAAGGCTATAAAACAGTGGTGAGAATTGTTCTTCCCATTCATGATGGTCACAAATGAATGGGAAGAACCAAACATACAGAGGTGGCATTAAGTCAAGAGGTAAAACAGCTCCGGCCCCCAGCTCATGTCCAAATGTGTAGGTGTCCTTGGGCAAGACACTGAATTCCAAAAATTGCTCCCCATGGTCAGGTTGGCAACTTGCATGGTGACTCGTTGCAATGGCTGTGTGTGTGGGTGGTTGAGAGGCAAATCATAGAGCTCTTAGGATAAAAGGGCAATATAAATGTGGCAATTTATCAGAAATGTCAATGAGAAAAAAAGTTTTAAAACCCATCTGTGATGCAGCCTTTGACACTTTTTTTATATCATTATTGTCCAACTCACCACTTCAGTGACGATGGTGCCCTCAGGCACCAGGTATCACGCATCTGTAACAGTCCTCTTAAGTATGAATATAGTTGTCACAGAACATCTACTGTATGTACCCGAGAGCTGTAAAGCCCAGCAATCATTACTTGAGTAAATGAAGCCAACAGTGCTACAGATTCCATGTCTATAAAGGGACTATAGAGACCAAGCCCAAATAAAACTGTAAGCATTTTTCCAAAGTGATAGTGAATATTTGGCCCGTCAAATAGCTGGATGTCTTATTTCTGCCTATGCTGCAATGTGGAGATGGAGGCTGAAACAGCTCTTTTCCTTTGTCTTTGCCATGATCAAACACCCACCCAAGCAAGAAGCAGCTAATCATTAGCATAATCACTCAGTCCTAAGAGTACTCAATCACCTCCTGTGGCAGTTTATGATGCATAAGGGCAGACATGATGGAGAGGAGCTTGTCTAGTCCATAACTAGCTGTAAACACTGCATGCAGTATATTCTTTCCCCATGTTTTATAGAAACACCTGTATGTATGAAACCTGTAAAGTGAAATGCATTCACCAAACACTTTCTTACTCACCATGGTAACACTGGGAAGCACCTCTCTATGCTCTCATCCTCAGTTCTTCTCATTATTGATTCCATAAGATGTTGAAAATATTCCTTTGATGTCCTGGTCCGTGTTGACATGACTGCATCACATCATTTCTGCAGATTTGTCAGCTACACATTCATGCTGTCAATCTTCTGTTCTACCACAACATAAAGGTTTTCTACTGGATTCATATCTGGTGACTGGGGAGGACAGTGAAGTTCACTGAACTCACTGTCATATTCATAAAACCAGTTTATGACGACTTTTGCTTTGTGACTTTTGCTTCTTTTTGAAATGTATTTTTACTCACTACAGTTGTAAAGACTGAAAAGGATAGGGTTTAAATTCCAGAAGATCAGCAGTTTCAGAGATACCTATTAATCATGCAATGATCAAGTCACTGAGATCACACTTTGTCCCCAAACTGATGTTCAATGTGAAAATTAACTGAAGGTCTTGACCTGTAACTGTAGGATTCCATGCATTTTCCTGCTTCCACATGATTGGCTGATTGGATAATTGTATCAATAAACAAGTGTACAAGTGTGGGTAATAAAGTGCTCAGTGAGTGTATCTTTGAGCAGAAGGAATGGAGGAGGATTCACCATCCTGTTGTCTTCAGGATAGCAGAGTCTTCACTAAACTGGTGTTCAGGCAGATAGCTCATCTCAGAGGAAGTAAGACACCCATTTGGATCTAACAACAATTAGATACTAAACAAGAACCAAGAAATGTTTATAGAGCTCTGGGGACTGTGTGTGTTTGTGTGTGGGAAGTCAGTGTGTACGGTAGTTCCTGTCACACATTGAGGTTTGAATATTCACAAGGACACAATATTAAAAATAAATAAGTGTGCAGATAATATAATGTTTGGGCAAAGAGTATCTCTGCTCTTGGAGACAACAGCAGAACGGTGTGGCATTTAGGAAGAGTGCTAGATGTCAGCTTGTATCCACATTCCAAAATCATTGGTGTTAATTTCAAGATAATGTCCCTAAAATATCCTGCTTTGCCATATTTGAAATTTTCATAGCCATACTCGATGTCAGAAAATACATAACCAAGGATGCATCAGAGTACAGTTCCTCACAGAATTGAACAAATTGAGTTTTTTTCCACTCCCTGTGGAGATATTTATTTATACAACAGTCATCTGACTCTGTCACATACACACAAACAAGCACACAATCCGGTCTGTGTCTGTGATGGCCCTCCCCAGGAGAGGTGCCCTCTACTCTGTGTATCCCTAGAGAAAGAGGTCACGATCCAGCCCAATCCTCCAGGGAACTGCCATGTAAGACGGCATGGCTGCTATCCGTCTTACATCTCTAGGTTCTACACACTCTCAAGCTGCAAACTGAATTTAGCAAAAAAAAAAAATCCTCAAAGATTGTCTCTGAGGTCCCTCAGTCCTCCAGGGAGGAAGAATAGCTCATCTCTCACATTACTTGCACTTCAGACATGACAGAACGGCAGGCTGTCGGTCACCTGCCACTTGCTTGTCAACACCAACTCAAAAGCAGTCTCACACCTTCTGCGAGCTGTGCAGACCCACTGAGAAGAACTCATCTTCACTTCAGACATAAAAGCTTGTTATTGCTGCGTTGTGTGAAATAGTCACCCTGTGCATAAATCAATCATACTTCAGACTTAAGAGTATATTTCAAATAAATGGTGATTTGTCAGATCTTTAGTCTGGGAGATGAAGGAGAGAATTAGTCAAGCACAGTTTTCTCATCACTTTGCCATCCGCCAAAAGAAGATTGGTGTGATTTTATTTTTAAAAAAACAAGTGCCAGTGTCCTCAAATGTAGTCACTGCACTATAAATTCTCACAATTTAATCAAATCAGCAGTCTTAGTATTATTAACTGAGTTTGTCAACTTCAATATTGGATCATTTTCCAAAAGTTAACCTTCTTTATCTAGGCATATGATCTGAACTGAACAACATTTTGTTGATTATTGTAGCGTTGCAGGACTAGTAATCTGCCTTGTTAAAGATTCCAACGTGCTTTTCAATTAATTTTTTGATGCTTCTGAACAGATCCCAAAAGTTGATGTTTCACTTGATACTCTATCAGTCCTGGAGCAGGGCAAGGATTGTCTCACACTGCCCATGCTCATAGTCATGAAAGAATATGTCACCCAGGGCAGCAGTGTGGCTCATTTATGTGTTTTTAATCGTTTTTTGTTTTTCATTTTTTTTAATAATAGAGCTCTATGGCACAGACGAATACAATACTGTATATCAGGCTTTGGATACACAGACAGAACTTTTTAGGAGAATACATTTGTTGTTGGATGTTGACAAAAAATAGAATATCATAATTCTTATCTTGGCGAGACACTCACTGTTTTTACAGTGTACTTTTACAGAAGTACTACAGTACTACTACTACGCTGAGGGTGCTTTTACACCTTGCTGTGAGCTGTCAAGATCATACTTATGCAAGTCAGTTTGTAAATAAGTACAAGATGTCTTTTGAGAAATTATTTGTTTTTGTCTGCTTCTTG
Source organism: Istiophorus platypterus (assembly GCA_016859345.1). Classification (NCBI taxonomy): domain Eukaryota; kingdom Metazoa; phylum Chordata; class Actinopteri; order Istiophoriformes; family Istiophoridae; genus Istiophorus; species Istiophorus platypterus. The sequence goes on along the minus strand of CM029126.1, from coordinate 25,074,808 downwards.
TATCCAATTTCAACAAAAGCATCTACTTTTACTCTATGTCCATTTAGTGTTGTGAAAGGCCACTTTGTTTTTACTTTCATTACACATTTTCTTAGCAGACTCACCTTTCACTTGGGGTCGATTAAAAACATTGCCGCCACACACCTACTGATCAATGCTATCTGCTGGCTGATGAAACATGAGTGTGATTGCCCATGGAAATGCTGTGTTTAGTTCCTTATTAACATGTGCGATACCTCTCCCGGTGGGGGGTCAACTTCATCAGCTCTGAGTCACACTCTGAGTAGTAACCGTGGGGTGCTAGAGCCTGTCAATAGGTTCCTTTGACCTACCCACTCATTTTTAGAGGCTCTCCTCAAAGAACATCCTGATGCTTGTTATCATAACAGCTGAAGGAGACACATACCCTTGCTAAGAGGAAGTCATACATCACATACACATAACATGTGGTTATAATTATTATTCTTATAATAATAATGATGATAGTAATAATAATAATAATAATAATAATAATAATAATAGTAATAATAATACAGCTTTATTTACAGTGGCATGAAAAGTTTGAGCATCCCTGGTTAAAATTTCTGTTAGCTTAGCGAGTAACAGGTGAACTGCTTTCCAAAAGGTATAAAGTTAAAGATTACCCATTTCTTTAATATTTTAAGCAGGAATGCTCCTTTAATTCCATTTTTTGCAGTTTCAAAATAACAAACCAAGTAGGGGCCCAAAAAAATATTTTTAGTAATCTGAATGGTCAGTACTTAGTAACACCCCCTTTGGCAAGTATAACACCTTTTTGTAGCAATCGTTCAGATCTCGTTTGGGGGATTTACATTTTTGCTGTAAAACTCTTCTAGTTCTGTAAGATTCTTGGGCTGTCTGAGACCATAGAAAAATGGTCTCAGACTCCCCTGGATAAACAGCTTTGTTCCTTGGGGTGAAAAATGATGAAAAAAACAAAAAACAAACAAAAAAAAAACCTCACATGGATCATTTTGGAAGTCAAATATAAATTTGTTATTTTGCAATATAGTTTGGGGGACTTTTCAGAAACACTCAAATGACTGCATGGGCCTATTTTAGACAGGAAACCTTTGAGCTGATGGAAAACAGAATTTTTATCACACAATCTACTTTACTTGTTTTGGAAGATCTCAACCACCTCTTAAGACTTTCCTCAGTGGATGATACGATACAGTTCTTATCATGTAAAGTAGGTATGGAGTTTCAGTCACATGATTATAGGTAACCATATATCAGCGGAGATTACAACCTCTGTCACCATTAAAAAAATGTTAATGTCCTTGATCTTCCTCCTGTCATTCACTAAGGTCTGGTTGATGATGCAGTGAATGGTTTTGCCTTTAAGCACAAGTCAAAAAATCTGAAAAGAGAATAGGAAGAAGGTTTTTTTGGACTTTTGGTCCAACAAGATGGAATGTTGCACCTTTTCATCTAGTAATTTTTCATTCTCATTTTATTTTATTTTTGGCCTTAAGACAGAGTAGTGTCTTACAATCATTAACTGTAGCTAGTTTAGTAGAGTTGCAACATTAATTGGTGAAAAGACAAATATGTAGTAGACAAGCACTTTTGGGATTCAATTTTACCACAGAAAAGTGTTTAGTTCAATTGGTTCCTTGTTGCAGAGAGACATACAAAAAGACTGAAATTTGTGATGATGTACCTTTCTTTATGACAAACTAACCCACTTTTGACACAGGTATTGTGTCTTTTACTTAGTTTGTATAAAATTACTTGTTAATAGTATTACTGCTATGTCTATGTCTATGTCTATAACTATGTCTAGCAGCATACGCATTATCATACATATCTTATTAAAACTAAATAGAATATTGAGCACAGACAAAGCTAGTATCTTTTTCGAAATAAAGTCCTTGCTTGCTCACTCTCTCTGTGTCTCTGCATGATAGAATCAGTATGTCTTTTGTGGGGTTTAATGAGGGTTTAGAGTGAGCAAAGGAGCATCTTTTTCCTACAGCAAGCAGCCTTGAGGATACAAAGACCTTTAATTAGATGTTTAAACATGGCCATCGTTTAATCTGCCATAATGTCTCTGTATTCACCTTTAAAATGTTCTGAAGCTGAGAGACAGGGTCACTGAGTTTTGGAACTCTCCATTTTTTAAACTCTTTATCACACCTTGACGAGAAGTTTAAAAGCCATATGGTGTGCTTAAATTGACATGTCATTACTACACTATCATGTGACATACAGTATTGTATAATTACCAAGACTCCCCTTTTACATTGTGCATCACTGAGTTTGATTTTGGGCAAAATCTCCTGGATTGCTTTAAATCACAAAAAAAGAAAGCGTGTACTGCTAATAGAGCAAAGCCACAGCTTTACATTCAGGTTTGAGAGGCTCTTGCAGTGGCAGATGGAAGAAGGGAAGGGAAATTGACAAAAACAACTCTCTTATTTACAATAGCAGCCTTGATGGGAATGAAATTCTTAATGGAGAATTGGGGAACAATAAAGATAACCAGGAAGACACAAGCCTAGCATTCTGCAGAAAGACACGATACTAAAGATCTGATGTCCAACTAATGGCCCCCAAAGGCTCCAAGGTAAATTACAACCCTGAAATACCATCTGACTAAACAAAGAACTTTCAGACAAAAACTGCTTGTTGAATCTGATATACCTTCCGACCGCAAGTTTCCAAAATTGTAAGCAGGACACCCACATCTGGGTCTTTTTTAACCTTCTGAAAGGGACAACCTGACAAACATGCCCTCATTAGGTGTGCCAGGTGTACAGAAGTTTGAATATCAGCGGTTTAAGGAAACTGTCCAGTATTGTTTGTTTCCGTATTGACAAAATCATGATGACCTTAATCCATTCTCCTTTTATTCAATAAAAAGAGAATGGCGCCTTGGTTTGGAGACCTATCTTTAAAGACAAAACCTCTTTGAATCAAATTGTTAAATGGTCTAGTAGGCTGATTGGTGAGACACAACTTAAACTAGCATTCCTATACATCAGAGAGAGACAGCAGATAACTTCTTTTGATTTTAAATAAACACTCCCACCGCTTGCACATTGAATATCAGCATCTTTACACACATTACACACATTACTGTCTATTGTCTGTGTTGTAAGTAAAACATATGACAAGATGAATGCTACTGCAGCCTAGTCTACCTACAGGTACAAATAAAGTAAACTGAACCTGAATCTGGACTTGACCATCTCTCAAAGTTGCTCTCATGTTTTCATTCTTCACACAACTACCTCTGACAGTTATCATTTGTGCAAATGAGTGTAACACCAAAAATGAATGAGAACGTCTAAACGTTTGTGCTATTACCCCATTTATATAAGAATCTTTAAGTGTGGCTGTTCAGAAGAGGTTCTTCTTCGAACATGTTTGATTTGATCTTTGTACAACCTAGTTTGTTAACCCTTAAGGAGCATGCTGGTGGAACATCACAGGTCTGAGGATAGTGAGGACAAGTAAAGTTCATAGACTTGTTAAATGGTCATCGGTCATCAAAAAAAATTGAACAGATCATGGTTGGAATAAAATGAGATAGAGTGCAGTCTTTTCTTTTTTTTCTAGATCTCTCAGTAGGCCCAAATAAAGGGAAAGATGACATGCATGAAAAATGAATGCATATCTGTTTTCACAGGTATGCTTGAGATAATGTCCAAAATTTTAGACCTCTGTGTGGAGCCCACAACACATAATCAGCCAGGAAAAGCTCTTCAGTCATTCCCATGAACCCATATGGGACAATTTTAGCTGCTGTCCTACACCAATCAGCCATAACATTGAAATGATGTATATTATGAAAGCAGCATATCTGGTTCGCCAAAAACTTGCCCCAGTAGAGGATGCCATATCTATGCAATTAGTTACACTAGTTAACACAGACGAATTTCTGTGTCTACATTTAGGTAGAGTCATAAAAGGACTTGGAATGATTTATGTAACTTGACGTTTATTTGGAAAGTTTTAGGAGACTCTTGCTTCTTGCAAGTGCAAAGTTGGCATGACCCGTTGTCAGGATGGTTATAATCAAGAGTGTAAGACACATGATGAAAATAATTTTTTTTTCATTAAATTAGCATTGACTTGTGTAATCATCAAACATTCTTTACATGGAAAGATCATGGTGATTAATGTAACAAATAGCTTTCAGCCATTCTTAAAATCAGATCAAATTTAGAATTGTGGTTGATTGCCTGGAAACTGAATGTGGCATTATCAAACCCTGAAATCACTAATTTCACTTATAATCTCTATCTACTTTTTTTTCCTTATAATTTTATAATGTGATCATAACTCTATGTTTTCAGTCAATATACTGAAAAACCTTATCCTTAATAAAATATCCTGGACTGGGGAGGTGGGGATGTATTTAGCTCATTACCACAACCCACTGTATGCTGTCCCACTGCCGATCCTTTGTCACAGGTACTTTTTCATGTGCCATTTGATTAATAGATTAATTCCAAAGTAACATACTCTTATTCATTGTTTTCTCTGGTGGGACTCATCGGTGGAAGTGTTGATTAATGGGATTGACTGTGGAAATGGTAATCTGCACTTTTGAAATTCATGACCTACTTTATGCACTACTTAGAGAGAAAAAAAAAAACGCCAACTCTCTTCGGCTGAGTCTTTCTCATATCATATCTGTGGTAACAGACTACTCTGCATAGGGGCTGCAGCATAATTCCCCTGGGCCAATTTGTTTATATCTGCAATAAAGTGCTAGTGTCACAAATAAATATGGTAGAGTGCGGACGGGAGAATGTATTTAGTTTGAAGTCCTCAGTGAGTGAGTGTTCCCTGGTTTCTCTCCATGCATTCTAAACTAATGAATTGGTCTAATTACGGAGCCGATTAACAATACTAAGAACTGTGCTATCAGTTCTCCAGCTTTGTGAGAATATACTACACATCTACTATAATCCTAATACAGACAGCGAGTTTTGCTTCTGGCGAGCGAGCCAGCGAGCCAACCTCTCCTCGAGGTTCAGGGAGTCTCCCTCATATTGATAGCAGCTCCCTTGTTGCTCACAAATCATTTAAAATTTCCCATTTAAATCCCTTTTAGATCATTCTGATTCCTCTCACCTTGTGTCCTAAGTGGACCTATCACTTTTCTCCCTGAAATGTAATAGGGAGACATCCCTCCCCTTTTTCATGGTGCCATGAGGATGCTCCCTAATAAACTATGGTGCTTCCTTGACCATTGTTGTTGTGCCACCATTAGAATGTCAAAATTTTTATTTACCACAAACTTTAGTTAATGATCAGTTACCTGTGAATTAATGCCATGGCCTTGTTAGTTTGTTCATTGTAGTAAATGTAAGCAAGCCAACGTGCTAAAAAAAGATCATGATCATGCTAAACATCAAACCTGCTTAACTTAACATATCAGCACTTTCAAATTGGTATTCAGCTCAAAGCAGTTATTCTATTCTATAGGCAGTATATTAGATGGTTGATCAAGATATTTTAGCCAAAAAATCTTCCAACTTAAACTTCCATATAGGTTGTTTGTCCCTAACCTTACATGCAACCCTTCTGAGAGTACCAACAGCAGGCATACCAGATCTTTATAGTCATAGTCACAATGGTCTACAAAAAGCTTTTTGTACAGTTCACCTATGGGGTCTTTTTTTACAGGAGGACAGTATAATTCTAGCCATTATTAACTGCTGTCTGTCTATTCACATTTTCTCCTCCAATTTTAAACAAGCTACTGTTTACTCCTTCATAAAGGAGCCCTTCCTGGATCCGTCTGTTTTATATAATTTTAGACCCATCTCAAGGCTGCTATTCTAATCCCATATTTAAAAGAAAAATGTCTCCACAGTTAAGTTCTTTTATGAACAACCATCAAATTTTTAAAAGATTTTCAATATGGCTTTCACAGTCTGCATAGCACTGACACTTGTCTGGTAAGAGAAACCAATGACTCTTGCTTTTTGATGATGCAGGTTTCTACTTCATTTTAATTATCATTGCCTCCTCCTCTCTCCTGCTCTTGTCTTTTGTGGGTTCCCCCAGGGGTCTATTATGGATCCCCTTTTATTAAGTATACACATGCTACCCTCTGACAAATTGCGCATTGACCTAATATTGATTTCTATTCCTACATGAATAATATTCAGTTGTATGTCCAGACAATACCTGGTACCACTGATGTTTCATTTATTGTGTCCTGCCTTTCTGATAGTTGGAATTGAAAAAAATAGTCAAAATTTTTCAAAAAATGTCTTTCAGTGGAATGACTTCAAATCAGAAATAGTTATATTTAATGCTTACCACATCAAATCTGCTAGCATTAACACTCTTTTCTGATTTTCTTATGTAATAATGTTTAAAAAAGGTCTGTAACCTAGGTGTACTTTTTTACTCAGAGTTGACAGACAGGTTACAAAAGTTGTGCAGTTCTTTTTCATTCAGTTGAGACATTTAACCAAAATCAGGTCATTTCTTCCATCTGCACTTGTAGAAAAGGTGATCCATGCTTTCATCTTGTCCAGATTTGACAAATGGAGCACACTTTTATACTGATATTAGCAGTCAAAACATCCAGAGACTATAGCAGATACAAAACACTGATGCTTGAATTTAAAAGGTTTTAAGGGAAGTATCTACATCACACTAATATTTGCTGACCTTCATTGGTTACCTGTGAGTTTTAGAATTGATTCTAAGATTTTACTGCTTTTTTTGAGTCTTGAATGTTTCTTGAATGGTTGCGCTCCTCTCTATACTTGTGAGCTGCTAAAGTTGGTTACCAAGCCTGACTTCTTCTTCAGATTTTCTGGCATGGCCCTACTAATGATTCCAAAATCTCTAGTTGTCACCAGAGGTGACTGGGCTATTGCTCTCTTGGCCCCTCAGCTGTGCACCTAAGACAGGGGAAGTCAAAATCCTCTTTAAATCTCTTCTTAAAACTCACTTTTATCTTATTTCTTCTTCTTAACTGTTGGTATTTATTTTAATTGTTTAGATTATTGTTGTTTTACATATCTAAATATGATTTATTTATATTCAATTATCGTTTTCTAATTTAATTTTTATTTTATAGTGTTTTGGGTTTTTTTTAATATATATTTTTTGGTGGCATGGTGGTGCAGTGTTTGGCACTGTCACCTTACAGTAAGAAGGTTCTGGTTTCCATGGCATTTGTGTGTTGAATCTGCATGGATTATCTCCAGGTATACTAGCTTCCCCAAATGGAGCCCACATTCTAAAGACATGCAAATTTGGTTAACTGGCAACTCTAAATTGCCCATAGGTATGAGTGTGAGTATGAGTGGTTATTGGTCTCTATGTGTCAGCCCTGTGATAGACTGGTGACCTGTCCAGCATGTACCCCACCTCTCATCCAATGACTCGGGATGTGACATCACATCCCGAGTCATCTGTATTATGATCCAAAATTCAGGGAAAATATTTGACATTGCTGGGGAAACTGCCAGTGAGTGTCGGCACCATCAGAAAAAAAAGGTAATGCATTCACACCTGTAGCCAGTATTTTGTCTCCAAAATCTTAAATGCTGCTTGTAGGGAAGATTTGGAGATGGTTTGATGACTGACTTCCCTTTATCCAGAGCTTAAACCTTTATTTTCACAGCTGAGATTCAGTTTTGATCCGATATGTGCTCATTATGTGCCATGATGAATACTCATAACTCCTCTCTGAATTTTCTGCATTTGAATAGTATATGTGTTGTCATTATCCTTTGATTATTTGTTGTTTTTTTAATTTTTTTTGGCAGAGGATATCAAGATTATAAAATTGAGAGTAGATAGATGTCTCAGCCAGCAGCACAGGAGTTAAGATCTTTACAAAAATAACTCAACACATTATGCTCAAACTGCAAACATCCAGTCAATGTGATTAATTTAAATCACACCTTTGAGAAATAAAAAAGGCAATGTGTGATGCTGAACTTGAATAATAGGCTATCACATGCTAATTTAGCTTATGACATTTGTACATTTTACTGCATTTCTTCTTTCTGTTAAGATAATATGATAAGATAATATAACTAAAATCATTTCAGTGTGGAGTGAGGATGTAATAAAACAGCTCCAAAGTTGGGTAGAGACCACAGAAAGGAGCAGACAGATTCATAGCTTCTTATTTGTAGTTTTGCACAAATACTCTTATCTCAATACAAACCGAGTTTCCAAAAATGTAAGACATTGATTACAAAGGAATGAAACCAACATCAGGTCCAGAAGAAACAAACAGTTTTACAGGGGTATCATGATATATTTAATTTCTTGGCTGAGAATTACGATCCAAACTAAGGAATGCAATGCACACTTACAGTAAAACAGCAAATTGGAAGAAAGGTTTCTTTCTTGTAAAATCCAAGAAGCATGGAGAGGCCTCAATTTGATGATGGGGTGGACCCGGGAGAAAACAAGTGCTCACTGCACTGAGCCATCCAAAAATGTAAAAGCTATTACAAGGCACAACAAATGAAGTGACAGCTGAATTAAAGAAGTTCCAACCACAGATATCATCAGGACTTGATGGGCTGCTCAAGGAGTGTGCTGTGCAACTAGGAAATGTACTCACCACTTGCGTTTGGGCGATAGTTTTATCACCCTTATCAGGAGAAATTTAGCAGTCTTTCTCATCGTAAAGGAAGCAAGTGCTAAGACTTGAAAAACATTCAGCCCATTGCTCCCAGTCAAATTCCTAGAGTCCAAGGGTTAAAGTGGGATTTGGCTGGCAGGGGATCCCTAAGGTCCAGTGTGGCAGTGCAGCAGGGAATTGTGCTGTCATCATTTGTGGACTTTATTATTTTGTGGACAGACTATGTGTTCAGCTTACTCTCTTATAAGCACCCATTTCTTGGCATATTTGCCTGGATTCCACTGGTCCAAAGGAGGCCCAACAAAAGAAATGAACATCACTTCTTTCTTCCTTATTAATTTGTAGTTGTGTCCATAGTGGTGTTAAATTATTCATTTCATAGAATCCTCTTTCATTGTTATTGCTTATAGAAAGTGATTTTACACCAAAATGTCACTGGAATTTCTTGATATTCTTTTTAATCTCTGTATCTCTGTCAGACATGAGAAAATTTGATGTCAAAAAGGTCACAGAGCTGTCATATGTCCTCCTCCACATAAAACATTCATAAAGGTGACATTCATGCCTTTGGACAAGACAAGTAATCAACAAAAAAGGGATGTTTAAAATTCAGTCATCAATCGTGTGAGCATGCTATCAGTGAATGATTCATAAAATTTCTGAGGCTAGATTGCTTTTTGCCTTGAGTCATTTTGCATTGTTACTCCATGGAAACTTTAATGACAAACAGCTTCAGTAGTCTGTCTGTAGTGTGGCCAAGAATTATGTTGTTTGCCCAGAAAAACATCAATTTGCCAGTCAATCATGTTCATAACATGAGATAATGTTATGTCCCTTGAATGCAAACTTTCAAACTTCTGAGCTCCCCCAGAGAAACTAGAATAAAACCAATTTGCTTCATGAACGCAGCTTTGTTGCAAGTCCCTCAAACATAGTGTGAATTGCACTTCTTCAATTCTTCACTAGCTCTGAACTAAAGAGAATAAAGAGCACCATGCAGTGTCAGCATTCACAGCTCTATACGATGAGACTACCCAATAGTGCAGTTCTTGACAGCAGAATCAAACTGTATTATATCTGCACATGTGACGCTGGCGTGCAATATTCTGCAGGCAGGTTTTGAATGAGAAAAAAAGTGATTCAGATTTAATTTACTGTTAAAAACATTTTGCAGCATGATCTCACCAGATAACTTCAACAACACATCATGCACATATCCATTGTATGATTTTAAAAAATCCAGTGTATCAAATGTCATTTCCTGAGCAGTCCTTACCCTTAAAACAGCCTGTCCTCCTCCACTTCTGTCCTCTTTTTTCCATCTTTCTACATCTTTGAGAGTGAATTTGTCTCACATTAATGTACTTTGTAACCACTATGCTCCTCAGACTCACACTCCTAACCCCCATGCTAGCTCACTTTCTGAGAGGGAGCTAATGTCACCCTAGCTAAGCTATCTAAAGTTCTAGCTGAAACTTTAGCTACCATATCGGTATATCGCAAGACAGATAGATATAAAACATTTTGTGTATTTGGTGAGATTTGCAATGCTCTGTTTGAAAGATTGCGTTTGAAATTACCTACCACTTCAGCAAAGAACAACTCCATTTATGCTTGTTCCCCTTCTGTACCTTCCTAGATGCTAATAATAGGTCCCATGCCCACAAGTTTATTGACATCTGCATGCACAATGCTGGCTTCTGACAGGAGGCAGAAGCACCGTGAAGTGTTACGATAGATCAGTCAATTCTTGTGCCAACAGTAGCCCAGCTGTTCACACCAGAAGCGCACTTCTCCATGGGGTCAACAACTGATTCTTCTCCTTAGCTCTCTTCTAATCATACACAGAGTTGATCTTTAAAATAACGTTTAAGAATTTATAATCTAAAAAACATACTTCCCTGGATTCAATGTCCCCAGCACTATTCTCTTTAAATCGGTCTTAAAATATTATATTTTATTTCAGGTAATTTCTCCAAATATATTCCTTAATATTCCTAACATCTATTATGTTATTTCTTGTGTTGTTTTGCTATGCATCGTTTATATGATGTACTGTATAATGCAATGTCTGGAGATTTTGGAGATTTTTATGCAAGCCGAAGAAAAGTGTTTACTTTTGAAGTCAGCGAGCAGAGTAACTGCCAATCATCTGCTAAAGAACTGGCTTAAAACCCATCTTATCAGATTTTGTCTAGACAACCCTCGCTAGCACGTACCAATGCCTTGCTTAAAAAAAAAAATCCAAAAAACAATTAAAAATGGCATTGAAAAGGCTTCACTTATTTTTTTTAAAGGTTTATATTTCAAATTTTGGGTGAGATCTAGCTCTTGCTTCTATATAGCCTGACTTCACTAATTGCTCATTAGTTAGAAAATGTTTCTGACAAGTGAATGTAAGGGGATGTTATGTAACTTCACTCCTAAACTTCTTTTTAAAAACAGGAGGGGTGGGGATAGCATATTAATTCAACATGTTACTGATATCAAATATGATAAATATTTGTATTGATTACAGAACACGTAAGGAGTTACACTTTGGTTCTTCTTAAAAAGGTTTTGACATCTTATTATACTTTTATGGGAGCAATTTTTCCTTTAGTAATTAAGGTGTTTGGTAAAATCCCAATAATTAGGCAACCTTTTACTATATACCAAAAATTTAAATATACAACACTTATCATTAAAATCAGTAACTGGTTTTAATGTTATGGCTGAACAGTACATTATCAGTTGGCCAATGTTAGTTACATCCAATAAAGCTGTTTTTAAGTCTGCAGTATGAAACCGTGCAGAATATAACACTTCACCATCAAGTATCCACCATTTAGACTCTAATACTATTGCCAGTGCTGCAGCTAAGCTGACAATTAGTAGTACAGTAGATTGCCGGATCATAAGGTAAAGTATCCCCCATGTCTTGATATTTCACTCTACATCAAAATTAGTTTCTCCACACAACACAAAACCTGGGATTGCTGCACGTATCTTACTAGTAACACTGTGTTGATATCTTCTGAGATCAGTGAAATATTGGTAGGAACAATGTAGCACTGCCTTAGCATTGGTCTCCTTACCATCCATACCCAAAATTTCAACTATAGGGCAATCGCATGCAACGTAGACCCTTGGCTGGATTCAAACAGCAGATTCTACAAATGGTGTCTTAATAATTCTTTAACAAAGATGCTACATCACAGCTGTATTCTACAACACATTTCGACATTACAACTTAACAAACAACAAGTGACAGCAGCAACAAAAATAAGCATTTAGGAAAATGTGAAAAGTACTTTTTCTCGTATATTTCTCGTATAGCAGCTCTTTGCCGATAAAAAAAATTATCACACAAATCATTACATCCACTGATTTTACAAATTTCATTATGAGCAATGCAGGTTCATCTCCATGGTGTCTTATTCTCCCCAAATCAGAAACCTGACGTTTGTTCCTGAGGGTAGAAAAGAAATCTTCAAACAAGACCCTCTTTCAGTTAAAAGCAAGGACGTCCAGCAACTAAATCCTGCCTCATTACCATATCAGTTAAATCTACAGCCCAAGATGGCACAGGCTTTAAAGAATCTACTGTATGGATTGCAGTCAATGAATATTCCTAAGCCTCATCAGCTTCAAGAAGAAAAAAAAAAAGAAAGGCTTGAACCGGCATGCTGAGCCTGACCTTGGATAACACAACTCTTAACCCTTGTCAGGACCAGCCAGTCACAAAGTGATGTTCCCCACGGGTGGGTGAGCCAATCACAGCACTCATTGCTGGAAGACATGTGTCCTCTGCTGTGCTATCAGATGGGTCTGGAGGTGACCACACACATGCAAATGAAGCAAAGAAACAAATGCTTGAGAAACGATCCTCAAACTTATTCAATTTTAATATATAAGAAGATTTATGTGGCCGTTTGTAAATATAACAAAATTTTCTCATAAAAATTATAAATGCTCTGATTTACAGAGTATCCTAAATGCCTCTGAGATCCTAATCCCTATGCCAGTTTTATGATGAGAGCAATTTGTCCTGTGGTTTTATGTACATATTTTATAATCCTTGCATGATGACATTTCACACTTTCAAATTTAGCCTGCGTGTGTGATGTAAAGCTTTTCGTCCTCTCTTTTTTTCACTGTCCTTTCAGTGATGAACTTTTTCCCTGACTGGAGACCCTCTTCTAGATGCTGGGAGGAGAACAAAAGCTGTCATTCACTGATCTCTCTATTTCATGCAGTGAGTTTGCCAATGCCATCACCACCTTTAAATCCAGCTCTGCCTTTAACTAGTCTTTTCACAAGTTTTGGAGGACAGAGCTAATTACAGTTCCCTTAATTCCCTTTTCTGTCACTGGTAATATTATTTTAAAACAGGCCCACCTGAATCCTGTAACCCTTTTTTTGCAAGTGAAAAAGCAGTGCTTGTGTTCCCATGTATTTGTGTATAGGGCAAAGTGCTGCATTATGAAAGAGGACAAATATTGTTCAACTCAGATAGAGGCACCTTTCCATCTCTGTGTGCATCTGCCTAAATATCTCTTTAATTTTTGACAAATATTGCTGATTTTAGATTAGCATGTATACTGGATTTTATCAAATATGAACTAGGTTCCCACAAAGCAAACAGACAAAATGGAGAAGAATAGTAAACTGGACAATTTATTTTTTTATTAACCTATTCTTTAGGTTTTCTGCGCAACAACAACTATAGGCCACAAGCCTCAACACCTAAGAGGTCAGAGCCTGCCTTGAGCCAAAGCCTCTGTTTGAGGTGATTTTTTTATCAAAAGGCTCATTCAGAACTTTTGTTTTTTCCCCTGAATCTTTTCATACACAGTATCTACTGACACTAGGTCTCACTCAGTGTCCATTTATATCATATGTATTTTTTTAAGGGTTTGTAGGTGGGAATGTTTTAATCACTGCAATCATAATCTGTACATGTACATATCAAATCAAATCAAACATCAATCTAACCAAAATGAGGTGTTGTTTGTAGCATAATTTCAACCAAACTTTATGTTGCTACATGTGAAATAATCTTGTGTTTTCATGCACAGAGAATCAGAGAAAAACAGCAATAAAGAAAGGACTATATATGGAGGATAGCAGGGCAATGTTAAATGTTAGCAAATTTGGTATCGTCAGAAGTCCTGCAGCAGTCAAGGATGAACACTTCTGATTCACTGTTACATTATAACACATCTAAATCATGTATTTCAGTTTTTCCAGAAAGGAAGGCATTGCCATATTCTACAGTGTTAATTTTGCACCTGATTTTGATATTTTTATTTAGTTTAAGTCTTAGTGTTTTGATGAAAGTGTATATAAGTTTTTGTGAAATTTTAATCATTGGGCTTTTGTTGTTTTCACACAAATTGTCCACGTCACTTTGCTCTTCCGTATTACAGTTTAACTCAGCTCAGTAAATCTAGCAATCATTTCCAAACACTGCATAGCATTACTGCAGCTTCCTGTGCTGTTCACCTTAGAGATACGAATCATTCAGATACTGATTTACTCAATTGTTCACTAAAATATTGTTCATGCTATGAATTTTGCTTGAGGGGAGAAGCTAGAATGTCAGCTAACATACTAATATGTCTTTAGTGAAATGCAGGAAGATTTGAATGTTTGATGTTGGTATTTCTGTAGTTTGTCCAAGCCAGTTCTGCTGTTGCTTCTCTCATTCTCAGTTGACTGTAGATGTATCCTGTCCGTAAATATGTTATTTCAAAAACCATCACTTGTTAAATCAACCTCTGAACAAGAGATCTTTTGTGCACTTAGTTCATTTGTTCATTCCTCCTTCTTTCACTTAATTATTTTATTTTTATTCATTGGGAAAAAAATGTAATTAGTTCCAACATAGTTCTCATTTTCTAATTTTAGTACTTTTCACTTCATTGTGGTCTTGTTTTTATTTTGTAAAAAAGGTAATAAGCAAATATTTTGGATATAGATTTTCATATCTCAGAATTTAAAGGAAATGCATGACTCAGAAACACCAGCAAAGGAATAGGAAAGTGCCCAAGCCCCCCAAAAAGCAGGAGGTCAAAACAGGCAGGCAAAACAGGTAAGGAGAACCTTTATTTGTATTAAGAAGTAAATGGGGAATGAGGTGAGTAGGTGGGTGGGCAGGAGTCAGGGGGCTGGAGGGCAGGAGAGGCTGGCAGTACTACAAGGCAAGTGGAAGTGGCAGGGTCTAAAATGACGGTTAAGCCCCTTTCATATAGCCTCTTCAAGGTGGGAATGTTGCGCCTTTATTCCTCCTTGCAGTTCTGTATAAACGGTATGAAGAGGGAATAGGGGGGCATTGTTGTTCAACCTTTAAGCCAGCAGTGGTGATCACAGAGCCAGATCGATACATGTGTAAAAAGGAGAGCTAGCAGCATTGCGTCTGATGTGTTACATATCACGAATCTGATTCTAAAACACCAGCATGCTATCTAATATCATATACTGGTGTGAAATCATGCCAGCTTCGTTTGGCTCTGTGTAAACAAATAAACCCCGCATAATAAGGGGTCTTCTTAATGGTAATATAGTGTAATCTCTGTTTAAAAGGGGTTTTACTGATTCTTTAACAAAACGGACTGATGTACTACAGGTAAAAACCTAATAGCTGAGAAGGATTTGGATGCATTAAACCTTTTTTTGTCTGAAACCAGACAATATCATCCAAACAGCTCTTCTGAATAATGAGTCATGGAAATTAAAACACATAATGCACAATTTCACATTGACTTTAATGTAAAAAAAAACCAAAAAAAACAAAAATCTCAAATGTGTTTTCTGATCTGATGCGCCTATAGTTAGTACCCTACAAAACTGTTACAAATCACCATTACAAAAATGATTCATATGACAGATTCCCAATCTGTCACTGCTATGTTTAGGATTTGATCAGGTCTATGCCATATTAAAACCAACAGTAATAACAATAATAAGTATAATAAATACATCTATTTTAAAAACAGTTCCACAGCTTCTTTTGAACTTGCTGAAGTGACTATATTAGTGTTAATAATGGATTTTATATCAATGTAACTTCCATCTGGGTTGGCGGTTTTGGTCAAAATTACTAGTTAGGTCAGATTGCTTTAATTGAACTTTAACCTTAATTTTCATGATTAAAAAAAAAATAATGTTTGTGAGAGTGATCAAGATCATGGTTAAAAGCAGTTGATCATTGTTCTGAAAGTGTTATCATACAACAGACAACTGAAGCTGTTTTGTTTTGTTTTTTTTCTTGTCATGACAGTTTCCTTTTAAACCAATCCCATTAAAAACATATCATCCCAAAAATATTCAGTGATGATTTAATGTGTTACCATCTGATGAATAAATCTAACAAATCTTTGTGCTACATGTACTGAAACATTGTAAATCTAAGTGCACTATTATACTGTGTATACACTATATTGTGAGACGGCTAAGATGCTTTTATGCTATTGAATGAAAAACATAGCATATAGCCTCCTTGTGTTTTTGATCCAGCTTATAAGAAAGTACAGTACTTTAGTGGTCCAATGTGTTGACGTTTGAATGCTGTGTTTGTACATATTTGGGATCTAAGTGTGAAATCATTTTGTACCCATATTTGTTGCTTATCATGTTAGTATAAAGCTGTTTTATAGGAATGACAAAGTAGTGATATGCTACATTTACATTTTCCCCTGATGGATGCCCATGTTTTTAAAGCTATAATTGATTTTGTAACTTAGACAAGCTGCCAGTGCGTCATCAATGTAAGCAGTTTGAACCATGTTTAATGATAGAAACTTATTTAAAAAGAGTGGCTGAATGTGCTGATGAAAGCAGATAGTGCTCACACAGCCAGTGAGCTGAACAGACACATAAAGCCTCAGTTTGCTCTACTAAGCTTTAGGTGTAGAATTAAAACAAAAACATGCATTAAAGGTACACTCACATAGCCTAGAACGCTTTACCGTAATGTTGAAACCCAAGGATCTGCTACTGCAGTAGAGAAAGAGTTAACTATACACGGTCTTGTGTAATGTTCAAAAAATGTGAAATTGTGTGTGTGTGTGTGTGTGTGTGTGTGTGTGTGTGTGTGTGTGTGTGTGTGTTTGTTTTTGGTTTGTTTGTTTGGGGGCACATGTCAATGCATTTTCAAAACAGAAATAATGTGATTGGATAGAGGACACTATCAGTGTTCCTGGCATATAAGAACCACATTTTATGGGACATTGTGAAACATTATACTTTCATATTGAAAGTGTATAACAAAAAAATAAAACCAGTATTTTCATGTATTACTGTAATGGACAGACATGCACAGCTCAAAAACAGGTAGGTTAAACTAAAATATTATTATATTATGTCCCTGCTGTTCACTCCATTTAGGTGAACCAGTTGTGCAAACTCTCTCACTAATATTGCTTTACTGGGACTCTTAATTGAATGGGGCTATCATTAATGTCATCATTTACACCTCTACTTTACCTGCTTTGTGTGTCTATTAACAACTGGACAGAGAACTGAGGAAAACAGACACATTACGGTGAGCTGATTAAGGTTCTGGAAACAGGTGAATGTAGAAGTCAGGTGATAACTAAAGGTGAAAACAGTGGGAGGAAACAACAGGTTCTATGACAGGGCAGAATTAGTGACTGGAACTGGTAGAGGCCGTGATATACCTTTGGTGATGTACAAGGAAGTATAGTGTTGCCATGGAGTGTGCAGTGAGCATAATTACATTAACTACCTTAACTGTTTTTTGACATGTGTGCCCATGCTTTTTGGTGAATCTGCACCATAAACACCATGATACATTAGCTAATAGCAGTCCTGTTTGCACTGTACCCATGAGTAAACAGACAGCAATCACCTGGATTACATTTGATTTTGAGTGTCTAAGTCTGATGATTATGACACTTATTAGAAGCTACCATCATGTGTTACGGGTTGATATCCTGGGTCTCATTTCCATGATTTTAAGCAGTGCCACAAGATCCATGAGTCATGGTAGCATACTCCTCACTCCCACAGTTTTACAGTAGAGCCAAATAAGGCATTCAAAGAGGGCTGTAAAAATTTTAACATCACTGATATATGAAATATTGCCAGAATTGGCACCAGGGTTCTAGTTGTATGTGCCAGTAGGTTGAGTATTGACCTATACAGATCAGTCACAACCTTAAAACCACCTGCCAAATAGGTGATTTTGATGTTTAATGCAAATTTTGTTTCATTTTGCTGCAGCAATTTGCAATGTTCTGACAGCTTTCTGCCATAGCATTAAGGTTTTCCAGCAATTTCTACTACAGTGGCTGTTGTGTTGGATTGGACCAGACAGGCCTGCCTCTGCTCCCCATGCACATCAGGGAGTGTTGAGCATCCATGACCCTGTCCCCACTTCACTGGCCCTCCCTCATTAGACAGCTTTTGGTGGGTACTGACCACTACATACGGAGAACACCAAATGTGTCCCACCCCTTGAGAGATGTCGGTGTGATAATCAATGTCATTCTCTTCAACTGTAATTGGTTTTAATGTTGTGGTTGATCAGTGTGCAATTTCCATGTGCCACATTGCAGCTGATCAAGTTTTGCACCCAAGTTTTGGACACACACACACACAATTGGAGCATATGGCCCGTAATGCCAAAGGAGAACAAAGAACTGAAACTCATAAGCCCTTGAATGGAGTCTTACTTCAAATTTTAAAGATGTTGTCTCAAGACATCTCTCTCTCTCTCTCTCTCTCTCTCTCTCTCTCTCTCTCTCTCTTTCTCTCTCAACCCAGCCAGTTGAGGCAGCCCCCCCCATGAGCCAGGATCTGTTCAACATTTCTACCTGTTAAAAGGGAGTTTTTCATTGCCACAGTCACCAAGTGCTGCTCATTGGGAAATGTTGGGTCTCTGTAAATAATAACTATAAAGAGTCTGGTCTAGAGCTGCTCTATATGAAAAGTGCCCTGATTTAACCTCGATGTTAAAGAATTAAAGACATTCAGTTCTGTATCTTAGTATGTTTGTGCATCATTTTAGTTACACTTTTATTCCATTATCCTTAGCTCATTTAGCATATCCACAACATAACTTACTCATATTTGGATATTTTTGTCATTCAACTTGTTAATGTGTCAACATGAGACAATTTAAAACTACTTTCATCAAAATATTGTGATTGTTAAAGCCTTCAGGGGACTGCCTCTGCCCCAAAAAAACTGTGCAATCCCTATGATCGGCCAGGATTCAGGTTTTGGTCAGTGAGACAAAAAATCTGTAAAGGTTCTTACAGAGGAGGGAGGAGAGGAAAAAGAGAATCAACAAAAACAACAAATGAGCATGAGCAGAGAGCCAGGGAGATCCCTTAAACCTTTCCTATCCCATAAGGAACCTCTCCTGCCCTGGGCCCTATCCATCCTGACTCTGGCCCAGTCTTTTATCACCTCAGGATTGATATATCAGCCTTCCAAACGGTCCTTCAGAGCAACACGAATTTATCCAGACTTGGTTTATGTGGACCTCACTCTGCAACATATGAAGAACACTACCTGGTGTGCAAGAAAGTATTTCATTAAAAAACTTCACTCAACTTGCCTAAACCCTGGTGCTTCCATAATATGAATCTTAAATTGGCCATTGACAAATAAGCTGTTATGTGTTTATCTGACTCGCTGCATATCAAAGTAACAGTCATTTAATCTGTGTTTAGGTCCTGCATATCAACTCCAAAATAGATTTGAAATCCCCATGCTCCTCATTCATTCAATCACAACAGTCCCCCCTTTCCTTTTGTTTCTGGATCTCAGTCACTGAAAAAAATATATACCTTGCAAACAATAACTAAGATTGTTAAAGAGACTTGCTACAATAAAATAAAAATCAGAATTAAAATAGATGACAATTGTAATTCATTTTGACCTTTGTTTTTTTTTTGGCCACCAAGAAGGACTATTGTAGGTGTCATAGAAAAATATTTTCACACACAAAGATAGGAGGTTTTGATTTAGAAGCAGTTTGCTGGGTTTTCTCTTATCCCTTCATTATTGATGAGTGCTGCCTTATGGACATTTTCCAGCCAGCCATGCAGTGTCGGGCCTCTGCAATCAAGTGGGGACTGATTCCTCTTCTGCTTGCCAGTCAGAGCAAGATGCCAGTTGATCCTCCAGAGGGATGCTGGAGTGCGAGTTTCCACAGTCTCTTGGTTGCCAGGCTCTTTTTCCTGACTAAGGCCCCAAACAAACTCATCCATGGCCAAATCTACACAACAGGCTGTGATGTCATCAAAAACACAATCTCCGCAGCTTAGAGAGGTCACTTAGCTTTCCATCAACGTTGTGACATCCAATTACATCATGAAAAGACATTAAAAAGACAGGGACAAGACAGCACCCAAATGATTCCCTCTCTGTTTGCCTTTTTTCCTTTTTCAAAAAACGTTTGAGGACAACCTATGCTTGTGTCAAGCTGATATGCACTTTGTTGCAAGAGGAGTTGGTCATTTAGGAGATTAGGCCCTAATAAGGACGACACACCAACTGTTGTAAGTGTCATGGAAACGCTACATGCGCATTTATCAGGGCTAAACATACCCACAGGGTCCTCTCCTTTGAAGCCATGATAATAAAACAATGCTTAAACAGTCTCATTTACTTTGTAATAAAAATATAGTAAAAAATAATACATTGAATATTTTAAGAGGCAACAGATGAAAATAAGACGTCTTATCAAAGGTCTTTGTTGATTTATATTTTCTTTTATTATGAGGTTGAGGCGTTTTAATGGTATTTATATAGTAAAATATGTCTGCGGTAAGTTTATGTTTATTATACAAGTGGATGTTTTAATGTTCCAACTGGGATAAGCTGTGTTATATCAGAGGGCAGAGGTTTGAAGACAAACACCACCACCCAACCACCCTCCAATGAGTAATCCCTTGACAATGAAACATCACAAATTCAAAGTACACTTGTAAACAATGCAAAAAAACAAGGCAAGGAATGAATTGGGTTTAGATCAGGAAAAAGTGGCTACATGCCAGCAGTTCCTGAAAATTATCATTAAATTTGCAACCTATCAGCAGCTTAGCTGGTGGTAACAGATCATCAGACTAAAACTAATATCCTTTTTATATAGTATCAGTAGAATGCTTTACAAACTCATGCACCACTTGATGGAGGTTGAGTATGGCACAATGAACGGAAATGGGGGCGCCAAACTATTTTGGGAAGAACAGTCATTTGTATTCTAAAGCCCTTTGCACTCAGAGAGGAAACTATGTAACTGCATTGTTTGACACTTATGTGCACTATGAATTATTTGTGTGAGAAGATATTATCTTTTGAAAAGTGTTTTGCCACAACTGAAAATACAGAAATCACAGCAGTGGGTCTGCAAACCCTAAAGCAAATAAGAATCTTGTCTAGTGAGAGAAGGACTAGAGCAGGAAATGAGAGAGCAGAACAAAAACACATCCAACACAATCTTACTCATCAAACCACTAAAAGGCATCAAAAGAACATCTTGGATTATTACCGCCTTAGAGAACAGAGATGCATTTAGAAAATGATCCCCCCTAATCTGTAAACATCCTGGAATCCTTGTTGTCAAAGGAGAAATCCTCAAATCATCTTAGTGCATAACGGCCTTTTTAGCAAAACTGGGTCGTTTTAGTTAATTTACCTATTGCACAAGACTTTTCATTTTTTTCCAAAGGCAGATACTCAAGCAGCATTTCTAAAAAAGGAAATGAAATCTGGACTACCAGCTTAACAGATGAGGAAAAGACACATAAACCAAAACTGCTACAGGGAAGGTATGTAGGCTGTTGCAACATTTGTCTGATACTTTTGTATAGTTGACAGCAAAAATTGACATCAAAGAAATGGAATGTAATGCCAAAAAATTCAGAAAGAAAGATAAAAAAAGATGGAAAAAACAAAAAGATGAGAAAGTATAAAAGGATTCTCAGCATCTGATAAAAAAGGAGTCCTGCACAGCAGCTATTGTAATACATGGTTATTTTTTAAAACAAAGCTATTTCTACGCGTTGTGGCCTTTGGTCCATATACAGTGTATTTGGACACTAAAGACTGAAAAAAGACATTTGAAAAACTCCCTCCTGGGTGAAGTTGTTCAAAAATCCAGAAAGTTTTCAGTGATGACATGTAGACATGCAAAACAGTTTTTGGCTGTGACATCAGAGTGTGTGCCATTATCTCTTTTGTTTAAATGAGGTGATTTGGGGGAATGGAAGACAAAGCCAAAATAGAGCTGGTTTTAATTTTGCTAACAGGACTTTTTAGACGTTTACACATGATATCAAGTTACTTTCCCCCCTCCCTCAAAGCACCCTTGCTGTGAGCCTACTGTAACTCTTAACAACTTTAGGTTTTTGATTGTCCACTGTGGCCTTGCCGTTTATATGACTACCTGTTTTTTTTGCATTCTCTGGACAGCAGTTGGCAGTGTGTTTTTGTGTTTTCATGTGGATGGAGATTTTTTAAAAACGGGGCTTGTGTGGACAGGGTTTGGTTTTTGTTTTTGTTTTTTTTTTAAGAATGAAAGATGAAAACCCTTGTTTTAATAAATACCAGTGTACATGTGGACTAGACCTGAGATCATTCAGCACTGAGAGGAGTCTACTCTTAAACGTCTGCATTCAAAATGAATTGCATCTGCAAATCTGTGATTTAGGAGCAGCACAGTGAGAACAGAGAGCTGCAAAGTGTTGTGAAAGCCATGGCTCACTCAAGTACCATCCTCACCATGATTTCACTGGGAGGGAAGAGGGACAACATAATGCCCATAAGCATATAACAGTAAAGAAAAAGCTTGTGTTAAATGTTTAATTAAGCCACAATCACGTTTTTTTTTTTTTAATAATGCAAGAGCATTTGTGAGGAGTGAAGCCGTGACCCTCCTTCAGTTTGCTGACAAACTTTCTTGTATATTTGCTTTAAATTTTAATCCCTTTGTAAATTATTAAGAGTGTTAGAGCTTGGCTCAGACTCCCCACGCCGCAAGCTAGCCATGCAATAGCATAGCAACAGTCCATTCATATGCACAGGACCCCTCCCTGTCACCATGTCTGCTGCTTCAGAACCACATTTGGGTAACACAAGATAAAATACTTTGAAGATTAATCTGAGAAGGCCCAGGACTGCAGTAAATTAATGAAAGATGTCAAATGTGTTGTGGGAGAGACTTGGTCATAATATCAGTAACCCTTTCAGTGTCTCTGCTGCCTTCATCAGAGGAGCTGCTTGTTGAAAAGACACATGGGGGATCCTATGCCTCTAATCTTTCTGGGAAATGTAATTTCATCTTACAATTCTTATTTTTCCAAGCTTTTAAAATGAGCAACATATTAAAGGAACATTGTAAAATTTGGGGAAAAATATAATGTCTGGCTTTTTTGATCTCAGTGGTGTAAAAATGGTCAAATATGCAGGTGAAATAGTTGTAGAACAGGTTTTACATCAGATCTGCTTTTATCTGTATATAATACAACATGTATTTTTTTGCTTCAAAGTTGATATTGTTCTTTTCCTCAGCAATAGAAAAAGTCCAGTCAATCACAATAATTAACAATCACATAGCAATGTTGTCATCTAGCATTATTAGCATCGTTATGTTGTTACACTGTTACTATGTTGCCACCTGGCAACTATATAAAAACAATGGTGGATCATCTTACTTTTGTTTGGCAGCAGATGCTGCTCTTTGATAAAGCCCATAAGAACCACTTTCAGATATTGTCACTTCAGACCCAGTTGTGACTGATGACACATATGCTTTTAAATAGATACCTACAATCCTTGAGGTTGCAGAGCAAACACCTGCTGGTTTGTTGCAGCCTCAATGTCTTTGGATTTTAAGACTGTGGACTTGATTCATCCTATTGGGCCATGGGTTCTGGTCTCTCTTTGTTCCACTGATACATAGTTCATACCACATGAGAGCAACAACTGTTATCAAAAGTGGCTCTCCTCAGATGCACCCTTGCATCTTGGAGATGTGTTCACTGTTGTCTTGTCAGTGAAGAAGCACTAAAAACCCTATAGAATGAGAACATTTATCAGATGAAGAGTCAGATATTTCTTTCAGGAGCTGGTAGAGACAAAAAACAGCTGAAAGACAGCGAATGTTGGACTTACATTTGCCATGTGGACATACACACAACTTCAAACAAATGTTATGTTACACCATTATTGCTAAATGCAAAATAAGTGGTAGTTTGCTAACAACCTCATCATATTAGCTTAAAAGGTAAGTATATGTCAGTTTTTTGCAACAAGCCCATGCCTTCTACAGTCATTTGGATCCAGTCCTCTCCTTAATTTTTTAGTGTCTTGAGAAGTTGTTCCATTGCATTGCTTTCTTTGTTCACAAATCTGAATATAAAAGTGAATTTATCTACATGAGATAAATTGGGATTTGAACCAACTATTACAGAAAAAATAATTAGCATCACGTATTTTTTTTTGCAGTAGCTTTTTCCTATTTCTCCAAAGAGTCCAATAAATTTCTCTCAAACTGTTGAAGATAAATAATAAATGCTTCCCCTCCGTTTTGTCCAAATCTTCTTATATACTCTATCATCATCATATAGCAAGTCTTATCCGTATATTTCAGAAGGCTGGAGTCCACAGTCACAGGTCTCCAAGTCTCCTCACTTCTGTCATGCTTGGCTACTTGGTCAGGTGTTTCAGTCGTCTGTAACTGACACTTGCAATTGACTGAAAAAAGCTTACAGGCAAAGCAGCATATGTTTCTGTAGAAACATATATCAACCACTTAGCCATAGGAAAATGGCATGGAAGTGTCTCATTTGTTGAAAATCTAGATTTGCCACCGAGCCCACAATCCCTCATATTGGTGGGTTAGCGGTCATGTTGATTGTGGAATACTATAACCCTGCAGCCGATAAGAACTGCTATGGCCAACTCAATTTGAGTGTACCCCCACAACACCTCGTCCGGCTGTTACATGAAGCTGTCAGTGGTCATCTTCTGTGAGGGAGGTTGGGGAAGAAGAAAATTGCTGTTGGCCCTCTTCTTGCCTACTTTGGTGAACACAATATATCCTTAGCCAGAAGTAGCTCAGTATCCAATGATGCAATAACATGGTTGCTAACTGGTACTTCATCCTTGCCATTTCCCACAGTGCATATCCTCTCCTATGTGGTGGTGTTGTTTTTTGTCACTGTTCCTCTGAATGTTTATGTAAATATGCTGAATAAGGTTAAAGTATCCCATTTCCTTGCTTATTTTTCTTTTCTTAGCTTCTATTAAGCTGTTCCACTAAGCATTCTATTCTGTAACATAGCTGTCAAGCTCATATGCAACGCTTAAATTGACCTCATGACCTTTTAGGCTTGTTTATTATCTGCAAACACACAAGGTATCCCTCAGTTTGGCTTAGATACTCATCAGAATGGCTAGGCCATCATATAAAGCAGTGGTGATGCAACAAAATACAGTAGCACAGACCTGCCCTATTCAGCTACATACAGTTCACACAGAAGGCAAATTAATTCCTAATAGGCACATTATTTATTGTTGACTGTTGTAAATCATGACCACATACCACATACCACATACTGCAGTCCGGGCTCTTCCTCTTTCCCGGTCCAGCTGAATCCAAATTTGATGTAACTTGAACCATATTTCCATACGATTTTGCAACATTTGCTTCTAGCAGGTGCTGTGGAGACTATAAAACTTTGCCAAGTTGTCTTAGGGCAATCTTGATTAAACTCAGGGGAATTGTGTCGTGATCATACATACACACCATGTTTCTGAGACAGAGGCGGGATAATAGGGGATAACATGATCTTAATAATCTTGGTTTTCAGGTTGTTCACTTGTACAGGATTCAGAGTCAGGCAGGCAGATTGAACAAGCAGAGTCTCTAGGTTTGGCTGATGGACAGCAGACAGGGCTCCTCTTTAGTGCACCAATGGCAAAGAAAACAAAAGTATCCTTGGAAGGGAATTCAACATTTGATGTGGATACGAACACAGTTTCAGGGCAAGACTAGTGCCTAACTGCAGGCGGATGATTCTTTTGCAAACAGAAATTAATCAATTTAATCAAGGCAAAGTACTTCAAAGTTCTTGGTTAAGCATATTATCAAATGAAGCAACAGACAGTTCAAAGGAATAACAGTGATCTGGCTGAGTCTTTTGAGCTGTAGGCAGGTGAGTTCTAATTGGAGAGGATGATGAGTTGGTAGATGACGGCTGTGCAGATGAGGTGGAGAAAACATAGGTGGATAGATGATTAGCCCCACCCGTTGGAGGAAATAAGTCCAGCCCATCCCACTAGCGAAGTCAACATTAAAAATTGAGAGAAAAGTTAGAGAAAAGAAGAAGAGATGCAGAGAGGAGTAGGGGGTGGCACAAGATGGGGACCTGTGCAGGTGCTCTTTTTAAGATCTTAGACATTTACTGTGTACCAAGTGTTTTAAATGATTTATTAGGATTTATCCCAGTATTTATGGAGGAGTGACATATTGCATTTGCATCTTACAAAAGGAACATAGGCTTGTACCATTGAAAATAAAACATAAGTTTAATCATGTCAGGGTCAGTGAATCTTGCCCATAAACTATTAGAAGTTAGCTAAACAAATGTTTTGCCAGCAATGAGATACATGTGCTAAGATGTCAGCAGGGACATGAAAAATGGGGAAAAGGAGGTCTGTAAATGGATTTGGATCCCAAAAGTGCACTCGACGGGTAGTGTACACCTCTAACCCAAACACCAACTGAAAGTCCCAGCCCAAAGAACATCTACACCATAGAGCCACAAATGAGAGAAGAAGTGGTTTCTATTGCTGTCATTCTAAAAGCCATTAATGGGCTGATTTATTGTTTCCATGAGTTTGAGCAAATGATAATTAAAAGCAAGGTCAAGATCACTACCATGGAAGAAAACGAGACATGGCCAGGAATTCAGTGGAAAGGAACAGATGACACAGTGAAGATTACTACCATGCAGGAGAGCCAAGAAGAGATGGAAGGGTTCAGCAGGCAGTGGAATCGCTGTCTTTTGAATCCAAGAGAGCAGTAACGAGGATGTGAGAAAGGAGGTACCGAAAACCATGGCTCAGATTGTTCCAGAGGACAAGAACACGCTTGGACTCATTGTTGACACTGTGAATTGAGTCAGACGCCCGAGAGAGGTTAAAAGTACATACCCCATTATTATGCAGTTTACCAATGCGCAGCTTCACACACATTTACCTGTGAAGAGGGCTTCCCTCAGTGTTGATATCAATAAGGAAAAGAATTTTCTGATAGCAGAGGATCTACCTTATTTGCAGAGACAGTGCAGAACAAACTTTGGTCCCCTGTCAAGCTGGCACTGCCTTCCAATGGAAAGAAGAACAAGTGGCAGGTGCTTGCTGCCATTATCGATGGTGTGAGATTTACTGCATAATATAATGTTTACTGATTCATTTTTAATTAAGCCTTGTCTTCAATCCACTTATTAAGAAAATAAGAGATACCCTAAGAATATTAGGTACCCAACACTGACAGTGTCTATTTCAGAGCTTTAAAAGTTCATAGTTGTCTTTAACAGACATCCAATTCAAATATATATTATTTTTCTCTTTTTTCCTTTTTGATGACAGACTAATGCTGATCAGCCACAACATTAAAATTGTTAACTGGTTTTAATGTTGGGGCTGAATGGTGTACATTTTAGTTCCTTAAAATTATATCTCTAGGTGTTCATAACAGTACTAAAAGGAAATTACTACTAAAAGGAAATTACTTTTTGTGTGCGTTAATGAAAAAATGCTTACTTGATATCTTTACGAGAGACTGATTCAGGTGATAGTGATATGAAGTTTTGGAAAGCACAATGGGGGTGTCGTGTTAATTTTGTTTTTTGGGAGAAAATACTTACTAATTCACTTCAAATGATGGTAGATGGATAATCCTAACATTCTTTTTATGGTTTGTATATTTTATATTTACAATAATGCAACCTAAGCAAAGATTATGTAAACACATTTTTATACAAAAATAGAGGAACTTAAAACCAAATGTAAGAAAAAACACATTGTCACTGGAGGGTATTATAATGATGATCCAGATGATCTTATAGATATAGTTCTGGTAAAAACAGTCAAGCAATCAAGTTTCAAAACTTAATCTATTTTTGAATAACATTCAGTTATAAAAGTTTGGCAGTTCTTAAGTCCTGATATGAAGGAGTTCACTTGGAGCAATGCCAATAGATCTTTACAATCCAAGATCAACTTATGATTTATATTCTGTTCTGACCTGCAGTTGGTTTCAGAATTACACCTCACTATCTAATTACAGATTTATTACAATCCATTTAGTAGATACCAAAAAACAGAGAAGTAATTTATGTAGATATTAGATTTTAATTATTTAATAAATAATTATATATATTGTGATTTGATTAAATCAACAGCAGGAAGAATATTTGATGATAATGAGACACATCACAGAGAATATGAAACAATGTATTTCAAGTTTAAGATCAGGGAAATAGCAATGGAACAAAGCAAAGAGATTTTTTAAAAAAGCAATATAACTAAATAGATTTCTATAATTAAAAGACAAACTAAACACAGTAATGATTAAAGATTACAAAAAATAAGAGAAATGAATGTGAAAGTATTACATAAAGTGTACCCCACAAACATGTTCTTTTCAAGATTTCTAGATGTTGATAACAAATGTACTTTTTACAAGACTGAAAAATAAAGTATAACTCGTCTGTTCTATGGTTGCCCATATTGTATTAAATATATTGTGTCTTATTCTGGAAAGACTTTGAAATCATATATTATACGAAACAAGATGTAATTAACATTGAAGGGAACTATAAAATCACGTTTAAATGTAAAGATAATCATTTATGCAACATCTTTAACCTCTTTATAAGGGAAATTCCATATCAATAAAGTGTATATATATATATGTAACCATAAAACCTTCCAAAGTGATCACACAAGAACAGTTACACCCAGCGCTGAGACTGAACAATACTGGAAGCGCTTATGGGAAAAGGAGTCTTTGCATAACACCAATGCTCAGTGGCTAGTGGATCTAAGAGCAGACCAAAGCAATCTCACAGAACAAGAGCCAGTAACCATCACAATGGCAGACATCCAAGAAAGAGTGTCAAGCATGAAGAGCTGGACAGCACTGGACCCTGACATGATCCACACCCACTGGCTGAAGAAGCTAACTGCTTCCATAAGCACCTGGCAGCACTAATGAACCAACTGCTAATGGAGGGCAGACAGTCCTGATCTTGAAAGATCTCAAGAAGGGCACGATCCCATCCAACCAACGGCCAATAACCTGCCTCTGTACTACATGAAAGCTCCTGTCAGGCATCATAGCAGCTAAGATGCATAGGCACATGGCCCAAGCACCAGCTACTGGTTGATAGAGCAGTCAGCCAAGACTGAAAGACCAGGCAATGTGTGTGTGGCCTTGATTGAATACAAGAAAGCTGCACATATGGATCCTGGAATGTCTAGAAATGTACGATATCAACAGGACACTAAGAGCCTTCATCAAGAACTCAATAAGGCTGTGGAAAACGACTCTTTTTGGCCAACTCAAAGCCAGTTGCACAAGTTACAATCAAGTGCAGCATATACCAAGGTGATGCACTATCCCTGCTGCTGTTCTGCATAGGCCTGAATCCCCTTAGCCAGATCATCACAAAGAGTGGCAGGCAAATACCTACAGAGAATAGAAAAGCCAGCTGAATGGGAAGAACAAGGTCCAAGCCATCAACACATAAGCCCTGCCAGTCATCAGATGCCACACTGGTATAATAAGCTGGTCAAAGGAGGAGACAGAGGCCACCGATGTCAAGACAAGGAAGCTCCTCATAATGCATGGAGAGTTTCATCCCAAGTCCAGCACCCTGAGACTGTACACTAAGCAGAACAATGGAGTCCGAGGACTGGTGAACGTCAGGGCCACTGTCCAGGACGAAACAACCAAGACCCAGGATTACGTCAGGAAGATGGCCCCGAAAGATGAGCTGCTAAATAAACACCTCAGGCAGCAGAAACTTGATAATGCAGAAGAGGAGGATGAAACATCATTGAGGGACAAGCCCCTGCATGGCCTGTACCACCGACAGATAGAAGAAGTGACTGATATCAAGAAATCCTACCAGTGGCTTGAAAAGGCTGGACTGAAAGACTGCACTGAAGCACTGATCATGGCAGCACAAGAACAGGCACTCAGCACAAGATCAATGGAGGCTGGGGTCACCGCACCAGACAGGACCCCAGGTGCAGGCTGTGCATAGATGCTCCTGAGATAGTTCGGCACATGACAGCAGGGTGTAAGATGTAGGCAGGAAGAGCATACGTGGAACGCCATAACCACGTGGCTGGCATAGTGTACAGGAACATCTGCACTGAGTATGGGAGCAGGGCTGGAAGTCCCAAGGTCAAAATGGAAGACACCTCCAAAGGTGGTTGAGATCGGGCTAAGATCCTGTGGGACTTCCAGATCCAGACTGACAAACTGGTGTTGGCTAACCACCCGGACATAGTGTTGATGGACAGACAACAGAGAAAGGCAGCTGTGATAGACATAGCAATCCCAAGTGACAGTAACATCAGGAAGAAGGAACACGAGAAGCTGGAAAAATATCAAGAGCTGAAAGAGGAGCTAGAAAAGATGTGGGGAGTAAAAGCAACAGTGGTGCCAGTGGTGATAGGACCACTGGCTCCATCAGATTCCAGGTAAAACATCTGAGGTCTCTGAGGTCGAAAACAGCACAGTCCTAGGAAAAGCTAAGATACTGCGCAGAACCCTCAAACTCCCAGCTTGAGGAAGACTCACCGAAGCCAACGGAGGTGAAAGGTGAATTTTTTTTTATACACAAAAATGTCAATGAAAATGAGAACTTCTGTCAGTAGAGGCCAGAGACTCAATTGTTTGTAGTACACAAAACACTTTCCTTTCCCATGACGTAATTTTTGTGTCATTGCCTGCCTTCAGCACGCTCTACCAAGGCGCCACCCTTTGCCTAAACCAACTGTGTTACAATCTCCTCTTATGTACAGCAAAAGTTAAAAGGGCAATATGAGAAACAGCTCTTGGCTGGTCAATCATGCAAGCTGAGTCAATGTATGTTTCTGATAACAGCAATGCTTTACTCTTCATTTTCTGTGTGTGTGTGTGTGTGTGTGTTTTCTGTTTGTTCGTTTTGTTTTGTTTTTTTACAGTTTTACTGATGTTTTTATATGGGCCCCTTTTCAATTCAATTTTGTTCGGCTCATTCCCTCCACATTGCCCATATAGTTTCTCCACCTTAGTTTCACTCAACTCAATCACATCAGCACTGATGGAAATCATCAGGGTGCTCATTTTAAAAAACGAGGAGATACACTAGCTACAAATGGCTTTGGATGAGAAGCAGCTTTTAAAGGTGCAGGCTTCAACTTAGTCGCAGTCACTGAGGGGAACTCTGTGCTCATGCTTATCGTGTGAGGTAAAAGCTCTACTTGATAACCCTAATTAATATGGAAATTTAAGTCGATAAGTGCATCCCCACATTATTACAGAGTCATCAAGCTCCTTTTTACACATTTTGTTAACTGAGCATGAAAATGACAAAAGAAGGTGTAACACATTTAATGGCAAAAAAAGAACTATTTCATATATCTTTGCTTTTTACATTGACTATAGAGTAGTAGTAATGGGTACTTTATTTATGTTTGAGACATAAAGATCTGAAAATCTGATCAATTATGCTACACAAATAGTATTTATTAATTTTTTGACTTTTTTTAAAATGTATGTACTGCATGTTGAATCTATTTTACATGATTTTACAATGCAGGACAAAATAATTAAAAAAAACTTCATCATCATCTTTATGTAAATAAAAAATACTGTTAATGAGAAACCAAACCAAGGCTAATTTCAGATCATTACAGGTGAAGTTTTATTCAAACTACTAGGAAACTACATGTGATCTTACACATGGAAAACACATTTCCATTTCCTGACTTTGTTACTTTACGCTTTCCTCCTATCCCTCCCATGTGTCATTATGTCTCCTGTGAGGAAGATAAGTGATTAGATTATCTGTAGATTGCACCATAATTACCTGTGGATTTGAAGATTACCAAGTGGACATCTCTTGATCAGCAGACACTTTATCACAGGATTATCAAGAGGCAATCAAACAAAGACCCATCTCTCAGGGGAGAGATCAAACTAAAGTGAAAAATGCAAACAGAGAGAAAGAGAAAATTTGCCTTGGCTTGTGAGGAAAGTTTCAATATGTTATGTTAAAGGCTCCGACCCTTTTTTGAACATATCTTGATCATTAAAAATGTTTATTACTTTGCAAAGTAATTATCAAAACATTCTTGGGGGATTTCTCAAAAAACAAATCAATATATACATAAATAAATATATATACTATATATATATATATATATATATATATATATATATATATATATATATATATATATATATATATATATATATATATATGAATTTTGTGCTGTGCTCTGTATTCAGTAACAAAGTGTTATATTCTTTAAGATTAAACATTATAGTAGGATGACAGAGGAGAGGTGGAGTTTGATAACTGTTTAATTTAACTTATTTTTGAATTAGTTAATGAAATAGGTGGAAGGAGAACAAGGCTGCTGTCAGTGTGATTGCACTTCAATAACTTTTTCACCATTAGAAAGGTGTAATGGGATTGTCCCATTATTAGGTATAAAGGCATGTTCCCATTCAGTTCTTCCATCTATTTATATGCAGATGATTTCCATCCTGTATCTCTGCCTGTCATAATTGGGCCTACAATCTGTAAAGGAGTGGAGTGCATACTCCTATTCTTATCACTCTGACGGGAAGTGTGTTAGGAAGAGAGTGCACTGATGTGTAGCTACAGTATATATCCATTTGTGTGTCTTTATTGGAATATATTTGTGTGCCGGGCTCTGTGGAGAGATATGGGATGGTGAAGGAGAGCCTTCATCTCATAGGCTGGAATCACAAAGTAGACACGTCTCAGATGTTAATTTGAAAATGAAGGATATCTTTCGTGCTTTTTCTTCCACACACTTAGTCCACTCTTCACATCTTGAGAGGGCTCTCCATATCTCTGACTAACGCTGGGCTTGGGTTTATCTGTTTGTCCCCTGGAGGTTGCCCTGTTTCACTTCTGTCCCTATTCTGCCACTATTGATACACTGTCACATGTACCCAATTCATTTCCAGGATAAAAAGCTTCTTAATATGTGACCTTGTTTACATCAAGGTTGTTGCATCTTCTCAGGGATGAAAGAAAGAGACAGAGAATACAGCAGAGAACTCCAGCAAACTAGATTTTAATTTGCTTGAAACAGTTATCAAATTTCCTCTTCCCAGATTCAATATCACTTAAATAAGTGCTTTCACAGGCCGCTGTTGAAAATCAATAGGAGTTACTCATCCCTACCAAAGGACATACACAACAGCTCAATACAGTCACAACAAAGGTACATGGCTAGAAAAGACACCCTATTTCCCGGGCTGAGACCTTAAACAACATTTTCATGAAGAAAAGTTAGAGTTAATCAACCCAAGAGTTTCTTGCATTAAGAAGGAAATGGTGACCTGTGGGAAGCTGTTAAAATTTTGTACATGCTTAATGTCTGATTGATGACTCAATCAGAATTCCCAAAGTCTATAAAGGTTTCATTAGTTTAATTACCTCCAAGTTAATTAAAAAGTACTTTTCATTATTTATTTTCTACTTAATAACTTAGTAATATACTACTAGCAGATTACTGTTAATCTAATCAAACAATCATAAGCATAAATTTGGGTATGGATGGTAGGTCATTGGCAGCAGCAGTTTGACAAGCACAGAGACACACAGAAAGGTGAGCTGTAGGTTCTCAGAGAGTTCTGATGTCGTAAGTTCTTGAATTAATTTAAAAGAAAATGAATACGGTGGGAGTTTTTGAGGGAGTTTTAAGGTAATATTAATTTTTGAGTGATGCTTTGGTTCAGCATTAAGCAAGAATTTATTAGCTGCCGAAAACCCTTGACTTGTGTGGCCCAAATCAACATACTGAAAGAGAAGACATGATTTACAGACAGTTATATACAAACCAACACAGGCTCAGTTTTATCTGCATCATTTATATGTATTTCAGTAAATCAAATTGTGATCTAATTTTCTTTTGGACTGACAGATTCCCAAATCATCCTAATACTGTGCTGTTCATCAAAAGGATTTTTTTTTTTTTTGCACTGCAAGCCTCTTTTTTTCTTTAAAGGCTATCTGTGTGACTGTTTTCTAATAGTTTTCTAATGCAGATGACTTTATCACCACTTAAGGAAGTATCACTGTAGTGGAGAGAGAGTATATTTATTGATTGTCAGGAATTTCAAGATTCAACCTTGTCCCATTCATAGTGGCCAGAATTAATTCATTCTTCAAAAAAAACTATTTTTATTGCTCATATTGAAATATATTTCAGCAGATCTTTTACTGTTTGAATGTATTCTAATTGATTTCCATACTTTCCTTTTCTGTTTGCTGTCCCATGTTTGTGAAATTATTTGAGCACATTTTTAACATTTGACTTCACATCACTCAAAGGTGTAGCCTCCTTTGTTGTTGATTTGATTTGTATTCATTAAAATTTGCTTTTCATGTGAGGGTTCTTTTTTTGTGTGCACCCTCTTTAATACTCATACTGCCATCGTGTACACAGTCTGAAATACACCCTGTTTCAACAGTGTTGCTATGTTGCCTCAGATTCTATTTTCCACTTCATCCGTCCCAGAAACTCAGATGATTCCCCCTCCCCCTCACGTCTCTTTCCCAGTTTCATAAATGGATGTCGTAGTGAGCCTTGTCGGCAGGGTGGTGGACTGAGATTATGGCCCCTTCTCACCCCCTGCCTCCGCTGTGACAGAGAACTGCTGCCACCACACTGAGCCACTAAACTGAATACCTGCTAGAGCACAAACAGAAACTCCAGGGTTAGCTATATGGAAACGTGGCCCTCACTACAACAAAGGAATAGTACAGGGAATCAGGTAGGGGTTATTGTGTGTGTGTGTGTGTGTGTGTGTGTGTGTGTGTGTGTGTGTGTGTGTGTGTGTGTGTGTGTATGTCCCAGGTAGTCATGGCCACATGCAGACTGTAGAGCCTCTGTTTGCAGCCCATGATTTTCTCTGTTTTACATGTTTGCCTTTGTAATACAATTAATTTAATTAGCAGGAAAGGTTTCTTCCCACTTGAGGGCAGCACATTCTTGTTATTATGCTATTATATATATATGCTCACCAAGCACTTTATTAGGAACACCACACTAGTGCTGGGTAGGGACTCCTTTTGCCTCAAAACAGCCTCAGCTCTTCATGCATAGATTCCACAAGATGTAGATTCTGGTCCATGTTGACTGATCCATGACTGCATCAAATAATTTCTGCCGGTTTGTCAGCTGTAAAATAATGCTGCCAGCCTCCTGATCTACTACATCCCACAGTTGGGCTTAGACAAAAGGAGACTGAAAATCCTATCAGAGAGGGCCAGAGGGCCACAACAAGAAATGTGCACCACCTCACAGGATCACAACTGATTTCACGAGAAAGCAAATGTAAACAAAATGGAGACTGTTCTGCAAAAACTTCCTTTGAAGTTAGAAATAATTTGCTGGTGAAAAAAAGCAGAGAGCTTAACGAGTCTGGATGGGAAATGGTCAGCAAGATCCGGGCAACACGAGTTGTCTATGTTTCAGCAAGAACTGGAGATGAGATTTTAACTGTCAGTTTTAAGATTTGCTTGCTTGGCATCACCATCAGCTGCTCCAGGAATAATTTTAACTTATAATGCTAGTGTTTATTCTGCTAGTTCAAAAGCGATATTGTCCACTGTTTCAATGTAGAATTGTTTTGGTATAACAAAAATAGACCAGTTGGTTTTGTGAAAAAAATTGTCAACATGTTCTGACATATCGGCAGAAAATGTACTACCTGTATGCAACAGTTGGCCACTTTGTGTGGGTATGTAGCTGTAACATTAGTGACTAGCAAGTAATATTAATAGTGTAGGAAATTCACTGAATTTATAATCCACTTCAGCTATTTTTCTCACCTATTAGTTATCTCTATTAGTTATGAAATATCTGTACCGACCAAGGTCCCAGACCAGATTCCTCCTGCGATTGTCAGGAGGGGTAAATCCCTAATAAACTGGCCCCAAACTCCTGTAGTCTTAGCCCAGCTCAAAGGAGTTCAATCGGATTCAGATCTAATGACTGGGGAAACCACTAAAGTTCATTGAACCCATGTTCATGTACCCAGTTTGAGACATCTGGTACTTTGTGACATGGTGCATTATCTCACTTGAAGTAACCATTAAAAGATGGTAACATGTGACTGTAAAGTGATTCACATGGTCATCAACAATACTCAGATCGACTGTGGTATTCAGTTGATGATTTATTGCTATTAAGGGGCCTGAAGAGTTCCACGAAAGCTCTCCCCACAGAATTAAAACACCACCTGCCTGGACTGTTGATACAAGGCAGGTTGAGTCTATGGATCCATGCGGTTGATGTCAAATTCTGACCCAACCATCTGCTGCTTCAGCAAATATCCAGTTTCATTAAACCATGCAATTTTTTTTCCAGTTTTCAGCTATCCAGCTTCTGTGTCATGACAGTTTATCGCAGATCTCAGGATGATTGAAATCGGTCAGTATGGCTAAATGTGAAAAATGACTAACTCAGACCTATGTACATGATGAATTTGACTGACATTGTTTCGAAGTGGAGGTGTGTTGAGAGCAAATGTTTCTAATGAAAGTGTTTTCTTCAGAAGTGTATGACACTTGACATCGTTGACCTTAAATTTCATAGAAACTGACTGCAGGCCAGAGCTTGAATATTTCTTAAAGTTTGGTTTTCTATTCATTTGTAAGCAATAAACAGCTATTGTTTGCATCAATACATTTTTTAAAAGTATGAATGTGTGAGCTCAAGAATGGTGATGCTAGTCTGCACAAGATTTATTTCCCTCCGTAAGGATTCCTAATGTTTCAGCTTCCCTGGTCTTTCCTATAGCTATTTTTCAACTTGAGCACAAAAAGATAATATGCACATATGAAGGGTAGCATCCACCTGCGGGGTGTGTTTGTGTACTGCGTCAATGTCGACATGGTGGTGTTTAGCAGGTCATGTTTACCACACTCACCTTTAGGTTATGTTTTGGCAACTCAAAGCCCTTTCTTTAGATTAGTTAAAGATGGTTGTCTTGGATAAGTATTGAAAAAAGGAAGTATGGGCTTTCTATAGTAACCAAAAGTACAGTCTTTCTCCTACCTTAACCAAGTGTTTTAGCAGCCTGTGCACAGTATAACCACAAGTGGGATATGGGACATTGATCACAGTTTCTGGCCTCAAAGTCCTGAACTTTGTATAAATTTCACAACTTTATCCTACAGAAGATATTAAGGGCAGCTAGGGTTTATTACATCTTGGCCTTCATTTTCATAGCTCTGGCCAGCTGCTAAGAGTTGATATGACACTTTATACTCACTAAGCTATTGTTCAGATCTTAGATTACAGAGACTGCTAAAAATGGGTCAGACGGGGCAAGAATACGAGCAGTCAGAAGATCAGACAGGTTATGAATAAAACCCCAGACTAGCCAGAAAAATTAAAGCTCGAGGTTAAATTAAAACTAAACCAGTCCATAAAAAGACATTGGTCACAATACTGAATTTTCACTTCAACACAGATCTACCACACCTGCCATAGTTTAGTGCAAATCCAGTTTCCCTGTTGTAAGTAATATTAGCTAATTTTGCATGCACACTTTCAGTTTTCCCCCTAATAAAGAGGTTTAGATAGTTTAAAACCTACCTGATTTTGTTTCTTGCTTCTTGCTTCAGTGATGTTACTGCAATCTGAAATCTCAGCTTTTACTTTGGTAAGTGATATGTTACCATAATTGATGGAACTAATGGCAAGAGGTACAAAGAAAAAAGCAATTTGCAATAAATCATTGTAGTAAGACAGTCAAGTAAGTAGAAGTAGGAAGTAGCCAGATTGCTGATTGAGTTAATTCAAAATCCAGGCAGGTTTTGACAAATGTTCCTGTGACCTTGTTCACGTATTTACACTTCAACATTTTGTCTAAAAGCCTGAGCAATTAGGCTCCCCTCCTTTTCCTGTGATCCTTTTAGAAAGGTCTGGAGCTGCTCTTCAGCCAAAGATAGCCATTGGGGAGTTGCTGTAATGTGACACTTACCATGTACTCACAATAGCTTTGACTCAATTACTCTGCCAGTTATCTGTGCTTGCTTACTGCATTAAACACATTAGCACCCATAGAGGGAAAATACTTCCTCAAAGGCTCTGTCAATCTGTTTTGCTTTACTGTAGTCCTTTACTCTGTCTGAGGTGGCTCAAGCAGTAGTGCGGGTCATCCACTAACTGAAAGGTGAGTGGTTCAATCCCTTGTTCCTTCAGTCCGCATGTCTGCAAGATACTGAACCCCAAAAATGCTCCCGATGCATCACTGGGTGTGAATTTTTGTGTATGAATGTGAATGTGGCAGTAGTGTAAAGCACTTTGAGTTGTCAGGACAAGTAAAACTGCTATAGAAGTGCAGTCCATTTAACATTAAAGATCAGGTTACATCTGTATAATAGAGTCCATGTGGTACAGTGTTTTCAAAGTCCAGGCTCAAAAAATGCATGATCCATAATTACAAACTTTGAGATGGACTATAAATAAAAGGGACATGCAGCATAATGTGTTATAGTACATTTTTCCACCAGGTGCCTCAAGAACAGCATCGATCATTTATGAGAAAAACTCTAGAATAATAATAGGATGAACAGCATCCTTCCAAAAGATACTCCCTTAGTTGTTTTATGAGGATGGTGGTGGAAAGCACTGTCGGGTGTATCGCTTCAAAATCTCCCAAAGGTGTTATGCTTGGCTGAGATCTGGTGACTTAAAGCTGTGGCATATGAGTTTCGCAGTTATCAAACCATTCAGTGAGTCCTTGCGTTAGATGGTGTGAGTAATCGTTTGCAGGAAAACAAGACAGTCCTGATGACAACTAATGCAGTCTAAGGGCCTTATCTTCCCCAAACTCTGCGTAAGGGCGAAACAGAGGTGTACCACCCATCAAAAACTGCATTACAACTGCTTTTGTGCTAAAGCTAGCTTTAAGTCACCTCAGTGTCATCTACACAAATGCTATGCATATGGGATTTAAGGCGACTTGTTCATGAGTCATTGTTTTTGGCAACGTCAATCAGTCTGTCCAACACTTTGGTCAGGAGTACGATTTGTGGTCAGCTCCCAGAAAGATAACCAGAACATTAGCTATGGATATTTATTGACCTCAGAGGATGATGCCATTGTGACTCCTTGACCTTTTCTTGGGTGTCTCGGCCCAGATTTTCCCCTTGTTTAGAAAATACGTCAAAATAATGAAGAGATTGCTATTAAGTGTACTGCACCTGAGAGCATGAATCCTTTTTGTTAAGATCACTCAGTGAACTTTCATTTTGTGCCACTTTTAGGGTTTAATTCCATATTAGTACAAGACTACATTGCTGGTGAATCCATTCAACACATTAGAGTTAGCCTCCCATTAGTTTAACAACTTATAACCAATGAAAACAAGACATATACTGATGACTTATACAAACACTAAAACTAAACAAAGGATGGGCAGAGACATAGGGTCCAAGTACAGTCAGGTAATGCAGTGGAGTCTGCATACATCTGTGTATGTCATTATGATTTTACTTATTTCATTAATTTCCCATATTGCCTATTTTAGATAATTTACAAAGTATTATGGTTATATATATATGCAACAAGGGGGCTAAAATTAACAGCTCTTTTAACCACTGATTAATTTGTCGATTATTATTCCAATTGATCAATAAATCAGATTTTACAATAAATCACAGAAAAGTACAATTTTGGTGTTTTATTGAAAAAAAACAAAGAACAGTTTTGTAAACAATGATTTGAATTTATATATTAGATATTTAAACTGCATTATGAAAAAAGGTTATTGTAAATCTGTGCTTTATGTGTATGCAAACACAGCTTTTTTTTCTTTCATTGTTTAAAAAACTGTGTTCAGATTTTACTTCAAAGTACTGAACTGTTTAAATTATATAAAAATGCACACACACACACACACACACACACACACACACACACACACTCAAACACACAAATTAAGTGCTAAAAGGCTATGCCTTTTTCAAATAGCATCAACAGCAGTCCACGGAGTTAGAACTGAACTATGAAGGTAGACCTTTTGCTGCAGACACACATAATTGATCCCTGTTTGTATAATACTCATTCAAAAAGAATTTGTCATTTCTAAAAGCTCTTTGCATTGCAGTGTGTAAAAATATTAGCATGTCCCCACACTCAGGGCTCAGGCTGGCTGCAGAGAGGAGTCACTCAGATGGTGTTGATGTGCCAGGGATGCATTAGTAAGACTCTGCAATAATGGCCGTGGTCGGGGTATTTATTTTCATCAGCCTTCCACCCTTGTAATGAACTTTGTTCTTTGGCAAGGGACCTCTCCTGAACTGGAGCTGAGTAGAAGACAGCACTATTGGTGTACATCAACAATCCATTCACAAGAGGAAGTACTACATAGATTGTCATATTTTTCTCCCAAATCTTTTCCAGCAGGCTCACTGAGTGATTGCTGAGTCAGACGGTGTTACAGAAACATGCCATCTTTGCTAAGAAATCAGCTGCTCATATATCATATAGCTTTATCGTTTTTCATTGTTAAAGACATTAAAATTACAGTATAGTGTAGCTCCGGACATATGACATTAATACACCCATCAGCCACTACATTTAAACCAGTTATTGCTATTAATGTTGAGGCGGATCGCTGTATGTGCAAAAATAGTAGTTAGAAAAAAAATGAATAGTTGAAAAAAAATTAGGTACTATTTATTAGACTTTAATAGTGTTATTGGGACAGGAGGAATAATGTGATAAGGGCTTGGCTTAATTGAACAACACCATCTTTCAGTTACAGATTTGTGCACTGAACCTCAGATGGTGTAGTTTGGTGACCAATTTGTTAGGGAGGATAGTATTAAAAGTAGAGCTATAGTCAAAGAAGCATAATCTGGCGTAGGAATCTTTCTTTTCCCGGTGTAGAAGTACTGTATGCAGGGCCATGGAGTTGGCTCCATCAGTAGATTGGTTTGCCTCACAGAAAAACAGTGTCTGTCAAGGGCGGGTGAAAGGTGACTTAATATGAATCATAATAAGTTTCTCCAAATATTTTGAAGCTTTAGAGTTAGTGTAAGTTCTTTATTGTCATTAAGGCACTTAAGTTGAGATTGTTTGGCCATGGATATGATGGTTGATGTTTTAAACATGTTGTATTTGTGAAATCTCTCTCAGTCCTTTGTTGTTGTTGTTTGTTGCTGTTTATTTTTGATCTCAGTGTTTAGTTGAGGAATAGAGACAAGTGGTTGGACTAGAGTTCTGCATCAGTTCTGCCAAGTTAGATACCCCTGGGAAACCAAGGGGTAAACTGAAAAATGTGTAAGGGATAAAAAATAGGTTTATATTCATTCAAGGGTACAGGCACTGGAAAAAAAAAAATAAATGCAGGGGGGCAGTGGGGGAAATAAAGATGAGAATGAAAATATTAAAAAACAAATAAAACAGTAAACAGAAAAAATAAAGGCAAAAATAATATATTTTTTATATAGCCCACTTAGCCACCATGATTTTCTTTTACTGGGAATATCTATGACCACCTCTCGACCCTCCATTCATCATCATTCCAAGAAGTGGGAATGTGGCTGACTGAAAGCAGCAGGGAGTCACTTGGGATATGTGGACAGATTATTACTGAAGAATCGGTTATCGTTGTGTCACTTTGCATTACGTCAACAGGTTTGAGCTCACTGTGCTAGTGCTTTGCACATCTGAGGTGAAAGTCTATCTAACAAGCCCACTTCATGGCAAAAACAACACACAGGAACAAGTCTTGTAGTCTCACAAGACGAACAATGTGACCATTAATAGAATCCATCACTACTCACTGCAACGTTCCTAAATATAAAATTTGCAACATTCCACCAATCTAGTCTCTACTATGAGACTTTACTACAATGTTTAAAATTTGGAAGTTTGAAACCCTTAGTGTGTTATTTTTTTCATATTTCCTCACAATGTGTAATGTAAATGTTGCTGACTTACCATTTCTCAGAGTACCTCCATCTTTGGCTCCAACGTGACTGCTCTCCAGGGG
The DNA here is from genome assembly GCA_016859345.1 of Istiophorus platypterus. Taxonomy (NCBI): domain Eukaryota; kingdom Metazoa; phylum Chordata; class Actinopteri; order Istiophoriformes; family Istiophoridae; genus Istiophorus; species Istiophorus platypterus. Next base: position 25,032,896 of record CM029126.1, on the reverse strand, counting down.
CTCATTAAATACAGTAGTCTCTTTTGCTGATTAGATGCTGAACATTCTTTGTCTGTGTATGTCATTTATGCTGCTGCCAAACTTTGGACAACTTTGACTGTCCATTTTTCTCCACGGGCTTTTGGTCCTCTGTTCCCATTATTTTCAAGCATGTTTTCACTCACTGCAGTGACACACTCTCCTAGGACTGTATTACTGAGTTGTTGACTTGTTGTCAACTATTAACTTTAGTTTTGATCAATTTTATCAGTTAGTTGTCACAGCCCTCTTTAATTAAAGAAATTTGAGTTTTTGAGACAAATATATAATTTACTTTCGATATCAATTATAGTATTGCTTGGTATCCCACACATATAGACAATGCAAGTTCCATTCAGTGTACAAAGAATCTTATCTCCTTGTTATACATTGTTACATTGTTATATTTTATTGTTTAAGCTCTCAGGTTAATGTCACCTTGTCTAAACACTTCTGGCAAATGTATTGTAGATTTGTAGAATATTTATAGTTGCTAAGGTGAAATCCTTCACATAGTTCACCAAGACCATTGTTATTTTTCTCCTCCCAATGCACCGAAAATAATCTCAAAAATTTGCAAATTCAGCAACTACGATAAATTCTTTCAATATGCAGAGTAGCAGGCAGGTGGAAATACCATATAGTTAAGTGGATCTGCAGGTCTAAAAAATGAAGCAGCTTCAGGCAAGTTTATTATGCCCAGTAATGCATACTCTGAATACATATGTAAGAATTTATAACAATTATTTTTTCAATTTCCTCCTATTCCTATTCAGCACGATTGTTTCAGCGTAACGATCTAAAAAACCATTCTGACCCATGAATGAAATGGTGTTTGAGATAACAAAGTTGTAAGTGGAAGTAAATGTGAAGGAAGTGAATATGCAAAAGACAATTAATCTCCAATCTCTCTGCTTTTCCCAATATGGCTGCAATCTGCTGTGAATTAACAGATAGCCTTGGGTGATCATTACCCAGGCACCCCCTCTGTGGGAGGCTGGCACTGACTAACTGACATATCCTCAGCAAAAAAGTGTGGAAATTTAAGTTTAAACTCTCACTTCACTGTACCCCAGTTGAACCATGAAATAGTAATTATTTGCATTCATCACCATCATACAGATGAAAAAAAAAAAAAAACATATGCCATTTTATTTATTTCAGTCTCAAAGATGATGCCAAATAAAATTAAACCGTTGTTTTAAAATGTGGCTCAGTTATTAAAGTTGAAAACAAATAGGCAAAAGGGCACAAAATGCACTGGCACTGATCACTGACACTGCCGTGAAATAGTGGCCCTTTAAAAAAAAAATAAGATTGTGTGTGTATGATTGTGTGTGTTGGTTTTCTTTGCTTGTTTTCCTTGTGTAGCCTGTAAGTTTTATGTGATGTCACAAGCCCCGCCTCAAACCAACCTGGGGACTCAGACTTCCCCACTCCTTATCAAAGTGCATAACTTTTCCACTTTAACCAATAAAAAATATACATATATTTAAAATTCGATCATTTTATTATTTTAACATTATTTTACATGTTTTTGTTTTTTTGTTTTTTTTTGTCATGCTCCCAAACATTCCCTTTAATATGGGTAAACACAAATTTTATACAAATTACTATGGAATACTATACAAAATTTGTAGGAAGCCATAAGGAAAACTGAGTCGGCAATTACATATTGTCTATTGTTATTGATTGCTGGTCTTCTAGCTGTGTGTATTTAAAAGAAGTTCCATAAAACTACACTACTATCAACAGAGTTATTATCAGAACAAAAGAGATAGGCAGTAACAGGTCTTCACAGGCTGGTGTTTGATTACAGTATAATTAGGCCCCACAAAACTGGACAAACATTAACAGAGTTAATAAGCACAACAGTATGAGAGTAGACGAATACTGTAACTGACCAAGGCCCTGTTTTCTGATAACAATTGATCTTAGAAGAATACTCTTAAATTACTTCACACATTTCCCTACGCGGGACTTAGGTGTGAGCACCTGTGTACATCACTGAGAGCTTCTTAATGATGGCTGTCAGTTGGGCTGAAGATAAATTTAAATACAACAATAACTACACTACAACAATGACCACAATTGTTCAGTATGAAATTTAAGCCTGATGCCAAGTAAACTTTGTTCGGTGTTTAGTGTGCTGCCCTTTCTGACTAATGTTACTGAATGAAAGTAAGTTGAAGGAAGTAAACTTTGATCGATTTACCTGCTCAAGGTGGATGTAATTTTTAAGTAAAAATGAAACCTAAAAGAAAGAAGGGAGGGTTTCCTTAAGTTCCATAAATATACAGCACATCTATTTTAAGTATTTTGTAAAACAGGAGAGGTGCAAATTTCAAGATGTCAGCAGGTTATTTGAGTTAAAAAAAAAAAAACAGTTAGGGTTTAAATCTCATTACAAGTTGGCTGCTTGTAATGAAACTGTACTGGTGATAGGAACTACGACAAGTGGAGAAACATGGAAAAAATAGAGCCTACCTTTGTAACCTGGGATAGCTGTGGCACACATACGTACACCATCAACCAATATGTGTGCAGTAATTCAAAGAATGCTTGCATGTGTGTTCACTGCTATGTTTTTACATCTGTTCATTAGAAACCAGCCACTTCAAATTCCCCTGAAACTAAAAAAAATAGTGGTATACAAATTCAAGTTCTGGCAATTTATATTCAAACTACCCAATACAGCCAACGCACTGCCTTATCTGGTGAAAATTACCCCAGGAAAGAGCACTGATCAATCATCATGCCATGAAATTCTTGCCAGGTGAACCCTGAAATATACATGCAGCCATATATTGGGAACATGAAAGGTATATTAGAGAGAGGCATAGGGGTACGGAAAAGCCAGTGTTGAGTCACTAAGCAGTCACACACACATCAAAAACACAGACTTTATTTCCTGCCGACCACAAGTTTTTGGCTGACAGAGAAAATATGATAAAGCATGAGTTGCATTCACACACACTCATAGGGTAAAGCTATACATCCAGTATGGTTCTGCTAGGAATGCTTTCACAAATGCCAAGGCAACATAAATGTAGAAGTGTATAGCGAGGATAAATTTTAAATATATAGATATATAAATTTAAATTTAGATTTAAATATACATATATATATATAACTGTATACTCTTTACAAGACATGTAAAGTTATATGAGCATTGCTATGATACAAAGAATTTGGATGCCACTTTAATACATTTGATTTGATTTCATTAATCCTTCCTAACATAAGTTAGTAATCCTTTTTGCATTGCTGCTTAAGATGCTCCTAAAGACTTGGAAAGCCAGATTTGGAGCTGGCTGAGTCGGAGAGAGCACTCTCGATGGACTTCAGTAATGCATTCACAAGTGGGAGGTACTGCAGAGATTGTGGTATTTTCTCCCCACTGTAGAATTTTCAATTCAATCTTGTGCTTACATCTTGAACAAGCTTATGCTCAACTGTGTGCATTTGTAACTACTTTCTTTACATTTGCACAGGCAAACTCGTTGTTTTCCTGTTAACTCTACACCTTTTATTCATCATTTGTCCCATGAGAAATCCTAAAGCTCCAATATCAGTTTATCAGCTAGGGTGCTTTAGTGTGGAATTGATTTCCAGCTGCAAAGTGTAGCCAACAGATGATTGGTGGTCAGCTGTTTGATGACCACCCTTGCTCTCCTCCAGCATGGTACTTGTAGCCACAATAACACCAATTTTCTCATGCACAGTGGCACGTACTTTATTAGGAGCAATTTCAAAAACCTGACTACTACATCCTCCAACCACTCTGAAATGTTTGATTCCATGTCTGTCCTCCGTTGGCATGATGGAAGGGCAGACTGCTTATGAACAGTAGGAATAGTCTGGCTATGTGATATGCGTATATGTATAAACAGCGGCGAGAATGTGTAAAAAGGTCACGGTGAAACTGAAGTTAGGGAGCCCTTGCCTTCAGTAATGTGACATATTTGAGAGTGAAACAGTGTTAGTAGGTTAGGTTTAGTTACAAGGGGGATTTAAATCAAATCCTACAGATGTAATTGGGTTGCTCAAAAGTGGGTGTGGCTTAGTGAATACTGCAAAATACGGAGCTTCAGAGGACTTTTGGTCTCCACCCAAAGCCCCCTCGCCTGCGTTATTTGATCGGAAGGCAGATAAGGATTTGCCATATATTTATCATGTAAGAAGAGTTAAATGAATAATTAACACAGTCACATAGGCTTAGGGCTTGTACGTTGAAATGTATTGATCACTTCACTACCTTTAGATTTTTTATGAATTCAGGCTCTCCAAAACAGCAAAAAACAGAGAGGTATTGTTTTTGTTTCTGTCCATTAAAACTATCATCAGGAGCAAGTGGAGGTGGATGTTAGGAAACCAAGGGAGATGGATTTTGCCTCTCTCTGTTTTCAATTATAGTGTTAAACAGATATAACAGTGGTACCAGTCTCCTCATCTAACACTCTGCCACAGAGCAACTAAGTGAATATCACGAAATGTTTAATCATAACTTTGAAATCAATGGTAGATCAGAATGAAGGATCTGTGTCCCTTGTAGCTAGCTAAAATAACCCAAGAGGAGACTAGTTAAGAGAAGTGATATTTACAAAACATCTTGCATAGCCAGAAGACAATCCAATCCATACTCAGAACAAGACTTTGTAATCTAAATATAAGATTAACTCACTTATAAGTACAGTTTTTATGTGGAATTCACTTGTTAAGAAGATATATAAAGGCTTGTGTCTATTCATATACTCACCCTGTACATTAGCGCCATGTCAGAAGAGACCCAGAGACAATTACACCATAAAAGAATGTGATTTCCAATCTGCTGCATTAGTATAAGACTGCAATATTAAATGTGAAATAATTAAAGGATTTTATAGGAGGAGGAAATGATAGGAGGTTGGCTCTCCATTCACTGCTGAGAGATGTGGAGGGATTGTGAAGGCAGTGAAGGAGGAGGAGGAGGAGGCCTCTGTCAACACATCTCTTATCAGGCATAAAGCACAGGGGAGGGACAGAGAGCACGCAGCCCCCTATTTCCCCCGCTGCTCACACTGTGTGTTCTTCGAATTAGCTTGTATGTTATGTGTACACAAGGAGATCAAACTGTACAATGACTAATGCCGACATATGGAAAAAGCCGTTAAGCTCTACCAATACTACTCCTACTAGTGAACTGAAAAAAACTTTTAATTCAGGAACCAGGAGCATCATAAATAGCTCCTTCCACTTCATAACTTCTATAAAGACAGAGGAGTAAATAGCTTGCTCAGTGGCATACATCCATGGCCAGTAAGCCCTTCATAAGGTCCAGATGGTGTCACTGACCAATTTTCACTAAACTCTGAATTGATTTGACTCCAGTAAAACTCATACTTTTTTAAAACCAAGGTTTATAAATCTGCTTTACTGTGGATCCATTTAAAAAGAGAAAAATAACATCTATGAGTAAAACATACAGGATGAAAATAAATTCAAAATAGTAACAAGGGATAGGGAGGAAAACAAGACCAGTATATAGAGTAGGAGCATATGCAAGAACATAAGCTGGTAATGTAGGAAGATAAACTATATAGCATTACAAAAAATAAGTTCACAAATGAGTTTGGAACAGATATGAAAGATTAGAGAGTATGATCCTCTGCAAAGTTCAGTTTAGAGCTGGTAATGAGTTATTTTAACAGCATAAGCCGCCTTCTAGCCAGATAAGAAAAAAAAAATAGGATCATATACGAAGGTGCAAACATATTGATAAAACATCTTAAGTAGCATTCACATTTTCTGTAATTTCCTTGCACTCATAGACATTGCCCATAATTGTCCATAATGCTGTTTTCCCTCTGAATGGCAGAGCCAACGGATATCAGTTCTGGTCACTGTGTCTGTCCATATTTGTATCAGTCCATTCATCTCTGAATACTTGAACAAGATATCACAAGTCAAATTCATGTTCAATACTTTCGGTCACCAGCAGATCAATCCTTATGTTAAGTAAGGCCATGTGACCCTTCCTCTAGTGTCATATATATGTATAAATATGCAAAGAATACTAAACAATCGTGTGTGTGTGTGTGTGTGTGTGTGTGTGTATATATATAAATATATATGGCGGGCCCTTGACTATCCCTTTTTTTCTGTGATATAGAATTATTTTCCCTGTCTATCTTGGGATTACAATCCCCTCTGCAGCTGATGCAGCCAAAGGAAAGTTCTATCTCTCTAAAGTTAGTCCTGTGTCAGGAGGTAAGCAGGCTTTGCCACTTCTTTTTATAGCTGATTACTGTACTGCAGATAGGATCTTTGCTTTGTTCCTTTGCTGTCTTCTAGTTTCTGTAGGGATGACTGTCTGATTGAGTCCACGTGGATTTGGATGTCTGCTCTTTTTGCTCTTGACTTGTGCTGTTACTGGCGCTTGAGAAAGTATTTGCATTGATGAGCCATTTTCCTGGCATGCAATGTACTATGTCATACAATAACTTTAGAAATCTCAGTAAGCATTTTGGGATTCAAGGAGGAAGTTCATCCATTGCCTTTGTGCTCGGCAAGGGCAGCAGAGGTCTGTTGTCCGTCTCTACCATAAACATCAATCTAAGTAGATAAACGTGTTACATGTCCGGTCTAGGGAGTGAATCGATAACTGAGACTTCCGGGCAAAACAGGTGAAAGAATGAGACAGGAGGCAGAGAGTTTCGATTCTGTGCTCGGTAGGATGAGCACGCAGCGTAAGCTTCTACGCATCCATGGCAGAGGCAAGACACCACACTGCCCCCTGCTGGTGAACACTTAAAACATCAAGTCCTACCTCAGAAGAATTAAATAGCTAGGAACTGACCTCTATAGCCAATGTTATAAAATGTGGTCATACATTTTATGTACGTCACATATGCTAGGAGGGTTTTTTTGGGGTGTCAAAGTTGACTCCCTCAGAGGTGACGCATTGTCCGAGAAACATAAATTTGCGCTTTGAAAATATTCTAGAGCTAGAGAGATCCCAAATGGTAGCCTACTGACATAGTTCCAGCCAAATGGGGTTATGAATGTATTTAAGAGTGTGCTGTCTAAAGTCAAGGAAATTTGCCAAAATCTGAGCACCTGAGAGGATGTCCGTTGTGGCCCTGGCCATGAGCATGTAATGCAATGTAGCAGAGAGCCAGCTGCCTTCAGCTAGCGGTTTCTAAAAGTTTGAAAAAGTATCTTTTGGGGACTTCTTGAGCCCCTGAAAATGAGAGGCTATGTATAAAAATGGCTGTAATCCCTAAAAGATTAAGGACATAAAGATCTGGATGACCAGCAACTTTCTGCTGTTAAACTCAGATGAAAACAAAGTTAGTAAATGTATTTGGCCAGCAAGACCTCAGAAACCCATTATCTAATGACATACTTACTCTAGGTGGCATTGCTCTGGCCTCAAGCACCACTGTTCGGAATTTTGGTATTGTCTTTTATCAGCATATATCCTTTAACTGCCACATAAAACAAATTTCAATGACTGTATTTATTCCCCTATGTAACACTGTAAACATCAGGCACACCCTTTCTCAAAGTGATGCAGAAAAACTAGTACATGCTCTTACTTACCTCTGTGCTCAATTATGCAGCTCATTATCAGTCTGTCTCAACAAAACTTTAAATACTCTCCAGCTGATTGCTGAAATGTAAGCAAGGAACTAGGAAAAGAGATCATGTTTCTCCTGTGTTAGCTTCTTTGCATTAGCCCCCTATAAAACCCAGATTAGAATTTTAAATATTCCTCCTCACCTACCTTAATGATAAGGCACCAACTTGACTTAAATAGCTCATAGTGCCCCGTAGAACACTTTGCTCCCTGAATACAGGTCTACTGGTTCCTAGAGTCTCCACAAGCAGAATGGGAGGCAGAGCTTTCAGTTATCAGGCTCCTCTGCTGTGGAACCATCTTCCAGTTTGGGTCTATGAGGCAGACACCCTCTCCCCATTTAAGAGTTGGCTTAAATCCTTCCTTTTTGATAAACCTTAAAGTTAGGGCTGGCTCAGGTTGGTCTAGAACCATCCCCTAGTTATGCTCCTACAGGCCTAGACTACTGGAGGACTTCCTATGAAGCATCAAGCTCCCCTCTCATCCTCTCTCTTTCCATCCGTACACATTTATATCCCATCAAAGCTCATTACTGATTTGCTTTTTCTCTCCCTCGTAGTGTTTTGCTTTCTGTTGCTTTCTGCAGGTATTTCTGCCTATGGAGCTGCAGAGTCTGCATCCATGTTTGCAAACTGCCTACTGCCCCCATGATCCTGCTCAATACCCACTGCTTCAGTTATTATCATCATTATTTTCATTTTTATATTTAGTTGTATTAGTATTATTATTATTAACCCTATTATTATAATTATTTGTTTCAATATATTATTATACATCTTTATGTGGTACCTGTATTGTGCTATGTAATCTTTCCTCACTCCTGCCCCTGTCTTTCACCCTCTCTCTGCTTGTCTCTTGATCTCTCTCCCTCTTTCTCTCTCAACCCAGCCAGTTGAAGTAGAAGGCTCCCCCACCATGAGCCAGGATCTGTTCAACGTTTCTACCTGTTACTAGGGAGTTTTTCATTGCCACTGTCGCCAAGTGCTGTTCATGGGGGAAATGTTGGGTCTCTGTATCTATAATTATAAAGAGTCTGGCCTAGACCTGCTCTATATGAAAAGTACCCTGAGATAATGTCTGTTATGATATAGTGCTTTTTAAATAATACTGAACTATAAAAATTCAACTGAACAATCTTTCAATGTAAAACCAATTCTAACCAAGAGATCCTTTCACATCTTGAAAACCCCTCTGAAATAAATGAAAATCAAGAGTAAAAATGCATACTAAGAGAAAAAGATAATGAAAGTGAGCTATAAGGAACCCCATCCATTACAATTCCATGCCTTGCCAGTCCCTCATTTAAACAATTTAAAAGAGTGTTTGTTTAACTGGAAGATAAAAAAATGTGAACAACTGAAGGAAGTTAGAATACCTTCATCCGGCATCTTGGGTTGGCCCAGTGCTGGTTCACCTTAAAAAAATGTGGGTGTGTATCCCAGCACTGAGGAGGTGGTCAACTGGCTGGTCCAGAGCGTCTACAGTGACCTTTCATCTGCAGAGAGAATATTTAAAATCACACCAGCCGACATCCTGCATCAAAACACTTTGTGGAATTTGGATATGTGTGTCGGGCAGAACGGTCTTTGTGTTTAAACATGCGTGGTTACTAACTGACTGGTACTTGCAAACACATGTTTGGCAATGTACAACAACACGAACTCACAGCCAAGACTCCACTTATCTATGGTCTCGGAGACGGGGAGGACCAGAGTAACTTCAGGTGCCCTGTGTGTAGCGTACAAGAATCACAAGAGCTATTAAGTACACTGTCAAATTCAGGACGTGTACTGAGGGTTGTGACAACATCTGCTGGACCATTTACAGCAGAAACACACAACATTTTAAAAGACAAGCCTTTTAGATTGAACCCACCTGTAACCCAGATGCTGAATATTCAGGCCAAGTGACTCTTCCAGGGTAGGGCAGGACACGCCAAAATCTACACGTTTGACCCTGAAGGGCTCACTCGGGTGGTTTGCCAGCATTATGTTGTCTGGCTTCAGGTCCAAGTGAACGACACCGATACCCTTCAGGGTGTTAAAGGCCGTCAGCAACTACAGAGACAAAGGGCACAATTTAGACGGTTAAAGATACCACTGGCCAGGGTGCAGGTTTAAACAGATCAGGAAGAAATACAGTTGAGTTTCTTCAGTGTATAACCATTAGTTTATGATAGACTGATCGAAGCCACATAGTCTTTAACTGGTGGGCAATTGGCCGTGTCTCATTGAGAGACAGTGGCTCCCGGTCCCTTCTCTTTTTTTCATGTCCAGCATTTCAAACACTAGACAGGTGTGTCCTTTCTGGTCAAACTGCTCTAAGAACTGAAGCACATTCGTCTTGACTGGGTCAAGAATGTACACTGCTTCAAGCAATTTGACCTGTGGAGAAAATAGGAGAAATGACATAGGTACTTGTAGGTGACATAGCTTGGTACCAGATTTTTTTAACAAAACATCAGTGAAAAAAAATTTGAAAAAATTCCACACAATTTTCCAAATGAATTAAATAAAAATAAAAAAAAAATTAAATAAACTACCTCTCTCTCAGCGGTCTGCTCAGTCTGTATGATCTTGAGGGCCACGATCTGTGATGTGTGTAAATTCACAGCTTTAGCAACTTTGCCAAATGCCCCTTCTCCCATGAAATCTTCAATGAGGTAGCAACTCGTTAGCACCTCAGAGCTCTCTGGTATCTTCACTTCATCTGTGACTGCAGACAGAGAAATAGTACATGAGGAAAGAAGGAGAACATGCGAGGTTTAAAACATGGAGTAAAAGGGGCTCAGTCAGTCAATACAACACAAATGTAGCGGAAGCATTTATTATGCTCATGTAAATGAACATTTAGTAATAATTCTATGACCACATGATGAAGAATATTAGGTCATATACTAAATATGGCATCATGTCCATTTCAATGAGTGGAATTCCAAAGGAATGAAAAGACGAAAATACATTGAGTGAGAAAAAATATAATCAAATGCTACGCTGGTCTTCAACACTCAGATCATTTTCTTAAGTAAAAGAAGCAATACCACAGTGAAAAAATAATCAATAACATGTAGGAGTCCTGCATTCAAATTATTATGTAGTGGGTATGTATTATCAAAAACATTTGCTTAAAGTATCAAGAGTTAAAGCACTTTTTCAAACTCTTAACCCTCTAAATTGATAATATTTTCCACTGTCAAATGAATGTAGAGGAGTAAAAACATGTATCTGTGGAACGTAGTGGAGTCGACATATAGAGTAGAATAAAATTTAGATATTTATATTACAAGCATCCTATTTAATGTACTGAAGTAAATCTAATTAGTTACTCGTTATCATTCTGTTTGTTTTTCTTATATGCCGTTTACTTTTTCACTGAATTTGGTTTTACACCTCCTACATATATCAAAGAACATTTGTGATCCTGGAAAACCAGTCACAAATCTGAATACCAAAAGGCTCTGACCTTTAGCTTTTTCCAATAGAGTCTTGAAACAATGTCAGATTAAATGAATATTGTTTAGATAGTTAAGAATTAGCTGCAAAATTCAGTACTGATTGAGATGAGAAAAATACAGGCTGTAGTGGCCTAAGTTGGTAAAGATGAATTTCTGGACTATCTGGATAAATCTAGGTAAGGACAGGGCCCTTGAACAAAGCCCTTAAAGGATAAGATTGGCTCACCAATGCATAATATCATTTTGCAGAACGGTTCAGTAATATTCTAAAACAGCTTATCAGTGTAATATTTCACAAAATTTACTCAGACAGGAGGAAATTTGTATTTGTTGGAATATTTTCAGATGATTATACTTTCAGAATAATCCAAATTTGGTGCTCTAGTGGGTGTTTTTGGCAGCACTCCACTGTATATCAGATTGGGTCAAAACAAACTACAGTGTGTGTATCCATGATAATGAAAGAACATGCCACCCAGTGACTGTATCAGACTTTGGATACATAGACAGTACTTATAAATAAGATACACTCATTGATGCTTTTGGTATTTCCATGGTATTTGTTAATACTAAAAAAAGTATAGAACATCACTAGGCTTTAACCTTTGACCTTTAACCCCCAACTGCTCCACCACTACACTGGAGCTGCTTACAACTCTTAAAAAATATCACAGAGACAAGCATCTTATCCTTTCTCCCATCTCATTAATGCAATCATGCCTAAATGCATGTGACTGGATGCATAGCAGTTTGCAGGATCATGCTGCATTGCACTGCAGAGAAAAACAACAAATGTTAAAACAACCCTGCATTTTCTTACTGGAATTCACATATAACATATACTGAGTACTATTTACATGCTTCAAACTGTTACCCCTTTTTGAAACCTCAACATGGTAACCAATACCAAGTTGTGTATTTTTTATCACTGTATGGTCACTGTAATTGTTCCCCTTGTCTATGCTTGGCACAAACAAGGCACTTCCTGAATATATATTAGTAAGAATGGGAGAGAAAAATTCATTCATTCATTCATGTTCATTCTCTGAACAAAATGCATCATAAATTTTAAAGTTTATATGAAGTGTCAGCAGTGTGAAGCACAGCAGTGTGAGTTAGCATTATCAACTTGATTTGTCTAATCCTTAGTCCATTCCCATTCATCTGATTCATGCACGTTTTCAGTTTGACCTGACGGTCGTTTAATTATGTCATCTTGTTGTGTCCTCTTCTTTTGTAATGGTTTAATGTAACATGACTGGAGAATTTTACCAACTGAATTATACCAACTGTCTATCTCCACGAAACAACTCCTAATATTCTCCTAATATTATCAGAAGCGAATGGAAATACATGGTATTTCTCACAAGTTGTTTTCTTTTGGATCCTCTAGAAATTGTGGTAAAAATTTCTGCCATATTAGAAGGAAACCTGGCTAAAGACTTTTTAAGCCTCATATTAGCTTTTGCCAAATTGGGGAATGCATTTTTACAGTGAACAAGGACTGTGGAATTTATCCCCAGTTACTTTTAACCCTTGGGCTGTACATGTGGATATTTTAACTATGGTTTTAAGACTTGAAAAAATGTCAACCTTTCCTTTAGGATCCTTATTGGAAACAGTGCCGAGACTAGGTTTCAACTCATGTTGATACATCATCTTCCATCAAATATGCTCAACATTTTTAAATATCAATGGCCCCTGTGAAAATACAGTCCAGTATAATGAGTGGTTTCTTGCAAATGGCCATACACATCAGTTTATGTCCAGATATCATCTGACTAATTCAGTTTTAACTCATTAATATGCAATTCTGTTGCTCACCGCCTACCACAGAGGTGTTTGATGCTGAGAAGCTTATTGATTCTACAGCTTGGTTTTTGTGATAGGTTGGCAACCCAGGAAAGTCTCCCATGATCATAACTTGTTGGCTTAATGTAATACTTATAAACTGTATTTACATAGGACATACCCTTAATAATCAAAATCATTACCCTTAAAAAAGGGCCTTATTGCATCTGTATGAAGAATCTAAACTTGTTCTAACCCCTACCATTATGTCCTACTTTCAGATTTGGGTCTACTCATGAGGAACGGCGGAGGCAGAAAAACAGCTGCCTGCTTAGCATCATAGGGCTCTCTTAGACTGGCGAGATTAGAGTGTAAAACTAATGCGATGGGTTATTTTTCATGCCTGATATAAAGTCTGTCTCTATCTCAGGGAGCCTCTCACCATACAAATGGCTCCTTTGCATAAAACGTAGCCTCCTGTGACTTTGTGTTACATTAGAAAGCAAGTATGCATGGCCAAATGCCAAGCACTGCATATATTAGCATTCAGTAAAAATATGCCCTGGCTGCTGCATATATGGAACATTAGTCTCTTCTTTATCCAACATCATCTTTTTATCAGAGTGCAAGAATAATAGACTTGTGCAGTTTTCTCCAATGCCCTTCTGGGTCCAGACCTGTCTGCCGAGCCTTGGAGAGAAGACAGAGGAAGTCTGTTTGGTCTAATTAAACTGATTACAATTCTTACACTTTATAAGAAGTAAATAATTGCAGCCTTGTAGGCACAGTTCAGTAGATAATGGAAAGGTTTTGCTGATAATTAGTTTTAAATGGTCTAAGTACAGTAGCCTTTGCTGAGAGTCAAGCGAGGCATAATTTCTTGTTTTGCTGCAGGATGTTTCATTCGGTGTATTCTAAACATGTGATGCTCAAACACACTAAGTTATCATTACAACAGTGATTTTTTAAGATAATCAGTTTAAAACGGTTTGATACTGCAGAGAACAACTCAGTTGTGCAGATTTAGGTGTTGCTGATCCCATGTTAAACAAAAATGTTACAGTATTAATACATAATATCATGCCTGATGTACACAGGATTAAGCTGTGTCACATTCCAGCTCTGTCACGACTGCCACAGATGACCTACTACCATTCAAGTGAGCGTGTGTGTAAACACAGCCTCTGTGATCGGAGCAGCTCCTTTCCCAGCTTCGCTGTTTTTACCAACTGGGTCCAGTCCTCTCTGAAATTTAAGCAAAAAACTAATACTTAGTGGTGCATTTAATTTGTTTCTGCCTTCTCTTTACATGTACTTGGCAAAACTAGTTTTTCATAGTAATAGTAACAGTTTTTCTCATTTACATATTTTCTTTTTTCAAACAACTGAATGAATAAGAAATCTGATCACAGTTCATTAACACTACATCGTGCAGTAGGCCTAACCAAGCCTCTGAGCTGCATATAAAGACATTATTTCATAATCAACGTCGACTTTAAAAATAAACGACATTGACCATATTGATACTTAAAATGAGTGTTGACACAGAACAAAGTAGTCATACTGTATTCAAGTACAGTATTCCAAATTGTGTTCCGTGACATGTTCAAAATTTTTTTTTTCTGCAATATCTGCACATATCAGCCACAGAAGGGCTAAAAAAGAAGTTAAAAAAACTGGTAATATTTCCTTATTTACTTTATTTCCAAGAGTTAGATGAGAGGATCGATACCACTTTCATGTCTCGCTGTTTAATACAAAGCTACTGCAAGAAGCCTTTTAGCTTAGCTGTTGTTGTTTTTTTTTTTTTTTAATGAATAACACGTATGAGATATGACATTAGATTTAGGGGTGGTGTTAGATGGATTTTGTTACCTTTAGACAGAGCTGGGATCGCTGTTTTCACCCAATCCAAGTCTTTGAACTATGCTAATCTAACTGGCTCTGGCTTTACCTTCATAATCTATATGTGGCAGGGTAAGGGACAAAAATAAGACAACTAACAAGTTGGCAAAGGCTATATCCTTGCTGAAGCCAACTACTGATCTTACCAATGATAAGCCAGTGAATGAGAGACCAGCAGTAGTAAATGAGAGGTTGGAGTTATCTCTTCCTTATCCCTCTCCAAGGTGATCTACCCTCTGACAAGCCGGGTAACTCATATTCCCTCCACAGTAACCTACTGGATATGTAACTGACTCGACTGGTAACCAAAATTTCTCAGCAGATAATTCACGCTCCTACCTCGGCAAGCCAATGGATGTGTAAATGATTTTGGTGGTCGTTAGCAATGCTAGGTTTGCCCCTAACATTCCTAGGATAACCACTAGTATTTCTAGGTTAGACACTAAGCTAAGCTCTAACTTAACCTAACCTAACCTAAGCTAACCTAAGTTAGCTCAAAAAGGACCTTGGAAACATGGCTCATGATTTCACAGTAAAAGCTTTGTTGTATCTGGTTTAACTAAAAACCGAATGATGAATTTGACTCATCAATTTGACATTGATGGAGAAGCCCCTTTTTAATGTCTTTTTGTTACAACGACATGATGGTGCATCCTTGGTCATACATTTAGTGGCATGAAGCATTTTAGTTGGTATTGGAAGGTCTTGATGATAGCAGCAGGGCTGTTTGCAAGACAAGAAAGTGAAATATACCATATCAGTCACATTGAGAAATTTTGATGAATTTGGAAAAAGAAAAAAAAAATTCCATGACGTCAGTAAATAATTGTTAAATTTCATAAATACTGAAAACATTTTTTGTTTGTTATTTTTGATTATATGCTCTGAAAATTCACAAGAAATTTAAATTTAATTTGTGTGTGTGTATGTATGTATATATATATATATATATATATATATATATATATATATATATATATATATATGTATGTGTGTGTGTGTGTGTGTGTGTGTGTGTGTGTGTGTGTGTGTGTGTGTGTGTGTGTGTGTGTGTGTGTGTGTGTGTATTTGGAATGTGACACAGCTTTTGCAATTTTGCCTCAGTACACAACCAGAATGTATTTGAAATAAACAGCTCAAGATATGATTGACGTTTAGACTTTCAGCTTTAATTTAAGGGAATTCACAGACATTTTCCATTAATGCATGCTTGTAGTTTAGCTAACTAATAGATTTCACTGGGATTCATTGCCAAGTACAATTGTGTATCATCTGCAAAACAATGGTAGTGTTTTCTAATGATATTGCCTAAAAGAAGCATATATTAGGTGAACAGAACTGGTCCAAGAACAGAACCTTGGGGGACTAACTTTTGAGTATACAGAGGATTTATCTTTAATGTGCATAAACTGAAATCGATCTGATAAATAGGACTTAAACTAACTTAGCATGAATCCTTTAATGTCAATTAAATGCTCCAGTCTTTGTTATAGGATTTGATTGTACAGCAGTGTCAAATGCAGCACTAAGATCCAACACGGAGTACAGAGACAAGACTTTTGTCAGATGCATTTAGAAGATCACTTGTAACTTTGACCAGTGCTGTCTCAATACTATGATGTTCTTTAAGTCCTGATGGAAAACCTTCAAATAAACTGTTCTTATGTAAAAAGTGACACAACTGGTTTGATAACAGCTTTTTCAAGGATCTTTGAGGGAAAGGGGCAGTTAGATATGAGTATATAATTATCTAAAATACACGGATCGAGAGTAGGCTTTTTTAGAAGAGGTTTAATTACCACTATTTTAGAGCACTGTGGTACATTGCCTGATAATAAGGACAGATTGATTATATCTAATTAAAGAGGTGCTAAGGGTAAAACTTCCTCAAGCGGCCTAGTTGGGATGAGGTGTAAGGGACATGTTGATGGTTTAGATGAAAAATCGTTCAAGTTAGTTGTTGATTATTATTGATTAATTATTGTGATTAATTATAACACAAAACCACAAAAATCAGCTGGATACAAAAAGTGACTTAAAGTATGTTACAGAAAAACAATGTTTAATATTTCAAATTGTTTCCTACTATCAATACTCCTGAAGAATGACCCTATACTAAAACAGCAGAATGCTAACCACACACATTGTGACATTAGAAGAAAGGAATAGATGATCTGGAGTTTGGCAAGGATAGTATGCAACAGAGGAATCAACCAAATGATGGGAGTAACTGTCACTCAAAGCAGCTGGTAAAAGCAATAATATACTTAGAAAGATCAGTACATAGAGTTGGCAATTGGAATTTCTTAAGTCAAGCAGTTTAGAGTGAAGAAATGTACTACCTGTGTGTCCATGCAGTGTTAGCTGTTGAGTTGGTGTAACAACTGCAAATCTGTCAGGGATGACAGTGTTGTAGCTGCAAGGATATAGGGTCACTATTAAGATAATTTCCTAAATAGTCATACTTGGTCACTAAATAAGCACAATGAATAAAGATCTGGTTCCCCAATGGCCATTGGATTACAACAAGATCAAACATCACATGTCAATCTCAAACCATTATTGAGATATTGATACATGACTTTAACATACATAAAACTTGCAGCATTTAGTTAGCAAACTTCTAATATAGTTAAGAACACAAATTTAAACAATGAAAAAAGTAATGAAGTAAAGCATTGTAGCTGTTAAGGTCGATATAAATTTCTTTGGAAGAAGTTTCTTTGTTTGGAAAAGGTAGGAGGAAAGGCACTCAGAAGGAAGGGGCTTGCTTGGAATGTCCAGAGGAGTGTCCCAAGAAGAGGGGTTACTGCCTGTCTAATTATGTGCTCTGACACATTTTAGTGTGACTGTTCCATGCTCTTTTCTGTGTGTTTAACAGTGATGTTTGATTCCTTTTCCTTTTAATCCAATCATAAAAAGTATTCCATTATTCTATATGGAGTACCATGTGGGTTGAAGGAAAGTTTTAGAGGTTAAACACTGAGCACAGCAGGACTACAAGCTCCCCTGCTGCTAGAGAGGCCTGCGTGGTCCCTGGAGCCATTAGCAGTCAAAAGCCCCTTTTATACAGCTTGTTCAAGGAGGTAATGTTGGGCTCTAATTCTACCACTGCATTCTGTGTAAACGAATCTGTGACATCTGTAAAAGTGAGAGCTGGCATGTTGGGATAGATGCCCCACACTGTTGTGTTACATGTCACACCTATGAGTCCAGGTTCGACATGCTATCTAAAATCACACACAGGGGCAGCATTATGTCAGCTTTGTTTCGTTCAGTGTAAACAAGCAAAGGTGGCATAATGAGAGGTCTTCGTAACAGCAATATGGCAGGATCTCTGCTCAAAAGGGGCTAATTATAAATCACATCCTGTATCTTGCCTTGTAAAAGAGGACTTTGTTTGGCATCTGGTCAGAGCAGCCAAATGGTCTTACGAATAATTTGCAGCTCTGTGAAATGAAAGAGTCTTTGGCATTTGAAATGGGAGTTTAACCCTTTGGGGGTAGCATGGAAGGCATCACACATTCACCTAACTTCTGCTAGGATATCTACTCAGAGATATCCTATAAACGTTAAACTCCTCCCCTCCAGCTTTGTCGTGATGTGTGCTTCTTGTCTCTATCCTCTGAAAAAAATACATAAGTTATTAATGTAAATATAAGTGCACATAATTTTTGTGATAGATGAATCAAAATACTGTCTGCATTACGTTAATTACATTGCATTAGTATACCACACAAAAAAGATGAAGAAGTGCAGTCAACTTGCAAGAAAAATTTTAACACCCTGCAAGCGAGATAAAAGTGCGACCAGTTTGTGAAACCATCAATCCTGTCCACCTACAGTAGTTGCCTGTTTTTCATTACACAGCATAAAAACTAGGATACAGACTTGATACTACTACTCTCAAGTCAGGTTCAATGTTGAGATTATAGAGCAAGAGCTTGGAAATGTCTTGGAAGCAACTGCTGGTTAACATGTAGTCTTAAAGGGCTGCACTGAGAAACAGTTTAGATAGAAAACTGGTGTGCACTGTTATCTTCTGGTGTAGAGTCTTTTAGTCAAGGTTGAGGACATGATTCCACGATGAAAACATATTTCGGTCATGAAATTGTGTCTACAACATAATAGCATCCACTACTGGCTTCAGAAGAAATCAATGATTATAAATTATACATTGTTATAAGTAATGTATCATTGATGTTTTTGTCCAGGATCAAGTTCTGCTACCTGACTCCATCCCGGAGATGGCTGGTCCCAACAAAGTTTTGATTTTGTTTGAAGGTTCAGGTTTTTAAATGCATAAAGCTTAAACCTTGGGCCCAGTTAGTGTTTGGTTATATTCAATTGTAATATATCGAGAAAATTTCCTCTTCCTATCTTTCTGACTGGGCCAATCATCCATCTGTCCATGCATCATGTTTTCCAGGTAATAAACAATGACCAGTGGGAAGAGGGAAAGAGACAGAGTGCAATTTGTGCATTATATACCTGAAAGTTGATCTCGATAATGTGTCATTCACTCCAATGAAAGTTGTACATTAGGCCCATATGCCACATTTTCTTTTGGTCGCTAGAGCATTGAAGTCCTTCTCTATGGAACTGGCTGTCCCCACACATAGTCATTATTATGGAAAAAATCCCCTTGGTGCATGAAGAGGCATAATTTGGGACATATTTGGATCTTTTTTACATTTATTGCTGGCCAGAAACCAGGAATTAGTATTGTTACCCTACAGTAAGAAGGTTTTGGGTTCAAACCCTGTTTTGACTGGGGCCTCTCTGTGTGGAGCTTGCATGTTCATCCTGTTCCTGTGTGTGTTTCCTCTGGATTACCTTCCACAGTCCAAAGACATGCTGAGTGAGGTTAATTGGTGAATCTAAATTGCCCATAGGATTGAATGTGAGCGTGACTGTTTGTTTGTCTCTATATGTTGGCCCTGTAATAGACTAGTGACCTGTCCAGGGTGTAACCGTCCTGTCACCCAATGTCACCCAGGATTGGCTTTGGCACCCCCATGACCCTTGAAGGATAAGCAGTACAGTTAATGGATGGATGGATCAAATTCTGTAATGTAAGGTAACCTTTCAGTGTGTAACATTCAGAAAAGTATTTTTAACATTCCTTTTATAATGACTGCCAGTGGGAAAACACACACTTTTTGGACTGAGTGATCTTATGTCCTATAATACTGACTGTGGTCACTATGCCAAATCACACCACATCCCCATTCTATTCCACAAGTGTGTTTAGATTGGCCCAATAATACCAGTACTGCAATGAAGAAATTAATAGGTAATCAATGGGTAGGCCTGAGTTAGCTTCCATGATACTGCACATAAACTAAAAACTCCCAGTAATCCTGGTTAAACAATATTTTGATTATCCACATTAAATGGGATCTGGAGATCAGTAATCTCATCTGTTTCTTGTGTACTGTTGTGTAAAGCTACAGGCACAGGCCAGGTTCCAGTTATGAGGTTCTTCCTACGTGTATGCTATTAAGAAATTTCTGTCATCGTTTCACTGAATGTGCCAGTGTATTTGTCGATGTTAATACTGTTATGATTTAAGTTTTTATTTGATGACAGTATGATTCCCCTAATGCACAACACAGCATATCTTGCAACTTCTTAATTTAAGAAATCAGCTTATTGGATAAGTATTATTGTTAAATTGTTGATCTCCAGACTGGGACAGTAAAAGGTATGCTAATTTTCTTCTAACGCATATGACACAAAACTTTGGTTGTAATTGTGTTGTCCATTCTACAAGGCAATAATTTAAAGCTGGATTTAGCTTTATGTAGCTAAAGCCTTAATGTCCTGTCAGACAGGATTTTAAACACACCATCACAGACAGACACACAGCACAGGTGGAACTCCTCACTGCTTTACCGGTGTTAACCCTGTTTTATTGTGTTTATAGTGCAGATTTAATTAGATGAGACAAGCATGGATCTCCCTAACCCTGCTTGCTCCCTTCTGAGAGTGCACTTACACAGACACTTACACAAAGAAATGAATGAAATGTGACATAGACTTCACTCTGAAAGAGGCTGTGTTTACCTGCTGTAGATGTGAAAAATTTAGCCACTGGTCTGAGTTAACCCACCTAGGTTGCGGAAGAGCCCATGCGGTCATCCATCCTGAAAATCTATTAAACCTTTCTGTGGTGCAGTTCAAGGTTAGTGAACCGTTACCTTCTGATTGGACAATTTGACTATGCTTTGATCGGATTGCCATTGTTCAAATAGATTCAGGTGTGAAGATGTGCAAAATTCATATTTATATCTGCAGTGTCACACACAGTGTGGTATCTGGGAGTGCTGTTTTTTTTTTTTTACCTGTGCAGAGATGTTCACAAAAGTATTTCTTTTTTCATTGTGTTTTTGTGTAACATCAGTGCTAATTTCATTTGTTCACAGATTTCATTCACACTCTCTGTCTTAGTTTTTACAAACAGATTTTTTTTGTACACATGCCCTAACTTTAAATTCTCATGCTGATTTATTTTACAGATTACCAAAAGTTGATTTACGATCAGAGGCATGCGGTCCATTTAGGACAGTGAGGAACAGTGAAATTGCGAAATACTATTTTAATGAAAAATCATTTTTGTAAATGTGTGTATGAGTATAAATTTCAGCTTTATGCTTACATAAGCCTTATAAAGAAAAAAAAAATAAAGAAACATGATAAAAATCAATGAAAAAGTACTTCCTATCCTCTTTATCTGTGTGCAGAAGGGTGTACTTGTTTCTGCCTGATGATGCTAATTGTGTAATATGTTCAGCTTCATCTTGTGGCCCCCATTGGTTGACACCACATGCTGAAAATTGCTGGATAGGGCCAAAAACTTTCAACTAGAAAATGTTGCCAGATTTGGCAGATTTCCAGTCAATTCAGGGACATAGTCACACTGTGCACATTTTCCCTTTTTTTTTTTAGTATTCATATTCTTCTCTGGCTAATATTGATTTTTTTGAACCAACCTGGTCACATTGCAAAGGCAGAATGATTGACCAAGCCGGTCAACGAACCAGATGTACTCGCTTATTTCTAGGTTCAGCAGCAGCTAGTAGCAACAATGGCTACAATGGCAGATGAACAATTTGCTGCACTGAAATGGAAGACATTATCAGAAAGGCTCACAGGGGAGAGCAGACCAGAACTTGAATACTAAACAGCCTTCTGGACGTGATTGAGCCCACACAATGGTGACTCAAGTGTCATCACTTTACCCAAGTGCAAAATTTTTTTTCACTTGATGTGCACCACTTATTATGTCACTCAGCTAAAGAGATAAAACCTGAGGGAACTCCATCCAGTGAATAAAGTGAGATGATATCTTAAATTAGTTTGGATTATTTTGTTACATTTGATGTAAAGTCTCTGACTAGATTGTATGTTCTGCGTCACTTCTTAATATTGCCAAAGTGAAGTCAACAGATCTTGACCCATGTGCGCTACAGTACAGTGCACGGTTTTGCCTCCAATCAGAAGAATTAATGTGGTCTGTCCTGTAGGTCATTTATTACAATCTCAGTCTAATAAGTCTTTTCAGAGAGAGTGTTTTAGAAGGTCCTTAGAGCCAATTTCCGTATTGTTAACAGGATCTTTTGTACTGCTGTGCAATCAGCCACAGTTTGCATTCCCCCAGTACATCCCTCATCATTAGGCCCAAACAGGCTGTACACACTAACTCTCCTTTCTGACTTTCTCTCTGCTATACCTCCATTCGTCTTTATTGTTCTAGGCTCTCGTTTTCTTGATATTCCTTGAGCTGTTGGGGTCAGCAGGTTGGGTGTTTGTTTGGTGTGTTATCCCAGAAGGTAGCACACAGCCATCTCCACATGGCAATTAGAATGCTGGTTTCTCTGTGTATAATGTGGTTCCAAAAGCGAGAGAGTGTTTTCCTTTTTAAATTGAGCAGATCCATTGTACCTTAGCTATAATGAGGTGGAGTCAAATATTTTTAACTAGGAAAGTTTTGTACTTGTCATCTATCCATGGTATGCTACAAGTGTGTGCATGTGCACTACATGCCTCTTCAAAATGACTATAGATTCACTAAGATTGGTTTTCATATTTCTTTTCATGGTCAGATATTTTTGGACCGAGGGTTATTAAAATGTGGAATCCCAACATTCCTTTTAATTGTGCATAGTATCACTACAACACTTGACAGATATGTTGTTGCATCAGTCCAGGCTCGTACGTTAATTTTGACTTTTTTTCAGTTTTACAATGCAGTGACCTTTCAATATGGTCTCAATATTGGCTCACTGATTGGTGGAAAAGAAATAACCTGTGGAGATGTTGAGTAGATTCTAATTGAAGACATTTTCTTCTCCTTTTGTTTTTTTTTTGTTTTTTTTTTAATGTGGACTAGTAGTAGAGGATCATGGCAAGTTTTATACAACTTGTAAATAAAGATGTTTTCAGTGTTTTTGTGTGCAAACACAAATGTGTGGGTTGGAAAAATGTCAAGAAGGGACCTTCAACAATTGCCATTGCTGATACAGTAACAGTCTGGTGGCACTGTGCATTCATCATTAGGAATTCAATTTAAATTAATTCCTGTTTTTCCAGTGTTGGTGAGTATTTCTCAAAAGAATCAATGGTTTTATGGCTTAAGAGGTAGAGCAGGTCGTTCACTGACCAGAAAGCTGGTTGTTTGGTCCGCATGTCTTTGGGCAAGATATTGAACCCCAAATTGCCTCTTATGTGCCATCACTATATGTACGCATGTGTGTGAATGGATGAGTGTAAAGCGCTTTAGTGGTCGATAAGACTAGAAAAGCATTATATTAACAGATACAAAGAGTTTTGAATTATCAAAATACAAGCTTTTGCACCTCGACTGGCCAAACACACAACTACAAGGTTTATTCTCCCATTCAGCTCTAAATTCCTGTCAGGGACAGTCTCCAGGACCACTGTAACAGTAAAAACTAAAGCCCATAACAGATTTGATCCTCACTAGGAGGTATAGATGAATGAACAGGTTCACAAATAGTAAAAAAATATGTAAGGAAGAGATTATTGATTGTTATTGTTACTCTTTGGTGTTGTTGCTTATTGTTATTGTTATAACATGTACTGTATCGCTAATACAGTACAAAGTCAAAACCAGTGTTCACATTCTGTGCAGGATCTCCCGAATAAACGATAAACTACTCCTGACTCAGTTAACCGGTTCGAATGTGAATAGGCCTGCTCTGTTGGGTTGTTAAAAGAGAAAATAAATTTATAAGCTTATGTTTTATGTTTAGCTAAATGTTTAGCTCACTTTAATTTTTTAATTAATAAAAAATGTAAAAAAAAAATTGTTATTTTGTGTGTGTGTGGGTGGGTGTGGGTGGGTGTGTATTTTATTTACATAGTGGCACTAACAGATGGGAAGAAATCCATACTGGCACATCCATATAGTACATATACACAGATGTATTCACACAAATATTTAATGTGCATTCATTCATTCATACATGCATACAAGTATGCCTACAGACTATGCAAACATATACTGTACAGACATAAATGTAACTAAGGGTGTTAATTATACAAACCAAAGATAATTGGGACAAATCACAAAGATTATGAAAAAAAAAAAGATGCTAATTTTTGCCAATAAAGATTTGGAATGAATCACTTTATTCTTTTCGTGTGAGTGTGCGGGGGCTCCCAGGAAAAATGGTTTTGGGACTACCACTCTAGTGACTCTCTTTGTAAACATGTTAGAATGGCTACATGTCTGCCAGGTCTTGGACTTGTCAAGAAAAGATATCGTCTGTTTTTGGAATTATCTTTCAGCCTCTGTATTCATACTTGGAACTCTTCACAATAATAACCATCCTCTAAAAAACAGGAAAAATTACACCGACTGCACAGAATTTTTTTCCCATAGTTTCTCACAAAATCATTGTCCAGAAAATTCTAAGAGCAGTAGCCTCCGTTGTTTTCCTCATGTAAGGCTCCTACAAATTCTGATACATTGATTTCAGCAGCACTGTTCCACATATCTGTGTGGAAATCTGGGTGTTATTTCTGAGTTCTGATGGGTTTGATGTCATCCAGTGTGTTAACTGAGTGATCATCAAAGCCAAGGAAAGGACTCAGCACTGGCATACCAACAAAGTTCCTTTTTATTTTTTTTCCTTTTTTCATCCACACTAGAACATCTTCTCATTTCATTTGTGGGCTTGGCATCGCTCTGCAGCTGATTCTGCAATTAAAATGTACCAAGCCTGTGTCGCTGTCAGCAAAACTTGTCATTTCTACTTGAATGTTCTTTGAATTGAGGGGTTGAAGGAGAATTAATCTTGGGTATAGCATATTGCAGCTTTCCATTGTGCATACATATGATTCTGAGAGACAGTATTATAACATGAGGGAGAAGTGACTGATGTGGGGAATGGATCACAACAAAAAGATACAAATTGCATAGATATTTTGTATATTTTCTATGCCTCACTGACAAACTGTTAACATTCAACTTGACAACTTCAGTTTTTAAAAACGGAAAGAAGAGGTGTTAACTTAAAGGATAAGTCAAATGTTATTCTTTACTTTTCTTATAGTTCAGAAAGCCCATGGAAAAAAAATGAATTGGTCCTTATAACAAGTTGTCTGTGTTGCATTTGTTAAAAACTAAAGTGTCTAGCTGTTCTAAGAGATTGAAGAGAGATTAAGAGATTAAAAAAATTAATTAGTTAATTAACCAATTTATATAGAATGTTACACCTATTTACAAGTAGCCACGGTGGAAAAGCGTAGCAACACGTTACTTTTCCTAGACTTTACAGTTCAGACACTCTGACTGTCTCAAAAAACTTAAAATGTAATGGTGATGACACATCACATGATCAGAGATGAAAGTCCACTTGGATCCACTCAGGTATTAGATATTCAGTACTGGAACACAGACCTGGGTTCCATGGCAATACAGTGGGACCCAACCCAAGTATAACTTGGATATAGTCTTAGTTACCAGGGAGATCCGTTAAGACCTCACCAATCTTATAACCAACTTCTAGTGGGCAAAGCATGGGCCTCATACTGTGACTTCAATTAATCGGAATAAAGGCCTGTGATACATCAATGTGGAGCAGAGACACTTCATTATAATTGCAGCAATCAGTAAAAGCTGCTTGCTTGGGCAAGGTACACTTTCTCAGCAGCAAAACAAATCTGTACATAAGTAGCAAGTTCAACTTTGATGAACTGGTAAAGTATGTATGGCATGATATTTGTGTCATTTACCAACAGTCAACTGTCTTCACAGTTCTGACACTGGAGGGGTTGGAGATTCAGAGAGACCAAGACAGAAGTCACATGAATGAATTTCATTGTTTGGCATAAACTTGAGAACAGGTTCATTTAAACCATTTGTCCATGAATAGAATTGTGAAATCCTCCTAAAGCATTAATGGTACAGTAAACTTTATATGACTTGCCGAAGATGTCTGATTATCTAAAAAGTAAATTGCAGCCAGCTCCATGCAGGTATAAACACACAATGCTCATCCAAGCTGTGGGTCATTCCATTACATTGTAACTACATTGATTTTAATATGTTGCATATTATTTTTGCTACCTGCCTTTTAATGTGTGTATAAATTTGTGAATGTCCCTTTAAGATTGTAATCATTATCAGAGGTCAAGCACTGTCAGCCTCCTATAATTTAAAAGTATTTCCACACCATAATTCACCAGTTTCCATGTCCATGTAGCCTTGAAGGGAGATGACCCACATCATCAGGGTCTCAGACTCCACATGGCACATATAACCCTTCATATAGGTAATACTTTACATTGTCACATAAAGTATTACAACCACTGATGGCTACACATGAATAATCCTCTGACCCTGAGTTGGGGGGGGGGGGCGCAGTTTAAACATTTAAGGCTCTAGTTTATGTCTTAAATGTGGCTAACCTCATATATTGTATTTGCAGTTCTATTGTAACACAGGTTAAGGACAAAATAATGAATAATGAATTGCAATATAAACAACAAGAAGTAGACAGAAAAGTAAACAGAAATAGTTATAGTAAACAGAAAAAAATAATTTATAATAATAAAAACCTCTCTCAATGAACATTAAGAAAAAAACCATTTATATTGGTTCAACGTGAATTTTAGATGAGGTTCAAAAAGGAAAAAAAAAAAAACCTTCTTTTAAGGTCCCTGCCCACCTCAAGCTCCTTGAACAGTTAGTGCAACACAGAGAGAGAAATGTTGCATAGTAACAGGGGAGAGAGGCAGCAGAGTTAAAACCCTTGTTAAGCTTTCAGTTATCAGGCTCCTCTGCTCTGGAACTATCTTCCAGGAAGCAGACGCCCTCTCCACGTTTAAGAGTCGGCTTAAATCCTTCCTCTTTCATATAGGTTATGGTTAGACCTGGCTCATCATTAGCTTGAGCCATCCCCTCACTATGCTGCTATAGGCCTAGACTACCAGGGGACTTCCCATGATGCACCGAGATCCCCGTTCCTCCACCTCCTCCTCTCTCCCCATGAGCATTAACATCTCAAAAATGCTCGTTACTAACTGTCCCTCCTCTCTCCTGCAGTTTTGTGCTTTCTCATCTCTCTCCTCTTCCTCCTGTCGCTTTCTGCAGGTTTGTCTGCCTCTGATGATTCTGAGTCTGGATCCATGGCTGCAGATCGACCTATGGTCCCATGAGCCTGATCAACACCCACTGCTTTAATTCTAATGATTACTACTGTTACCATTTCATTTAGTCCTATTAGTAATATTATTAGCCCTGTTAGTATAACTATAGTATATATAGCTGTTAGTCCCATTGCTGTGCTATGCTCTCTCTCCTCCCTCCTGCCCCCCCTTCATTCTCTCTCTCTCTCTCTCTTTCTCTCTTTCACTCTCAACCCAGCCGGTCGAGGCAGCCCCCCCCACGAGCCAGGATCTGTTCCATGTTTCTACCTGTTAAAAGGGAGTTTTTTGTTGCCACTGTCACCAAGTGCTGCTCATGGGGGAAATGTTGGGTCTCTGTAAATAATAACTATAAAGAGTCTGGTCTAGACCTGCTCTATATGAAAAGTGCCCTAAGATAATGTCTGATATGATATGGTGCTATATAAATAGAATTGAATTGAATTAAAAGTAGTACCAGTCGATTTTATGGGCTCTAGGTTAAAATATAATTAAGATGCCTTATCTTTTCAAAAAAACACTTCATGGATACTTTTGTACACTTTTTTCAACTGAGAGTGGAGGAACTGGGAGTCACAAGGGGCCCCTTATCTCGTTTTTTACCCTGGGCTCCTGAGCAGGTTACCCACCTGATTTGTCTAATTCAGACTGCTGAATATCCATAAAAGCTCTACATCTGACCTCTACAAAGCCTTTTTATACAGAATAGTTCTGTGGATTTAGTCCCCCATATCTTACAATGCTGTTGCTCTATAAAAGAATAAATTCATAGACAGTATGGAGAGGAGGAAGGATTACAGTCATATGAGTATTATACCAAGGAAGACTTGTAAAAAGTTAGAACCTTATTTTTACAGATCAATATCAAACAAGAACAATGGCTTTTCTGAAGAAAAAGCATGAGAGATTGCAAGCTGCAGCTATTGCTTGAAGAATGCATATTAATACTAGTAAAGATACATATACTGGGAAAGAGGCCGCTGTGTTTGCTTATGATATAAAGCTCACAAGCACCAGAGTATATCTCAAACTACATGTACTCTGGCACTGTGGGGACTCAAGCTAACATGGCTCCCATGGGTCAGCTTTGTCAACCATCTATTACAATGGAAGTGAACTGTGGAGTGAAAATGACATGGCATTTCATAAAGGTCAAAAACTTTAACTGTAATGTGCCATATACTTTCAATCGAATGTTAAGATAATGTGAGAATTAGCAATCATTTATTTGAATATGGTATTAATCTACAGCAACTGCTTTCACTTTTGAGAAGAGATTATGTCATCAACATCCAAACAAATGTATTCGTCATACTGTAAGCTGTTAAAATCCAGTGTCCCATTTCCTTTATGTTGCATGATCCTAGAATGGAAGTGGTAGAAATAGCCCCTCCAATGCAGAATCAATGTGGAAAATACTGATCAGATTCATGTGTAACTGGATCACTGACTTTTTGACCAATAGCCAAGTAGTTAACAAGTTATCAAACTTAATGTCCATTGGTAATGGTGCTCCCAGGGTTTTTGTTTTGTTGCCTTGCCTGCACTCATTGTAAACTAACCCTTGTATTTCTCACTCTGAGTCGGGTCAGTTCTTCAAAATTGCAGATGACACCACATTGACAGGTCTGATCTACAGAAATTATGAAACAGCTTACAGAGCAAAAATCTCCAAAACCAAGGAGATGGTTGTAGAAACAAATATGAACTTCGGCCCTTATTTATCAATGAGCAGGTGGATGAGACAGTAAAAAGCCTCAAGTACCTGGGGACCTCTGTTTCTTCTTTACCAAAGTTGGATGACAATGTAAAGAATATTGTGGAGAAAGCCCACCAGCATTTTTTTTCTTTTTGTGACAATCAAGAAGTTTAAGGTATCAAAGTCAGGGATGCAT
This sequence comes from Istiophorus platypterus, assembly GCA_016859345.1. NCBI lineage: Eukaryota > Metazoa > Chordata > Actinopteri > Istiophoriformes > Istiophoridae > Istiophorus > Istiophorus platypterus. Next base: position 25,003,534 of record CM029126.1, on the reverse strand, counting down.
GAATTGTAGAGAGCTGTAATAGAGAGTGATGCGCTTTTTCTGCCCCTTCCTTCAGGATAAACTTTAGAGCAGCAGCAGAGCAGAACTATTCATTTTCATAATACTTGATATCCTGAGGTAGGGAGGGTCTTAACTCCATATCATCAGTTCAGTCCACAAATTCAAACTAACAGTGTACCCTAGCAGGCTTTTCTTTTTTTAATTCATGTGGCACTATGTGTTTTATTTACTCTGCTAGAGTATTTTGTATGCTTATGCTGAAGTTTTATTTATTTGTACAGAGTATTTTGGATAGGTTTATGCTATTCTGTGTATTTATATCATATTGTTTTGTATTTGTGTTGTATTGTTGTTGTGCATTTGTATTCTGTATTTGTCTTCCTGGAGCCCACACCAAGACAATCTAATCATTGTGTCATTGAAATGGTAATAAATTATGGAACCTTGAATCTTGATCAGCTTTAGAGTGTGGAGAGGAAACTGATTGCCTGCCACCAAAGACCTGATAGAATTAGGCTGTTGTTTGTAAACTATAAAGGCAGTAAACTTTGATAACTTCGATAACTTTCAAACTATAAAAAGGAACATAAAATTGACATGTTAACAGAAAGGACAGCAGTAGCCAGACCAAGCATCATGAATTCAGAAGCTGGAGACAGGAAGTTGTACAGAGTAGGTAATCTAGAACCATCTGACTGAAAGCAGGACACTGCTGACTAGATGGGCTGGTATTCGGACATAGTTGTCTGAACTCATGAAATATGAATGACATAGAGTCAGCTATCTTTTTTTCTAAACCTAGAATAGAAGGTTTTTCAAGAATGACATTCCTGGTGATGCATATCCAATAAAGACACCTTATGCGGTCACAGTTACAGTTTTTAACAACCTTTATTGATGATATAACCTTAGCTTCAGTATAATAGAAAACTACAGTAATATCCTTATAAAATCAGTGTGACTATAGGATAAAGCTATACCAGAATAGTAGATAAAGTGTTTGGGGGCAGAGTTAATAATTCTTTGGGCAATATCTGTTCAAACCACTGATTTTTAAAAAATGCTCAAAGGCTGATGGTGGGAGCTGTATCTGTGCAAAATTTTAAAGCAACAGCAAAGTTGAAACAGAATCTGGAGGTCTGAATTACAACCATCATCATTAAATTAAGTAAGTTGCTAACACATTTGGTTAACCTGCAAATTAGTGGCCTTGTGGATTAATCCACATAGCAAAATTTAAATGACCTAATAAAGATAGAAGGTCTCATTCTGAAATCAAGATGACATGGAGCACATGGCTCATGGCTCATGGCTCACCGGATTACAACTCCTCTTGAGACATGGATGTTTGCAATAATTTGAATCTAAGCGAATGTCCAAAAATTCAATGTATTACTGTTTTCCCTGTAAAGCAGATGCCCAAACTCTGAAAGGTCTCTATAAGAGATCTGATGCTGACAACTGGTTTAGATTTAGGATATTCAACTAGTAGAAAATTGTCCAGAAGATGAAGAACAAAGAAAAATTTACAAACATTTAGCAAAATATAACAAAGTGCTCAGGACAGTGTATTGAATATGTGAGGGCTGCTTCAACAGCAGAAGGAGAGCCATCACTTTAAAGGCAACCATAATATCTGTGTATGCACGCTATGTATCTACCCAGCTGTCTTGATAAACTTGATGGCTTTCCTATGGTATTGTAGTAGATGTAAAAAGAAACTAAAGGATAAGGATATTACAATTCTGAGAAGCTGAGGAGTGTGTAATTTAACAGGTGTGAAGAATGTGTGAGGAAACTGCAGATATAGTGATGGGATGGGGTGTGTATATGTAATTCAGTTCAAAAGTCAATAGAGATTTTAATTGCATTCTTAACTAAATAACTAGTAAAGTAAGCCAAATTACCAAACAGCAACAACCAATGAATCAATCAAATCATTAACCATAGTTAAATTAACCAATCTAAACTTAATCGTATCAAGAATCAATTAATACCTCAATATAAATCAGGGTTAAGGAACAATACTTCAATAAGCAAATATGAGTAAGTCATAATCAAAGGAACGCAATCTCAGATCAATCAGTGTGTAATAAGAAAATAACACTTAGGATGTCACCAAATCACTAATTACATTGTTCAAATCATCATCAAACAAACAGAACATCCATCAAGCAATCAAAGAAATGGTCAAAATTAATACTTTCAACAGCAGATTAAAAGCATTTATCAAATGTGAGTAATAATCAAAGCATGAGAGGATCTAAGTTTTAAGAGTAAAAGTCAGGCAAGTTTTCAGAACTTATTTCTAATCTAAAATGCACATAGCTGAACAGAGTTCATAAAAAGGTCAAAGTCTTAGTCTGATCTCTGCACCCACTCTTCACACACTTTAAGGTGACTGTTTAGAAGAGGAAACTGTTGAAGTTAGCTCGGTGAGATCTATTGGAAAAAAGAAGTCTATAAATAAATCTGGCATTGCGGTCAATTCTAAGGCAAATCTACTGGACAATAAATTGGTTTTAGTTATGGGAAGGAGGTGATTTTTTTTCTCTAATAGTTTCAATATTATTTGTAAAGAAGCTCATGAAGTAATTACTACTGAGAGTTAAAGGAATACATGGATCAGTAGAGCTCTGACTCCTTGTCAGCCTGGCTACAGTGCTGAAAAGAAACTTGGGGTTGTTCTAATTTTCTTCTATCAATAATGAATAAAAGGACATTCTGGCATTACAGAGGGCTTTTTTAATACATTTTCTTCAGTCTGGGTGAAATTCTTCTAGATTGGTGGAACACCACTTTGTTTACAGCTTGTGTCTGCTTTAAAGCACACATTTGTGATTTGTGCCACATAACTAGCCCCCTCTGCTTCTGACCATCTTTTTCCAAATGTGGCATAATCCATCAGTTACAAAAAAATGATCAGACAAACAAGGGTTTTGAAAATTTTTTTTAGATGTTTCTAATTTCTATGTCATACGTCAGAATTAGATTGAGGATGTGATTAAAATAAGCAAAACAAATTGAGTCTAAAATAAAATATATGCAGAACTCAGGCTATTTCTGTCAACATATACATGAATGTTGAATAACCGAATAACACATTAACAAATAAAAAGTTTGCAAAAATTGGCCAAAAAAAGGTGCAGAGTAAAATTAGAGTGTATTTAAATATACAGTGCTTGATGATAGAGTGCCAAATATGCTGTATTTTGAGAGTGGCAGAAATAGGAACTTGGAAATGATACCACCAATGATACTGTACCAGTGTGAACTTGACTTAAGCTTGAAAAATACAATTAACAGAATGAGCATTAAGGTTTAATGTTGGAGGGATGGTTGTAGCACAGAGTGCATGGGACAAGTTAGATACCAAAAAACCTAATGAAACAAGATTGCCAAACAGAGGACCAATTAATATCAAAGTAAATAAAATTAAATAGATAAATAAATAAAAAATACAATATTCACAAAGTGAGAACTAGTTCTATTAATCTCAGCTAGTAAATATGTATATCTTTGCTTCAGATAGTTTTCTTTATTTGGATGGAACACACCAGTCGATGATTGATTACTGATGGCTTTTTCAATTTGTTGCTAAAACATTCAAAGCCCTAAAGCTTGAATAGAGACTATTCCCAAACATTTCGTCTGCCCACTCAAACATATTTATCCCACACTGAAATCAAACCACTAACTTGTGATTTCACTGATCCATGTTATTAGCTTCCACTTGTAGTGACAGGCTATTAATCTTGAATGTTTCTTTTTTTCATTGTATTTTTTTCTTCTTTGTCCAGACCGCAGTTCTCTATCAACACCTAAATTAGCAGTCTCGCCCGCTTTGTGTCCATGCTTCGGTATGGAATCGCCATTGTCACTGCTGAATTCATCTTCTTCCTGTCCACCCCAAAAGGTGATAAAGATTCCCTAACAAACAAAACACACATCAAAGGCCTGTAGGTTAGTTTTCCTGTCCCTTCTGATCTATATGCTGTGGCTCCAGTTCTGTCAGACAGCATTCTTTCCAGCTCCTTAGGACCTCTTTTTAATTTATGCTACCTCAAAGCTATAAATAGAAATGCTTTTTCCCTTAAGCCTTTCTTTCCGTTTCTTCCATGAATACAGACAGAATGTATGTACTTCATCCATATAGAATTTTTTTTTTTTTTTTTTTGGTGCAGTGAATTACTTTTTTCATTTACATTTTCCTCATTTGATGCATTTGGAGAAAGATTATCTTATACACAAATGATCAATACTGGTCACATTTTTATAATATACTGTAGAATTGTTGAATGAATCAAATTATCAAATAAAAATGTAATTTTCCAAAAAAATACTTTTAAAAATAATTGCAGCATCGGCATCTATTGCTACAAGACAACTGTGCTGGCATGGAGGGGATCCTAACACAGAGCTCAGTTAACAAAAGCAGGGTGGTTGAAGAAATATTTCAGAACTTGCTCAACTTTTGCTGCAATTCAATAGATTACACATACAGATAGATTGCAGTATGATGCAAAAAGCCTAATTCAGTTTATTTGTATTTTCCATCTTCTTATAGCATTATAATAAAAAAAAATCTTAGCAAGAAGTTACATAGTTATTATCTTACAATTATAACGACACATGACAAATAAATGAGTGATAAAATCATGTCTCTAAGTATTATAAACATCTATGAATTATTTAGGCATCTAAACTCCTGAGTGTATTTCCCAAGCCTGGATTATAATTCATACAACATACCAGCAAAGTCTGAGTTTGTGCAAATACATATTTATTTTACATATTCTGGTGAAACATATTTTAAATTTTCAGCCGTATACTTAAACAAACACTGACCATTTATTACTCTTCAATAACACAGGAGATCAACAGCACATCTCACAGCTGCACATGAAGGTGGAGGTTGTGTGGGAGGATTTCTGAATGGACAAAGTAGGCATAAATCTAAGCATGGGTGAAAGCAGTTAAACATGAATAAAGTCCCAGCTGATGACAGATAAGACATCTCCCGGCTATGACAGATTGGCTCCTGGAGAATCATCTATATATCCAGCGGTGAAATTCCATTTCATCACTCTGATAAGAGACAAGTAATAGCAAATAGCAGTCTGTGTCAACACAAACTAAATTAAAAATGTAAAGGCTTAAGAGTTGATAGTATCTCAAAACATAATGCAATTTATTCTGCTAACATTAGAGATGTTTAACTTCAGAGGTGATGGGCAGAAGGGGAATTACTGGCTGTTGATTGATGGTTGTTGGTAAGAAAATGTATTTACAATCACAATGACCTATGTTAGCTGACGTAAAAGACATGAACTTTATTGGGTTTACTGGTTATCTTAAAGTCATAAGTTGCCCTTAAAGTTGTAAAAATGTACTGTGCCTAACTGATTAATGTATAATTATGGAAGTCAAAGTAAGAGATATTTAAGGATTTTTAACTGAGCACAGAGGGTAGCATTTTAAGAGCCAATGAGGAGATATGAGACTTCTTTTGTCAAACTCTAATTTAAAGGACAAACAATCAATGTGATAGTAACTAAATCGTTTCCTATGTATGGAGGCTCCTGTGCAAAGGACACTGTTACCCTGACATGAATACAGTTCAAATTCTTTCTGATGTGTTGGGAAACAACATTATTCTGTTCTTGAAAAATCCTGATTTGACTGCTTAAAAAATGAGTCTACTTCGCTGTTTAGTAAAATGTTCCAAATGTAGTTTTTGCATTAGTCTAAGTTCAATTGTAGTCGGACAGGATTGTCTCTTTCTTAATTGCTCTGTAAAGGGAGAAATTAATATTCTATATTTTTTGGTTTTCTGATGGCATCTTAGTTGGATGAGCCACAAAACAAACATTTAATCAGGAGGTGTGCACTGCTAACATTATTTTGCCTGCAAAAGGTGCTCAGCTACGGCACCTTAAACAGCGCATAAACTCACCTGCAAATGTTACTTTGGTGCAGTTAGATGCTGCAAATGGGGTTTAGCCATACCTTAGTGTTGTTGTTTCTGTTGTAACTAGTCTAAAGTCTACAGCCCCAGAACTATCAAGCCATTTTAGGGAAACTGTGTGTAACAATAAAGATGCAGCCAGACATTTCAATTGTTTTCCATCAGTGAGATGTTTGCTTTAGGTTCATGTCAGAAATATGTAAAATGCTTTAATACAACCCCCATACAATAAGGACAGGATCATCCTGGCGAAAACTGCACATTGGTCACCAGCTGCAATACATGTCATTTGTACACTACTGTTAAGGACTTAGACTATAGCAGTAGTGTACAACACAACTCACCTACATTCAAAGCAAAGGTTCCAGAGCTTGTTGACATCATCTGTATTTATTTCATACGTGTGATATTGACCATTTCAGATTTAAATAAGCTATTTATTTTGATACCGCTTGAAGCTGTTAAAGAATACTGCTATAGCAACACTATCTAAAGTAAATGTGACATAATTCATGAAATTTATTCAGATTATTGGACTCATTCTTTTCAATGAAATACAGCTTATTTTATCAAAAGTATACTTTTTCAAGAATGATTTGTCTTTTCCTTCATGTCCTTTATTTATATATTTTTGAGTTCTATCCTTATGAATTCCCTTATAAATACGAGACGGCTGATTAAAAGTAGTTTGCTATTTCTGAGGCTGATTAAAGCTATTTAATATTCTATCGCTATATGTGCCAAATGATCTGATATTCTTATGAAATAGGCACATGTCCTTACATGTGAATAATCTGGCAGTCTATATGTGTCCCCATTTTTTTTTATAAACAGATACTGTATACTCTCATTGTTTTGTTCATTAATTGATATTCCATAAATTACTGTTACTGTAGCAGTGACCATTTTATTAAATAAAGTCCATAAAATGGGGAACATAACTTACAGAGTAGACAATAAAGTATCATTGAACACAACTGGAAATTAAATGTCATGTAAATAAATACTCTTTAAAGTATGTACATGAATATGCACATGAAAATGAATACTATTCACAATTTGGCCAGTGAGAAGCAATATTTTTTCCTCCAGATCACCCCTTATTGAATAATTTCTGACAGCAGCTCAGCACTACAGTTTAGGCAATTTTAAGATATCACTGAACATGTTTAAGAATGAAAGACTATTTAAAAAAATAAAACAGTCTATTTAAAATACATAGAATGCAATTGTGTCATATCGACAGATTTAATACAGCATATTTATAGCTCATTCTTCCAGTGTTTTTAGCTGATATACACTGTTGTCTAGACTTTTTGATGTGGACTATTTTTTTCGTATTTTTTATGTCCCTCGGTAGGTTGGTCCCAGAGTGATCAGACATTGAGATTTTACACCCTCGACAGTCTGGGGTGTTCCTTCACCATATGCTTGTATTGTGCAGCCCTAATGGTCAGAGTAGCAGGCATAATGGGCAGAGTGAGAGGGACTGCTGTAGAAGGACGAACGGGCCCAGGGGTTGCCTAACTGGCAGGCATCATGTGATGTGTGTAGCAGCCAGAAATTCCAGTGGTTACTGTAGATGCAGAGAGGGAGGACACAGGTCTAGTGATAATAGAGGTGGGAGGGTTTTTCTCATTGTTGGTGGCAGTGGCACAGGATGTAGTGGTGGGAGACGGGCATGATTGTTTGTCCATCCACTTAAAACTTTTGTCCATGCTGTCCTGGGTGTGGACACTTATTCCATCAGGGAGTGGGCTGGGGGAGGGAGGACTGCTGGCTGGTGGGTTGTTGGAGGTAGTTGAGATGAAGGTACTCTTTGTGATGGGGGATGACTGTTTTGTGGTATGCAGGAGGAGGAGCCTTTTCTGGTAAATGATGAATTCCCACACAGTTTTGTTGCTGATGTTAATTTTTGGTAGAGTAATGCCTGCTTTGCACAGGAGTGGATCCTCCACTGAAATCTGATGCTGGATTCACTTGAATGTCTGCCGTTCTCAGGACCGCTGCGAGACCCTTGAGTTGAGCACAACGAAAACAGTTTCCCTAGTGTGTACATCAGCCTGTTGTGCTGATCAAAATCCCAGTAATATCCATTACATGCCTGAAAGATAAAAACCGGATAATTTTGTAAAATATTACTGAGGCTTTCATTTAGATCTTATTCTGTAGTTTAGGTGTGTCATTTTCATTGATCCATATAGGTGTGAATGGCTCATCATACTGTTCAGCAGCAAACAGCAGAATTTAGATTTAATAAACTTGCTTGAGGTTGTAGGCAGCTTCAGTATCATTTGAGGTAATGTCTCTCATACTGGCATTCTGTAAATAGATTGACCTTCACCCTGTGAAGGTCAACATCTATTCTCAGCTCGTCTACCATACCTTTCTTGCTCTTGAAAACACCATTGGCAGCTTTCATACACATTCTTTCAGCAGCATAAATGTAAGGCTTTGCCCGGGCACAGCAGCTCCCAACACTCTGGGCTGCAGCTACTGTATGTTTCCCCATTACATTTAATGAGCCCAATGTGGTGGACCGTTTGATTCTCAGGTGAGATGAGGTCCTTTGAGGCATAGAAACCCAATATTGCTGTAGATCAAATGCAGATGTGATCCTGTGCTCTGCCTCAAGTCCCCCTCCCCACTCATCTACTAGCTTCATCTCCACCCATGTGTTTACTTTTATGAAAGGCTCTGGCCTCTGATTTCTGTCTGTAGACCTTACAGTTTACAACACTGACTTATTGATTATTGTCACATTCTCTCACCAGACCTCAAGATCGCTTCTCTCCAACACCCTTGGAGTTGTGTCAAGATGCTGACAGGTGTCCCCAAAGACTCTCTAGCTCTCCAGCAATTTGATTTGCTGTGGGCATGCTGGAGGATGAATAGATAATGCGACAGTTCTGACTTGCCTATGCTGACGCTGAGTAGTTTAACGTAACAACAAACTCAAATGCAAGCTAATAAGTAGAAGTGAGAAGAGTGTTTATGGGCTTGCAGAGCTGCTCTTGCATGCCTGAGTGTGTGTGTGGTAAATCCTCCAATTTGGATGACAGAGAGGCAGGACTGCTTTGCTCTAAATGAGCTCCCAGGAGTGAAGAGTCCTCCAGTTTTTAACCCTCCCTCTAGGTATGCAGCATTGAGGAGCTGCCAGACTCACATGTATCTATGTTCACACACACACACACACACACACACACACACACACACACACACACACACACACACACACACACTCCTACAATTTCTTCCAACAAACAAATAGGTGACTTTATAAAAAGGTATGTATATTTCAAAGTTTTTTTTGTTTTTTGTTTTTTAATTTCCCAATTTAATTAAAATGGGTCACAGTCAATAGACATATACAGCTAGTGACACTGAATCCCATGAAAAGACCTCGTCTTAAGGCGCTACTGGTCTGAAAAATCATTGTATGCCGTGGCATTAAGATCCCCCTTATTTTGAACAATGGGGCCTAGTACAAGTCAGGAAACAAGTACCCCAAATGGTACACAAAGGTATAAATTGTCCACACACTTTAGGTTATAAAGCTGATATTGAGACTGCAATGATGAGTGCCATTTTCTCTGAATCACTGTCTGGTTTTTGCTTTGTGCATGACAGCAGAAAGTCCGCGAGTGGCTGCCACTAGGGGATCTCTAAGGGATTATTAACATTCTAGGTAGACCACAGACCAGCCAGTTATTTCTTAAATGAGGTTGACAGAGGGTCTTTAAATTCTGTACAACCTTTGCTCAAACAAACAAATTGTTTACAAGGATGCTAATGAATTCATCAGTCTTAATTAGTAGAGATTAACAGCAGTAGAAGTGTAATCAGTGGGCCTGCTGTATGTGTACCTGGACGTAATTTGTGCAAATCAGCAGTCAATGCATGCATTAACACACATAAACACACAGTCAAAATAGACAGGCAGAAACACACTCGTGATTTAATTATGTTAAAGTTAATCCACAAAAACACCCACTGCTGAGGTCAGAGGGGACACCATAATGGAAATACATGCAAGCACAAACAGTGTTGGGATAACAGCTGAAAAAAAATGTATTATTGTGAACATCCATCACTTATCTTACCTGTCTCTAACCCCCCCTTCCCATCTCTCTCGATCACTAAGGACACACACTCACACACAAACACAACAATAAGCTAATGCAGTTTTTTGCCAATTGTTATTCAACCAATGACCATATTGTGTGAATCCATTCGCTCAAATCAGAGCCAGGGGGGAGTTCTAGAGGTACTTGTTTCCCACAAATGGACTGCCTCATAAGTAGGTGAGTGGAACAATGAAAGCAGTGATTTAGAGCCGAAAGAAGAAAAGCTATACATGCACCAATAAAAGTCAATTGTATACCTGCCCTTGACAGTGGTGGGCGAAGGTCTTAAGGAGAAACGAGACTGAAGGTAGACTAATTTCATTCACCTCATCACCACCTCAATTTCACAAACGTGAATTCAGAATTTTTTGCAATTGCATCAAGCATGTGTCAGTAATCTGAATTTTGTGTCCCCCCCCTTTCACTCTCACCATCTCTGTTTATTTTTCACTCTATTATGGAGGCTTGTCCTTCTCTCAGCTGAATTTTATGCAAACTGGTAAAATGTTTTATTTATTCCATTTAGCTGTATTCCATCCATCACCTGAACTGACATAAAAGTACCCTATAAATCCATTATACAGAAAACAGAGAAAATGCTTGATTTGGTGATTAGAAATTGGCATACTGAGTGCTTTAATCCAAAAATGGAAATACAAAAATCAAATCTATAGTATGACGTAATGGCTGCGATGCATGGAGTTTCACGTTAACGTGATTAGAATCATTACCAGTGATATGAAACATTATTCAGATCACCTAGGCGGTGCAGTGGATATTTGTAGTCCTCGTAATCCTCTAACCAGACTGTCTCAGGCTAACATAAGGCCCAAAAGTTTTTACAAACTGTCTGAAGTTAGTTATAGGAAAAAGAATAAATGGTCCTTTGTCAGGACATTTTTTCCCCCTCTCACTGGTGTAGCTGCCGCCCTTTGGTGTGTCAGCTTTCAGTGTTATTAAAGGGGGTGGTGTCACATTATAAAGTGATGTTAAAGCCCATTCATTTTATTGTTTACTAAAGTTATATTTTTTAAGATTCAATACATGAAATTACATTTTTAATGCTCTGTAACTTTTTATCTGTATAATCATGTTTTTTTCACAGTTCCTGGCAGAGTTCACCTGTGCCCTGTAAAATTAAAATTGCATAATTGGACTCACAAGGAACATGCATTCCCACACTGGACATGATATAGATGACAAAAGTTCAATGCATTTGGGTGCAAAAACATGGATTCAGAACCAGGAAGAGAGACATCTTTATTGCTGTATATGCTGGGGGAAAAAGATTTATTGGAATGAATGAGTGCCATCTCTGAGTCTGGTTTCCAGTTTACATAACACACTCATACCAAGTATCAGACATTATATCTGACTGTATTCTTTAGTTTTCATTATTGAAACAGCATGAGTTGTATTTTCAGCCCAGTTTTTGTTGGTTGCAGTGTAAAAACAGATTTGTTGTTCTTTTGATGCATTCTGACGGAGTAGCTGCTCAGAGACATGGAATTGGGACCTGTATTATAAAAACTTAGCACTAGATCAACCAGGACTGAAATCCTGAATTATAACTTTAGGTCACTTGAAACTGTTACAAAAAATTCATATTAAAAATGCTTTTTATATTGTGATACAATACTGGGATGGTAGCCTCGTGTCATTTTTTTTCAGAAGAATCTAATGAGTTTAACAAATGAGGATGAGGATTATGTGAGCCCTGCTTCCCTCTGAGAAGAACATAGTGGATCTGCTGAGGCTCTCTTCATTCCTTATGGAGTGAGCTGTCTGCCATGGTAGCTATTACATGACAAATGCCACTGCACTAAATGACAGAGGCAGTGGACAGAGATGCCTGAAAATTGGATTGGTGTCTGTGGAACAGCCAAGAGAAAGACCCAGAAAAAGGAGGCAAGCAGCACAAGTAAAGAGGATTAGGTTGTGGAGACAAGTAAAGGTCTGCTATCACCGAATAGGCAAGGTTTGAAAGACCCTGTGACTTAGTTAACTATAGATTGCTCTAATGCAACTCTAAACTATAGTAACAGAAAAAAACTTGTTGCTACAACCAGCAGACACAGAAAAAAAACTGAGTCCCAACCAAGTCATGTCTCTGGCTACCTTAAAAATATACCATAACATAATTATAAACGGTTAGCATAAGCTCCCAATATCGTGTGTCTTTAAGCGGTTAGAATTTCTCCAAAGGTCATCCTAGTATTAAAAGACTTAAGTATTGAAACGAGTATATAATCCCACAGGTTTGTCTAATGATAAGATATTGATCATGTACTGAAGGACCATACTGCATTCTGAATATAAATCATTCATTGTAGGTTTGGAGCATTGTGCTTCATTCGCTTGATTCTCAAGTGTTAAACTCTCTGGCTAAAGCTCATCAGGAAATGTCTTCTTTTGTGATCTATAGAAAGCTAGACCTTTTGGGCATAGGGTTCTTAAAGAACATTTTTTTCTTAACTTTTTGCATTTCCAGAATGTCCATCTCCCATCCCATTTTGAACAAAGTAGCTTTTTTTCTTGTTTACTTATTTTTCTCTGTGTTTGTTCTGGCTATTTGTGTGTAAGAGGGAGAAAGATAGCAGCCATTCAAGCTGAAAATGTCTACCCAGCATGAGATGATTTCAGGACTCTCCAGACTTCATTCCACTGCAAAGTTCAGATGAGCTGCAATACAAAACTCTGCAGTGGTTCATCAGGTACAGCAATAAAAAGGCAAGAAGCCACGCTGAATGGAGCCAATTGTATGAACAAAAACATTTTGAAATATTAATAATAACTGCACAAATAGGAACGCTTTAGTCTTTGCTGACCAGAGAACTTGCTGGGATATGCTCTATTTTGACATGAGCTTCACAGCCGAGTGCAGTCAGGTGGTCAGAGGTCACAATTCCTGCTTAGAAAAGCACACTGAACCAAGCTGAGAAAAGAAAACACTAAAGAAAGAAGGGGAATGGAGAAGAGGAGGATATAAATCCTGTGGTGATGTAACTTGAAAGCATGAGGTTGTGATTTAACAAGGGTATGTTATGGCCCACTCAGTGAACCACTTTGCAGAATGCCTAAAGCTTCTCTTTTCGTTCCCTTCAGCAGGGTTTGATCAATACACCTCAGCTTTCTCTTCTGCTTTTGTTATGGTCTATGAAAGTCAGAGGCAAAGTGGAACAACTTTCAAAGTCATAAAAAGATTCTGTGCAGAATTAAAAAAACAAAACAAAAAAAAAACCTATCGATAACTGATCAGGCTGAGTGAATGGTTTGCACTAGGTTTTCACTTTTGTCATTCCTGACAACCATCAATGATAGATGTTAATAAATGGCAGTACTTAAGGTATTATTTGCATGCAGATTTCAGACTGTATGCATGTACAGAACTGAGGTTGTACTTTTCAAATTTCTAAGACTCTAACTTAAGAATGCTCTAAAGAACCAATTAATCAGTTCTTTGCTGAGTATGAGTAATAAAAACATCCAACCACTTAATTCCAAGAACAGAAAAGTGTGGGAGTAGATTACATGATTGTTCATTCTTTTAAAATTCATATATTTCATTTATTTTATATATTGATATTGGTAACACTTAATAGTACGGTACAGAAAAAAAATTAATAGTTACGATCTGAATGAATGAATTGTTGAATGAGGAGTCCCTGAAACAAATACTTCATAAATTCTGTGAAATGGAGTAATGACCACTTAATTCAAAACTCATACCTGATTTACTCTCTATCATGTCTTAGATTTAAATCTGTAAATTTAAGCCTGACTAATAGCTAGGTGCTAGCTAAATTGTAAAATAACTTATTCTGACAAATAACCTAAATGACAGTAACTTATAGTTAAACATCAAACTTTGTGACATAACCATGTACAAATCAGAAAAAGTAATGATTCTAGCTGAGGAAATGAATAAAACTCGTTCATTTTCAGGGGGAGAAATCACAAGTGGCGCAAAAAATAAAACATCCTTTCCTCTCATTTCGTCCTCACCACACTGCATAATTCGTAATATATCTGGATAATTTATTCACACACACACAACCTGCTAGAGAGTTAGCTCACTTGCTGTACGTTAGGAAGAAGTTTTACTAATGATGCTGACAACTGACAAAAAAAGCTAAATAAAACAAACAGAATCTGCAAGTAAATAAGCTTTGATGATTTGAGGGCTCTGTATGGAAAGGCAATAGTCCAAACACAAACTGCTGTGTATATGCACTTTTGTAAAATATCTCAACAGGTAGAAAAATAGTAAAAATAAATTGGTACAAGAAAACTGAAATAATTTTCCTTCATGTTTTCCTCCATGTGAGCTTGCCCCAGTTTTTAGGCAAAAAAGTACAGTTTCATGTTCATTTTCTTATATTTTAATCAATCTGACCCCCCCCTCCAAAAAAAATAAACCTCAAGAAAATCATCATGGTTCACCAAACCTCAACAGAATTGACACTTGATTCCAGCCCTGCATCACATCTCTAGTTGTTTTTTTTGTTCAAGGACTGTTGAACAGATAATTACAGATGACTGTCAGCTTTGCAGAGCATCGTGTAGGTCAGGGTTAGCGTGTTTTTAAAATGCTCAGTGCTTGCCATATAAAGTTGTCAACCATGGAAACTATTAAAGAAATAAATGAGCAAGTTCCATACATCTGAAGGAAAGAGCATCTACATTTGTAAATAGACGTGTTCTGTTGGCCCAAGGTTTTTCAGGCTTGCCCAATAACAAGTCCGGAAAAACAGAGCCACGGTCTGCTGCAGGAAACCTTATCCAAGTGAAATGGGTATTGACCTGGCCAACAGCCCGCTAACACAGTAACTTTCTCCAACCACTCACAAAAGTTCCCGCTGACTCACTATAACGGCAGATTAGTAAATAGTATATTTTAGTGTGTTCACTATATTGACATCCTAATTGTTGACAGAACTAAGAGGTGAGGAACTGTCACTGGTTGGATGATTGCATTGAGACCACATATTTCCCCTGTTGTTTCCTTGGATCTTGTTTCAGGTAAAAGTATATTTACATTTCTTAATTAGCTTGTTAAGGCTATGGCTTTTTCACAGTCCATGTTAGGAAGACGACAGGTGATGTAAATGTCAAAACTTTATAAATACTGGTCCTCGAACTTTGTCCCAACAATAAGCAGCCATGGGCAACTCTAAGTAGCTGTCTAGCTGTCTGAAAATGAAGGTGATTGATGCCCAAATCACAAGACAAAAATCATCAAGCATTTCCTCAGCTCATAACATAATGTTATGATTTACCAGGATAGATAGGACCCAAACACTGAGACTCAGAGACAGAAGTGCAATGATAAAACAATGAGTTTAATAAAGTTCAATCTTAGTTTTCATGCAGTTCACAGGTACAGGGCTCTGAGCAAGGCAGGCAGAGTTAACTAACAGAGTCTTAGAATTAGCTGACAGGCACTGAACAGGTCTCTTCAGTCCCCAAATGATGAAGGGAACAAAGGCAATCAGAGCAGTGAATCTAAGTTGATGCCTACAGTCTTTAAGGTTGAGGCAGGCAACTTACAATAGGCAGGTGGTTCTATGACAATCAGAAACAGAGGTAAGCAGGTATAAAGCCATGG
The DNA here is from genome assembly GCA_016859345.1 of Istiophorus platypterus. Taxonomy (NCBI): domain Eukaryota; kingdom Metazoa; phylum Chordata; class Actinopteri; order Istiophoriformes; family Istiophoridae; genus Istiophorus; species Istiophorus platypterus. The sequence goes on along the minus strand of CM029126.1, from coordinate 24,987,831 downwards.
CAAAAAGCCTCAGGGAAGGGAGTTGCCCAAGTTACCACGAGAAGCAACGGATGTTTTGACAAATACTGGTGATCCAGCCAGGTCTTTTATGCTGTAGACAGGTGAAGTCTAACCGGCATTGCTGATGAGATGATAGGCGGCAGCTGTGCAGGTGAGGCAGAGACAAAACCAGCGGAGAGCTGATAGCAAAAGACCCTCAGGAAGATTTAACAGGCTCTGGACTGGTGGTGCACTGTTCTACTGTCCAGCAACGCCTGCACAAATATGACCATCATGGAGGAGTCATGATCTGGCGTCTGTTCAGTTGTTTAGTTTCCTGTCTTAGTGTTTTTTTCCCGACTTTGGGATTGCTTGCCCGGCCATAATTAGTTTCTCCTTTGTGCCATTGTCTTCCCATTGCTAGTGTAGTTAAGCCTCTGATTTCCATTCACTCCTTGTCAGTTCATCTGTGTTTGCTTCCTCGTGTTTCTCATTGGAATTTCTACCTTTACCGGGTTATGTGTTTTTTTTCCTGGTTTTGCTCCTCAGTATTCCTCGTGTTCATTTACCTGCTACCTTAATTTCCTGGATTCCAACGCACCTTCCTAATCACCTGTATTACAGGTTACAAGAATGACTTCACTCATCCAACCTGCCTCTATTTGTCACCGCATTTGGGTCCAGAAATCATTGACCATTACATGATGCATTTTGGAAACAAATCCTGTTATCTGAGGTTAAAATATAACCTTTTCGTATCAATGAGCAATGCTTTGTTTAGAGAAAAGATGTCAATAAAAAGAACATCTCTCCAACTGTTAAGCACATGGATGGTTTGATCCTGCTTTGGGCTTGAGTTGCAGCAGGTGGCAAAGGGAATGTTTCAGGGGAGAATGGATTCAATATATACCAGGAAATTCTTGGAGCAAATATCACACCTTATGTAAAAAGCTGAAGATGAAGAGAGGATGGCTTCTACAACAGGAAAATTATCTCAAACACAACTCAAAATCCACAGTGGACCACGTCAAAAGGAGCTGAAGGTTTAGCCATGGCCAACATAGTCCCGCGACCTGAACATTATGGAAGACATGTGGATAGACCTCAACAAAGCAGTGCATTCAAGACATCCCAAGATTCTCATGCAACTAGAATCCTTTTGCAGAAGGAATGGCTGTTAAAGATGAAAATAAAAAGTAATCTTGCTTAACATATTGAAGAAATGTGTAATCTTTAACTTTATACCTTTTGGAAATCAGGTCATCTTAGCTTTTCGCAGTAACAGAAATTTTGACCAGGGGTGCCCAAAGTTATTCATGCCACTTTATAGCATTAAGATTTGAATATTAATATATGGGCTGTGAATATAATGACTAAAAATAGTTGAAAATCCTGTGGTCTCTCATTTGAGTTTAAAAAACTACTTATGAATTCTTCAGAGGTCTGTAAATAAGTTGGAAAGGTTCCACCTGCATGTTGTTATATCTCTATCTAGAGTTTACAAACTTGAAGATGACTTTGGAGTGGAAGAGGAAAGAGAACTTGACACAATGCAAGTTCCACAGAGATGTATAGTAACCATAGTAGTAAGACTAATACTAAAACTGATAATAATTATTGTAGCAGTGATTGTGAGTGAACAGGATTTTGGGGGCAGTCGGTGACTCATAATCACAAAGCCGTACTCTGCAGTTCAAGAGGCAGAAATACCAGCAGAAAGTGGTAGAAGGACAGAAGAGAGCTGAGAGTGAGTGGTGGATAATGGATGAATGGATCTCATTTTCTGTCATAGTTCAATGATTTCTGGACCCAAATGCAGACACACACAGAGCAAGTAGATTTGGTGATGGTACTTTAATAACAACAAAGACAACTGACAGAAACACTGTGGATCAAAACTCAGGAACATGAACGGGAACAATGCAGGAACATAAACAGACAATCTGACAGAGGTTGAGGGGAACACAGAAGCTGTGGTCAAATAGTCCTCTTTGCTTAGCAACATTCCTAAGTGTGTGAGTGTGTGTGTGTGTGTGTATGTGTGAGTGTGTGCGTGCGTGCGTGTATGTATATGAGTGTGTGTGTCCGTGTCTGTGTCTGAGTGTGTGAGTGTGTGTGTGTGTGTGTGTGTGTGTGTGTGTGTGTGTGTGTGTGTGTGTGTGTGTGTGTGTGTGTGTGTGTGTGTGTGTGTGTCATGTGTGTGTGTGTGTGTGTGTGTGTGAGTGTGTTTGCGTGTATGCGCCTATATATGTATATATAGAAAAGTGCTGTATGAAGTTGTGTTCAAATGGAAGAGTGTAGCATGTGGTATAAAGTGTTGTAGGTGTTGTAGACTAGAAAAGTGATATACAAGGGCAACCCATTTACCATTTGCCAGATTTTGCCATTCATGAAGATTGTTCTGTTATACAATGTCTAAAAATGTTATACCCACAAACTATGAATGTTCCTTTACTGTTGTGAAATTATTAAATTGAACCTAATGTTGTAGCTTTACCTATGGTCAGCTTATAATCAGTGGTGGGAGAAGCATTTGGATCTTTTACCTAAGTAAAAGTATCAAAAAAGTCCAAGCATTATAAAAATACTCTACAAAAGTACTGCATTGAAAACAATACCTAAGTAAAAGTGAATAAAAATTAGCATCCAAATGTTATTAAAGTATTAATGTAAAAGAGCTGGTTTGGTCCCTTTGTCTGTCTATCAAGAGACATTTTTAGCCAGACGTTTTTAATTCAGTATGTATTAAACTTAGGAATACTAAAATGTACAGTAGTAGATTTATAGGCCTAACGTGTTATGCCTACCTTGCATAAATATAACAAATATTTTCACACAATCATACAAACTTGGATTCAAGTGGATAAAGATGTATGAACAGGAGGGTGAGCATGAGCAACCATTCTCAATGTCACAACAATTTCATTTCAAATATGTAACTGTGAGACTACATGCTTTTTTAAATTTCAATTCCATCTTTGGTTGAATTTTTATTTTTTGTATGTGCGTAGTATGTGTGTAGTATTTTTAGTAAGACCATCTTAAGAACATTATTGTTTCACCATGACAGAAAAATGTCAATAACACCAGCGCATAATTACTTTGCTTAGTGCAAGGTCAGTCAGATTCTCTTAGCACTCAAGGTGTCTTTTCCTAAGTCCTTATGAATTCTCCTGCTCTTTCCTTAGCCTCCTGACATTTTCCATTAACATCAAGAAAAAGTAGTTAGGAAAGGAGACTTTTTTGACTGCCACCAGAGGCTAAATACTCCAGTGAGGGAAAGAAAATGAGACACAGGTGTCATCGAAATGTAGAGGATTGTGAAAGCAAAGGAGGGTTGTACTCATTTTAAAATTATAAGCAGCTAATTACCTAACTGTAAAACACAGACATTAATAAACATTTTGGGGCAAGTTTTTTATTTAAATTTCCCATGATCTATAGCACTGAAATATTTTACCTTCAAAACTAGCTATTGATTTTCAAGTGGTGCAAAGATGATTCTAAGTATTTTAAGGTTGTTTTTTTTTTTTTTTTTTTTTTTATTTTCTTTATTTGTTTTATTCGGGGGGGGTGTACTCAGATTCCAATATTCAAAAGCTTGGAGTTATCTATTTTCAATTACTTTTGATTTTGATTTGAAAAAATCAAGTCTGGTCATGTCAGCCGCTGTCAGTTTCTCAAACTGGATCAATGAAAATCAGATTTCAAAATTCAAAGATTAACATCCAGACTATCATGAAAACTTCTTCCTTTTGTATTTTCGGAAGACTAGATCCATCAGTCACAACTGAAAAATGCAATATTGTAGTTCTTGGGCGCATGGACTGTGTGGGTGTTTCCAAGAGCACTTGCTATTTTGATTCATGTAGGAGTAGCAGGGTTGTAAAAGGAATGAGTGAGGGTAAATATAGATCAGACGGTATGGTAAGATCACTGGTCTTATCACTCTGAAACAGCTAAGCGAATCACATAACACGAGATGAAAATTACTCAGTAAATGAAAGAAAAGGATATAATGCTCTTGTCTGTATGGTGCAGAGCAACACAGTATGAAAGTCAAGATAGACTTGAAATTATGTTTTATTTCTGTGTGACAAGGAAAAAGTAATGGCAGGTCAAAGGACTGAAGAGAAAAAAGATGGAAGTGAGGTTGCCTGGCAACATTAATGGTAAATACTGAGATACATGTGTATGAGTGGCACTTCCGGTGTGTGAGAATATAGAAATCTTGTGCAGAGTCAGGTCTCCATCATGTTGCAGCAGAAGAAAACTGTAGAATAAGTTTGGAGCAGTGCAGATACATTTAAGGAGAGACATCAACTGAAACAAACGGTGATGACAACAGGATGAACTGATAGGACCGAGAAGGCTTATGAAGTAGTCTGTTATGGCCAGAGGGAAGTAGCCAAAGTACAGAGAGTGTAAGGCCTGAGCACCTTAAGAATTTCTTCTCTGAGATTGAGCTTGACAAATTAAAGAGGCTGGAAAAGACTTCTCATCAGCCATCAAGAAGGAAGACTAACCCTGCAAAGGGTGAACGCTGCAGGAGACCTTGTGGGAGAGTCCTTAAGCAGTTGGAGGACCCAGACCATTACCCTGGTCAGTTAGAAGAAAAAGAACCCTGACCAGCATGAAGAAAGAGATTCTCTGGCTGGCTGATTAGATTGGGGGGAGAAAGAAGGGGTTTTTGTTAGTAATTGAGGGCCAAGAATGAAAGCTGTGTAGGCACCCTATGTGATTCAACCTTGGCACACTGATATGGGACGGTCCCCTGATTCCTCACACTAAGTTTCATATCTGCATCTCGAGCATTCTAGTGCCACCAATGGGTCAAAGTTGGAGGTACCTTTATGCTCATAACTTTTGAAAAGCATGTCCAATTTCCAAAAATCTGGTTCTGTCGGATTTCTTGGATCAAACTGAATGCAAGGCACCCTGTGACTTTATGCCATATTGGATTTCCGCTTAATTGGATTTAATCAAAAAGACTAAAAAGCTTTTAGAAGCCACAAATTTTGACCAATCTTCAACAAAATTGGCTTTGGATATTTGTCAAAACAACCCTCATAAAATGTGGCTATTTTAAATGGTTGGCAAAGGCACCAAACAGGACATACGGTCATATTTGAGTAACGCTGTGATGTATCAAAGCCAATCTTGGTACATGGACTTGGGACCCCATTTTTAGGAAGCACAAAAAAGTTACTTGTCACTTTACTACTAGGGATGCTGCAATAAGCAAAATGTGTTTACCTTAAAAAAAGGGGAAAATTAGGTTTTATCTCAGCCTTTCTTTGCTGATTTTCATGAAACCTGCTGAGAGTGCTACAGCAATACTTTTTACATATTGACAACAAGCAATCATGGTAATTATGCCTTGCTAGCTTGCTTTGCCCCCACATTGCTGCTTGCATCTTGATTATTGTATATTATAATTGAATGCTATCCTTTTTTTTAGTAGATTATCAACCTACTACTTGAGCAATTGTTTGGAGGAAATCTCTAATAAACAAAGAGTTGTCGAAATGGAGTTGATCTATGCTCCCCCTGTGACTGGCTGAGTTCTTATTCAAATATGGGTAGGGGGTGATGCAGAAACTTCCAGAAGACTTAAAAGTTGATAATCAAAAGAGTGGAAAAGTGGATGTGAAGATTAAAAGCTTCAGACTTTAGATGGAAACTGCGATGAAGAGGAGAATAGTTCCAAATGTATTAAACCTAGAAATTTGCTAAGCACCAGAAAAATATTTAATTTATTTAATTAAGCAACAATCAAGTAATTCAAATAATTATTCAAGTTCAATACAAAAAAATAAAATATAAACCTGATAAATTCATAAATGCAAAATGGCAGAGGAAGTGCTCCTTAAAACACTGGATCAGCTCATGGATGAAAGAACTGCTGCAAAAAGCTGCTTCACCAGTCAGGCAAACTTCCTTGGCAGGATTGCAAGTAGCATGACCTAGTCTCCACCTGTGCACTGTGTGCTCAGGGCTGGGCACCAAAATATCACACAGCTGGGCAAAGATAGGTTCAAGGTCAGGAAAATACCAAACTGTTGGAGTTTTGGTTGTCGCTCTGCCATAAAAATGGGGCCGAAAACATAACCTGACAAGGTGGAGGTGTGATCAGATCCATTCAGAGTTTACTGCTTAACTTTCTGCTTGAGTATTTATACTCTTATAATTGAATGCAAAATATCTTTTCCTCTTTCAGAAATGCTTTATTTTCTTTCTCTTGGAGCTTTTCACTAAAGGAAATTACTAAAACTATAGTAAAAAAGTGAAAGAAGTGAAAGAAATATCTATATGCCAAATTATCTGTGCTGCCAATACAATGTTTCTCTGATTTCATACCTGCCAGCTTGTTTTCTCTGACATGTATCTTTGGGTTATTTCTTTTATTATGTGAATTTTTGTATCATGTAACATGTATGTCAAGGCTAATATTGCTTTTACATCCTTGATACTAAAGCAAATCATTTGCTCAGTCCTGAGTTGTGTGTCATCAAGCTCTGCCAGTGCTCTTTAATTTTGAAACAGGTATAGTGTATTTATTATTTAACTTGATATCTCCTTTGAGAACATATTAAGCATGATAAAAAAAAAAATAATAATAATTTTCGCCCCCAACAAATCAAACAGTAACAACACATGTAGCCCACTGATTAAATAGAAAGAACTACACATTCAGGAATCTGCTTCTGTCAGTTTATCTGCAGGCTAGAAGCTAATAATGAGCTTATCTTACCCTAGGCAACCAAATGTGACACCTCATTCCAAGGCCACAGAGCTGGGCAGGCATGGCTGTATGTGTGTGTGTGTGTGTGTGTGTGTGTGTGTGTGTGTGTGTGTGTGTGTGTGTGTGTGTGTGCGTGTGTGTTTGTGTTTTTTGTGTCTGCCTGTGTGTGTGAGTAAGTAAAGTGAGAGAGATAGGGATTTGTCGGAGAGTTACAGGGAGGCTGTTCTCTAAAGCTGACCTTGACTTTGTCCTGTATTCTCCACCACTCTGCCTGCTTTCAAAGGAACTACCCTCTGTCTCTTTTTGCAATATGCTAATATTCACACAACCACACTGCAAAAAAAAAAAAAAATGCTTTTATTTTTTTTTTTCCTGGCTTGAAACTGGATCATTCTGGAATGGCGGCAAAGCATCAAGAGGCATATATTCATTATCTGTCATCATATTCATTTCTATGCTAATGAGAAACCTGTTCCTGATGAAAATCTGTTTTCAGTCCCTCAAACAGAAGTAAGTGGCGATCACGTATTGTTTGTTTTCGAGGCTTGCCTTTAAATGAGAGAAGACATTTCCAACATTGTGCCATGCGCAGGCTATATTCCATAAATCATATTGTAACCACAACAGTACAATGCAAATACTAACCTGTTTGATCCGTAGCTTCTAGTGCAGTCTGAGCCTCTCAGCCCAGTGACATTACATTGATTAAACAATATCTGAGCCAAGAAGGGGAGAAATGCTGGTTTGATAACCATTGATTGATGGGGCTCGTGAAAGCAATATCATGCTAAAAACGTTCTTTCTTTTCTTGAAAGTTTTGGAAAATGAATAATGAGCTTCTTGGGTAGGAAAATTCTCAACCAGCTCCCCAAGTCCATTTGTGTTGTCTGTTGAGAAGAATCAGACACATCTCAGAGAGACATGTTTTCTTCACAGAGAACTGATTTGAATTTTGACAGCAGTGGTATGAGCAGAAATTAACATATTGACATATTGACATATTGACATATTGGTGGGCTTTTGCTAATCTGAGACCCAGAGAGCTGAGGGCCAGTCATTGACAAACTTAGTTTGCAAGTAAATTCGTTGACCTGGCAGCTGGGTTTAAAGGTTAGTTTTCTCATTTATTTTTACCATACTACAGGTGTAATGGCATACATAGGTGAAAAATGTGTCTGTTTATTCAATAGGTGGAATTATTAAGGCATTATAATTCCACTTATTTATCATATATATCCATGAGCACTCCAGTGTTTTCACATTTCGCTTGTTCCGAGCATGACAAAACCTGTGAAACTGCAATGAGATGTCCTCTGTGGCTCTGGGAGAGCTTATTAACGTCTGAGGGGAAAAGAAAAGCAGTGTCATCAGGGTTATCTTGGATTTGGCGTGTGACATTTTTTCTGGAAGAGCCTGCATTACATGCTTGGATGTAGAGTTAAAGAGACCTAGGCATTAACTAGAGAGGGAAATGGAGGGTCTAATGAACAGTATCATGTATGTGAAATAGGTCCATTTTGACCATTCTTGTTTTTTAATCTTTCTCTGTAAGTCTTCCAACTTTATAGATATGCAAAACTTAATCACCAGAAAATCCCTCTAACAGCACCAGGAAACACTTGCATTTCCTGGCTAACCTCTGCTCTTAGCTATTTAACTCATGCACAGTTCCAATGAAGTCTTTCCAGTGCTGGAGCATGTGTGTCCTGTGTCAATGGTTTCTGTCTTATCCACGACATCCACTAATGTTTTCCTCGTGTCACCTTTTGTTACACTGTTGTTAAACCTTTTGGGATTGTCTTTGAAATGGGGTCTTTAATTGTTTTGACAGACAATAGTGAAAAGAAAGTAAGTGCATTTACTCAAGAAATGTATACAAATATTGAAAAAACTTCAGGTATTTTTCCAATTCATATAACTTTATATTTCTACTCCACTACAGAAGGAAATATTGTTCTTTTTACACCACTAAATTAATTTGTCAACTGAATAGTCAGTAGTTACTTTAAAAATTAAGATTTTACATAGAAAATGTGTAATTAATAAAATATGTTGCACTGTTGTAGCTTAAACTACCCAGCAGTATGATAATATCAGTTGATGCACTTTCTATTATGCAACAATGGTACATTTGTGTCATTTAAAGACAAATTGAGTGAGCCCCACAACATATTGCTCAGCAAAGTTATATTGTAGAGCATGAAGTGTCAGTAATTCCCATCATTAATTATCTAGGAGATCTGATTTCTATAAGAGAATTTCTAGTTTCATTTTGCAGCCCCCCCCCCCCAAAAAAAAAAGAAAACCCTTCAAACTGCCAAAAATTCAGACACTTACCACTTTAGTGGTAGTGGTTTGAGGTTTAGAGCTATTTGAGTAACTGAATTCAATCCCCAGATATACGTGTTGAATAGTCATTGTATGGGGCCATGTGGCTTTTACTTTGTTAAATAGATATTCAGCTCTGCTGGCAATCAGCTGAGGGCACTTTCACAATGCCACCAGAGGCTCACTCACTTCATATAATTATTTCCATACAACTTAGTCCCATATTGAAAGAATGAATATAGGTCTATATTTCCTCTGAATGCTGTCGTTTAAGAAGCTTTTTATGTGAGTAATAAAGCAGGGGACACCACCCTCTGTCACTAAGGAGTGAATCATTTCCCAGGGAAGGAAAAACATCTGTTCCTAATTGAAGAGCCTGCCTGATGAGAAATACTGGCTTTTCAGATGATAATCCAGGATAGAAAATGTTGAAATCAGGTCCGCAATGTAGAGGAACTGCATAATGATGCTTCAGATATGTAAAGAGAAAGAGGAAGTAAGGGCTCTGCACACGCTCAGTAGAATGCTCCTTCCCTCCAATGTGCTATTCAGCTTAATCTGAGTCATCATTCTGGACCAGATGTGTAGGACCATTTTACATAAATTGCTACAATTACCTGTGTGGCAATAACAATCATGCACAAAAATTATTATGTGCATAGAGAGACTTACATATTGACACTGATTCTCAGTAGACGTGTGACACACATGCAGGCACTCAAACACTGAGGAAACAGGTCTTTTGGAGGTGGAGAAACCCCGACAATGAATGAGAAGTGTACATAATTTTTTGGCAGTGACAGTGTCAAATTGCATAATTTTCCCTCTGTACACCACCACAATGGATTTGAAAGACATGAATCAAGATGTGATTGAAGTGCAGACAATAAATTTTCATTCAAAGGGTTTAATGAAAATATTGCATTAACCATTTAAGAATTATAGCCATTTTTATACATTGTCTCTTGTTATTAGAGGCTCAAAGGTAATTGGACAAACCAACATAAGTAAAAATATAAGGATTATTTTAAAAATACTTGGTTGAGAACTCATTGCAGTCAATGACTGTCAGAAGTCTGAAACCCGTGGACATCACCAAAGGCTGAGTTTCCTCCCCTGAGATGCTTTGCCAGGCCTTTACTTTACTGCAGCTGCCTTCAGTTGCTGCTTGTTTGTGGGTCTTTCTGCCCTCAGTTTTGTCTTCAGTAAGTGAAAAGCTTGTTCAATTGGATTGAGGTCGGGTGACTGACTCGGCTATTGAAGAATATTTAATTTTTTTACCTTGAGTCAGAGTATTGTCAGAGACCTCAAATCTGTCGGGTGCCCAAACTTTTGTGTAGTTCTCTTTTTGATATTGTATATGTCTATTATGATGTGACCTTATATAATTTAAATAAACTTGAGTTGGAAAATGTAAGATAATGACAGTCATATGATATGCATCACTTTCCAACAGAGTAAATCAGAAACATCACTTTTACTTCATATACTTGCAAGACATAGATAATGTCTTTCTAAATTCAATGATAATAAAACCATGTACTATAAAATGCTCTACTATCATTACAACAGTATCCTTTAATATCTTGTCTTCAACTCTCCACTCATTCAGATCTACAGTCTTCTTAGGAATATGAATCCTGCCACTGGTTCATAAGTTATAATTGGCATTAGATGTTTTTGGGGTTTTTTTTACTTTGTTTTTTTTTGGCGGGGGGGGCAATAACAATGTGTGGATTTCATTCAACTAACTATTAAAGTGTTAACTAGTTTATTTTCTATTTCATTATGGCTAATTTTCATTTAAAATGTCCTTTTTCCAAAATCTGTTTTAATGGACAATAACATTTTCCCAATTACTTTTTGTTTATATCAGAATCAGAAAAAGTTTACTGATCCCTACAGGGAAATGTCTTTCTTACAACTGCACAACACAATATGAGAGGGGAAAAAAATCAACTGTTCTCACATATATATATTTTCACGTATAAAAAATTGAGGAAATTTAGAAAGTTTACTCTGACTCTGACTCTATATATATACACATGAGTTCAGTGTTTGGGAGATGTTTTGATTGGACATTCCTTGTGTCCATGTACTGAAGTAGTCTTGGGCTTCTTTTATACACATTTTATCAAATCCTCCAGTGGTATCTATAGTCTGGTTCATTCACTTGATTATCATAGTCTGTCTGTTTAGTGCATTTCTTCCAATATAACTAAACTGGCATGATAGGAAGGGAATTTTCTCAAGTAAAGTGAATGAATCAAGTGACACAATCGAGTCACTAAACTCTCACAATCCTGCTTTACACAATTATCAAAAAACATTAAAACCCTTGTCTATAATAACTTGAGATCATTTGTCCAAAAATGTGTAAAAGCATCTTAGCTGTCATCATTGTTTAGATCTGCCAAGGCCAATTATATGCTTTATACTCCTTCATCTAATTCTGCTACCTGCAAGGTTATCTACATGTATGGAATAATGACTTCAGTCTCACAGTGGATGAGACAATGTTTGCAGAAATATGGCAGTTTATGAAGGACATTTCTATATGCGAAAGAACAATAGAAACTTGGTTTAGAATTTTGCATCATTTACAGATCACCCCCCCCCCCAGCTGAGATACAGGATGAATCCAAGTCAGAAAGTCAGGCGGAGGTGGAAAACTATGGGCACTGTGTGTGAATGTGTATCCACATTGAGGTGTACTGGAGGGGAATTGTTGGCAAACTTTAATTGATATTTTATATTCAAGTTTACACTGGCTTTTCTCCTTTGCTCCTGGTTTAGCCAGTCCTCATTTCAAGGGCTCTAATCAAAGAAGGCTGTTCAGTATTCTTTGGTTTACTGCTCAGAAAAATATATTGCTTAGATGAAATGATGGTACGCAACCAAATAATCAATCACAATTATGTGTAGAATTATGCCTCTTCACCTTACATCTAGTTTTCCACCAAACCAGAGGTCATTCATGGCAGTAACCCACATAATAATCTGCCTAACAGCTACAAAATTTAAAAATGTTACAGAAAAGTTGAAAAAAAAAATTCCTGGATCCAGCCCTTTAACCAGATCAGCACCAAAATTTCATGGATTCCACCTTGGACCATGCTCCATCCCTCCACCTAGTTTGGTGCAAATTGGTTCTGAACTTTTTGTGTGATCCTGCTGACAAATATACAAACCAACTAATAGACACAGGTGAAAACACAACTCCCTTGGTGGAGGTAATAACAGAAATATTGCTGTCTTATCCAGAGACCTACCACATACTTAACTTTCCCTCTCACAAACACCTAGAAATGCATACAGATTTTTTTAAACTTACATAGCTTTGAAACAACAAACCAAAAACAAGTTAATTTCAGTCCTTCTCTCTTTCCTACTGTCACACTGACTATGTGAAAAGATTGAGCATGCAATGGATGTAACAGACGATACACAAATTTTTGGTAAGTGGGATGTGAAGATTCTTAAAAAATCAATGATAGAGATGTGAAGTCTAAGACAGTTTAAATATCTGCCAGATACTGGATGGAAACTATTGTCTTGTACTTCTTTCCTCTCCCCATGTATTTTGACTTTTCATGTTTTGAATTTATTTAATGTAGTTTGAAAGGCACAGGTCCCTCAATAGAGTCTAGTCATCTGATTTACAGTGAAAAGAATAAAGTATGTGAACTCTCTGGAATTTCCTGGTTTTCTGTATTAATTGGTCATGAAATATGATGTGATCTTCATCTAAAGGCCATTTCATGCTGTCCATGTCTGCATATCTACAAGGGTCCACGTAAATTGAGGTGATGCACATTCATCTGCCCAGGTTCGTGAGGGTCTGCATGGACGTCCAAAAATGTGATGGTTCACACTGCAAGCCTGTTGACTGTGCATGTACCAGATAAATAAACAGGACACTCATTTTGTGCACTTTATGTATGTATTGTTTGTTTCTCATCATTAGTTCCTTTCTTGTTAAGCGGTTGGACACATTGTTTGCTTTTTCTGGCTTTTTTATGTTGTTCAGCCAAATACAAGAAACAAAGGTCCACTTCTTCCTGGCAGGAGGTATATATCATGCTCTCTACTGGGCACTTGTGGAAGAAGTCCTTGTATGCATACCCCTAATTGTAGAATAAGTAGAAGCATCCAAATCCAGAGTCTGTATCTATCTGTGAGCAAACAGAAACCATGTACTGGCCTTGAGACACAACAGGCTAGTCCAGACAAACACAACGTGCTTAAACTGATAACACAGAAAAAATCATAATGCTTAGTGTCCTTGTGTGTTGGATTTAACAACGGGGCATACTTGGCAGCATCAAGCTAAAAAGAATTCTGTAGTAGATTTACTCCAGTTTCTAGGATCATTGTCCTGCTGCATCATTCAACTTCTACTGACTACAGCTGGCAGCCACCCTAAGATTTTCCTGTTATATACCTTGATAAACTTAGAAATTAATTTCCCTTTGATAGTAGCAAGCTGTCCAGGCCCCGAAGGCAGCAAAGCAGGTCTAAATCATAATGCTCCGTCCACCATACTTCATTGCTGGGTATCTCTATGTTGTTATATAGTAGCGTTTTGGGCCATATATAGTGCTGTGTTTTCATCCCAAACAAGTCGACTTGAGTTTCATTGGTACAAAAAGAATTTTTTTTCCAGTAGCACTGTGGATTGTCAAGGTATTCTTTGGCAAACTTCCCACAGACACAGACATGTTCTTCCGGTCTCCTGCCATCGACCATGCTCCATGCAACCATGCACTATGATATGTGTATGGTAGATGAACGAACAGAGATGTTAGCCAGCTACAGCTATTCCTTAAAGCCTTTAAGTGTTCCTGTGGGGTCTTTTCTTTACCTGATTGAGCATTCAGTGTTCTGTTCTTTTGGAGTTATCTTAGCTTGGAATCCCACTTCTAAAGAGAGTAGCCAAAGAGCTAAATTGTCTCTTTTGAATTTCTCATTTATAGATTGTTTGTCTGACTGTGGACTGATGAATATCTAAGCTATTTGAGATGACTTTGTAACCCTTTCCAGCTTTATGCTAATCAACAATTCTCGAGCCTAAGTCTTTTGAAATCTCTTTTTTGTGAGGCATGGTTCACATCACCAGAGTCTTCTTGTCAATAGCATATTCAAAGTCAAAGCTCTAACCTACATCCCCAATCTGGTTTCATCGATCGGACTCCAGGTTTGTCAAAGCCTGACTGAAAGAGCTTTTGTTAATGTTAGTAGTCTAGGCATTCACATACTTTTTCAAACCCACCCTTTCAATGATTGCATGATGTAATCAGTATTGACAGAAAAAATACAATGATTTATGTGATATTAGTTAAAAGATTTATATGTTCATAATTGTAGCTTAGATTATCTGACCATATTTTGAGATAAATTTATGCATAGATGCAGATAATTCAAAAGCTGTATATACAGCTGCAAACTGATATGATGGCTGTCTTACATGAGAATTCTAGCCCATCTAAATTTTCATTAAAATAACTGAGTAATATGGAGGTTAAACACATATCAGAGACTGTTCCAATAGCATTTTAATATGCTCTCTCTATGCAATATGGATGGAGGTGGAGAAATGAAGTGATAAGGATTCAAATCCCAGTTGGAGCTCAATTTTAATAAAAGAGATGGCAAAATAAGTGAGTTAGGTTTTTTTTTTTTTTACATGACTATACCTGCTGCAAATATGACAGAATGATTTAATTTTTTGCTACCACACCCCCATGATAACAACAGACAATGCTTCACAAGTCTGGTCTAGACCAGGCTAACAGCCAGGTTTGGTTAATCTTTTTGTGGTAAGGCCGATGACAAGTTCATTTTAATGGTGCAACACCTACTAGCCAAGTTTAGAACATGGAGCATCAGGTTCATAGAAATGGTTGAGTTTTCAATTAAATCCATATCTTTCTACCATCCATATTAATTTCAGCCAACCTATATGTCACTTTGAGTAAAAAGCACGACTCTTCTTTCCTTTGCAACAGCTGCAACAAGGAAACAAAACTAAAGCCATGCAGCTTATGTAGCAAGTAGATATCTAATAAGAATGATACCTTAATGTCTTATTAATATATAGCTTGTCAATGAACCGTTAAGAACCAATGGTGACACAGGTTTCATAAGCATAAATGGTGGTGAAATAGTGGGCCATTTCAATTTTTTCAATATTCCCCATTATTTCCCTTTCAGGAACATCAGACTGGGCTGATATGGGTTAAAGCTCTGTGTTTCTGCCATTGATTTGCTTTAAACTATCATAAAGTACTTTGTTTTCACTGTTTTGATAGTAGCAATACCTTTGATGAATGCTAACGAGGAAGTCAAGAATATTATCTGCAAGAAAGGAAACCTGTCTGCTATTACAAAAGAGCAGGAGAAGGAGTGGCAGACAACAGACTGAATGTTCAAATAGCTTAAAAATATAAATTTTCTAACCGCAGCTATTGGCTGAATCTGTCAGCCTATAAAGGGTTACTTGACATTTTCCCACATTAACAGTTGTACCAACACTTAGCTGTTAAAGTGTAAGTCATTGTTTGGCTTCTCCGGAAATATCTGTAGTATATATCTGTAAATGTTCTGTATTCTATTCATGCAGATATACATGGTCTGATGTACGATGCACGTGTCTCTTTCATTTCAGCATCAGTGGAACATGCGATCGACCCATGACGTCTTTGAAGAAAAGTGTGGACGGGCATGTTTTGGAATTACTTACATATGTTTTGACATAGCTACATCTGCTCATCCTGGCTTGGCCTTCATGAGACATAAAAAGCCAGGATGTACTGAGCAGACTATGTCAAGCCTCAGTTTTTCTATTATCTGGGATTTCTTAATCCTACTTTTGTGAAATAGCCCCCTGGCTTGACTGTGGTCCACACAACTGCCCTCCTGGCAATGCCTCCCAGCCACACTCCTGTTATGCCTCTTGTGACATTAACATACAATGTACTCAGGTCATGGCCCTGTTAGGCCAGCTGACCCAAACCTTCTGACAGCAACAACTGCTAGGAACAGGCCCTACAGACGGTGATTACAGTAGGCCCCATGCCTTGTGAGAAGTCTCCCAAACAGATCATGTCCCCAGGTACCATCTGTTACACCATCTTAGACTGAGTGGAATAGTGGTTAAAATCTCAGCTAGGGCACAGTGGGATCAGGGTATGAATCCTGTAGATTTAACTTCTTATATGATAGCTACATTCTGGCCCCCTTTTGATGTTGCAAATGTCCTTGAATAATACAGTGAAACAAGGTTTCAGTGTCAGAGGACAGCAACAGACCCCAACCCACTGTGATAAAAAGAGGCCAAACTCCTAATGCCACGCTCCTATTAGGGCTACAGATCACACCCCATGTGACATCAACAGCCTACAGGCCCAGATCGCTCCCTTCACAAACGACAGAGGTACAGTAATACACAGCAAAAACAAAAATTAAAAAACAACAATAATATTAACCCAAGTGATAATAAAATAATCACAGCATATGTGAAAGAAAAAGAAGAGGACAAATATTAACCATGGGATAATGTAGAGAGATTAATGATTTAAATGAGAAGAATAATTTGTTGAGAATGGGAACTTATTTTAACATGCAGAAATACACAAATAGCATCTTTTAACACTGAGGCATTGAGAGATTTTGAAACTGATGAGTTTTGCCAAACCAAACCTGTCTTCCATTCCTTGAAAGTAGCTAATTTCCTTTTTTCATACGATACTACACATAAACACTCCAAAGAATCACAAACACACACACACACACACATACACACAGATACATACACAAACCAGCTGGTGCGCAACCCCCAGCGTTGATCACCTCAGGCCCTGTGGCAGTCAGAGCTTTTAGAGGTTCGCCTGACAGCTACTTTTACCGTTTGATGAAGCATTTCTCAACCATTTTGTGATTGCCCAGTGTGTGATTGCCTGCCTCTGTGTTTGCAGGGTGGTACAAGAGTGTGAATTATGTACCTCCACACTTCTATTCCTGGTTTAACTCACTGCTTTAAACTGAGGTTTTACCCCAAAGCCCCAGTGCTCCAAGCTGGGACACTCTAATAACCACCCTTATAAATTGACAGTAAATCTGAGGCAGTATAAAACACAACCTTATGAGAGGCAATCATTTGGAAGAGCTCTCTTCCCCGTGGCCTCAACATCTCCTCTGTCTTTTTTTCTGTCTCACTGTACTTGTCTATCTCCCTCTTTATCTCCACTACTTCATTTTCTCTCTTCCTTTTGCTCTACTCACTTCCCCACTGCACGAGTTCCCATCGAAATTACTGCAGGCACCGTTGCAGAATCTGAACTACACCTACAGGCTTGACTGGAAAGGTCAACAAGCTGCTTAAAATGAAGAATAGTGTGGGAATAATCTGTTCTCTCCATCTCCTCTTTTTTTCTCATCTGCCCTCCTTCACTGTTTTTTTATCCGCTTTTCATTTTTCAGTCTGCCCAGGTGATGCAGGTTTTCTTCAGTATTCATAGTACTGTGTTGATTTCTTTGTCGCTTATCAGTCTATTTGTCTTTTATGTCTGTTCTTCTATCTGTATCTCTTTCCACACCTTTTCTTGCCCCCCCCTTTTTAATCTTGGTTTTTCTTTGCCCTCTTTGTCTTTTACCTCCTTGTCTTTCTCTTCACTCCCGCTGGATATATAGGTGTTCTTACTACCTGAGACAAACTGAGTGTATTGATGCCATGAATCCACTTCACAGTGGCCATTCTTCTTCTCACCTGCTTTGTTCTTTTATTCCCCCGTTTGCTCGTTTTTACTTCTTCACTCTTGTACATATTTTTTTCTCTGTCCCCCTCTGCTTTGGCTTCCCCCTTCCGTATTTCTCCTTACACTCTGGCTCTGGCTGGATGTGGTGTTTTGAATTTCAAACAGGTTATCTGCTTCTGTCTTCTGCCACTTAGGGAAAAAATAAGGCAAAAGTTTCAGTTGATGCTGATTTACTCTTCACCTTCACACAGGGAATTAGGCCTGCCTCTCCTTGTGTTGAGATACAGCAGGGTTTATGCGAAAGCTTCAAGGTAGAGACATATATACATATGGCCAAAAATATGTGGACATTGCACCCATATGACACAGTTTAACAGAAAAACAAAAACTGTCACCACAAAGTTGGAAGCGCACACACATGGCCAACAAAATTGCGCAAGGAAATGCAAGGAAACAGCATCATTCAGCAGAATATCTGAATAATAATTTTAAACTTTACTTGCTATTTTTATAGCAATGTCAGTAAACAATCAGCAGTACATGACATTTGTGTGAGGATGCTGTCTGAGTCTTTTTGAGAGTCTATCTATATTTTTAACTTTAGAAACCAAGTCCATAGAACTAATAAAGTTTAGTTTTGGTTTTGTTCATATGCAAGCCCAATCTATTATGCATGCCGATCTCCTTCTATGTTTCCCTTATTTGTCTGTGTTTGTCTCCCTTAATTCTGAAATATCCTGTTATACTGTGAAATTAAGATTAAGATAGCCCCAAACCAAAAGTAAATACAGGTACAAACCTGTATACCTTTGGCCATAGTATGTCTGCATCCTGAAGGAGCAGCTTACAGTAGTGTGCTGAAATCATACCTAAAAGGGATGTGGCATTTTAAAAACTGTAAATACTTACAAATTGGTCAAAAGAAGTCATATTCCTTTAATTAGCACTCACTTTCTGGCAGGGGATTGGAACAGAATTATGTTGCCCCCTAGTGTTTATAATATGCAATAGAGTGTCTGGGTGTGCAAAGGGACACAACAAAAACTGTGTGTGGCTGTGTGTCTATGTTTGACAAAGAGAAAGAGAGAGAGAACGGGCTGAGGAGTGATTGTCAGTACAGCCTGACTGTGTTGAATGGTCTGTCACTTTGCATAAGTGTAACAGAGCTGGCCTGTGAGAATGGGAAGGAGGGAGTCATACAGAGAAATGATAGGCTTAACAAAAGGCTCAGAGAATAAGAAACACACAGGTTTTGAAGAGCATGCTTAAAATGGTCCCTCAGACAATTCATGAAATCAGATTTCTGAATGTGTTGTGCTTTTAATGTGTGCTGCAGCAGAGCCTGGTATAACATTTTTGTTCCTAAACTGTTTGAATCAGGAAGTATATAATAGTTACTGTACCTGTTGAACAGTAACAAAGTGTCTCTGGTATTTTCCCCTGCAGTCAAGATGGCTTTTGTTGGCATAGGAGCATAAGGCTGAGCTGTACACACTCACTTCCAGGTGTGAGTGCACTCTGATATATCATCATGTTTCCACACACAAATCATTTCTCAAATACAAAGAGCAGACTGTTGTTGTGAAAATGTCATAACATTTTACTCAGATCATATCTGAGATACCATCACAGTGAAAAACTCAAGCAATCAGGTATCTTTCTGTACTGTACGTGAAGTTTTGGGAGTCAGCTGTATCTCATTCTCATTTTGGTTTAAGAAAATCAAAAAAAAAAGGCAAGCAATAAGCAAACATGAATATTATTTTAAAAATAATGTAATTGTAATTATTTTTTTTGGGATTGCTTTTTTTTCCCAATGAGCCCCATAACATCAATCTTGAATAAAAAACTCCCTTCCGAAAAAATATATCTAATATGATGATGTTTAGATTTCTATGACCTAGTTTGCTCAGGTATGCACATGAAATATGCATATAAAATTATGTTTTATTTAAAGTCTTTGAAGAGTCTTTGAAGAGGATAGACAAATCTCTCTGTGAGTGTAAAAACTGCACTGATTTAAACTAAGATGAACAACAGGAGGACTTATCAGGGTTGAGAGGGTCCAGTGAGAAGGTTATGTTTTTTATAAGGGCACTTTAAAACCGCTAGAATCAATACTTGTATCAAAAAGGTATCAACTAATATATAAAAACAATGTTACAGTGTGAAAAGGTTTGCACAGAGAATTTTCAGCCTTAAACTGCCGCTCGTCATGTCTTTACAGAACATTATAAGGAGTTTCAGCTCATTGTTTAGCTGTTCAATCCACAAATTTATTATTTTGATTAATTTTCACCTCCCTTATAGTGCAATTTTGGCAGCTGTTTTCATTAAAATGCTTTTACAAACCATTGTACATTAACTGCTCAAGACTGAACAGCAGACATAGTGGAGCATTTAGCAGCTAAAAAGTAAGAAACAGTCACCAAGCACTTTATTAGAAACACCACCCTAACAACAACAACAACCAACAATAACAACAATAACAATAATAATAGGTAGAAGAAGAAGAAGAGGAATAACTTTATTTTGAGAACGTCCTGGTTTCCAAACAGATGGCAAAAATGAAAGAAATTTGCTCCAGTGTTGAAATTTTTAAGTACCAGTTTACATTTTACTCTAAGGATAGCATGTAAGCAAAAGATTAAAAGTCTGCATAAACTCCACTCAGAATACAACTAAAAGCAAGGAGGTGCAGCAACATGACGGTCCTAGGTCCCATAGATCTTAGGCAGTGAGCTTGACTCTTCAGTCAAGATGCATCTGATTCAGCTAGACAACAAAAAGCAGCCTGAAGCCATTAAAGGAGAACTTTCAAAATCTAACTCTACGTTGGGTGAAGCTGATGCAAGTGAAGGATTGTAGAGGCTGAGGAAAGGTTAGCAGAAATGCAAAAGCCACATTTCTGGTGAGAGCAGCTCCAGTCAGAGCTAACAGATCAAGAGGGTAGGAAGGAAAATGAGTATATAAGGAGTCCTTTAAGGAGCTAATAATGGATGGTGATATCCTTTGTGGAGAAGTTGCTCAGAGGTAGTCTCTGAGCAACTTCAGAGGTAGTCTCTAAAGAGTATAGAATACAGATAGAAGAAGCCCAACGGGCATTAGCTCTGCAGCCTCCGGAAGGTGCACGGCCCAAATTGATTATAGCCAGATTCCTAAATTACAGAATGAAGGAAGCAGTTCTTCAGCTAGCATGGCAAAAGAGAGTCATTGTGTGGAAAAACTGCAAAATCAGACAGGGGGAATACAGAGGGTCCTGAAGGACCTAGACAAAATAATCTAAATCTTAGATACATGGTCAAGGCATAAAAAGAGGAAAAGAGGTGAATTGTCCAAAGATTTTAATAGTGTAATAGCCCCTTAACACAAGTTGGAGACAGGGGTTATTCCTCATGTATGATGCAGGTCAGTAAATTGACCTCGATGTTGAAAGCCTGGAAAATTCTTTAAATATTCAGTGTTAAAAAATTAGTTTTGTTTTTGTTAATCAGTTGTTTTAGTTCTATTCTTGGTTTTGGTTTTCTGGGTAGAAGGGAAGGCTTACTATTTGTCTAGTAGAGGAGAACATAAACATATTTTATTTCAGGTAAATCAAAATGTAAGCTGAATCAGTGCAAATAATTTCCTGTTTTCAGTTAAAGAGATTTAAGAGAAGCATGATTTTGTCAAAAAATCTTAAAAAAAGGAGGCACAGATAGCGCTCCTTCAAGAAATATATGAGCAATCTGAACATAAAATTTTAAAAAGGATGGGTTTAATCACGTAACCTCCTCTTCATATAAGATGGGCCACAGGAGAGGAGTAGCTACTCTTAATTATGAACATTTAGCAGAGACTAAGGATGTACATGGAAAATTTGAAAAGATCACAGGGAGAACAGAGGTAAATGTTTTTTTCTATAGACACCTCTTTGATTTCATTGTTAACTCTCAGGGTATTGTAATATTCGGACGGAGGGAGAATTAGTGGACCTTCATAGTGCTACAAGTTGCTGAAAGTAATAAAATAAATTCCAATCATGATGCAGGGGTAAATCAGCTAAATCTCTAAAATATAAATTATGCAAAAAACTAGAAAATACTGTTTATGAAATAAAGAATCCAAAAACAAAAGTTGATGAGAAGAAAATAGAATAAAAATCAAGACAGCTTTGAAACATTTTATGAGGCAATATATTTTCAACCACATGCCTCCAAAGACACCCATACTGATACCTTCATTCCACTCAGATTTAGAAACTCACAAAATGCATGTCTATTACAACCAGTCTCGGCAAAAGAATTGAACTCAGCCATTTCTAAATTAAAGGCTAAAATGACCTGAGGCTCAGATGGTTTTACCAGAGTGGTACAAATCTCTGAAGTGACAATTAGCTCCATTATTACTTAAAACTTTTAATTGGATCCCACAAAAAGGAGAATTTCCACCTTCCCTCCAGGAAGGTCATATCTGTTATCCCAAAGGAGGGCAAAGATAAACTAGAATGCAGCATTTGCCTGTCAATGTTCTCAATCTGGATTACAAATTATTGACACTTTAAGACTGGGAGAGCTTCACCTTTGTTTCAAACTGGATAATTCAGCAAAGACAAACTCCAGACATAATAAGATGGATACTACATACTGTACACCAGAAGAGATTACTATAAATTAAACTGTGGCACAATTAAAGTGTGATTAGACATAAAAAAAGCATTTGATTCAGTTAGATGGGTATTTTTGTACAGAGGTGTTGGTATAATTTGGCTTTCAGCAAAGATTTATTAGAGAAATTCAGACTTTATATGAGAGGCTTTAATTAAAATGGATGGGTACCTTTACTACCCTGTTGTTTTAGAGAGAGGAACCAGACGGGGTTTCTAATTTCACCTCTCCTCTTTGCATTGTTTTTTGAACCTCTACCTCAGTTTTATAAGACAGAAGTATATCATCAAAGGCATCAAGGTCGCAGGAACTGTACAGAAAGTGGTACTATTTACAGATGATGTTATAGTCCACTTTAGGGAGGCTGAAAAACCATTTATAGAGCTGATGACACTGCTCAATGAGCTCTGGAAAATTTCAGGTGATTTGATAAATATATTAAAATATACCTCATGACTCAAAAGTGTACTGTCCTCAAAAGGCCTGCAGTTTAAATTCAGTCTCCGCTGGGAATCTGATTCACTAAAATATTTAAGGATAGCCCTGGGTAAGGGTCTCTCAAAACTATGACAAGTAAACTAGTAGAGGTAAGAATCAGTTTAGGGAATGGGACAAATGGATTTCCCACATTATCTTGGTAAAAAAAAACAAACAAGAATTTGGTTTCATACTTTACAGTAGGGAAAAGAAAGAGGAGGAATGGCCTGTTAAACAAACTACTTTTATGTTTCACAGCTGACCCCTTTTATGTTAGTGAAGGGAATTCAAGGCCAGATGCAAGGAGCTAGAATTTGGAATGATACATGCAACAATTGCAGATAAGGGAATGGCAGTGCAGGGGAAAGAGAAAAAAAAATCCCTTGCTCAATCTCACATTAAAAATATTGCAGAAATATTGCAGATGGTTAATTCATGCAGTATCCATAACATATTAAAAGACTTTAGATGGTGTGGTTATGACATAATTTCTTCTTTACAGTGGAGATAAGAGATTTGAATTCTGGTTAAGCAAAGGACTTAGAACAATCTCTAATTTACACAGAAAAGACAAATATGACCTAAAACACAATGATATTTTAGATACCTTCAAGCACCATGTTATTTTAATCAGAATTGTAGATCTACAGACCTACAATATTTTAGACCCCATTGTATCAACAGCAGAATCTGAATTTTTTGAAATCCTTAAATCAGCTTTCAGTTCCATTAAAAGTAAGTCCATCTCTAGATTGTATAATGCTCTCTTTCAAAAAACATTAAGTACAGTATTCAACATCCAAATAATTCTAAACTTTGAGGATCAAGTTTTGTTTTTCAAACAAAGGAAAGACTTAGAGCCTGTGCAGTCACTTTTTTAGCAAGCAAAAAATCAATTTCTAGAAACCAGTACCACTTCAGTGCATTAGACGGTTGGTTTGAAAAAATTTATTAAAAAATCTAAAATGGAAAAGTTTACTTACTCTTTTAAGAGCCACAATTATATGTTCTACCAGATTTGCAGTAAACAGATTAAATTTATAACTCCAGTGCGAGCAGACTTTATATAATTACAATAATGTTTCATATTTTATTCTTCTAAGTACAATTCCAAGTGCTGCACAGTAAAAACAAAGTATAAAGGTAATGAACCCGAAAACATGAATCTAAAACAAGGTAAACAATTTAAACAGTTTCAACAAATACCATGAGTTAAAAAGCCATAAGATAAAGTCAATTTCAAGAAGGAGATGTAGAGATTTTAGAACTATAAGTAGGGCCATGCCAAAGGATCTCAAGTAGTTCTCAGACCCGTAGCGATTTAGCAGCTCACAGATATACGCAGGAGCCTGACAATTCTAGCCTTTAAAAATAAGCAATAATATCTTGAAATCTATTCTAAAACTCACAGGTGACTGGTGAAGGGCAGCAAAGATTGGTGGGATGTGGTTGTATTTGTATCAGCTGTAGTCTTTGAACGTTTTGCCAGCGAATATCAGAATAAAAATGAGAGGAGATGAAAGCATGGGTGACCTTTTTTACATCTGCAGATAAAAGGAATTACCTAATCTTAGTTAAATATTTCAGTTGGACAGAGCAGGATTGAATAGCTTAAGCTAGGTTACAGCCTCTTTTTTATATTATATGATAAGCCACTCAGACTAGATAAGATATTTTTCATTCTGCTAGTCCTGGGGCCAGGAGATGTATAGTAATTATAACTATTTTTGATTTGCAATATTTATGCACATCCAGTACTTAATTTAATCAAGCAGAACATAATAAATGACACATCAGTGGCACCAGGCAGCAATGGAAATCAATATTATGTCTACCCTTGATTAAGCCCCAGGATAAGCATGTATATTATAACAAAAAAAAGGACCAAGAATAGATTCCTGTGGGACCCCACAAAAGAGACAAGCACAAGAGGAAGAGGCACAACCGAGAACGACCTGCTAGACCGATATAAAATGAATCAATCCAAAGCCACATCACTGATGCCAACATAGTTTTTAGATTGCTGATTAAGACATTGTGGTCTACTTTGTCAAAGGCTGAGCCATTTCTCAATTAAAATGGAGTAAAGACCTTCATCAGGAGCAAGCAACAGGTCATTAGTGAACTTGAATAGAGTTGTGTCACTGCTATGCATAGCATAACAGTGCATTCCAGGGTTGTCAGAGAGATTTCACTAAAGTGAGTTAGGGCTGATGATAGGCAGGAGTCATCATCAAGCTCTCTGAGTTTTGTGTTAATGTACTGCCAAATCTCCCCTATCCTGTCACAGAATTCATACTGAAATTTTTCAATCTCTCTGGTCTCTGGCTTTAACAGTGAGTTAGAGCTTATAGTTTTATAGAGAGTTCTGAGATTGTGGCCCTGCTTAGCTGTTAGCTTTTTTAAAAATAACAATAGCTGAGTTCAATAAGCCTCATGGTTAAAGTCCAACTTTTCACCACGTTTCATCAACAGAAAGTTGTAGCCAGGATATGGCTGTAACAGTTTTGCCCATATTTTTTGAGTGACAAGGGTTTCTGTTTTTTTTTTTGTTATTTTCAAATAAAATGTACTAAAGGACCCAACAAACACAGATAGGATATGAATGAAGGATCTGAAGAATGCAATGTTTAGATGTTACAGCAGCAACACTATGCAAAGAAAGGTTATGAGGAATCTCTATGGTGCAATGTACATATATGTAACAGTTGAACATGAAGACAGATCAACTGTCAATATGAAAATGTCTATCCAGTGTAGCTGACAAACAAGCTGTTAAACATCCATAGCTGGTGCTTCAAACTTAAAATCTCCTTTTTCCTGTTAAGACTCCACATCTTAGATAATTCCCACCAGGCTCCCTCAGATCTACCCTCTTCCTCTCTGGGTAGAGCAGAGAGATGGAGGGGGAGGACAGAATTGGGGGGATGCCATCTTTTGCAATCAGCTGCGTAATCAGACGCCTGCACAGATCCTGACAGTGACAAATATGGCTTTTAATGTCCCGCTGCTCCATGTTAATTGCATTTCTCTGCAATTTGATGAGCATCACGCAGAGCGACCATTGGCATAACAATTAACCGGCACTACGGCACTTATGGTGTGCAGCTTATACAGCTTAGTTTACTGTACTGGAAGTCTATAGAGGTACTCTCAGGACAAGAGTGAAAAATAATCAATCATTCACCCAGACAGAGAGGTAAGTCACCCAGTGACACAGCTCTGAGGCCAGCCTACCCTGGCAGCCATTGGGCAGTCGGCAACCTGATAGATTCGAAGAGGATTTCTCTGGTGTTGGTGAGAATGAGTCTTATTTACTGACTAGCATCCCTCTGTTATAGAACTGCTGGTGTTTTTATATTTCAAGTTTAGATGAAAGACCTATTTTACATTTATTTTACATTACTATTTAAACTTTTGATAGCGGTATCAAAGCTTCGACCAAACAAGCTTGTTGCAGCTGCCATCAATAAAACTTTGGTACGACAAAATAACTTACCTCAGTTCTACAAACACTCTTTCACAGATGGGTCGTATTTAGCTCTGCCAAAGTTATTCATTTATTTATTTACTTTAACTGAAATATTGGTGCAATGAATGCTTTATATAAAGCATTTGTACTAATTGCTTCAATAGCAGGCTAATGTTCAATGGTTTAAATATGTGTTTAAAAAAACAGGACAAAATGATTTTTTAAACAACCATTATTTAGTGGGGCATATACTGATCAGCCAGAAGATTAAAAGCAGACTCTCCCTTTCAATGTTTTTGCTGAATGATGCACATTCAGACAGGTGAAAAATTAAAGGAAAAATCAACATAAAGTGTCTTAGTAAGGTGATGGGTCACCACATACAACCTTGTTTAAACCAGTAACTTGTTTAATGTTTTAATGATCAGTGTATCAGTCCAGATGTGTGCATTTAAAACAGCATGTATTATATAGTGTTTTCTCTAAAATTTTTTCATCTTAGACTCATAAATTGATTTCTTACTTTATGTTCATGAAGTCTGAATTTAGACAATTAGCATTTTCCTTAAAGCCACTATGTGTACTTTTTTTGTGATTACAGCATCTATCATTTTTTCAATGGTAAATGCTGTAGTTTGTAGAAAAATGAAGCAATCCTGCAAAAATTAGTGCAGTATGTTTATTTGAACCTATTCCTCCTCAATATCCCCAGCTCAGATCTGTGGTGGTAGGCAGAGGGATACATCGGCTTTAATTGTTGTCTGTCATGGTGTTTTTATGGATACCAAATGAATACCAAAATTTTCCAAAGAGCTTTTAGCAACATCGTGTGGGCTCCTTCACCCCATTGAGTGCGTAGTTCCCATGAAAAATAAGACTCTCTCTCTCGCTCAGTGACAACCTAGCCACTCTATGTGCCAAGAGAGGTTACAAAATGTGACTGAGGGCTTTGGATTCACCAAGTAATACAAGGACCTTATGTTAAGAAGGTATTGGCTTCAGTTAATGATGAAGACTAGATTTTTTCCTACCTGACACCTAATTGAACCTGTGCACCCATTGGCATAAAATATTGCAAAGTAACATCTAGTTTCCTAATTTAGACCAGGCCAAGAAACATTGTAGAAGTGACAACACCCTCAAGAGATTAACCCACAACAAGGACAACTTCAGCAACTGAAACGGCAGTTCTACTTGACAGAAAAGCCTCATTAACACATTTTTCAGAGATTTGTTCCCTGTACTTTTATCTAAGGGTGGTCTTGGAGATATGGTAGAGTATGAACTAACTCATCTCTCATTCCAGAATCATGACGCATAGGAAATGGGAGAACTTGATCACAAATGGTGAGGTTAGGTGAGTACAGGATGCATTTACTCACCAAGATGCATGTAACTTGTTGTATATTACACAGTCACATGCCAACAGGAAATAGCGTGGCTTTTAATGTACATGTCAGACTTTCACACATTTCACATCCCATCATAAACAAACAGTTGCTATCTTTTTTATTATTGTGACTACAATTTTTCCTTAACCTAAAACTAATGTTCTAGTTGCCTAACCCTAGCCACATCTTAACTTAAAAAATAACTGCTATTATTATTATACTTTACAACTGTAACAATAAGGATGTATTTAGTGTTATACCAAATATCAGAGAAAAAAAGTACTGGACCACAATGGTTGTTTTGCGGCTTTTACTGTACTATTGCAAACAGACTAATGTCACACTACTGTGTCCCCATCATTCACCATAAAATCTTGTATAAACTGCAGCAGCACAAATGTTGATACATATTGGTGGATGTTGGAGAAAAAAATAATTTTAAGAGTCATGTTTCTAAAACAGTAGTACAGACATGGTTTAAGCTATCACACAACATTATGCAAAAGCTAACTTAAATTTGTCATTTGTCCTCTACTTGAAAAAACCTATTTGCTGCGCTATTTTCACTTTTTGTATATCGCTTCATTTAACTGTAAGATAAACCCTAGCTGTACTCTCTAGGCTGTCCAGTGCCCAAGTGGTGAAGATGCATATCATATGACTGTAACCTTGTTAGTTCAGCTGAGGCCATGGACATTGTTCGTGCATCAAACCACTTTCTATTTCCATTGAGATTATATTCTGGTCCTTTGTTGTTGGCCTTGAAACTTGTGCCCTTGGACCCATTATCAAATGAAAAATCAAATGAAATCCTGTTCCATACAAAATGATCACCTACTGTATGTTCTATTTGACTTGGATGAAGACACAGTATTATTGATACATAAGTCCAATTGCTCTATTAAAAGCTGCAGATCAGTGTGATGCAGTCTTTTATTTTTCTATTTTGACACTTATGGGTTTAAACGCTTGTCACTCCACAGAGGCTCCAGCCTGTAGTGAAGACAGTGTGTCTAGAGAGGGTAGCTGTAATCTCTGGATGGAGAGAGAGGGTACAGAGAGTTTTTAGTCATAAGCACACAAAATACTATCCTTCTATTTGTCAAGTATTTACTAAGTATCTTCCTCATCCAGCTCTAGCTGTGGATCAGACAGGCAGGTGGCCTCGCCACCCACTACTTGAGCCTGAGGCTAGCTCCAAGGTATTCCTGCTGCCTTAACCCTGCTGTTTGCCACTGGTATGGAGGACTCTCAAACTGGGTTAGTGGATCCATCAATATTACATGACGTAGAGCCTATTAGAAAATGAATTTTTCATAAGGACAAAAAAGGGAGTTTTACCTTTCTGACTGCTCTAGGGGGATAAGCTTTCACACAGAGATCAACATGCAGGAGTGTCTTGTCCATCTAGTACCAAATATGCAGAGACTAGTACAGTATAGAATGAGCCATTCTGTGACTTTCAAACCCAGGTTTGACTGATGGGATTCGAGAAGTTATATTATTGAACAATAATATAATTGAAAGATTTTTTTTTTAATCTAGCTTACTGTATAACTCACATTTATGATAATATTTAACATTTTAAAACTGCCTTGTTTAAAGCAAAACTGCCCTATATGATACCTATAAGTTTGCATAACACAGACAAATGATGACCTTAAAAGAGTCGGAACAGCAATAATCTAGTATTAGATTTTAGCCAACATACCCCTTGAAATGAGCAAAACTAACAATGATTGTTTAGGTCTTTTCATTGGATTTGTTGAGAATAAAATAAATAGATATCAATACAAATATATGATATCACCAGTTGTATCCTTTAACCCAACAATGAAAAGAGGTAGGAAATAATCCATGACAAGCCTTTTAGTAAGACAAAAATAAATTACGATCATCTTCCAGAGGCTAATTCTTTTAAACTATTTAAGTTTAAAGGAATATTCACATTTCTGTACGTTCCATGTTGATTGGTGCAGTATTCACCACTGTACAACTCCTGATCATGCTGCAACATTACTAAATGGCATCACCTTAGCTACAGTGCTAGCTGTATTGCATACTGCAGACATCTGAACAGAGCTGGTCACAACACACCACATACACAATAATGGAGAGGCATGCCCCAAAGGCGGATTGTTCCTTGGTAATATGAATATCCCAAATGAGTCTACTGTCATTCTAGCTAGCATTCAAGCATTTTTCCGCCTCTGTGCCTGTTATCCTATCTAGTCTTACCCCATGTACCTCTTTGCCTGATTGCCTGCTTCCCCGTTGCCTACGCTCGCCTTCACCCAGAATCCACCTACGATCCTTTCGTTTTTGCCCTTTGTTACCTTCATTAAAACTGAACACTTTTTATTTAATCTGCGAGTCTCTAACTCCTAAATTTGAGACCAACCCGGTTACTGAGTAAAAAATGCATTTTCCTGTTGTCACAAACTTTGTCAACTGTAGAATCAACATTATCCCAAAAAATAGGATAAGTTGGTGCCAAGCTAAAACAAACAACCTTTGGGTTTTGGAGACTCTGTTGACACTTAGTAAGAGCTGTGTAGTCATCATGCAAAGGACCACACACAGCCTCAGGCCAAATGTAAATATTCTCTGTGCCAATGAACCTTGTTGAATGTCTTGCCTTGCAGAGATAATTCCCGTATTGACACACAAGCCGTAACAAATCACCTACAGTACCTGTCTTTGTTATATACACTGATTAACACTATAACGGAAGTAAGATGGATCCATTATTTTTAGTCTATATATCTCAATTGAGTTTATTTCCTTTTAATCGTATTTTTAAGTGTGATTCATTTCCTCGCCTCATACAAAACACTTTGAACTACCCGCATTTTAGAGTAATTTTCTCAGAATTACATTCTTGTTATCTCCTGAAACTGATGCATACATGAATCTAAGAAACTTTTCATCAGTCAATTCTGGCTGAGGCTTGCTGTGGACAACAAGTGAAGGATTGAGGAAGTCTATCAATCAAGTAGCATCATATCATACTGTATTTGAGGTGGAAAACTCTGACAACACCAGATCTGTCTCTGAAAACCAATAGACTGCAAGAAAGACATAGTGATTGGGCACTAATGCCCTCATGGAGGATGCTGCAGTTCCCTCAGACTCATTAGGAGTGCCTTTATACTTGACTCCAAATAGTGACATGGTGTCAGTGCTAGTCAGCATGTTACTGTCTTTGACACTAGTCATTGCTTGTTACACTGAACCACTACCTGATTTAACATTTGAGAGACCTGGGGCCTTCACAGGTGAGATTTGACCTTCTGCTGCTGATCTTAGATCTGCTTCTTGAATTGCTGACAGGGGAATGGAACGAAACCAGTCAGCATTTCACATCGAATACATGTAAGGGAGATAATTAGGGCAGACGACAGACATAGGTCTATCTTTTTGTTTTGGCTCAAGGTTTTTTATCCTACAGAGCTGAATGACAGATGGGAGCTTCTCAAAACTTCAGTGGGTTGAGAGTTTTTGTTCCAAAGTGTGGGTTACAAGCATGCGATTGGAAAAAAATCAGCACGGTAACGTAGTGATCAAAAAACCTTTACACCACCGGTGGAGGCACTTTCCATATTTTACACTATGGGCAAGTAAATAACTGAGGTTCTCATATTCAAATTAAATTTCTCCAATACGGAATATCTTTGATCCTCAAACAATCACACTGGCACATGTACAGGGCCCTGGAGCTAATTTCCTAATATATATATATATATATATATATATATATATATACATACACACACAATTTTCGTGTATTTCCATTTTAAAATATAGTATCATCATAATCTAGTTTGCAGTTTTACAAAGAAGCAAATTAAATTACATAAGGACATAAAGTCAAATAATACACATGAAGATTGAGAATGGTGGAGGGTAAAACACATCAATGTGAAAGCAAACAAAATAATTTCTAAATATTGAAAATAGCATAGAATTGCATTCTTTGGCCTGCAACATTAAAGCTAGCATTTCTAGAATTTGAAGTAATTGAAAATGATTCTGGAAAATAATGAAAAATATTTGCCAACTGTATTTACTTCTATTATATGTTTAAAAAAAAATTTGAGATTTTTTTCCTAAGATGTGAGAAGCTGAGGGTCTTGTGTGTGTTGCTGCTGCATAGTAGATATGGGCTTCAAACACAGTCCGGCTTTTATAGTGTTAAAAAAGGCAAAAAGACTGTGCTGCTGCTTTTTTTAGACATTTTGAGTAAAGTCCTCTGAGCTGATCTATACTGAACTCAGTGGACTGCAAGGGACAACACACAACACACACACACACACACACACTGTAATGCTACTCAGTCGGCCCATCAGCCTAATCCACTGTGACATCACATTACCACCAGCATTCAGCACCAGCCCTCTCTCTCCGCAGTAACTGTTAATTAGGTTTGGACCAGCTAACACTAGAACTGTAGAGATGGAATGCAAACAGCTGTTGGGGACAAATGTTCTCTCAAAACACACACACAGCACCTGTGCACTCCATGACGAAGCTAACATGAAAATGGTCTAGAGTAACATTTGTTATATGTATATACCCAATATTCATCTTAAAAAAGATGGATATAAATGCAAAATGTCACTATCATGTAAAATCACATATCCTTTCTTTCTTTTCCTGTCTTACTGATTCTCATGCATAGACACACCATTGCATGCACCCACTAATGGGATCCATGATGGGTCACACACATGCATAGGCGGTTCAACCATGCAGATTCAGGAGTCTGCCATTCTTCAGATATGACTGTTTCTGAGGAATGGCTTTTCAAATTTAAATCGAATGAATCCTCCTGACCTGATGTGACAGTGTCATTTTTTTCCTCATTAGGTCAAATAACAGAGTTTGGACAGCAGAGCACCAAAGCATTCAAAGTAAACAGAGAAGGTTGCTGCACAAGTTAGTCTGCTAAACCTTATAAAGCTCCCCTGCTACTGTAGCACTTCAAGAACCTAAGCCTGGGCCTCCACTAATGCAAGAGACAGCAACTCAGCCCATAACTGTGAGGAGTCAATTTGGGACCCAAAACTACAGTACACAGACCCAGAGGCAGGAGATATTTTAAAGACAACTTTTTTAAAAAGAGTTAAGTCTTTAGAATATGGTTTATTTTCACCAGAGTCCTTTGCAGGTGAGTGGCTGTTTTACAGGCAAAGCAGGTGGAACAGAAACAGTGAAAGGTTCCATACAGCTGGAGTAGGTAGAGGAATGGTGTAGTGGCATAGCTGGGCAGGCAATGACACACTGATCCAAAAAAGAGGCCAGAGCTTGTAAAAGAGCAAGACTGGAGGGGTAGGAATTGATCCAAATGAGGGAGCTGGAGACAAGGAAAGAGTTTGTAGCAGAGTTGGACTTTAGGGGAAACTATGATCTGAATGGGAGACAAGCAATGAAAACAGAGCAGGACATGGCAGGACAGTATAGGAGACTAGAATGATTAACCTGGGGCACAGGTTGACGTAGGAATAGCAACATGTAAACAAACATGAGGAACAACTGACTACAACATGGCCTTGACTTTTGTACCTTAAGGTAGACTGAAGGATCTGGCTGAAAAACGAGGAATAAGCCAGGGATTAAATACTCTAGCAGGCTGAGGAGTTGATGAGTAGGTGAGGCGCAGATGTGCAGGTGACTTGCTGGGAGATGGTCCATGTAACAATGCCTGGCTCCAAAAGGACACACAAACAGGTAGGAAGAAACAAACAAACAAGGGGGAGGGCAGAGGAGAATACAGGGAATAAGGAAGACACATAGTTTACTATATATATATATATATATATATATATATATATATATATACACATAGCCTGGTGTATGTCTTTGTTATATATATACAAAGACATACACAAAAAAAATTCAATTCTCTGTCAGCTACTGCTTCTTCAGAACAACTTCCACCAGAGCCTTATGTGACTCTCTGTATCCCCTCTTTTTGAGTAAACTAGCCATTGCCCACTCATGTCATTGCAGGCATGATGAATGAGGCCTTCCCAAAGTGTCTAGAAATTAATAATTCACAAAGGTGACAGGTTACAGGTGAAAGCTATATTTGTAGCTGAAAAAAATCTCTATTGAAATGATGTACAAAGAGCTCTTCACATGTGTCTGCTGACTAACAACACATCCAGAAATTGTTCACCATGCCCTTCAGCCACAGGAGTAGGACTGACTGTGCTCTGATCTGTGCTGCCTGAATACAGAGGTTAAAACTAAAATTGGTTTTAGTACAACAGTTAAAGCATCACAAGGTAAAGTTGTGTAGCTCTTCTGCTGCTAGATCACTGTTCAACACTTACTGCAGAGATTTTTTTGGCCAGGTTCTCAGCTCTGTGCCACATGTCCAGCATGTGCTTGGTTCCAATGTCCTTGTACCTCCCTGCTCCAGAATTTGTAGAAAAAAATTTCAGACAAATAATTGTGTCAAAAGTAAGTTAATTATAATATCAACTAGTTGATGTATGATGGTCCTGCAATCTGTAGATGGGTATCTCTGCAGATTTCCACCAGCTTCACCTCAGTCATTAGCTGACCCATTATCAAGATGAAGGCTTCCTTCCCTATGACAATGGACCTTCTGTCAATTTGTCATTTGTAATTGGGGACTGCATGAATAATTTCATGTGTCATTTTCCATTGTATTGTAACTGCCGTACTGCAGGCAGCCAGTGACCATGTATGTTCTTTCTCCCACCAGCTAGAAGTGTAGGACAAAATGGATGAGAAAAATAAAAGGTAACTTCTCCATCTAAATTTCACTAAGTTATGACCATTCCTATGACTATTGTGAAGCTGAAATATTTTAAAAACATACACACACATGTTAAAAGAAGTCATGTTATTTTACTCTACATGTGTACATTCAAGGCTTTCTTTGATCGTGCATGTAATACACCTGGCCATTTTGCAGGTGTCCAAACAGAACTTCAGCTAAAATGTCCCACTGTGCTGTATGTTAATTGCAGTAATTTAAAGTGCCAAATTTGATTTTGAGAGAGGCTGCTCAGGAAATGCACCGAGTTGCAGACAGGCTATATTTTGTGCAGGGTCTTTCTGTTAAAACAGAGGCAAAATCAAAATGCAAGCCACTGTTCCTGTCACGTTTTGGAGCCAATGATGTTCTCCTTACCTTACAGTCATGTTGCCAAACAAAGTGGAAAAGGACAAACAGTCATGCTTCTCCGTTGTATAGAGGATCTTTTCAAGACACTTACGGAACTGCAGCAAGAAAAAATCTAAGAGTTGATAAGCTTAGTTATCTGGCCTGTACAGACAAGCAATCGAGGTAAGGATGTGGTTTAGCCTATTGAACTGTGAAGCTCTCTTTGAGCCCTGTGAAGCCAAAATGTATTAAGACAAATAGGGGTGTCCTGGACTGTGTTTGTATTTTCAGTCAATGCATGTTGTGAGCTAAGGTGTGTTCTGCATGCACAAATAATTATAAAAGTGAATGCATGTGCATCAGAAAAGAATTTCTGAAAACTTGATCCAACTAGAACCAACGGAGCTCAAGCTCATTTCATAGATACAGTGGAGGACCTCACACTATTCAAAGGACATCAACGGTGGCAACATGAATACCATCAGGACTTTGTAACGTCAGGGCTAGACCACAAAAGTGATCACCCTATAATGGAAGATTCTGCCTAGAGAGAGAAACTATAATAGATGCTGTAAATGGCCTCTAACCAGGCTTAGATGACATTGCTGTCTATCTCCCTAGTCTGGTTGACATATTTCACTTTCACATGCAGTTCACACTTCTGGGCGATGTTACCAAAGACAAAGGACTTAGAATAGACATTGCATCTTTCACCCACCATGGGGGTCATACTTTATATTCATTGTTGATCACTTTCTTATAATTGTCTGAGTTTTGTCTAGTCTTTCCTGGTTAGTTCTAGTAAAGTTATACTGATTATACTGTATCTTTGCAATGTGTATATTTGTAATTGATAAATAGTTGTATGCACAGGCTACAAAGTTCCTGTCCATATAGATGGAATTTACTGACTGGTTTGGACATAAGGTTTTGGTCCAGCTGTCACCGGGGACTGGCGTACATGCATTAATATTTCAACACGCTTTATCTTGTAACCTAAAATGCCCCTTAACTTAGTAGTTCCATCATATGCAACATAACTATGTATTGGTATTCATCAGCAGAGAGCAATGTTGATGGCATCAGACAGAGCAGTAGAGGAGTTATCCCGACACCTCGACTGTCATCAATGATTAACTCCAATGATTAATCATCCATCCAGCTGCCATTACTACACTCTTCACCTCAACCTCCACCACTCCTTCCTCACTGCTATCTATAAGCACTTCAGGGATGGTGTTGTAATGCAAAGGACCATTTTTTTACTTAATTCTTTTCTTTATGGAGGACAAGATACTGTATACCTAAAAAGCACGGACTTCACATTTAATAAAAGCTCAAGTAATTGCATTTTTTTCTTGACATATTCCTCTCTTTATCACTCTCTCTACATCTGTGAAAATAAGTGTGAGAGAAGCCTCATGTTTATGTGAGCGAAGCCATCATTTGCTCTAATGTTTATTTGCTGAGGTGGAAGTGAGGCAAGGTGACAAATGTGCTGACTGGAGTAAGTAGCATTAGCAGGTGAGGCAATGCATTAAATCCTTCAGACTCAATCATTTAGGTAATGTCCCGTTTGTTTTAGATTCATGGCTCGTATTGCCTTTTTACAGATTTAGTGTGGCCAACCGTGAATCTCAGGCTACCATTATCCAATAGTATTTCACACTATTTATACACCACTGTACATCATCTGCTGCAAACCACAGAGGGAGCAGCAGGAGTTTAAATGGTCAACAAATAGGTTTGTCAAGAAAGTGTTGTTGATTTAAAACTGCAGAATGCCACGAGGACGTCAATATCCTAAACAGTTACCATACAGGTGCCCTTTAGCACTACACACAACCCCCAGCAGGCTGTAAACCTTACATGCCAGTTGCAAAATGATCCTACCACGAATCTAACTGTGACGGATGTAGAGAAGGATGATGAAAATGGAGGGCAGCATGACAGAGGGCGGGGCAACTGAACCACTTTTTAGCCAGATGCTGGTTCGACCTCCTTTATAGCTGTGACTGAGGTCTCCTTTTTAATGCAGTGGTGCATTGGTGGATCACTGAGTTTATTTCACCAGCTGCACTGGTTTAGAAGTGTAGGACAAAATAGATGAGAAAAATAAAAGGTAACTAATTTCACTAAGTTATGACCATTCCTATGACTATTGTTAAAATCTTTGGAGAGAGCTGAAATCTGCAATAGCAAAAAGGACTTAAAAAACTTAAAAGAGCTTGAACATACAGCAAGTATGAACTCAAAGACAAAAAAAAGGAGGAGAGACAAGAAAACAAGTAGAGCCGAGGAGTATCACAGTGCCACTGTGTTGTGGAAAGCTGTGGCTCACAAGGTAGAGTGGGTTGTCCACCAACCAGAAGGGCAGCGGTTTGATCCCCTGGCACCGTCATCTTATCTCTTTGAGATAGCATTATTCTGTATGTGAAACGTGCCAAATGTATGTGGCATTTAGTATAAAGCGCTTTGGATGGCTGATGAGACGAAACAAGCCTTATATAAGTGCATTCTATCTACCATTTACAAAAAGCTGCGGACAAGACAGTTTCCAGCAGCCTACAGCATGTAAGTCAGAGAAACACTCACACCCAATTCTGATGTAATAAAATCAATCATTCTATTCAGTCTCCACTCATTGTTTTAATGATAATGATTCTGTTTTTCTGAGAGGGTAGCCTACTGTGCCTCTGTTTATGGTTTAACCAACATACTACATGAATACTAATGCAAAGCAGCATCATATCAGTTTACTGCTGTATAATAATCAGCTAGACTTGATTGCTGCTCCTCAAAAATTACATAAATTCAAAACATTAATCAGAATACATGAGGGAAAGTAAAGAAATACGACTACTTTCATTATTGATCTGTTAGATATCTAGACTGTTAGAGCTGAAACACATGTTTTCAGAATTCTCAGATCCCACGTTTTTACGTAACTTCAAGATACTTAAAGATTTAAATTGGTAGGTAATATTCATATTGTAGACTAGCCTGAGGACAAGTTCAGATATGAGTTTCTTTCCTCAAGCTGTTAGACTTCTTAACATGAATAAATAAAGACTGTATGCTCAGCCACAATATAAGTCTAACTTCATTATTGTGTCTAAGGATTTTGCTATCAATTGATTTCTGTGCCAATTTATTTAAAATCTACTAGTCAACAAGTCCAAAAACTCAAAACAGAAAACAAAATTGCAGTGATGAGCTGCATTATCTTTTCAGACTGAGCACAATCATAGTGTCTACAGGTAAACACTGTCATATTGGTGTACTGAGTATGGTTAACGTTAGCATTGCTAGCACCAGCAGTCTTCTTTCCTTGCAGATTAATGTCTAATTTCCTGTGCTAAATGTGGTTATGGATTGCTCTGGTTGAGTGGTCGCCTTGCAGGTTTACTACATTCTGGCTCTAGCATCGGGAAAAATGGCTGCCGTCTGCTGGGACTGCAGCCCCATCTAGTGGCAGGCAGCTGTGTAAGATCGTAGATGCAACAGTTAATTGCATTGAACATTATTAGAAGATTAAAAATCAGTTTAACTGACTAGCATTTCTGGTGCTTACTAGCAAGAGCAGTAACATTTAATTATTTTGTCAACTAATATTGCACATCCCTATTCATACTAGTTCACTCATGTTCAAATTTTCTGTTTATAATTGCCTCAGTCACGTTCATGCTCATCTCAATTCATTGCTAATATGTCTCCTTATTCTTCTTCTAGTTCACTCCGTCTTTAAATTCTTATTAGAATTTAACTATAATAAAGCTTTTTAAACACACATGCATGCATACAAACACAAACACGCACAATTTTGTACTTCTATCTTTATTTTTGTACTCTTCCTTCTTAAGCAGATATAGCCCTTTACTGATAGCGCTTCGTAAACATCTGCGAATAAGACTTTTGTGTAGTGATAATACAGACAGTCAGGTATAGTATAATTTTATTTCAAGCATAACAAATGTAAAAAATGTTGTCTACAGAATAAGTAATCTCAATTGAAGTTCACAGCAATGGGGAGACAGACAGCAGACAACTAATGTATTCTGGTACAGCAAATGCTTGCATACTGGCACTGCCAAATTTGTGAACCATGTATAAATATATAAATATAAATATATTATTAATATATTTAAAATCATCTGCTCCTATTTGAATTTTTAAAAAGACAGAGACACTTGTATATATATAGGAGCAATCTAGAAGATTTCAGTCCTGGCTGAACAGGTTGCACCTGTAGTTTCTGGTGGTAACAGCAAATATAGTTAAATACTACAGGTTACAGAATTCTGGGGGCAGCAACACAAACTATTGTCATTTTAATAAAGAAGTCAGGTGAAAATTGGCCTTTTTCCATTTTTCTGTGAACAACCGTGATCTGAGTTTATGCTGCACACAGCATGAGACTGAACAGCAGGAGACAGTGAAAGGAGCTGGTTACCTCACTCAGAAGTTGGAGGTGTGCAGCCTGTCGCCTACAGTTCTTCATCTAACAGCTCACTTTGGCTGTTCCCTCTTCATCATTACTCTCTGCAATATTTCAAACTGAATCACTGTCCAAAAATGCAGAAAATGACTGTCTTGTTTTGTAAATGCATTTTTGATGAATGAAAAACACACTGCATTTGCCCTGACTACTTTGTTATAAAATTCAACTTGTGTTTTGCCAGTCAAAGGCTTTTAATGTGAAGCTGCAGTAGAAGAAAATGCAGGACTTTTTCCGAGAAATGTCGCCACAGTCATCCAGGTCTTAATAATGCAAATATGTAGATCTTGCAATACTTTCATCAGTGGCCATAGACTCAGTCACTATTGTGTTACCTCATTCAGAGACAGATAGTGACTTAACAGACATTTATTTAAATAAAAATCAAACAAGTCATGGTTTGACTTATGGAACAAAAATTATACATTTGTTGTGTCAGAAGATTGAAATAATTATCAAAGGTATCTACATTGTGAATAATTGTGAATATTGCCTTTTCACCAGCCCACCGTGCACCTCTGGTTCCTCAACTTGTATCCATAATTGTTGACAGTAAGGATGGTAGTCTATTTGTTTATTTGTTTTACAAAACAAGATCAGATCTGTGGCATGTGCTCCTTGGTACTAATATGATGTTGTTGTTGTAGCAGATTACTGAGATAATTATTACCTTGCATGGTTTCTTGTTTCTCAGTGGTAAACTAGTATTAAAGACCAGTAACAAAGGGTAGGATGTTGTGATTCTGATTTGGGTGTGGGTGTTAAATATTTGAGAAAGCAGATGCACTGCAGATTCACTCCCGTAAAGAAGATCTGCTCCTATGTAAGCAACAAAATTTTTACATCTCTCCAAAAATGGTGATAACCCATGATGATTTCTAATTTAGTAATTAATGATAAATATGTAAAATCAAATTAAAATCTAAAAGATAATGTCTAGCATCCCATAACAGGCTGCACATTATTAAACTAACACATACAGGTCTGGGAAAGGAGTCTTAGAAAGTCCCATGCCAAGATAGAAACTTTAAATAAATAATGAAGATATCAGCATCCTGACAGCCATGCGTAATATTCACAGTTTTGGAGAGGTAAGCAGTCACTCCGCAGCAAACAGAAGTCTTATGAGGCACCACACATTTTATAATCCATGTTACCCTAATTCTCCTGCAATTTATATCTTTAATGTCAGAATTTCAAGTGCATTGACATTAAATGAATTTCTAAATTGAGATAAATGTGAAATTGGGTCATATTTAACTTGCTTTTATAAGTCTGTGAATTTTCAAGCTCCCGTAAAGGCTTCATTAAGCACTAACTGCCAAACAACAGATCACTAAGCTATTTTTCTCTGACGTCCCAACTGGTTACTAGTCTTTCCTGTACCTGCATGATAATGTAAAGACATCTTTGGCTTTTGAAAATGGTAATAATAATGGTATTTCCTCAGACAGAATTCAAACACGACAGGAGGTTAAGTGTTTTCCCCACGTGGTGCAATAAAGTGTTTATTGCTAGCTTGGTAATATGAATAGCATTACTGCTGACACAGTTTGTCAGTTTGTCTGTGATCTAAGTTAACTGACAAGAAAAATCTAATGCTAATGTGATGTTGCCATACGAACTGTCGACGCTAGTCACTGACGTACTATCTACCAGCAGTTACTCAATATATGGCTGTTAGCCAGAATTCACTTAGACAAGGCAATCGTGACTATTTTATGAGTGGTCAACAGTCATGTCAATCCACTGCCCTTGGCCGCCTAAACTGTGTACAGGACTGGCTGTGACTAACACTTAGCTGAATTTATTCTTAATAAAAAGGAAACAGTAGGTGCAGTAATATTAGATAGAGCTGAGATGGAGTGAAAAATATCCATGTATCTAGTTTGTTTGTGTGTGAGCGTTGTTGGTCTGCTAGTACACAAGACACTGACATATAGTTCGCTATCTTAGACAGAGAGAATGTCAGTTGACACTTACAGAAAATATTGTGACCAAATTTGACAATATACCAAATAACTCAGCTGTCTATAACTGTGCATCTTGAATAAATTGTAAAGCCATTCACGTATGATTTACACCAGATGATGCTTTATTTTGAATCTGGAATGAAACTTTGACTAGGGAAATAAATGCCCCCCTCTGAAAATGCTTGCGGTGAAATGAGCTGTGAGGGGCTGGTTTTCTGTGATGAAACTGGAAATCTTCCTATCTTTCTTCCTCTCCCTCGCTCCCTGCACCCTTCCCTTCCTCTCTCCACTCCTTCACGTCTCCACCTTCAACTGTTGACCATACCTTTTGATGACACAGGCTTGACTCAGACCACAAGCTAACTAACTATTTTGCTCTCACTAAACTAATAATTAATTGATGTGCTTTTTAGAATGTGCAATCAAGATTTCTGCTTTTCTGGAAAGCCACTTAAATTTTTTTATATATTTTTTCCCACTTCTTCTGGCTTCCCCATTTCCTGTTAATAACCCCAGACTCATATCAGTCCAATAGTTCACATCATGAAATTTTTGCAATAATTTGACGTCTGAAAAGCAGTTATCTAAATAAACAGTATATGATGTGAGATTTTTCAGGGATACTGATATAATGGCACTATTAAAAATGTTCTTCTTGTTAGCTCAAATCTATCACACCAGTATAGATAGCACAATAATCATAGGGGTAATTGGTAAAAAAAAAAAAAAACTTTCTTTAAGCAAAAACTACTTTTTTTACATTTTATTTAAATGACATTTTTTCCTGACTTTACTTGATTTTTATTGCCTGTGCTTTTGCCAGCAAACACTGTAATTGGTTTTACTTGTTTTATTTGATTATTACTCTATCAGAGTTTGTTTTTAATGATCTGCTGGTTTTGAAGTTGTTTCTTTATGTGAAGCACTTTTCTATCATTGGTTTAGAAAAGTGCTCTATAAATTATTATCATTATCATTACTATGATTATTTTCAAGCATGCATGCATTTTCCAAATGAATCAACAGACAAAGAATCTAGACATGTGTCCACTTGCACAGCTCCCTGTCAGGCTGTAAACAAATCCATTTTCATGATGGTCATTTCACTAAATTTAATCAGCCTATGTTACAGTGTCATTATCGCTTGTCACAGTAATGGCCAGAACATGTCTACTGTGTCATTTTGATTTTGAACTCATTAGCTACAGTTTAATCTGCCATGTTATACATTCATGTCGCTGTAAGTTTGCAAAGCTTACAGTAGGTCTTTTCTGCAGTGGAAAGTCAGTTTAGGGCTCCCCTGCCCATAGACCTTGTGTACATCGATATACTTCCACTCTGTTTAATGTATTCAATTTAATGTTTTCAAGGAGAGAAACTCTGTGACCCAGATGTTACACTATAACTGATTCAGTAGAGGAAAGAGAAGCTAGCGGGCCCAAGGAAAGATAATTCAGCATCAGCATTTGGGAAGATGGATAGGATCATTATTATTTACTTGCAAGCCTGCTACCTATATGCCTGAGCACTGGAAAAGCCATGGGAAAGGAGCAGCTTCAGACCTTGCCCAATGTGAATGTAATGTGTGATTCTCTGAGGGGTCTGTTAAAAGCTGCTCCCCCAGCTGGATGGCCATGTTTGACCTCCAATTGTCCCACAGGGTCCCTGGCGATAGAACAATTTATCAAGCCTATTCTCTTCAGCACCTCAAAGCTTCATACCTGGATGATTACTAGTTTACCTGCTTAGTGCAGAGAGAAAGCCCACATATACAAAGAGGGATCAAAAACAAACCAAGTTGATATCTATTTTTTCTCCTCCGTGTGATGAACTTGGCCGGACGCACTACTTATGTACCTTTTAGTTAAGTAAAGCTGTTAAATTAAAGTGATCACAAAACAAAAAAACAGGCGATTTCTCTTTTCCTCTGCTGTGTTATCAGTATATAATTTTCATCCACAGATCTGTTTAGAAGCTGTTATTAAAATATCTCCCTATAACTTGTCTTATAATAATCAGACAGAATGTTTTCTTCGCTATCAGTGTAATCCAGCAGTTGTTGTCTGTACATTTAAAATGCAAACAGGAACTGATAGTTGCTAATGTAGTATTGCTCTCTCCACATGATTCAATTTTGAAGCTGGCATCTCGCAGGTCTTGACAGTAGAAGGGAAAGTGACTGGCTGAAGCTTGCAACTGTTTTAAAACTGCGTGCAGAATGTCAAGGAGTACATTTCAGTTTTCTGCCCATAACTTTTACTTCTAAAAGACGCTTGAGAGTAACTTTACATTTATCTGAACCTCTACTCCTTATACTGTATTTACAATGTTCAGTTATTAAAGAGAACCTTTAATTTAATTTAACAATGAAAATGCACAGGTCTGGAAAATGTACACCTTCTAATAAAGGCCCTGCCATCTGAACAAAGATATTTTTGTCAAATAAACATACAACATACGTGCCTTCAGAACATCTGCAGTGCACCTTGGCATTCAGTCAAGTCTCCGAACTCTACTTGAGGGTTGGAACATAATTTTTCCAAATATATTTTGACTTCATCAGTGCTTTAATTTTGCTCTCAGACAGCCCTCTTATCTCCACCATTGTGGAAAAGAAATTGGAAACAACCAGCCCCTTTTTATGCATGAAACCATCATTCATTGGTTATGTCATTATATGTGGCAACAGAAAATTAAGCACAGGTGAGTCTTATTGTATCTTTATTTTCTTTAAAGAACTAATTTAAGTTCATCATAAGGGTGCCAATAATTTTATAAAAGAAATGATATAAAAAATTTTATATCTGTATTTTTAATTATTTAATTAATACTATATGATTTTTTCCAGTAAATTTGGATATCTTATTCTGATTATAAAAAAAAGGTTTAATTTGCATTTGTTTCTGAAGAAATTCTA
The DNA here is from genome assembly GCA_016859345.1 of Istiophorus platypterus. NCBI lineage: Eukaryota > Metazoa > Chordata > Actinopteri > Istiophoriformes > Istiophoridae > Istiophorus > Istiophorus platypterus. The sequence continues at coordinate 24,943,508 of CM029126.1, read as the reverse complement.
AATTCTTTACTTAAAATTCAGGGATGCCAATACTTCAACCAGGACTGTAGGCAAATAGCAAACAACATTTTTCCTTTGAAAGATGAAAAGAAAAGAGAGAGAGCACGCATTAGGTAGGTAGCTACTCTCTGAAGAGATGGATCTGGCATTGATTTTTGAAGCCAGACAGGGATTTTACTGACCAAACTAAGTTACTTTTGTTTAATAAATGCAGTCATTTTTTCCTGAAAAGAAGGAAGAAATACAATAAACATTGTTATATGTATTTCTTTTTGATTTCAGAGAGACACTGCTATTGACTTTACAGTGAGTACACTGCAGTTTTGAAAATTCTTGATCACAAATGTGACTACATGTACAGTCAATAGATTTGTCCCTGGAATTGGCTAGCACCCAAGAAACCATTTTAATATGAAAGGCCATTGCCCATGGCTACCATCAGCTTGTGTCAGTGAAGATAAGCTACAACCATGGCTCCACTGCGCCAGTCTGTGATTGGACAGTTGAAGAAACACAGTTGTTTCTGTTATTAAAGAAAGAAGTCTGACTAATTTGCCCATTATGATATGAAGTACAAACAAAGTAAGCACCTATTGTGCATCAAGGTACAGTAGCATGTTGGTCCCTAAAACTTCAGATGATATGATATGAAATGCATTTATGCAGTCAGGCAATTAATCTGTTCTCTGTGGAGGGCTGAAGAACACATTTGGAATATGAAGTTAAGGATTTAAATAGTTGAGTTTTTATTTAATTTTTTTGTTTCTAGAAGAGCTACCTCTAAAATTATTGAGGTACTGAGACTATGCACTCATCTTAGGAAGTGAATTACTGACTTTGGTGCAGCTATCAGACACCTTAAATTAGCCTAGGATTCTAGTCACTCTATGAATTGGTTGAACATACTTCAGATAGGTATAGTATATTTTTTGGATGTTTGAATAGTTGGCAACATTTCAAAGTGAGACTCTGTGTCTGAAGTTGTAGACTTGCTTGTGCTGGCTTGCCTGTTAATCCAAAAGAAATTGGACACTAAGAGTAGTTGAGAGATAAAGAACATAGATTTGTGTCATTAGAATTTAACTAGGTTACGCAAGCAATTAGGATTTTTTAACAATTTTTTTTAATCATTTTATAAGATAGCGAGTGTCTGTTAATCTTGGTGTTGCTCCTTCACAACAATAACCAGTATGTTTTCCTGAATGTCCAAAGTATGTTGGTGACAGGGGACAGGGTGCAGTGTGTGGATAAGCAGAGGGCTACAGTTAACCTACTTGCTCACCCCAGTCATGAAGAACACAGCCAAAGAGAAGTGATAAGAGACGATCCCCATTCCCACCTGTCCTCTTGAGACCAGTGGACCACTGACCTGGAATAATTGCTTTTGTTGAGCTTTGAGCTCAATTCCAGGTATAGCTGGGGGCCTTTTCTTTACTTGTGACTTCATTCTTTTATTGCTTAATCAGCGAAATGGTGATATACACTCACTGAGAACTTTATTAAGAACACCATACTATTACTGGCTAGTTTCTCCATTTTCTCTCAAAATAGCCTCAGTCCTTAATGGTATAGATTCATGAGATGCTGGAAACATTACTTTAAAATTCTGCTCCATGTTGACATGACTGCACCACGTAATTTCTTTTGATTTGTCAGTTAAACATTCATGCTGCCAATCTCCTGTTCTTCCACATCCCAAAGGTTCTACTTGATTCAGATCTGGTGACCGGGGAGGACCGTGAAGTACGTCGAACTCATGTCATGCTCATGAAAAAATGATTCTGGCTTTGTAACATGACAGGGTTAGGGCAGGACTGCTTTGGTGGACAGTAGCAAAGACAGGACCACTCTGACGGTCAGAGATGAAGGTAGGATAGCTCTAGTGGCAGAGCAAGAGGGTAAAGGCAATGGATGTGTCAGGGTGCAGGATAGGGGGCAGGCAGCTGGAGGTCTGGCTTGAGGCGAGATGTCTACCAGGACCTGCAACACAGTAAAAAGTGCAGGCAGAAGGCTAGCATGCAGCTGGCTAGCAATCTGCAGGTTAGCAGGCCTGAGGCTAGCCAACCAGGGTGAAGACTGGAGGCTACCTAGCTTGGGTGCAGACCAGAGGTTAGCCAAATCAGCAATGCAGGTGTTTAGCATGGTGTTAAGCATGTTGGATGCTAGCTGACCAGGAATTAGGGATGTTAAATGTAAGGGAAATTTTTAAGACATATATTATCTATGGACATGCAGTCATTGCTCACTGTTCCAATAGGGTTGATACCGTCTGACCTTCAGGGATAAAATAAAGCAGTTGGTCCCAGGGAAACTTCCTCTCTGCAGTTTTACCATTTATGGAAACATTCCTAGGCTGAGTGATTGAATTAAAGGAATGTTAATAGAAAAAAAAACAGACATGCAGGTAGACAAATAATAATCGGGCAGACAGGTAGTCTAGCTTGCTGGCAAGCTGGTCGATTCAGAACAGGATACAAAACAGATAATCCAAACACAGGCAGCAAAACCAAGGGGAAATATTATAGAACAGAAACAGATGAACTGGAGACAATGGCAGGCATACATACAGACTTAGATAATGGAGCATTTGGGTTTAGGTGTGTGAGTGGGTGGGGAAACCAAAAGTGAGATGATGGAAATTAGAAAAGTCCAGGACATCTTGTAGACAGGCTCTGAAAGGGATGAAGGAAGAAATAGAGGCTGGAGACAGGGAACCAAGGGGAACAGAGAGAGCAGATCATGACACTTCTAGTAACAAACTAAATCATAATGGTCAGGCTCCTCCATACCTTTCTCATCTCTTTAAACCTTAAGTTCCTCTTCACTCTAAGACTACAGGGCTGCTATTCGTCTCAAGAGTTAAAAAGAAGTCAGCAGACTGCAGGGCCTTTTCCTATCGTGCCCTCTATCTCTGGAACAACCTCCCTGCTCATCAGACTGTCTGACTCTGCTGAGGCCTTTAAATCTAAACTTAAAACTCATCTTTATGTCTTAACTTCCAGGTAATGGCTTATTCTACTTCAGGCCTGTTACCTGTTACCATTCTCCCAATGGGTCAGTCTCAGTCTAAATGACTCCATTGCTGTAAACTTTCTGAAAACTACTGCATCTCTCTAAACATCTGCTTGTTTCATTCCTCAAGCACATGAGCATCCAGGCTGTTCTCTCTCTATCTCTTACTCTCTATCTACCTATTAATTCCTCCCTGTCCACTCTTTTCATTCAGGCTCTCTGTGCTCTCTGGGACTTCTTTCCCTCTCCTTTCTGTTGGTGCCTCATTCCAGGTATTTTGGATCTGTAGCTTCATTTTCCAGGAGTCCCTGCCTACTCCTTGTCTCTCTCTCCCAGACATGTGGACAACGGGCTTGGTTTTACCGCTTTTTCTTGTGCAGTTTGTTTTTGTAGTCTCTCATCTCTCATGGTGGATAGATGGTCATATGGCTCTTGTCCTCTCTATTGGTGGCACCTTCAATTTGCTTGATGTCCTCCAAGCTCATTTTCTTCATTAATATTTACAATCTATAATGTTGTCTTCCCGATTTCCTATACTGTCAATCCATTATGTTGCTCTGTTCTGTACATAAGACATCTGTTGCATGTCTCCTCCTTTGCTGTTACTGAGATTTGTTCATTTTTTCCAGTCAATGGATATTTGGGGAGATTCTCCATGTGAGATTTTCCTAATTCAAGGGTTTAAGGAAGAGGGTGTTGTAATGCTATATAGATTGTTAAGCCCCCCCAAATATCTGATTTGTGATATTGAGCTAAACAGTAAAATTCAACTTGAATGTAGTGGCCTTAGTATATGCAGTTTTTTAATGGATAAGATATTATTTGGCAACTCTGGGGTGCTAAAAGGCAGTACAGGTTTGAAAACTTGTATTTTAATGCCATTATGTGGAGATTTATGTGTCTGAGAAAATTAAAACAGATTTGTTTTTAAAAAAAAAGTCACATTTTGGTTTTATACCACCTACTTTTGGTTTTCAGTACATCCATTACAACACTGTAGTCTTGAGCTCTCTCTCATACCAATGGTTTTGACATGGTGCTGTTTGCCTGAATTCATAGTTCTGTCATCTTTGGTCTGGTTTCATGTTCTCTGTATTGTGTGCAGGATGAATAGAGCACATTCACGACCGCACATTTTATGAATCAGAATAGCAAGTGAGCAGTAGTGACAGTGAATTCCAATTTTCCTCTTGGCGGGGCCTCAGAAGATTGAAATTCTAATGAATAAAAGATAATCACTTCAGCGGAGCTTTTGTCAGCTAGTTTCAGCTCATTTTCAATTATAACCCCAGCCTCATTTCCACCTCTGCAAATGCATTATGCTCAATAATATTTAAACCTTTTTTCTAGGTCCTCTTAACCTACACAGCCACAGAAAAAGTCTTGTCAGCCTAGGAAATCACTGACGGGTGGGTACATACATATTGAGGATCCAAGCAATCTACATTAATTTCTCAATATTTAAGGTGCTATGCAGGAACACTTAACTAACTGAGGCAAAGATGGGATTATAGGGAACCAATTAATTAATAACTGCACAAGTAATGTTTATTTTTCTGTAGCAGAGAATAGGAGCAAAATGGAAATTATGTTTTCAACAAAAACTACTACACAACTTCAACTTTAAAATTTTGTTCTCGTACATGCAGAGATCAGGAATCACTACAAGGATATGAATCCTCACTGGCTTTCTACCCACAAGTAGAGTCCATGGTGATGGTTGGAATGCAGTGGAGGTACTGCTTCCAGAGGTTGATGCCTGGGTCGTTGTGGTGAGAATTCTGCCCTTGCATCACCCATGCACCCTAATTTTTACAGGAAAATGACTGGTACTTTGGGGAAATAAAATAGAAAATACAAACTCTTACCGACTTATCCCAGTTACGACTAGCATACCGAACCATCTGTGTAAAGCAAGCTCTTTTGAAGCTTTGAGTTTACTGCTCAAAGCCTTTGGAGTTTTAATATCTCTCTGACGGTCTTGGAAATGGAGTGGTGTCAGAGGAGTAAATGGAAACCTTTGTTCAAGCTTGAAGAAAAATCAATCAAGCCAAACTAACTTTTCATAATTACTACCCTGATGCAACTGAATAACATCTGGGTCTTATCCTTCTTTTGGTCATCTCTATCATGAAATGGAACACGAGGAACCTCGTTATTCATCTCCCTATATACATGATTCGAATATACATTTACATTTACATTTACTCATTTGGCATATCGTCCAGGTCTCTGAATGTCCCCAGTGGCACAGGCAGGTCTCTGACTCCTCTCCATCCAGCAGGTCTGTCATATCAATGTAAACAGAGTTACAACAGTAGTAGAACCAAGTTTTGTTTCTGGCTGCAGGAATTTACATTCTCATCATCTAATAATCAGTAATAGAAAACAAAAGTGTTTATACAGACTTTCACTTCAGCATTTAGATCATCAATATACTTCTTTTTGTTTGGTTTTACTTACTAAGTACTGCATACAGCAATAAGCTACAATATTAAAAGCAGTGAGTGGTTTTTGTTGTGTTTTGACATTAAATAAATAAAAATAGTAAAAATTTACCATGTCAAAATAAAATTAAAAATATGATGGACAGCCATATAAAAAAGACAGTCACACAAAAAAAAAAAAAAAAACTGGCACCCAACATTTTTTCATAGTCTGTAAAAAAGTGTACCCTCTCTATTCTAATGTATGTCACAGAATTATGCCAGATTTGGCTCATTAATTTTAACATTATTTTCCCTGGTGGTCAAACTTTCAAAAGATGCAGTCACCATCATAACTTTAATAAACTCTGGTCTATGTGTGCTGTTCCAGTTACATAAAATAACCATTGAGAGTACAATAAAACCTATTACTGCCAGCCCAAAGTCTGCTTTTCCAAACCCTGGTGGCATGACAGATGTATCCACTAACAGGGCTGTGGGTATTCTGGTACAAGCAATAACAAGGAACACACCAACAGAACACGTAGAAATTGTGTCACTTCTTTGTTTCATTTTCATTTGGATTAAACCAATTATAAACAATTTCAGGGGTTGATAACTATGTACAATTTTATAATGGATGAACTTGTGTTTTGCATCCCTTGTAGTCTAGTCTACATTTGAGATCACATCCTAATATAAATCTTCCCTTTGCCATATTAACCTTGTTTGCAATTTCATCTGAGAATTTGAGATTTTTGCTATAAAATACTTAACCAGAGTGTAATATTCTAAGTCTTGAACCATTTCCCTTCTTCCTCTTCCATCTCTAGTCCAAAGACAGAGCCCATACTGCTCCTCAGTGGTAAATACTTCCAAAAGTCTCCTTTATCAGTTTGATTAAATTGTTCTTTTAGGTTCTCAAATGACGTAAACAAATTATTCCAATAGACACCACTGATAACATCTCTTGCCAACCATTCATCCAATAGAAAGGATCTTTTCCTAAAATCCCAAAAATTATGTGTTCTTTCTCATGCCCATTGGAAGTTTTGAAAAATTGTTTTGTTTTGTTTTGGTTTTTTTTTCCTGTTTTTTGCTGTATTACTCTCTGATAACACCTCTATGATGTTCCAAGTTAATTTTCGAGCTTTATCCACCCAGGTGTAGAATCATAATTTGCTCAATGTCTTGGTAGTTATTCATCTATTTTGCCATGTTATATAATTCCATGTATGGAAGAGCCAGTCCTCCATTATATCACCAACCATCAGAATAGTAATAATTTTTCCCCATAAGTTGAGGTGTATCAATTTCAAATTATTCAGATTTGCCTTCATTTTTAGAATTAGTGGGACCATATTAATAGAGATTATATTTCAGAATTCTGAGCCTGAACACAGTCTAATACCTAAATGTTTCAAAAATAGTTTAGAGAGTAGGGGACTCGTTTAGTCCTGTTTGTAAGGTTGAAGAAGGATGATATCACTCCATTCGTTATTACTGCCAAACTTGGGTCTGAATAAATTACATTCATCCATTTGATAAAACGAATAAAACAAAGAAGCCCCACTCTGTCCTCACATTTAGCCACATGAGTAGTAGAAGACATTTGCCATTGTCCAAGGATGACCTTCCCTTTATAAATCTAACTGAATCTGTATTTGTGTATTAGGTGTGACAGCCTCATAGATAAACCATTTGTCTGAATCTTGGAATTCACATTTATCAAAGTAACAGGTCTAAAACTTTCTGGGTCTCTATCTTTTATTTATAATTAGAGAAATTAGAGCTTAATTACATGTTTTTTGTTGTTGCCCCGATGATACTGATTATTCATTAACAGTTGTCATGTAAAAGCCAATTTGTCAGCAAATTTCTTATAGTATTATGAATGTTATTAGGAGCTCAAATTTATCAAGCTATAGTCAGGAGTCCAAATGCCCAAGATCAAGAGGTAGCACTACACTCAAAAATAGAATGGCAGAATTCTTGCAGACATCACCAGTTCAGCTGGGTTAGACTTCAACACACCTATAAAGATGTTGTGTGAGCTGAGCCATTGGTTTCAACTCAAAAATCAAGTCAACATCTTGCAATGTACAGAGTAAAAGCACTTCCAGGCATTTGGAGAGCTCTTGGCTAAATGTGAACTTTGAACTCACAAAGAACTTAATCTGTAATCTGTGACTGATGACATTTCAAGTCCACAATAAAAGTGCAGAAAAAATGCTAACTGAGAAAGGTTTAATGGATTTAACAAAATAAAAATTCTTTAACTTATCAAATATCAAATATCAAAGAAGTCAAAGAGTCCTGTGAAAAAGCATCAGTACAGGCTTTGTCAGCCAACAAAAACATTTAATTACAACGTTAATAACTTTGACCATGATAAATCATGCTTGTGGACTTGTTAACAACAGCACATTGCTGAACCCTGCTGCTTTGCTAATTCTAACCAAACTAATTGCATCACCATTTCATTCGTGTTCCATTTGGATCTGAAATTACCACGGGGAAAAAAGACCCATCGTTTTTTCCTGTCCTAAAAGCCAGATGGTTTGGTCTTCTGCAAACACACACAGTCTGCCTCCCGCTACCATCTCAACGAAAGAAAGAGACATTCAACAAAGCAGCCTCTGACATTACAGCTTAATTCCTCAGTAAATACACTATAGAGCAACAACACCTGCCGTCACTCTCCACTGCCAATTCTCCTCTGACTTCCACTGTAATAATTTTAGAAAGGGCCTCATTCGCACGTCTGTGTTTATGTTTATTCAACATAATGTTTGTACGAAGAACATTTCACATATCATCTTGCAAACAGGACTATGGTCTGAAACAAAGAGGAAAAAGAAAGCGGCACTGTAGGCAACAACAGTATTTTTGGAGGTGTTGTTGAATGTGTCAAGGTCAAGTGAAAGTCTTTGGTTTGTTTCTGCTTTTATACAGCTCTTATTTGATTCACAGAGAAGAGGAAATTGTAATGCTGAGCCTAAGGTCATCAAATTTATTGCACTCCTTAATTGGAGTCTTCTTTGGTTCACTAAACCTCCACAGCCTGAGCAACTCTTCTCAGTTATTTGTTGGGGTTTTTTTTCCTAATTTTTTGTGTTTTCTGAGGATTTGTGTGGGGCATCAGGGACTTGTTCCTCCACTGGGAAGTAGGGGGACCAGAGTCAAGCCTTAAGCTCTTGATTAACAGACACAGTATTGAACTCTCTGTTGCTCCTACTGAGATATATTAAAACTCTCTGTCCCTTGTTTGCCTTGTTCTCACACTTGCACTTTTATTGTCTGCTCTGCCCCGATAATTAGATTTTTGCTGTTTGTGTATGTACAGGTGTGACAGAGAAATTAAGTTCAGCTGATCTATGGAGCACACACAGTTTTATCTCATATGATAACCAACAAGGGCTTTATAAACAGTAGTGACAATATTTTGCCAGTTCATATGTGTATCATTAATTTGCAAAACATATTCACAGCCAAACACTATATGTGAGTAAACCATTAAATTATGCTATTTTTCATTTCTTTTCACATCAGAGAATGGACATATACAGAGGGTAATATCTCCCCGTCCTTCAGTGATTAGATTAAGGTTCTTAGCAGTCTGCTCCCACTGTGGCTTAGAAGGTGAAAGCTCCTAAAATGAGGTGTCATTGCAAATTACAGGCACAGCTGAGGCCCAGTGCTGCCCCATCAACTTAGCTCATCCATCCAGGTGGCACCCACAGTAATCACTCCTGATTTGGCCCACAGTTAAGTAACAGAAATTGGTGCTGATGTAGTGTTTGTGTCAGGGGTTGGGGTGGGTTTGAGTAGCTGAGGAGGAGGAGGAGGTCAAGGGAAATGCCCCCCGCCCCGGGTAGGAAGGATAACAGCACCCCCTCCAAGAAAATGAAATCACGGGAGTTAGTTCTCAGCTTAAGACAACTAACTCCTCTGATTCTACTGCACTGCTGGGGAAGCATTCAGTAAGTATTATATCTTATCCTTCAAGAGTCCTGCTTAAGTGAGGTGAAGTCATTTATGAAGCACAATAAAAGCTGACTTAAGTGTTTTACTGTGAAATGACCACACAACATGTAAACACTCAAAAATAATAATGAGCATCAAAAGATGGAAATCAGTCGTTATGTCTAGAAACATAGAAACTTCCAGACACCTTAAGGCCGATATATGCAGCATAGCCCTGTTCCCTACGCTGTAGCTTACGCCGTAGCCTGGCGTGCACCTCAAAAAAAGTTTAACTTTCACTTTTTATGCGTTGGGGTGACTGCAAAAACTGCGATCGGTCAGCTTGGTAGCGTCACATTTCTTCCATTTCTGGCTTCTCCTTCTTCACCATTTTCAAATTCCACACAAACTAACTCCATCAAGATCCAACTCCATCAGGATCTGTGCAGTGTCATTTGCCACTTTTTCAAAGTGCACCATCAAACTTATGGAAAACAGTGGTGAAGAAACTCAACACAGTGGCTTAAAAACACCAACAACAGAAGTATAAATGCTCAGGACAGCATAGGCCACTTGCGTAGACTCGACACAGAAGCGTTAATCCCGCTTAGTCATCATTCTGGTAAAGACCAGAGTAAGATAAACACGGCAGGAGGAGGAAAGCTTTTGTGTGAGACAGGGACAGGAAGCTGCTCGTCTCAGTGAAATGCATTCGTTTGGTCCCTGCTACACAGCAGGATCATCTTGCCTCATGGTGATATTCCTCCAAATGGAAGAAATCAGAAGAATGACTGGCCCGTGGGGGCTTGTCTCCGCAGGTAGGGTCAAACATTGCCTCACTCCACCTCTTTCTGCTCACTTTCCTCCAGGGAGGAGCCTTTGAGTCATGCACACTTCTCCTTCACAGTAAGCCTTCAAGTTCTGGATATAAATTATCTCTGCTCACGCTCCCTTGCTCTACTGACACAGGCTGGATGGGGATAAAAATCCATGCACAGCCATATCTCACCCATCTTTATATCCAAAACATGTGCTTGGGTTCCTTCCCGCTTCACAGGCATTTATTCAATTTTGAGAACACTCAGTCTACTCAGACGAGAGATGAAAAAAAAAAAACCAAGTCTGATCACTTTCGGATGTTTTTTCAGTAGGTTAATCAAGCACCTCACATTACACAGATGATTGAGATCCAATTATTTGCTGAATGATATACAGTTTTAATTAATTTGAATTTACATGGCATGAGCCTGGAATTAATATTTCTATTTTTAATCTAAGGAAATCAGGCCAGTGGCTCTGATTGAATTAATCCACCATGCTTCTCATTCTCTAGACTATGTAAACCTCTGCACAATTCATGATACATCAGTTGCAATGGTCTTAGTATAAGAACATTGCTGTAATGCATTCCACCTATGATTGCTTTCCAGGTGCACTCATAGGTGGCCTCAGCAGTCCATGTTGTTGATGATGACAGTCAGGGTGGATGAGTTCATACATCATCATACATCATCTTACCCGTGAAGGACCCACACCTATTAAACTGGGCCACAGGACATTCATTAACTGAAACGTTTCTAAAGTCTGTGTAGTCTTCATACACACACATAGACATACATAGACACACACACACACACACACACACACACACACACGCAGAGTCCTGGTAAAATAGATATCTGTGAACATAATGATCACACTAGAGCGTATTAAATAATCCAGCCAGTACAGCTGTAATTTTAATGACTAAGTTAACTAACCACTACCATATATACTGTATGTAGAAATTTCACACAGCGGCATATCAGCAAACCAGTGTGATGCAGAAGAGCTGACGATATTAATAAACAAGTAACATTAGCAGACGGCTGTTAGCTGTTTGCTAAGTGAACTGCAACAGTTAGCTACCTCATTTGCTTGTCAGCACCGATTATCTACCGTAGCTAGCTAAGTTCAAGTATTTCAATGCTGTCACGTTCACAGCAAGACCAGAAACACACATATAGGCCAAAGACAAACAATCAAATGACTCTCTGGGCAGTGGTTGGTTTACTTTGTAAATACTAGGTTGGTTCCACCTCCTATGCTTCCTATCACATAGTTTCATTTCCACAGTGTGTAAAAGAAAAATAAGTGAAGCAACATTCCACAAGGTTCATCATGCCACTTAGTAGAAAGTAGCAAGAGCTGTGCCAAAGCATGGCCAAACATTGTGCTATGAACTATCTAGTATCTTTATGCATTTATAATTACTTGAATGTAAAAGAGAGCAGTATACAAGATGAACCATCTCAGATAAACTATATGAACACAGACCCCATTTACCATAGCAATATGGACAGAGAGTAATGTCAAGAGTTAAATAAGAACAAAAATGATACAACTTTTCAGGAACACATTTTGGGTACAGGACGGGCCTTAATGTGACAATTTCAGTAAATTCTCCATTTCTTTGATTGTTCTGTCTTGTTGTCCTCTGATGTTGGCACTGACTACCTGCTCTGACTGCCAAAATGTGACAAGCATCTCACCTGGAGGCTCTATATATCCTTATGGCAACATTAACAAATTCTCATTTGAGTATTCAAATACAAGTGACCTTTGGGTTGCATGAAGCAGGATCTGATTTCATAGAATATACCTATGTGGTCAAGAGTGAAATGGAAATTTTGTGACTTGGTCTGCCAGAAAACAAATAATCCACTTAGATATGAGCATTCACTTAGTTTTGTGAGTTGGATTACTGATATTTCCCAATGAGATGATCAAAGGACACTTCTGCATCCTGCTAATTCTTACACTGATGAAAGTTGCTGGTGTAGCATCTGATATGCGACACAGGTGACCTGTCCCCTGGTTCTGGAATGTTTATGATGAAGAGATCCCTATTCCTGGAATTTGTAGAAATTGATGACCCTTCGTCTTGTGGAGCTGGGCCACATTACTGACAGAGACCAGATGTTATGATAAGTTCTCATAAACACTGGTCTATACACAAACCTATATAAGGCAACTATGGTGCCTGATCGACGCTGGTCTACTTTGTAATAAACCTATTTTTAAGCAATCAAGCCGGTGTCAGTGGAAGTTCCTTCATCATTTGCATATCATCGATGTCTGAGAAACAACACTGACAACACAGTGAGTCCCTCAGACTGTCACTTTCATTTTGGTAGCAGCCAAAGCCAAAAGTCATTTTTTGAAAAAGTGAAGGTCTTGTTTCAACATAAAGCAGTTTCTTCACAGAGAAGGTGAAGTACAGCAAGGCTTCCATCATTATAGCTTTGTTTTAAAATTATTACATTTAACCAAAAAAAGGGTAGCACTAATATCAACCACAATAATAAACAATGATTAGAATGATATAAATAGTGGTTTATTTGTAGAGCAGAATACCATAAAAGTTTAGTCAGAAATTCAGTTAATATTATGCACATCTACTACTCCTAACAAAAACATACAACACATTAAAAAAAGACAAAAAAAAAAATACAAGAACAGACAAATTAATTAAAAGTAAAGCATGTAGCTGTAATTTGAATGTTGAAATTGGACTTGTATGATAAATGGAGAAAATGATTGAAAATTTAGACAAATATTGGCTAGAATTGACCAGACACTTTTGCTATGATCAGTATAAAAAGAGCATTGCTCTGTTCTTTGGTGTGCCTTTGGAGCAGTGTTGGTTAGATGGAAAATCTAGTGGCGACTTTTGGAGTCAACTGGAGCTCTGTTGGTTTAAATGGCATGCACCAATGGGAGGATAACTGTGGGATCGGTGCTTAAACCACAGTTCCATCACACTTGTCCAGTCAAATGTTTGATCTTAGGTAAAGATCATCTATGTTAAGTATTGGATTGGTGCAACCAAAGGGAAACTTGCACACATAACTGTTTAAGAGTTGGAAAATAGGTGGCCCCTGGTCATTCATCTTTAAAGAATGTTATATTCATAAGCATAATTAACTTTACAACATGACAATGGTTTTAATGTTAATATTAATTCCAAATTCTTAAGGTACATGACTTATTAAAATCAACAACTCAAAATGATTACATTAATTCATTAAACTTTTAGCTTTAACAAGGGAAAAAATATATCTATGATTGCTCTGCAGAAGAATTAAAACCAGTTATTATTATATTTAAATTTCAGGGGTTAAAGAACGAGTTACTTTTTGAGATGAAAATGCCTCCCAACACGAGTAGAACTGAAATGTAAGTAAGATCTGAGCTCAGCTAATAGAAATGTTCATTAATTAATCCAAACATGTATATGCTTTAAAATGAATTTAGATTGATTAACTTAGAAGAAAAATTTCCATGAGTGGTTCAAGAGCAGAGTTCTTACTGCATAACAGTCCTTAAGATGTGAACATTATTTATACAGTAAATTAGCCACAGCTTGTCCAACTGATTTGTTTGTTAATGTCAGGCATCTTTTTATTTGGAAAATCTTGTCAACAGCAACCTGAGCAATACAGACACACAGACAGTTGAGCTGCAAACTCTCTGTGATGTAAGAGTGGAAAGATCTTGCCATTAGTTCTAGAGCTGAATGAGTTTTTTATACCTATATAATTTGTGGATGAGATTGAGCATCACTCTCACTCTTGAGTTGAGTCGCCCAAATCCAAAAAAAGGAAAGAAGGAAAGAGCTACAGAATCTCAGGAGAGATTTGAAAACGGCTCACACAGCAGATAGGTGGTTCAAAACAGAGCAGCACACACCTGCAGGGATTTCAATTTTATTAAAATCTATCACGTCAAAAAAAAAAAATGTTAAAAATAATAATAATTTAAATAAAAAAACATGATATAAATATTGTGTGTGTATTTAAATGAGAAAATAGGTAGAGAACATTATTTTACCAAAGTAAGAACAAAACCAGTGGCCTTGCTTGATGCTTTAGCTGTCTGAAAAGATAATTCAACTATAAGCTGTTGCTTGTGATGTTGTATAGTTTGCAGAGAATCTGGTGCTGTGCTACATTGCTTATCAAATTCAGTCTTGCGGCCACCAGCCAGCAACGCCCCACAGTTGCAGGGGGCAAGCTAGCAGGCGGATCGCCTTCCCCCAGTAGCCTGACCGCCTCATGTCATGGTCTCTTCAGCAGCTGGAGGTTTGTTAGCTCAGTGGAGAGAAATGCATAGACCTCCAAATATTCAAAAATATTGTCATGGATTTGTTGCTCAATTTGGGTAGCACATGTTTTTTGGCCCGGTAATTCTGAAATGAATCCAGTACCCTGGACTAAGAAATTCTGGGAATGGGTTTGTCCTGAAGAATGGATACCCACACCTGACTGTGTGCCCAGAATTTTTAAAAATGTCAGTATGCACATTAAAAAAAACGTCTGTGAATGTTACCTGGGTTTTTTTGTCAGTCAAAGAGCTGCCACTAGAAAGTTGCTGTCTGTTTGCTGGTACCACGTGACAGTTATATCAGTTTAAGTGACAGAAAATCCTCACTTTTTTAAAATTGATCACAAAATATTCTTTATATCGCTGCTTTTTGGAACATTAGCTGTAAAATACCAGGGAGTATACACAGAGCAAACTGGCAGCAATTCAAGCTGTTCAGGAACCTACACCAAGTCCTCAGTCAATGTCACTCTCCAATCATGCATTTCACCCTCTCTTGTACTCCTGACCATCTTCATTCTTCTCTCCCTACCCAATCTGTTTTGCATTCAACTCTTTCCTTCATTCACATGCTTCCTGTGACTCAACTGCGACCCTGTCTTTTTTCTTTTCTTCATCCCTTTCTGATCTCCCCTCCCTCATTTAGACATTATCACTCTTCCTCTGCCTCCTTCACTCCCAAGCATCTTCCTCTCCCTCTCTTCTCTTTTCTCTCAAACATACAGTATGCTTGCACAAATGAGGGAGTTACGTAGAGCATTTTGGATTCTTTTGCCATGAGCAGGTTAAACTGAGGGGTAAGGCTGTAGATTTCTATCTTCCTAGCATTCTGGACCATCCCATGCTGGACTGGTAAATGAAGGGTTATAACCAATCTCATAACATCACGGCATAGAAAGAATCATTCAGTGTGTATTTGAGGTGTAGACATTGCCTTTGGGTAGCTGGAGTCATTTTTAAATGGTCTTCCTGACACAAACCGACTTTCACTTCACTTTCTCCACAGATGTTAACCTCCTGCACACTGCATATCTTTTGTGAGTGTGGTGATAGTTACATATTTACTTGATTGAGGAAGTAGAAATGCTGGAAGGGAGGCTACACTTAGCAATCGCAAAGGACTCGGCCGAAGCAACTGCTTAACTTTGTCCAATTCCACTGTTTTCTAATATTATATTACTGTAGTACAAAAACCTCTCGGTTGTCTAGGCACAAAACACAACCCAAGTAACTCCAACTTCCCTGAGTCAATCCTTGATGGGGATAGGATGTTTCCTATCACTCTCAAAAACTCTGACAAAATTTGTCTATAGTGGTGGTTGAACCCAATATCCCAAAAATTATATTTCCAAACTTACTTACTGGTGATGCTCTGGTACTGATATATCTACCTCAACACTGCACCGTTTGAACTCTTGTTGACAGTCTAGTTTACTAGACGTTATTGCCATTTTCAATATCAATATCACAGTATATAGACATAAGGGTCCCTTAAATTTGAAAATATTTGTCTCAGTCTCTTTGATTACTTTGGGCTACTCTATCTTAAACTGCTTTCCCCTTTCTCTTTATTGCGAGGGAAATCTCCAGCATCAAAATATTTCCACTGAATGTCAATCAAATCAGTCACAGCTGCACTTTCATTACCAAATGCAACATGAAACACAAACATGGACAATGAGTCTGCAGAGCCAATGCAGGAACTGTGTGTACTCACAGAAAAATAATGGTTCTTAAATTGTTCCTCAAAAGGCACCAGGTAAAGGATCTCTTTATCTAGTGGATGGTTTTTACATACTTTATATTATTCTTTGTTGTATCAAAAGGTTGTTTTTTTTTTAATTGAATTAAATTAAATTAAATTAAATTAAATTAAATTAACATAGTAGTCTTTGTTTTAGGTAGTTGCCTACTATCTGACTGATAGTGGAATTGTAAACTAGCCAACACTAGGTAATTACAAAAATAATAAATAAAGGCCAAGAAAAACAGACCAAGATCTGATGTGGTTTACAGAGAAAATAAAACACCTAATTAAATAATAATACCAATCCCATCGACAATCTACAGGATACACAGAGACCACTATGCCTTTATACCCAAGTATCCCATTGTTGGCAGATAAAGCTAGATTAAGCTATAATAGAACTATTTTAAACTTATCTCAACGACAAATAATACATGGACAGAGGACGTGTTATGGACAGATCACTACTTTAATGTATATGCATGACAAAATATACATAACAGGCTTCTAGGTCGTAAACAATTCAAACTACAAGATTTTCAGAAATATGGCTGCTACTCCATGGGACCTTGTGTATCTTGGAAACTTTAAGAGATTGTTTAGTCAACTGTGTTGCTAAGCTGTTGACATTATGACATTATAGATCATCATGCACAAATCAGGAAAAGTAGAGTCAAAGCTAGACCTTCTCCTTGAGTTGACCAAGAACTTAAGAAAGCAATAGCTGAAAGGATTGATGCAAAAGCTTTAGCAGCCAGGTCCAAATTAGTTTCAGATGTTATGCTATATAGTAAATGCAAATACTTTGTGGTAAAGTTGAATTTCCAGAAAAAGATAGCATATTCTAAAACATCATTTGAGGGATAATTCAAATGAATCTGGGATACAGTAAAGGGTTTACTCAGTGGCTCAAAAAGTGTATGTCCTGTCAGTCCTAAGATAGATGGAAAGATCAACTAACACTAATGTGAAGAAGCTTCTAATGGTGGTTTATAAAACCAATGCTAACCTAATGATGATTTCACACAAGAAGAGAAGAGAAGAGGGCCAATATTACTGAGGTAAAGTTAAATGTAGAAAGCTGAAGAACTCTTTTTTATACATCAGTCTATACTCTTGCTTAACCAGGCAAGGTGTTTTGATAATTGAATACGAATCGAGAGATTGGTTATGTTAGACTGTTATGATTTTGTTTGACTGGGGAAAGTGTTGTATGTGTAACTGAACATTTAATCTGTGTGTGAACATCTTAGACAGAACTGCTTTACAGTGAAGACTCCATCAAAGCGGCATGATGCAACCTCAAGTTCAACCCCAGTCGTTTTTTATGGGACACAAGCAAAATGCTTTACAAGACATTGTCGGATTCAAGGTAACATGGGACTGGCCCAGGAAGAGACTGAAGAGCAGGGGTCAAAAGCTAAGAAAAAGTCTTTATGCAAATGAGGCGAAGTTTGCTCGGAAAAACCCACAAAACAAAGACAATACAGAGGTGGGCAAGTAGGTTCAGTGTTTACCTGTCGTGGATATATGTGCCTGGATTAAGGTGCTACAGTAATTAGCAGGGTGTTGTGTTAAAAAGTTTAATTTGTCTTTTTTTGAAAATTATGTTATATCATAAAATGGTGACCTAAAGGAGGGAAAATACATAATGATTGTTGAGCAAATTAGGGCATGATGAATGATCAGACCAAGATGGATTGTGCCTGTTTCTGTCTGTGCCTGTTTGTGCGGACAGTCGGCAGATAAAATCATGTAGATGGTGAAATGTACTGATTTTAGTCTTAAATCTTCAGAATTCCGTCACTGCCGGTGGTTCTTGTTATGATTTCTAAACCATGTGTGATATTTGCCATAGACATCAGCGACTGATGACATTACACATTTCTTTACCAAGGAACACGTCCAGGTGAATAAAAAGCTTTAGCTAAATGTAGCTTTGTTTCAAAAAATGCATTCATCTCTAATGCCCTCTGTACTGTATAATAGTCCCTTTTGCAGTCGCTCGGGATACTCTGCTGTAAAATACGACAGAAATTATGAGATGCAGCCCTTAATGCATGGGCTGTACATGCAGTCCAGGAGCCAACACAGCAACAAATCCACGCACAATAATTATGCTTGAAGAACAACAGCATATGAAAAGCCCATAAGCCATGATGAATAAAAACATTCTATATGTCAGGTCATCATCATGTTACATACAGACCGCAATTCCCCCCAGACAGGCCCTGATCCATAGGACATTAGGGGTCAAGTGAATAGTTTGAGACTATGACAATAATGTGAATCATATGCTATGGCCTTTGCAGTCACCAGGTCATGACCCATCTAAACGCCTATGGGAGATACGGAACTGACGTGTTAGACATCGCTTTACGATCATTATCAAAAAACACCAATGAGGGAATATCTCATCTTACGGAAGAATGTGGTTCATCTCTCTAGTAGAGTTCTAGAGCCTTAGAGAATTGATGCCAAGGCACAGTGAAGCTGTTCTGGAGGCTCACGATGGCCCAACAACTTCCTCAGACACTTCATGTTGCTTTCTCCTTTAATTTGTCTTCTTATATCATTCATTGCTTCTACCTGCACAACCTATAGGTTAGCATTCAAGATTCTCCTTGTGGAATTATATTCTCCTTGCACATACAAGACCTTTAAATTTTGTTTTGGAATTCTTGCCTGAAGTCCCTTATAGTGCCCACTCATTTTTAAAGGCCCCATCATAACTGTGACCGCAGATGTTGTCTATTTTGAGATATTTTCAAGGGCATCTCCACTTGTTGACTACATACCACACGCTTGAATGAATCACTCCTTGATTTTCACATTGTGTACATATCTTAAAACAAAGAAAAGCTGCTCAGAATGTGAAACATCTGTGGCTTCATCCATTAGTAGGGAACAGGTTTTGCTCTCTTGAATTTCTGTTAGGATGACAAAGCTTTGATTTACTTGTTCTGTGTTCTGTTCGAGAGTTCATTTTTGAGTTCCCTGCTATTACTTTATAGCATCGAGGTGTGAGTTTATTACACTCTCATACTTGCTGAACAACAAAACTCCATTATCCATTATCCATAAGAAATTTCACTGAATTTGGCTTGATGAGGTCTCATTGTCCCACCAAAAAGACTTGCCAGCTCTGCACCTGGGAGCAAGACACAATTTTCCTACTGCAGTATTAATCAGAGCTTTTATTAACCCTAATCTAACAACTGTTGAACCTAATAAATATTATACCCACCCTAAGTAATGATGGATAATTTTAAAGAATTAATACATTGTAATATGGCACTGATAATTGAATACTTTGTAACGGAAACAACTGGTAAATGTGTTACTATCTACCTTATCTATAGAAAGTCTGAGACAGAAAGTAGGATTATAAACAGGGTTAAAGCTTTACCCCAGGCTGGTTCTGAGGTTTCCCAGGGGTCTTTATTCGCTGTGTTGACCTCTCTGGCTAGAGTGAATTTTATATTCAGAACTAAGTTGTCCATATCAGAATCTTAAATTGTATGTTAGCAAACTTTCTACCAATGCATCATTAACAACTACCAGGATATTCTGGCTAATTTTAAATTCATTTTACCTTACAAAACTGCATGCAGTTTAAGGAATGGTTTTCCTTTTTTTAATATATAATGTTATACCACTGGGTCATTCTGCATGACTAAAGCATATTTAATGTAATAGCGTCATCGCCCTTTTGGTAAAAGGCCCACAAAAGCCATGTCATCAGAATTTGAAAAGGCTTTAGTTGAGATGAAAGATCCTAAATTCTTTAATGTGCAGAGCTATTAAAACTAGGGACAAAGTTCTGTTTTAAAACCTCATAAATGTTCCTATCACTGAATGACAGACAGTCTAACAAACGGTGACTGCAAAACTAACAGAAGTACCTAGAAACTGTGGGTAATGTTCTTCATAGATGATTGTGACCAATGGCCCAAATCATAAAGTGTGAGAAGCCCTTTGATCAAACACAATACTTGTAGTGTGTGTATGTGTGTGTGTGTGTGTGTGTGTGTGTGTGTGTGTGTGTGTGTGTTTGTGCCTTTGTGTGCCTGTGTGTGCATATAGACAGCCTTCAGTCATGTGTGTTTCCTTTGTCAGTCTCGCCTGGATTAAGGTGCTACAGTAATTAGCAGGGTGTTGTATTTGTGTGCTGTGAACAGTGGAGGCCAACAGCCTCTGTCTTCTCCTCTGAGATGCTTTGTGGGAACCTATCCCTCTTTCTTGATGTGTTGCTGTGCAGAAAGTGTTGAGATTGTGTTTACTAGTTTCCATGGAGGGTGAAAATAGCCTGTCGAGCTCCCATAGTATATAGCTCTATGTGTAGTGTTGATGCAAGAGAAGCAACATTCTTATTTGTCCATTTAAATGACAGTACTTTCAATCTTTAAGAAGATACTCAAAATCAAAGACAAGATAGCAGGCCATTAGTTTGAGCAGGGCTCTTAAGGAGTAATGGGAAGTGATGGCATCTCCTGCTGATGATGGACCAAGAAGGAAAGAGAGAAAGTCAAGACAACGAGGCAGACAGAGAGAAGTATCCAGCATACGGAAGTAGGTGTACTCTTGTTACTCTTGTTAACAAGCTGTCAGATCAAAGGTAAGCAGGACAAAGGCTCTTTCTATCCGAGCCTCCCTCCCGCCCACACTCACCTCTGCTCTTCCCCCTTTTTGACTTCCTCCCCTGCACATAGCCTGCACTTCATCACACTGTGAACTGTTTGACTGCTCTCGTGACTTGTACTGAATAAAGAAAGGGAGAGAATGAGTGGCCCCCATATTCATCTGAACGATGAAGGCTTTGAAAGTAATACTTCCTGACAATTTCTGAGAAGTAAATGTCTCCTTATTGTTCCTTATAGCTTATTGTTATGACTCTGAAGAGCTCGCCACCATCAGGTCACTGTACCACTGCCAGGGTGCTGGGCCTCAATGGGTTAAAGACACTGAAAGACATAACATTGAACTTTGTTGCTAACATTGATATGACCAGTGCCAAGATCTTGGTACTATTATGCATTTCATTTTTTTCTGAATGATTATGAACAGGATTCAAGCCGGGAAAGATGCATCCTTAAGGTTTCAGTCCTGGTTAATTTGATGACACCTGTGGTTGCCGTGGTAACAACGAGAGAACAGCTTTAAATACGGCCCGCACCTTTTAGGCAGCTACGTTGTCCATCACCGTGACAAATGCATTATCTTTCCTGCGATTGTTTCGCTATGAAATCACATCATGCTTCTCTGGTTCAACACTTTTAATGTGAAGCAAAAGCAGTAGGAACAAAGAAAACATTGGATTAGAATTAGCAGTGAATTAATAAAGCTCTGAGATGGCAATAGTAGGATAAAAAAAAAGTGATATATCCATATTGATGTTTATTTTCATATTCATATTCATATGTGTGTGTGTGTACAGGTCACTTACTAAAAGCATGAAAGCATCGTGCATCGTCTTTCTCTGGCTGATAGATTCAGCTGGCTCTTTCCCCAATGCCAGTTGCCTTAGCAACCAAGGTTGTGGGACAGACCCTATGTATGTGGAAGGAGGTATGATAAGGTAGATAATAAACAGCCATAACAAACAACGTGTGTCTCGGTGTCTCACGGTCAATTAGTTACAGAAGTATTGAGATATACAACCTGAGTTGGGTAAATGTGGTTTAAAATGTTTAAGGATGTCAATAGACTCTTCACACATGTATGGATATGATGTTATTCCATGAAGAATAATCTCAGTTGAATAACTTGAATTAACCTGAATTAAATAACCCGAATAACCTTAATATACAGGCAGTTAGGTAGATAGGTAAATATTATGGATTATCGTCAAGTCCAGATGAGAGTCTGTGGAATAAAATCGAAATTAGTTGCAGAGTAAAATTCTTCAATTTTACCAGGTGCCTTGGGGTTTTCCATCCCTAGGAAACATGCAGAGAAAAGAGGTTAGGTGCTAGCTGCAAGATGTCCAGAATTCAAAGTAACAGCTTCTTATTTTCATGTTATTGCTTGTTAGTTTTCTCTCTAGTGTAATCCCCTGAATAGAAACTCAACAAACACTTGCCACATTGAAGGGTTGTGCATGTGTGTGTGTGTGTGTGTGTGTGTGTGTGTGTGTGTGTGTGTGCTTGTAAGGCTATACATTGTGAGGAAAGGTCTGAGTTTTAAACCATTGGACTGAGGACATTTTTGCTGATCCTCACTTTCTGACACACCTTAAAAGAGGGTTAAGACATTTTTTAGAGTTCAGGTTAGAATTAGGTTAGGTCAGGGTTAAGCGCTGGGGAATATTATGTATTATGTCAATGAGTTTCCTCACACATGAAAGCACAAATGCGCACTTGTGTGTGTGTGTGTGTATGTGTGTATGTGTGTGTATGCGTGTATGTGTGTATGTGTGTGTGTGTATGTCTGTTTCTGTGTGTATCTTTTTTTTTGGGGGGGGGGGGGGGTAGGGCTCCAGAGTACCGACAGTGACAGACATTCAGGTAGAGGAGGCTGCCAGCTCCACTTTATACTCAAAGCAGATGTGAGAGGCAGCTTGTTCCTCTTGATTAATGTCCTGTAGCACTTTCCAACTGAGGACTTCAAATAGAGGTTTGATGTATATAATAAGCAACCATTCACCGTCTGGAAGAATTTTTAAAAAGCGTAGCGAGGCTAGCAGCTGGAGGGAGCAAAGCTGCCTTCTAGGCTATCAGCTCTGATTGTTTGTGCTGCTAGGTTAACGATGGTCCTCACAGAAAAGAGGAACAAGGTTTTTTGTTTTTTTCTTTGTCTGTCTGCCTGTCTGGTTGTGTTTGTTATGTTTTTTTGCAATGATTGAATGGAATGACTTGTAAGATTTTCCCTCATGTAAATACCGGTTAAAATTAGAGATCACCCGAATATGTAGCTCATATCAGAAGCATTCAAAGGGCATACCAAAAACCACTATCTTATTGACAAGTCCACCACAGCGAGGCTTTTATTGCTATTGATCAGTGGACACTAACATATTCAGTCAAAAGAATGAGAGTGGTAACAAGGCTAAGTGACTCTTCTGTAAGGCCACAATGCACATTGTAAAGAAAACTAAATTTCAAGACTGACAATTGTTTATGACGAAAGTTCATTTTTGATCCTTAGCAGTTTTAGTGATGTATTTTAAACATAAAAGTGTTAGGGGTTCTAGTGATTGTCATGCTAACATGCTTAAAATGACAACAGGCCCTCTTAATATGTGTGTTTTTGTCTTAACCTGTGTTCTCATTGTATCAGGACTAACTACTAAATGGAACTTTGAGTTGAAATTATTTTGTAGATTCATTACTAAAACTGTGAGTACACACAAAGACACAAATATGAATCTGGACTTTTTTTTTTGTCAGATTTATAAAGCTGTGTGTACACCTGTTTCTGGGTGCACATGCATGTTTCCTGTTTCCATTCCCATATTTAGATATGGCCTTAACTGGTTGTTTGAATATTGATACTTGTGCCGGCTCCACCACCTATTAGACCTGTCAATGAAAGCAGTACAACAGCTGTCACCACGCACAACCTTTAAACATGAATGTTGATACTTATAGCACCTGTACCATTAATTTATCACACATAAATGTAAACTATCATCCCATTATGTTCCAATCATGCTTATTAAACATCAGAATAATGATTACTTACCATTTTATAGTGTTCTTATGGAAACACTCAACCACTTCACAGTTGAGGAGAAAATCAAGAGATAATTGACAAGAAAATAATGGCTTGAATTGAACAAAAGGAATGATAGCGTCCATAACTCATAAACAGAAATTAATGAACCTTTGATGGGAAATTTACAGATTGCTGTATAGATTTAATAATCAAACAATCAGGGAAATTGGCTAAAAACCCAAACAATGTTGTACTATAAGATTACGCCTCACATATTTGATTCCCTCCTCATCCTTTAAGGCACAGCTGGCTCTAGAAGCTGGGGCCTGAATTACGCATGAGTTGCAAACATTCCCATTGCAGTTTTTTTTATAACAACCAGCATATGTATGGGCAAATGGAGGATGCATGTTTTATTTGGAAATGCAGCATCTATACATTTGACCCTAGTTGTCCTGGTGTGTGATCACCTGAACCCAATTGCACATGTTATACAATATTTCATCCCAATTGCATTGAACACACTGTGTTACATGCTTATTTATAGAATCTTATGTAAACCATTGTCACCATCTCAGTTTAGGGTTTTAGCACATTTGTTGTATTACAGGTTTTTGTTCATAGACATACTACTAGAGATAGACATACTAATGTCTAGTAGGTAATTTCCATGATCACCATTTTAAATTAGTATGTTAGCATGCAACCATTTAACAGTTACTAACTATCACTAAACACAGAGTACAACTAAGGCTTGTGGGAATGATTTGCAGGCATTTAGTCATAAATTATTATTAGCATGGGATAAATGTAAATTTTGACCTTTTGGCAAATTTTGTGGTAGATGAAAGGATTACCAAAGATATTGTCTTCCAACAATGGCAGGACATGACTGTATAAAAGTTTTTATGGCAGTCCATTAGTTGTCAAGACACTTTCATTAAATCACCAAATGTTAACTCAGTGGTGGTGCTAAATGAAATGTCAGGGGTTTACCAAAGTCAGTAGGATACACCATCTGGAGACAATGTTTATCTGTACAATATATCATGGTAATCTGTTCAATAATTGTTATAGCAATATTATAATCTGTGGTGCGCAACTGAGATTGCCCTCCTTAGATCCATGCTGCTAACAGAACTAAAAAGAAAACTAAGGTCAAACAAGGCAGTGACCTGATAGAATTTATGTGCAGCTGTTCATTTGCCAGTAAAAAGTTGGAGAAATCAGTGAAAGAGCTGTGATAAATGTGTTCGTTGTGATTTATATCCCAGACAAGGGTATGAATTTTGACCTGTACATGATGATCCAGATGCCTCAGTCCTTTTTAAACACACTAATGTTCATCTGCAGCCCACTCATGCTGTTTACGCTTCCTAACCAGAAGCTGGGATCATGATTCACCAACTACTTCTCTCATAACCATCAGAAAATATGCAGATTACTGTTTTGAAACCCAAAGCATAAGGGTCACTATATTCCAAATTAAACGGTTTCCCTACGTACCTCCCCACCGCAGAGCAGTGCTACCACATCCTTATTATGGCCTGGTGAAAGATCAAGACACAACTCACCACTCATTAAAGCTGTGACATCCCACAGTGTTCTTTAGGGATTGCCAAGCTCACTCTTTTTGATGTCAACAGTTGGAAAATTTTTAAAACAGCATCTTTTTAGGAGTTTAAAAAGCCATCTTGCTTTTAAATTGGTGCCTACACATTTGTGGCACAGTCGAACTGGGTTTTTTCTTTCTGAAGCAACTACGGTCACAACATATTCCAGTCTGCAGGAGACAGATATAGATGTTCAACTTTAGTTCAGTATACTATCTGCTTGTAAGTGTTTAATGAATTTTGCAGGGGAGGATCAGTTTACTCATCACTAACGGTAATACTTAGCCGATTTTATAATGTCTTCTGCAGCTCTGGACGAACTTTGTATAATTTGTAACTTAATGCTTTTGATGTCAAAGCAATTTTATTTGAGTTACCTTGGCTTGGGCTTCAAGATTAGTTTTAATTGTAATTTGGAAAGTCTGCATATATAAAATACAAAAAGAAATACAAAATACAAAAAATGATTGAATCTCACCACAGGAAATTTAGAATCCAGTGTTTTTGGAGCTTGACCCATCTTCAAAGTTCCAATACTAAATAACTGAACTACTCCTTAAATTTGGTCTGTGCCCAAAGGTGATGTCTTCATCCTTCATTCCCTCAATGTAATCGTGGAACTGAATCACCACCTCTTTAAAACAGTTTAAACATAAACTTTATATCAGGCTGTAAATATATATACTTTATATTGGGATTCAAAAGTTTTGACCAGTGTAAACTGAAACAGACACTAGTGGTGTATGACATACATCATGTACCTAGGTACCTATGTATTGTTTTCTATGTAGCCCTCAAGACGTGGCAATCGTATGTTTGCACATCAAAACATGCTACTGTCCTATTTCCCTGCATCCACACATGCCAACACTTCAGAAAAGCAGCAATTTCATTACATTTTTTTCACTCATCTGCTATAAAAAACATGACCAGGAATAAGTATGTTCTCATTTCTAGATGCATTTTTGATAAGGGATTGCTGTTAGCGCTAATCTCATTAAGAAATACTACATTACACTACAATAACAGCCAAACTTTGTTTCACCATCTGAATGCTTTTTAATGTGATCGTGCAGCAGTTTGAAATGCTGGGTTTGCATTAGATACAACTCTCTACAGCTCTCACAACACTTAAGAATGAACAGTAAACATCCATCCATTAGCCATACTGCTTATCCTTTTGAGGGTTGCAGTGGGCTAGATCCAGTCCCGGCTGACATCGGGTGCTGGGTACACCCTGGTCAGGCCAACAGTCTATCACAAGGCCCACACATGGAGACACACAACCACCGGGACGAAACCCACACGGAAGGGCCCGGGCCGAACTGGAGCTCAAACCCAGAACAATTTATGCTGCCCTGAACAGTAAACAGTGGGGCTGATATTGCTTATGTTAAAAAAAAAAAAGAATTACATACAGTACATGCATTTTTTTCTGTCAGTCTTTTGTACATGTGAAGGCAATTTTAATCAATTTGAAAATAAACACAACTAAAGAGAGTCATTACATAACGTAAATACATTGACTGGCTATTGCAGAAAAATTGCAGATTAATGATACCATCAAAACAGGGTTTGACTTCATAAAAAGCTTAAGGATTGTTGTATCATACAGTTTTGGAAAGGTGTTGGACCAGAGAAAAAAAATTCATCATATTATAAGGAAACATTTTAAATTAGTTTCATTTTGCAACTTTAACAAAAAGAGGAAATCAAACCCTCAAAATTTTAAAGAATTCTTGGAAACTGATTTTCACAAATGCATTTAGGTCCCAGTGTCACAACATGCAGACGAGAGCAGGTATCAAAATGTTTGCTTGGCTCTCTCCATCCAATCGGATCAACAAGACTACCGTTAAATGTACATATAGCATCCCACCAGGCATAGCTGCTGAGGTCATGTAAGTATGCACAACCTCATCATGCTCCATAGGGAAGCAGATTGATTACAATGTCTGAGGAAATCAGGACATGTTGGAATGGAGAGGGTGGAGGATGATCTTGCACCACACACATCTAGGTGACATTGGGGATAAAGGGCTCTGTAATAGCTGCTGTAAAGTACCCCCCCCGAACACTGAAAGGCCTCCCCAGCTCCATCCACCCACTTTCTCCCCTCAGGACAGTGATACGGATCAGACGGTGTCATCAGTGGAGGTGGAGGGTGTCTTAGAGGAAAAAGCAGCAGTTCATTTATCACCCTGATGCAACTCTAATGAAGTGACAATGCATTAACACATTAACTAAGGGTGGCATGGGGACAAGAGAATGTGATGAGAGGAAAGGAGAACTAATAAGGAGGTCTCATTTTCCCAGAGTAAATGTGATGGTATACTTATGGAGTCCAGCTTGCTCTGAATAGAAATTCAAGCACGTTGATGCATACTAATACGTATTTATACAGTGTGCATAGTGACTGTAGTAATGTACTCTCAAAGTTCCCTTAAACCTAGAGAAACCAAAAATAACAGACAGCACAATGAACAATAGTATTCCATTTCCATTTGCAGGTGATATTTTGCAAGGGGGAGAGTCTGATGAAGGTATCAGCTAGCTCTTTCGCTTCTTGGGTGTTATAGACATTTGGGCTCTGTTTTTCTTCAGGCGCTGTATAAAGGACCCAAAAGCAGTCTCAAAGGCTGGCTGATTGCAGTAAAGGATCTTTAATGGAAATAAATAAGGCATACATGTACACAGGTGGATAATGAGCCAGACAGGTAGTCTAGCTGGCAGGCAAGCAGGTAGATGCAGAACAGGATTAAAAAAAAACAGATAATCCAAACATAGGTAGCAAATCCATTGAGAAACATCAGGAAACAGACACAGACAAAGAACAATGGCAGGTATATATGTAGACTGAGATAATGGAGCAGTTGGGTTTAGGTGTGTGAGTGGGTGGGGAAGCACAGGTGAGCAGATGGAAATGAGAAAAGGTCTGGGGACATCTTGTGGACGGATGGAGAATGGCAGGTCTGACAGGGATGAAGGAAGAAATAAAGGCTGGATTAAGGGAACCAAGGGGAACAGAGAGAGCAGATCATGACAGGTGCAATGCCAGCACTAGGAAAAATGTAACTGTCCGTGGGCACAAGTCTATGTTGCTTTGCACTTGTAATTTCCTGGTGCTGAACAAACACATTAGCACCTTGTCGCTTAAACTATGTTTATGCTGATTGGGTGGTGCAGTAAAACTGTGATGTTCATTTTGGTACAAAATTGCATTTGCATTAAAACTGAGTCGGATCAACCTTATTTCACATGCAGCTGCAGGTTAATTTTCATGGCTTTACTTGGCAGAGGCACACAGACCTCTCTAAGATCAAAACACATCTTCCAGATACGGCACATGTGGCCCTTTTTCTGATGCTACACTTTTTTCAGTCTATTGCAAAGTGATGTACAGTATGCATCAAAATGAGATGCATATATCAATCTGAGTGAGATTACCAATAATATCACCCATGAATGTAGTCTGGTGACTAGAAGTTCTGCAGAAACGCCAGTACTGCTGTTCTCTATAATGACCGAGCCGTCCAAAACAACTTTTAGGTTGTCAGAACTTTTCTGTGTAATTGATTAAACGCCTCAATTCATCACACAACAGCAGAAACGTGTTTCATCTACAGTCTCTGATTTGAGAGCAGGGCTGTGCATAATTTTACACATGGATGACACAGCAGCATGACTTCGTAAATTATTTAAATCTCCAGAAACAGCAAAAAAAGTGGCCAGGATCTAAGAGTAAATATTGTTCCATATTCTTCTAAATATCATACTGGAGAGCTTTTACCGACAGACTCCAAATCATACAATAAAATAATCTGGAGTAACACAGCTGTCCTCAGGACGAATCCTGAGCTCCATCACATCTGTCAGGACATTTTTTAAAAGCAAAAGTCAGAACTTTTAGTCAACTCAATTATTTTCTGTCATGTGAAAAAGGTTATTACAATTAATTTTCTGTTTTGCTTCTGCCAATCATTTTTATAAATATTTTCAGTAATGGCTTGTACCAGAAGAAGCATATCCATAAGACAAGTATTGATACAAAATGACCCTTCACCACAAACACATACAACATGGAAAATTTTAAAACAAGTTCTCACCAGCCAAGGACTGTTTGATCTGAACCAATCAGTTCCTGCAATTATCTTTGAACCAATACCAGAACTGAATCGAACCGCTAATAAAAGACTTGATCTGATCAGGGGTGGTCTGGCAACAAAAATTATCCTGGGAATTGCAGTCAAATGGACAAATTTTACACCAAATATAAACTGGCACAACATATTTGTCACTCAACAAATTATTTATCTAAATAAATTTGTGTTAGGTTAATGTGTAAAATGAGGAAACTAATTCTCCAGGGTTTTCCTCCCTATGTTTGTTTGTGCAGAAAGTTGAATTCATGTAATGATCAGATGACACCAAATATTCCCACTACATCTTCATACAAGGCACATTATATTATTCACAGCAAGACTAAATTCACATAAGGAAACCTACACAGTGTAAAACAGCATATCAGATTTACAACTGTTTTTGTCTGTGATTCCCTTTCTGAAGAGTAGAGTGTAAATCCTCCCATGAATGGAGAGAACATTACAGGCAAGTAAAGATACGTGAAAGGTGCCCACAGATCTCCCAGCATGTGGCTCAGATGGCTGCTTGGTTATCCATCGTGGATGACGGACTCTTCCTGTCCATTTAGTTTTTTCTGGTTTAGGTCACGATCAAACACAACCACACACCAACAATGTTTTCATACTTGTCAGACCTATAAAGAGCCATTTTCTGAAACCAGAAAAAACAGCTGTTCCCTTTTTTCATTCTGCTCAGAACCAGCTCCATGGCATTGGCTTAAACTCACACCTCTGCATAATCCTGCATACTTTAGTGCAGCGGTTGCACAGTGATTTCAGATATGCAGAGTAAAAGGACCACAGAGCTCAAATAATTTGCCTGTAACTTAATTTTCATGACTATTCCAGTTGCTGCAATACCAATGTGTGGTACATCAGCTGCCTGTTAATGTTACCACTGAAAGCATATTTGGAGATATGTGTACTATAATTCTACATGATGTGCGGGGTTTTTCTTTTCATTTAGAACTTCAGGCCATTCAAGGAGATTAACCTTTTCTCCCTGTCAGAGACCTCAGCTCCTCCCCTTGCCCTTAAAGGGGTTGGGAGGAGCTCATGTGATTGGTCCTTACAGAAACTCACCCTGATTCCTCCTGCTGATTCAGTATTCCTCCTACCACTAATGTCATCAGCCCCTCTTCTACTCATTGTGCTTCTTGTGGCTGCATCTGCACTCCATCTCAGGAAAATGGAGCCCTCTTTGTCTCTTCTCAAGTCTTTGCTGATTTGTTAAAGCATCACTTTGAGGCAAAGGCATGGCCAGGGGGATGGATTATGTAAATTACATTGCATAAGTTTACAGTACTAAAAATAGTCAAAGAACATTTTGCATCCCTGTAGGACATTGAAATCATACTCTATGTTAGACATAATTACCTGTTAACCCATCATATTACTAACTTTATGTCTGTTTAATTCACTCTACCAACTGGTACTTAACAATTACATTCAACTTTTGCTAAAATTGTTAACTGTGTATGAATTCAGAAAAGAAATAAAGCCATGAACCTGTGAAAAACAACTGGATCAAATCAACAGCAGTGAAGAAAGCAGTGCATCGGACACTGTGGCAGGATGGACTGAGGATGGAGGGTCATTGTATTAGTCCTGGGGATTCTATAATGACCCTTCATCCTCAGTCCTCACTACCAGGACCGATCTAATGGACTACTGTAGGCATGCTTTTTGAAGAAAGAATATGCCAGTGTGAAAACTGACCACTATTAAAAACAAAGTTGACAGAAAAACTAAAAGAAAAGAGGAGAACAGGAGTGTTACTGAACCAGAATAATTGGTGGAAGAGAAAGAGAATGAGGTGGACCTATATATTTTCAGCATGATAAAAAATACAGATTCTGGACCTATGTGTAGCGATTTTTATTATTAGTCTCTCTCTCTCTCTCTCTCTCTCTCTCTCTCTCTTTCAGTGTGTGTGTGTGTGTGTGTGTGTGTGTGTGTGTGTGTGTGTATGTGTGTATGTGTGTATGTGTGTGTGTGTGTGTGTGTGTGTGTGTGTGTGTGTGTGTGTGTGTGTGTGTGTGAGTGGTGGAAGGAGTATTCATATTCTTAGTAAAAGTAACAGTACCACACTGTTAAAAAAAAACTATATTACAAGTTTCTTGATTCAAAATTTTACTTCAGCAGAGTTTCAGTAGTATTAGAAACAGACTGTGCTCAGTGCACAAAACCATCAGTAGTCATGCATATTTCAGGTTGTTCTGATGGCATAAGATATTTTAAAGAAAAATTGTTAAGGTCAATGTTTTGGTTCCAGTCCATTCATGTTCAATTCAGAGCCTCTCTTCTGATTTACTGACTATCCTCAAATAAAATATAGGTGTGACTCAGATGGTCAATGGCTGGTCCACTGATTGGGTTTGATCTGACTCCTCCTGTCTGTGTGCTAAAGTGTCCTTGGGCAAGATACTGAACCCAAAATTCCCTGACTTGTAAACTGCGTCTGCCAAATGAGTAAATGTAAATGTAAAATATGGGACCTTTAAATGAGTCTGACCTAATTTACACTGGAAACTTATTTACTTAATCAAGCCTGGTTGCAGTTTGGTTACGTTTCCAGGCTTGGCTTCACCTCATCTCTTTAAGGTATTTAAAGACTAACTTAACAACAGGCTGAAAGGTAGTGTTGTGCAGCCCTCTCTGGTTTAAAGCTTCGAGCCTCTTTGACCTCTGACCAGACCCAGTAGATTGTGTGTGGTCAGCCCAAAAGGGCGGAGTTGAGTGGAGTTCACAAGTTGACAATTATTAGATTAAAATTGGCTTCATGACAGATCTTAATCTCGATATAGTTGTAACTCTAAACCCTTTTATCCGTTGTAGAGTAAAAAACTAGTGAAACTAAAAGCTGTCACTAGATTTGCGGAACTTTTTCTTCTTTTCTGTCTCCATCATAGGAAGATGTTGTCTACATGTCTAATCCCAACTATAAAGGTCTTATTGGCTCTGTTGTTTTTCTAAACGGGGTAAAAAGCAGTCACTACATTGTGTCACTACACCAGACCTCTGGAACCGGGTCTCCTGAAGCCCTAGTTCATTTACCTTGTTATATGTAGGAATTAAATTGTTGCAGTCCATTTTCTAATACAATATGTTTTATTTTTGTCTTGTTTGTTTGGTTGTTTTTTGTAATTTAATCAGTGTTCTGACTGCTCAAGCTTCAGTTTGCCCAACATACCAGTTTTAATAGGTAAATTTCTGTGGTTCATAGATACACTGCTCTACTTTAAAGCAATGGTTTGTTTTTCTGACACAGCCTGGTAGAAGTATATATAAATTTTATGATATTTCTTGCCCCACCATCGAAAGGCTTGGAGAATCAGTTTCAGACAGAGTCTCACAGTAAAAGCTTCATGCCCATGTGAATCCTGAGCTGCGAGTCCAGGTGGAATAACCTGTGGTGCTGCTGATGAGTAAGATGCCTCCCACCTGTCTGCAAATGACTATCACTCTGACCCTGTGGGGGAGTGTGGGAGACCCAACAGCTTACCAAACACAGGTTGTGGGTGATCCTGTGGTACAGTAGGAGAAAAATCCCTATTCTGTCTGCCTAGTTGTGAAAAGTTATTCATTTCGTACAATGCCATGAAAAGAAACCACATCCACTGGAAAAACCTCATCATACCCCAGTTGAACATACAATCACTTCTGTATCAGCAAGAAGAATGTAAAGATCAAGTCTAATAATGCAAAATAGTGGTTGGAACAACAGGGCTGGAGATGGTAGTCATCCTAGATGCTTTCCTAGCTAATGTGCAGTGTTAATGTCCATCTGCAGTGGATGTTTGAGGGATTAAAGGGTGGAAATAATGTTCTTGAGAACTCTGTGCTCTTGAGGAAAAGGAATGAAGAGTTTGCAATTAACATGATCTCTGCCCCAACCTTGCCACTGGTATTCTCTCAATTTCTGTCTCTTTAAGCATCAAGGGGAAGAAAAGGAGATAGGTTCTGGGCTCTGTAGTTCCATAGGTTCCATAGGTAGAAATACCTGCAGAAAGCAACAAAGGAGAGATGAGAGAGACAAGAAAGCCCAAACCTGTGGGAAAGCGAAGAAGCAAAGCTTGATGCATCATGGGAGGTCCCCCGGTAGTCTAGGCCAATAGCAGCATAAGTAGGGGATGGCTCAAGCTAGTGCTGAGCCAGTTCTAACCATAAACTATATCAAAGAGGAAGGATTTAAGCCGACTCTTAAATGTGGAGAGGGCGTCTGCTTCCTGGACCCAAAATGGAAGATGGTTCCACAGCAGAGGAGCTTGATAACTGAAAGCTCTGCCCCCATTCTGCTAGTGGAGACTCTAGGAACCACTAGTGGACCTGTAGTCTGGGAGAGAAGTGTTCTAGTGAGGTAATAGCATACCATAAACTAGTGGTGAAAGAAAAAGGAACACTGCAAATTGATTAACACCAAATTTTCCCTTTGCTGTGGAGTCTTAGTTCTTTTTAAAGATAACTGTTGTATGCTGTTTTACTGATTTGCTTGTTTTGGCTTCCTTTCTAATGCGAGTTGACAAACTAGCAAGTCTTCTGAAAAGTAGCATACTAACACATCTGTATGTCACAAGCCAGCAAAAGACATTCAGCCATCATTAACTTTATGATTAAACCTGTACTTTTCCTATCTTAATCATAATGTATGTACCAGGAGTAAGTATTGTAGAAAAGAATTTTAAAGATATTGATTCAACAAAAAATAACATTGAAGTGCAGCCCCCTTAGACATTTCATTGGTACCACTGTAATTGCACTGTGATGTGGGGGGTTCCAGCAAAAAAGCTCAAGATTATCCAGCAAAAAAGTTTAAACTGCCTCCATTTTCCAAAACACAATGGCATAACTCTAAAATGTCTGTTGCCGTGAGAAGTTCCCCGAGTTGTAAAATCATTCATCACAAGCAGACCGCTGAATCGACTCGTAAAACATCAGGCCATTATTGTCATGCTTTAATGCAGAGCTTAGCATTCAACACATCAGTTTCATTCTGCCACGGCTTGGGATTCATTTGGAATTCAGTCACAGTTTCATATTAAGGCAGCGGCAAGATTGGAGGAACATGAGAGAGAAAAAGAGTATGACAGTAGAGGCCTTCAAGGCAAAGCAGCAATGGTGGTTATGGCTGTAATTTCTGCCATACACCCAGGGTACATCAGCAGCAGGAGCACATTAGAATAAAGAATCGTGTTTCTTTTGTATTTTCAAGCAGAACTGCCTTGAGTTCAACTCACAGGTCAGACATGTCCAAGAGAATAAGGGAGCACTAAAGGAAGGCAGACTGAATAAAAGCACACGGACAAACAGACAAATACATTCAAATGACACACTGACATGATGGCACTTCAAACACTTCTCTCATATTCATTGTAATGATTTGTTCATTCCTGGTTTTCAGCACTTATCTTCACCCTGGAATATCCATACAGATCCCTACAGTGGCGGCTCTTATAAGTGTCCTACTTCTTCAACACTGAGTTGCAGCTTCCCTGTAGGGTTCCCACAATAAGCATGCAGCACCCTCCACCTCCTCCAACTCTGCACAGACCACATAAAATCCAACATGCTGTTCTCTTTCTCGCTGCAGTGTCAAAAAGTTGCTCACTACTCTATCTGGATACACTGAGGAGTCCCAAAGCAGCTTTTAAACTGTCTCACTGAATTTCATTTCATACAGATACTGCACAGGATAGATAAATCAGAATCTATTGCACAGGCTTTCAGATATTTAGTCAAAGATCTACTAAACATGATCAACACTATGCCACAACACATGGAAATATTAAACACAATGTAGACTACAGTTAAGAAGACATCCTCTCATAAACACCTCTTTAAGATGCAATATATTGCACATAAATTACAGATTACATCAGCAACCAGCTTGAAATGACTTCTGGTTAACAATATCCTGTTTGCAGCATGCTGAGACCAAAACTGTCACTAATGTATGCTATTCTTACTTGCTCTGTTGTCTGATACCAGAAACAGAAAAACATTTAAATGTAATATGTGTACTACACTATGAATTCTGCCACATCATAAAACAGTAAAGGCCATCACAGAGAGCAGAAAGGGACTTAATGGAGGTTTCACACATCTTAATTTTGCATGTGGACAGAAAGCAGAACCACAGTGATGTATATAAAATTTCTTGAATTAAATTAGCCTATGGAGGCTTCTCATTTGATATCAGCTTCACACATTGCCTGTTACTGTATTTCATTATCCTGCAGGGGCAGCAGTGTAAGCTGAGGTACTGTACACACTGGGTTGCAGACATTTTTGGCTATATATCACACTGTTTTGAATTATTGTTGCCTGCTGTACCAATAGAGTAGCTCTATTCCACTTTACAGTGTGTGGATTAAAATTGTTTAATGCAAATGGAAACCTCAGAATTCAGACATTTATTGTACCTAAACCATGTCCGTGGTTACATATGTCATCATATATCATTACTAACTGCTTCCTCTCAGCACTTCATCACCATAGTACATCACTGTATGCAAGCAGAGCCAATATGGGTTTATAAGATGCTTGTTTTACATCTATTCCAGCAAAAATTTTCTGGTTGACCACATCTCAATACTGCATTGTTTCTGTATGGTGTGTGCCACTGCACAACTATGACTTAGTACAGTTCAGCACCTTACACAGTCTCTGTCCAAGGTGCTTACCCTGGCATAGCACCACAACGCAAATCCCTCTGGTTATAGAGGATATAATCTCTATATTAAACTCATGTATTTACGTGTATGAAATTAGTTATCAGTAAATATTTATATAATTAAAGTTGCACTGTTTGCCACACCTTCCAGCAAACAGTCTCCTGGAAGTCTCCAACATGCCTCGATAAGCAGTTCTGGAGTCAAGTAATTGGTTTAGTTATAACATGTGGCCTAAATATCAGGTTATTTTATCTACGAATGTTGATATAACCAATCGCACAGATGTTGTCATTAACAGATATTTATACTTTTTATAAGAAGACTCAGGATTAAAAAATAATGATTTGCAGCAGTGCAGCAGCTTTAACTAACTACTGATGAAGTGACTGTGTAAGTAATTATAAGATGTCCATTAAATTTTGTCTTGGCAGGAGTTTCCTTTTTTTTTTAGATTTCTTTTTCCTTCAACTCTAGTAAAGGCTATACTCACAACGCAATTAGTTGGTATACTTTACAAAAAAATGATGAGTTTCTTAAGAGCAAGAAATAGAATAAAATTACTCATAAATGGCTTAGATATGTTTGTAGCATCTGTCTTGTGGATTTATAACTGTTTTGTTTTGTTTTCTTGTCATTTTTGTAAAGAAATAAATTTCCACAATGCTGACAGACACCAATCAAATCACAAGACAACAGCTGTACTGCATTATCACAGAAAAATTCACAAAGAAGTTATGAGTGTGCATCATGTCGCAGCATGAGCACATATCAAAGCAAAGCTGGATCGCTACTGCGAAAATAAAGGTTTAAGCTCTGGATAAAGGGAAGTCAGTCATCAAACCATCTCCAAATCTTCCCTGCAAGCAGCATTTACTATTTCCAAGACACGCGACTGGCTACAGGTGTGAATGCATTACTCTTTTTCTCTGATGGTGCAGACGCACGCTGGCAGTTTCCCCAGCAATGTCAAATATTTTCCCTGACTGTTGGATCATATTACAGAATGCTAAATATAGCATATATTTAGAGTCAGTCACAATCTGGAGCAACCATACAACAGAGAAATGCAATAGCACAGTAGCTGTCAATGTAAAGACAGCAAAATCTAATGCAGTAACACATAATCACAGCTACAGGCCATTAGTAAAAATGAAAAAAGTTTCCATTTTACATGTAGCCTGGACATTTTAATGGCTTTTGGTTTTTTATTTCCCAACAAACTGGTGATTGTTTCACAGCAGCCATCACAATCTGAGTGAATGTAGGAAGGATAGGAAGCATCTCTCTCTCCCTTACCCCCATATTGGAAGCAGTATATTTTTCAAGCATCAACCTATAGGTGTTGGATGTTGGTGGCTGGATTTGTGGGTTTGGCCTGGAGAGTGGCTGCTGCTGTGTCCACACTTTGGTTTCAGAGACTAGCGAGGGAATCTCTTTTTAACTTTTGCGTTATGCTCCTAACCACTAGATGGGGACAAAATAGGGTCTAGTTAGTCCTCATTTTTTGCTGTATTTCTTGTTGATTCACAAGTTGCTTCACTTTTGGTTGGTAGTCTTTCTTTCTGTGTCAGCTTACAATATGGACTATGAAATTCCCAGATTAAAGAGCACACTTACCCTGCTAATCAGGACTAGCGCTCCCCAGTTCCCTGGTGTAACCCTGCTATACTTCTACTTAAAAGTGCCCTGTGGAGTTTCCTTGTTAACAAACAGACAAAAATTATGTCTGAGCTGTAAAAAAATGCATTGAATGCATTTCCATCCTCATAAAACTATTGCAGAAGTGTTTTAAATCCAACAATGTTTATATCCCTGTTGATTTGCTAACAGTCTTCTTCTCCTTGTCCTCGCTGGTGCATTGAAGCATATTTATGAAAGCATATCCATTTACATTTCTATCTATGAAAGTTTTTTGTGCTGATCACAGATTTAAGATTTGCAAAAAAACACGAAGCATAGAGAAAATCTTTGCTACAAATACTGATGGCCACTGATCAAGTATCTGACAACTTACCTTGTTTTTTCATCCAGGAAAACTGAACTTGGACAGACACATGAAGGATAGATGGAACAAACAACAGAACTGTGAGGAATATGGAGACCTGATTTACCAAAAGAAGCAAAAAACGAGATGATACTCTTCATCATGCAAAAGATCTGATATCTTCCAAAACCACTGAACCCACTACATACAATAACTCTGAACAAGGAGTATATGAAATTCTGTGCACACTTAAAACTCAACAGAACAAAACTTTTGGATGAAATGATAAATTAATCGAAAGATCCACAATCACTAAACTGCCACTTGAAATTAAGTTTAACTCGATTCTCTTTTCTGGCCTGAATTTTTGTCAGTGCAGCTGAAACGCAAAAAACAAGACAACCATTGCAGGCATAAGAGTTGTTTAGCAGAACCCTGGTCCGTATCACACTTCCAAATTTGACTCTTTCCAAGCCATCTTTCTTGTGTCGTCATAGTGGCTCTGGTGTCTGGGGAATGTTCTGTGGTCCTTGGATTTGCTGTTTGAGTCACTGCTGCTATACAGAGGGCCCTTGAAGGAAGGCCCTGTTGGTGAAGAGCAAGAGGAAGTGATTTACCTGTTGGCTTCATGGATGAAAGAACTAAGAGAATCTAAAAGCCACAGTAAGTGTCGCCCACATGCCAATAATACAACAGCACAAAAACATGTGGCCCTCTCCTGGAGCTGCCTCGGACAAGTCCGTCTGACCCAGAGCTGTGTATTGAACTGGACGGAATACTGGGCAGTAACAGCGCTTATGAAATGATTATTGTTCAGACCAGATGAGGCTATGGATATAGTCCCTGCACCTTGTTGTTTTTCTAGCAATAGAGTACATATCAATTGTACATGCTGAGGGATTGTAAACCTTTCCAAACAGGGCAATCTTATCTCATCTTTTCCTAGGTAATAATTTCTGGGTAGTGTCAGCAGTATCTCTAGTTTTACAAATTGGGAAAAAAAAATGAGCAATTATATCTGTCTGCATTTCCTACCAGACAGATTCAAATGGTGATTTGGACCGACATCATATACACTGACCATATATTATTTTAGGAACACCTAACTAATTCTAGGTAGTGACTTTCTTTGCTTGAAAAACAGCCTCAGATGTTGGAAACATTCATTTGAGGTTTTGATCCATGTTGACATGATCGCATCACATAATCTCTGCAGATTCATCAGCTGCACATTCATGCTGCCAATCTCCTGTTCTACCACAACCCAAACATGCTCTATTTGTTTTACTAATCAAGAGCAAATTTCCACAGATGCACGTTATTGAATAAAACTTTGCTTTAGAACATATCCATTCATTCTTTTTTGACTTCATCACTTAGATTTCAAAAACTAATGGAAAATGTAACACATTACTTTTTTATTTCATTTTAGTTTTATTTTGGTCATGAAAAATAGGTTGACAATAAATATTTTTTTGGTCATAGTAACATTGCACACAACCCAAACACACACACACACACACACACACACTCAAACACACACACACACACACACCTGCACACACACACACATGCATGCTCATAACAGACCTTGATGATCTTCAAACATATGAAAAGTACCTGTTGCGTATCCAACGAGTTGCCTGTAAAACAGAATCTTTAGGTTTCTGAAATCAGCTCATCCAGTACTGAGAGTTGTGTTTCCTCGGAGAGCTCACCACCTCTGGATTCTGGCTGCAGCCCCAGTTGGATTCTCTAATGAAATATACTAGAACCCTAGAGGTGCTGGTGGTGTTGTTGCTGTTTACATGAATCCAAATGATCTTTCTGTAGCCACCCGTTCACTATGCCATTGATGGTTTCAGTTTATAACAGTAATCAACTGGCCTAATGAAGCTTGCACCAGGACTTCTATGAAGCCAGATAGTTTTGCAGGCTTAACTCAACACCTTTAGGATCCAATATGCTTAATAAATGCCTGACTGTATTTTGGGTCACTAAGTATCTCTCTTGTATACACCTTTTGGTAGCTTATATCCATGGAGTACCTTCTTTTTTTCAAACTCCTCCCTCTAACAGTAGCCTCCAATCTTAGTTAATTTTCTCAGACTTAACAAAGACAGTATAGAAACTGTTTTCACAGATTGTGTCTAGTACTCCTCATTATCAGCAACTGATTTTATGTAAATGCATGTAAAATCCATGGCTTGTCCCTTTAAGCAGAGTGGTATACCTGGCACTTTTACCTAAGGATAAAAAAATGACAGAATTGACCAAGAGATATGTAAATGAAGGTTTAAAGTCTACAGCAGCTTATAGAAGGCATGTTATCAAATTTTGAAGTATAATCTCATTATTCCATAAATCTTTTTTGGTGAAAACACAGAGCATGCCTATTAGTTTCAGCTGACAGCATGCCTGTCTTTTATATTATCGCATATGATTAGCAAAAGCATGTTCAGCGTCTGAGGAACATTCAAAGCCATGAAATGGGGCACTGATATGCACACTGCGGTCATTTAAATGTGCTTACATTCTCTAAATTGAGAGCAGTTGATATTGCATTATCTATAGGGAGAAAAAATAACTGAAGAATGAGGTTTAGGGATTGAAAGGATTTCCCTGAAAAGGTCAGCGTGCACTTGATATTCAAGCAACCTCTTTGAGACTTTAGTCAGCAGTCTCGGGCTATTCAGTAAAAGATGTCTAGCTGTCAAACAGTGTAATGACAACTGCTATGAGAGCAGTGTGAGGATGATTAATGTCTCAGTAAATTAGGCCATTTGATAGATATCATAGCTGTGAAGTCACTGGTGATACTACCAATGATACCAATGATACCACTACTTCCAGTGCATAAATTACTTTATGCCTCAGCATGCATTGAATTAAAGAGCAGCCCGAGTAATTACAATGATCAGGAAGATGAACTGATGGTCATTGGAAAATTCCTCTAAACTCCCAAAGGCCATAATGTTAACACATCAGCAGCCACGTGTGAACTCTATGACGGTAAAGGTTCAGGGAGTCAGGGCAAGTTTCATGCCACATCACAGCCCTTCATTCATTAGTAAATAGCAATGGACCGGTGCCATCAACAGCAGTGAATAATTCATCCACCGGTGCAGCGCTCAGAACTTTTTAAAAGGCCAGTATCAGCAGTCTCGCTGGATTTCAAATGCAGAAACAAGCATCTGACTTCAATTAAAACTGATCGATACAGTGAAGAAAATCGGTAGTATTCCTCTGATGCTGTTGTCTGCAAGGCATTTAAAAGGAGAGGGGAAAAAGTAAAGTGTGAATATTACACAAGAAAAAATTTGAAAATATATTTACAGGAGTTTGATTAATTTCCTTTTATGACTGCACTATCCAGTCCCCATTATTCCTCATGTTTTTGCAGACACGAGGAACTAATATATAGGAAATAAACTCACCTTGAGTTCATTGCTTAAGGGAAAAGTCTCTTACCTTTTTGAGAGATTCTAGATACTGACTTTAAAAGTAAAGCATGTTTTATTCTATATTTTTGTATTTTTAGCGAATCATATGAAAAGAACCAAACCGATATGTCAGTCTCTCAGTAAATTCTGACTTCCTTGGCCTTTCTGTAGTACTCCGAATCCATTGGTTCCTCCTTTAAGATGTAAAATCTTTAAAAATCTATCACAAATAGTTTCATTTGTTTACTCCTAAAACAGCTCATTGCTGTAGCAGACTTTATTCAAATACATGAAAATAGTGCATTTGTTGGGGACTGTTTCCCCCTGTGATTTAATACACATTTCTGTGCTCCATTATTTCTATTAATCGGACTGA
Source organism: Istiophorus platypterus (assembly GCA_016859345.1). NCBI lineage: Eukaryota > Metazoa > Chordata > Actinopteri > Istiophoriformes > Istiophoridae > Istiophorus > Istiophorus platypterus. The sequence goes on along the minus strand of CM029126.1, from coordinate 24,901,324 downwards.
ACTGTAGCAAGTGAATATCTGTCACAACGCACATCTTCAGTTGCCACATATTTTTTTTAGAACAGTGCTTGTGTCACATGCCATTTTTTACCAATATACTTTTTTAAAGTGCTATTGCCAAGCTAGCAAGGCTACAAAAAATATGCATTACACTATATTCAGTTGCATTATATTAGATAAACATAAAGATAAAATGACCAGTTTTATTCGGGAGGTCTTATTTCATTCAATAGTTGTCACTGCTTACAGACAAGCCATATGATTTTCCAGCTGTAAAACCACCCATAGGTGTATATATATATATATATATATATATATATATATATATATATGTATAATTTCAGAATGAATGGTATATTTATATGTCTTTATTTCCTTTCATTTCTGATTCATGTCTTTTTATCTGTTGCCTGATTTCAGTATTTTCACAAAACTTTACCAATTTCACTGTGCCACAAATAGATGTGTTTCCATTATATTTCTCAAGAGCCTGTTTTCTTCTCTAGAAAGGTTATCACCCCAGTGGAAGGCCTATGGAAACTGATTTATGAAAACAGTGCCGTTTATATTTCTCTCACATACACACACACACACACACACACACACAAACTTAAACACACACAAAATATACAGTGTAATATAACTTTACAAAGAATTTAAGGAATAATTCATATGAAAACTGTTCTCAAATAAAAAGTATGTTTCTTCAAAATCGACTGTTGGTAATTTTCCAGGATTTAGCCATTCGTTATGTGTTTGTTTTTTCTTAACCTAACTCCCAGCCTACCAATGAATCTGTTGGATAAATGCACTTGCAAAGACTTTAGACTTGCTTAAATCAGCAACAAAATCTTACTGGCATAGTGATCACTGTGAAATCTATAGTTATGCAGACTTGGTGAGTATAGAGTATAGTTATCCCACTATTTTAATCCTGGTGTAGAAAGTCCAGCTCTCCAGACTGCAGGGTAGTTAAGTTCTGCGCAGGCACTGCTGCAGTGACATAAACCAATGGCAGAATCTGTATATGGTAATCAACAATGAGGTAACATATATGACTTGTAATAGTTGACCCAACATGAATAATCAAAGATATATTGATGTTGATGACTTACATACTGTACAGTCTAGTAATATTGTTGGAAGTTTGCTCAACAGCAATACATTGGTCGCTCTTTAAAGAGCCATTTTGGTTGTGCTTGTGCAGTAAACTGCGTCTTGCCATGGGACAGTCTATTTGGCAGGGAAGTACCATGTGTAGGTCTCCCTAACCCTGATGGCCTCTCTGATGACATAGTATCTTCCTAGTATTTACTTTGGCTGCACCTCAGCTCAGCTCATGTCAGCAGGCACTCGGAGGGACAGCAATAAATTCCTCCACAAGACATTTCTCAAATAGCATTTGCAACATTAGCGACCCTTCAGCAGACAGTGGAGACCCCAACACGGAAGCTGTTTGCGATGGTCCTGAACGAGTCACCAGTGACTAGATATCTGCAGCAATATTCAATTTAAATTACTTCCAGTGAAGATACTGTAGCTGATAGTCTGCATCAAACTGAGGACTCTGTAAACTCATGTCCTAACATTTAATGTTATCAGTGTGTGTTCACAGTAATCACTGATTGATTTTTGGACAACAATGGAGGTCTTTTGTATAGATGAATAAGATTTATAAAAATGATAATTCATGTAATGGATCAGTTTATTGTTGGTTTTTGTTTGTGCAAGGTTTGTTGGAAGTATTGCCAGCTACACTACTGCCAAAAATAACAGTGAAAGAAAAAAGACAATCGCAGGACTTTGCAGAGTTTATCTTTTCAACCCTCTGCTCTGTGCTGTTCTTGCTGATGAACAGCACAGAGCAGAGTAATTTATTTCCTGAAGTTTTTTTCCTAGTCTTGTGAGAAAAAAGAAAAACTGAGAGCATTTGCAGACTCCCTCCCTGTGCCACCAAGCTGTCCTCTGAAAACAAGAGGTCATGTCCTTATTGCCTCCCTATAGGATGGGAAGCATCCATGATGAGCGCCCTAATCACAACATGGACTCCCTGGCTCAATGATCCCTGTCAGGGGGAAATAATTACTCTGCCGTCATCTTAATTAAAACTTGGCCTGGTAATTAAGAGTCATTGTTTACCTTGCAGAGGCACCATTGATATGCATGTCATCACTCACTATTCCTGGCTTTCGTTGTCATTCCTCTGCTTCAGGCTACAAGCCTGTCATTCCTCTCTTCTCCTATTTATGCTCTTTTCCTGTCAGAAAGACACTGTGGGCTTGAGGGGAACCTCCAACAACACCCAATTATCACATATTTGCTGATTTCCCTGAATAGATGACGGAAGACTTTGATGTGTGGAACACCTTCCTAGGAGGAGTACAGGGGGAGGGAAAGGCGAATAGGGGTCAGGGATGATGTAGAGGGAAAGAAGGACAAAGGGAGGGGTGCTGCAGAAAGCCTAAATGGAGGGAGAGGTAAAAGGGTATGAGTGTTTTTCTTCAGGCTTACACTTGGTACACTGATACTACTAGCCAACCTCAGCATAATGGTTATTTGGGCCTTCTCCTATGCTGCACCTGCTTCCTCCTCACATCCTCATACTGGACTCCAATACAGAATGCAAAACTGCTCTTAGAATCCATCTCTTTGAACTGGCCGCTTATCGTATTCTAATTGTTGATTACTGTGTTTTTTATTACTGGTGCATTGATACCTATTGTACGTTTTTTGCTGATCCTATTTGATGTAAGGTGACCTTGACTACCATCAAAGGCACGATTAAATATGAGCTATAATAATAGTAATAGTAATAATAATAATAACAATAATAATAATAATAATAATAATAATAATAATAATAATAATAATAATAATAATAGTAATAATAATAATAATAATCATGGGTGTGTAAAGAAATGAATACTAATGTTATTAATAATGTAATTTTTTTATTATTATTGAATGAATTGATTTGATTTGAAATGTTGAAATGTCCTCACCTTCACTTCTCTGGGGCTGCTGGAGAAACAAAGTTACTCATGTACAATCTCAGTGGCACATTGTGGGGACAAAGATTCCTCATTCTCACTGCTCTAATATGTTTTATGGAGTCTGGAGAGAAATAATTCTCACTTTGTTACTAAGTCCTGCTTTGAAATGAATAATTATTCTCATGTGGCCATAAAAGCCAGCATTGCAGCCAAGTAGTGCTGTTATCCTTCACTGAGACTATAACATTTGGAAAGTCAGAGGAAGCTCTTAAATGTTAATGTTGGAGGCCTTCAGGGGACAAAATTTTGTTTCTAGACACTAAAGCCTGAGTCTGGTCTGAGCTCAATGTCATACAGTCTAGGTCTTCTAGGTCCAGTGTTCAGTTGTTTTAACTGACTTGTTTAAGACCAACTATGTGTTGTAGAAAGGAAAATTAACTGATTAATGCATCTGGCAAGTCACAAAAATGTAGGAATGTATGTATATTTTTTTTCATAATGTTTTCATTAATGTTCTGAACTAATAATAATACTTTTGACTTTTGGACATTTATTACTGATTACTTCTAAATTATCGATTGTTATTGAATTGCCCCTCAGGAAAGGGAGAATACCGATGGACCTCCTACTAGATCCTATAAAAGCGTTTCTCTTGCTTGGGAATGAACCTTGGCAAATTTCCCGGTTTAAACAGTATGTGAGCAAACCTCCTGTTTTAGACTTAAGTTATTGATATGACACGGTTATAGCCAAAAACTCCAGAGCTTATCTTCAACAGATTTTCATCCAAACTGTCAAATCCAGTTTCCTTGTCTTGAGAGAAGTTTCTTAATCCTATCTACATCCACCAATTAAAAATTAAAAACACAATTTTTACTATTCATAATATGTTTGATTAAATCAATTAATTAATTAATTAATTAATCAATTCATTACTAAATTAAACATTATGTCACAGCAAACTGTTCAGGGGTTAATGTCTCGTCTTTTTAACCTTTGCAGCACGGCAATTACTGAAATAGTTACCGGTATCAGCCAGTTTTTGATAAGAACATAAATCAAATTAAATGGAATATGGAGTATGTTTTTTAATTCAATTTAATTCAGCTTCATTTACATAGCACCATATCATTAAAGTTGTTATCTCGGGGCACTTTTCATAAAGAGCAGGTCTAGACCAGACTCTTTATAGTCATTATTTACAGACCCAGCATTTCCCCCATGAGCAGCACTTAACTCCACAGCAATGAAAAACTTCCTTTTAACAAGTAGAAACACTGAACAGATCTTATGCTGAGCCAGTTCTAACCATAAGCTTTATCAAGGAGGAAGGATTTAAGCCGACTCTTAAACATGGAGAGGGCGTCTGCCTCATAGACCCAAACTGGAAGATGGTTCCACAGCAGAGGAGCCTGATAACTGAAAGCTCTGCCTCCCATTCTGCTAGTGGAGACTCTAGGAACCACAAATAGACCTGTAGTCTGGGAATTAAGTGTTTTACTGGGTTAATAAGGTACTATGAGCTCTTTAAGATAGAATGGTTCCTGGCCTTTAAGGGCTTTGTAGGTGAGGAGGAGGGTTTTAAATTGCATTCTGGATTTCAGAGGGAGACAATGCAGAGAAACTAACACAGGAGGAATATGTTCTTTCTGGTTCTTGTAGATACTCTTACAGCAGCATTCTGAACCAGGTGGAGACTGTTTAATGTTTTATTGGGACAGTCTGATAATAGGGAGCTGCAATAATCGAGCCTTGAAGTAACAAAAGCATGTACTAGTTTGTCTGCGTCATTTTGAGAAAGGATGTGTCTGATTTTGTGGTATTACATAGGTGAAAAAAGTCAGTCCTTGACGTTTGTTTTATGTGGAGTTAAAGGACATGTCCTGATTAAAGACAACTCCATGATTCCTAGCGCTGGTGCCAGAGGCCAGAGAAATGCCATCTAGAGTAAGTATGTGATATGATAATATGTTTCTGAGGTGGTGCGGGACAAAATAGCAAAATAACTTCAGTTTTATCTGAGTTCAATAGTAGGAAGTTCCTGGTCATCCAGATCTTTATATCCCTAAGACATGCTGGAAGTTTAGTTAACCTGGTTTCATCAGGCTTCATTGACAGGTACAGTTGGGTGTCATCTGCATAACATAGGATGATTAAGGAGTTTTTCCTGATAATATTGCCCAAGAGAAGCATATATATGGTGAATAGAACTGGTCCAAGCACTGAACCTTGTGGAACTCCGTGACTAACTTTCGAGTAGATGGAAGATTCATCGTTAATGTGCACGAGTTGATATCAGTCTGATAAGTGGGACTTAAATCAGCTAAGAGCAAGTCTTTTGATGCCAATGAAATGCTTCAGTCTCTGTAATAGGATTTGATGGTCAATAGTGTCCAATGCAGCACTAAGATCTAACAGAACAAGTACAGAGACAAGTCTTTTATCTGTTAGTTAGTAGATCATTCGTAACCTTCACCAGTGCTGTCTCAGTGTTATAATGCCTCTAAATCCTGACTGGAAATCCTCAAATAAACTACTATTAAAGTGTTATTACGTAAAAAGTCATGCAACTGGTTGGCGACAGCTTTCTCAAGGATTTTAAAGATAAACGGAAGGTTGGATATGGGTCTATACTTGGCTAAAACATCTGGATCGAGGGAAGGCTTTTTAAGAAGAGGTTTAGTTACAGCTATTTCAAAAGACAGCAGTACATAGCCTGATAATAGGAACAGATTGATTATGTCTAATAGAGAAGTGCTAAGAGTAGAACTTCCTTAAGGAGCCTGGTTAGAATGGGGTCTAAGAAACAGGTAGATAATTTAGATGAAGAGATCACTGAAGTTAGTTGGTGAAGGTCAATGGGAGAGAAACTGTCTAAGTCTATATTGAGTTTTATGGCTGTTTCTAATGTTCCTGTGTTTGAGGGCAAATCAGTGCTAGTAGAGGGCAAAAGGAGGTGAACTTTGTCCTTAATAGTTAGAATTTGATCATTAAAGAAGCTCATGAAATCATAGCTACTGAGAACCATAGGAATACATGGATCAATCAAGCTATGACTCTCAGTCAGCCTGGCTACAGTGTTGAAAAGAAACCTAGGGTTGTTTTTATTTTCCCCTATTACAGATGATTAATAAGCTGCTCTGGCATCGCTGAGGACCTTCTTGTAGGTTTTAAGACAGGCTAGGCGAGATTGTTCCAGTTTAGTAGAGCACCATATCCTTTCAAGTTTTCATGTTATTTGCTTTAATATACGGGTTTGGGAGTTAAACCATAGAGCAGACCTCCTTTATTTTACTATCCTCTTTTTTGGGTGGCAATGGAGTCGAGTGTTGTTCTCACTGAACCTGAAGTACTATCAACAAGCTGATCAGTTTGGGAAGGGCTAAAGTTAGCATATGAGTTCTCTGTTTTATTGTGATATGGCAGTGAATTTAGCACTGATGGAATCACTTCTTCAAATTTAGCTACAGCACTATCAGATAGACGTCTAATAAATTTCTTCCTAATGGTGTGTAGCCCAGTAACAGAAGTTCAAAAGTTATTAGACAATGGTGTGAGAAAAGAGGATTCTATGGAAAGATTTTCAATTTCTTATGCCACAGGTCAGAACAAGGTTGAGGGTGTGGTTAAAACAATGAGTGGGTTTATTTACCCTTTGGCAAAGCCAATTGAGTCTAAAAGTGAGATAGACACAGTGCTGAGGCATCACTATCAACTTTCACATGAATACTGCAATCACCTACAATAATTAACTACAATTGACTACACTAATTATTTTGTCTGTACTAATGACTAAGGTTGATAAAAACTCTGAGAATTTGGATAGAAATTCAGAGTATGATCCAGGAGCACGGTTCACTATAACAAATAGAACAGGCTTTCCAAGTCAGGTGTGTAAGACTAAGACGATGAGTTATAGCTGATTTTAGGTTTAGGATTGATTAACAGACTTGAGCTGAAAATGGCTGCAACTCCACCTCCTGGGCCAGTGTCTCTGGGAATGTGAGTATTAATATGACTGGAGGTGGATTCATTCAATCTAACAAATTCATCATGAGACAACCTGGTCTCAGTAAGAAAAAATACATCAATATGATGATCTGATATCAGATCATTAACTAATACAGCTTTGGATGGGAGCAATCTAATGTTTCAGAGTCCACATTTAATTCTCATACTTTGCTGTGTTTCAGTATTGGTGGTCTTAATTTTTATTAAGCTTTTCAGTACAGCTCCTCTTCTGCATGTTTTTGAGTTAATTCATTTAGGTGGTCAGGGGCAGACAGTCTCTATGGGGTATTGAGTGGGTGACAGCAGTAATGATGGTATAAAGCAGTGTGTAAGACTACAACTCTGCTTCCTGGTCTCAACTCTGGTTGGTCATGGTTTTGGTTTTCTAATAAACTTGTTCAGGTTTCTAGAGATGAGAACTGCTCCATCCATAGTGGGATGGATGCTGTCTCTCCTAATCAGACCAGGTCTTCCCCAAAAAGTCCGCCAATTGTCCATAAAGCCAATGTCGTTTGCTGGACATCGCCTCGACAGACAGCGATGGAAGGATGACATGCGGCTGTATATATCATCGCTGATCAAATTCGGCAGGAGCCCAGAGAAAACTACGGAGTCTGACATCATCTCTGCATATGTACACACCGACTCTACATTAACTTTTGTAACCTCTGATTGGTATCATTACTGCTGACATGAATAACAATCTTGCTATATTTACACTTATCCTTAACCAGCAGTTTTAAATATGATTCAATGTCATCTGCTCTGGCCCTGGTAATACATTTAACTATGGTCTCTGGTGTCGCCCCACTGAAGAAAAGACAGGAGGCAGAGCTGGAGGTAGCAGAGATGAAGATGTTGAGGTTCTCTCTGGGAGTGACCAGGATGGATAGGATCAGGAATGAGTACATCAGAGGGACAGCACATGTTAGAGGTTTTGGAGATAAAGTCAGAGAGGCCAGACTGAGATGGTTTGGACATGTCCTGAGAAGAGATAGTGAATATATTGGTAGAAGGATACTGAGTTTTGAACTGCCAGGCAGGAGGCCTAGAGGAAGACCAAAGAGGAGGTTTATGGATGGAGTGAAAGTGGACATGAAGGTAGTTGGTGTGAGAGAAGAGGACGCAGAAGACAGGGTTAGATGGAGGACACTGATTCACTGTGGCGACCCCTAAAGGGAAAAGCCGAAAGAAAAAGAAGATGGTCTCTGGTGTCGCTAACTTCAGGTTTCTTAACAAAGAGCTGCCAATAACCAGAGTTGATTTCTCAGCAGCTGGGTCGTTGACAAGGGAGAATTTGTTTGAAACATGGCCTGGTTGGTGGTGACCCACGGGCTTTTGTCTCGGGCTACGCTTCTTATTGCCGACTGTCACCAGCGGCCATGACTTCCTGAATGCTTGGGAGCTGCATGGGAGAGTAGCAGCTATGCTGGGACGGCTCACACCAGCTACCAGGGGCTGGCTAACAACTGCTTCTAATGATTAGTTTTCCATGGTGCGAAGCCGCGTCTCCAATTCACTGAGCCTAGTCTCCATCACTGAAAATAAACTACATTTACTACATGTGCCCTTGTCCCTAAAGGAGGCAGAGTTATAACTGAACATTAAACACACCGAGCAGGAGAGAGCTGGAGAGGGAGAAGCCATCGCTGACTGCTAGGCTAAAGTAACTAACAGAATTGAGAAGCCTACGAGTGACTGTGAAGTAGTGAGAGAGTCGCTACAGGAGGGACAAAGCTATGAGTGCTTAGTGTTGGTTTAAATGTACAGTGGTAATTTAGCTGCTGTAGTGGAGAGAGTAGCTATATTAACTGGGTAGAAGCAGAGCAGCAAAACAAACTTCTGCTCGCACGAATGCCGGCAGCAGGAAGTGACGCAATACGCTGACCTTAATCTGCAGATGTCTGTAATGGTATTCACATACTTTAGATATGCAAATTACATCATACGGTGTTTTCTTTTTGTTTCTCATTTATTTTGTTTTGATATTACTCTTTATCTTTCTAGAATATAATTTAAAATCCTCCTCCTCATCTACAAAGCTTTTAATGGTCAGGCACTATTAAATCTTAAAGAGCTCATAGTGACCTATGACCCAGTAGGATCCTATTCTCCCAGAATGCAGGACTGCTTGTAGCAATGCTCCACCAGCTCCTGGCACCCCACCCTCTTCCTTTCTTTTGCCTCCTGAAAATTCTTCCTGTCTTTTGTCTTGTGGCCTCAGAAACCAAGATATGTCTGGTCTCAATGAGGACTGGTTGATATGTGATGGAATTTTCAGTTGCGCTAAGGTCACCTCTGGTTGGGCCTCCAGCAATAGCCCCCTTCACCCAGTGCCTTAGAACAGTAGGTCATTTTTGCGTTCTATGGCTAAGAGTTCCAAATGTTGATTCCCTGAGATAACAAAATGAGGGCCTCTTATGTTTTTGAGCTAAAACCCAGAGAGGAACCATCAGCTCACTAAGGACCATAGCAGCCTGTTTATTTAGGGACCTATAGATAGACATCAACCTGGTTTTCAGCGGCAGTCAGCTGTAAGTTTAAAAGGTCTCAGAAAACCACTATAGACTACGCTCTCAACAGCAAACAGTCAAGACCAGCTGGAGAACATAGTGGAGAATTTAGAAACTAAAGAGCCTGATCTTCTCAGGAGTTGTTGGACACCAAATCAGAGTCAAAAGAAGAAATGACATTGGTTTTACATTCATTAAGTGGGTACAGAAATTAATGCTAATGATTTAGCTATACAAATTTGTAAACGGGCAACTGTTCGCCAACTTGTTAGCCATATTACCCTTAGAAGTATGTTAGCTAAGGTAAAATTTCAGTTTGTTCTGCTGTTGTCAAGTTACCAAAAATAAAACAATGCCACTTTAATGAACTGAATGTTAATTTATTTTGTGAATTCCTTAAATCAACTTTTGCAATTTGACACATTACAACAATGTCTTACAAACACTAAGAATAAGGAGGTTCAGAAATTCACCACAGCCTTTTACTTAATTCACAATGGTTATTTCGGACCTTAATAATCAGAAACCTATGTGATATTCTAGAGTGACTGTTAATGATAGTTTTGACAGTTTAGGCTTATTGGAACAGCCAGTTCTGGTATTTGCTTGCCACAGTGTTGAATGTTATTTGAATGATCTGGGTTTGTGACTTTGGTGATGAGTCATCACCTTGGCAGCAGCAGTCTGGGGCATATAAGAAGATATTAGGTGTCCATTAATGTCAACCACCATAACACAAATGTGACAACAGCTCTTGGACCACTGAATAGATCTGCTGGTTTGATCAGGGGACTGTGGACCGATGAGGGAGCAAGCAAGCGAGTATTTGTTGAGTTTCCCTCCGGTCGACTCAGTAACAAGACCATGGAGACCAATTTCTCTCTGTTCTTCAGGCCATGTCATGTCTTTGAGTTAAATTGAAGAGGATGAGGAGGGAGAGGAGAAGGAGCTGAGATTAGACTAATTGGTATACGTGTTAACACCAAGCACGTGACACTATTTTATGTCTGTCATAGTCCCACAAAGCAGCTGCTTTTCTTACTTCTGTGAGACGTTTGTTACCTCTTAGCTAAGCAGAAAAAAGAGCCAATGAACTTCTGGACAATAACAGGAAATGCTGCAGTGATTTTGTCCAGCCCCCATCAGGTGGACTGCTTCATATTTCACATTACAACATAACCTCACTAAGAGCTTGCTGTTTTTCTGCCCTTTGGACAGAATTACCTACTATTCCCAAACCTCACGTGGACCGAGATGCAACAGAGAAGTTCTCATTACAGAAGTCCACTATGAGGTTGAATGTAACCCCGAGCCAGACAACTCATTCACTCTTTACTCCTACAGGTGCTTCTGGATGCATCAGTGGGGAGAGGAGATGTTAGATGCTGTGGGGGGCTTCACAAACAGGATGCCAGTCAGACAGCTCCAGCTGTTTCCACATACTGAAATGCAGTGTAGGCACACTGATCTGCTGACCCTGAGACCTGACTATCCAACCCAAGCTAACCTTTGTGTGCTTTGAATCTATGGTTGCTCATTATCATCTTGATAGTGTGTGTGTGTGTGTGTGTGTGTGTGTGTGTGTGTGTGTGTGTGTGTGTGTGTGAAATACAGTTTATGCATATATCACTATAGCAACTGCTTTCATGGACAAATAAATAGAGGAAGACAAGCCAGGCTCAGCTTTACCCTAATGGTGGGTTTGTAGTGAACACAACAGTAATTTGGCAACCAACCAAAGCATCTGTACCCACTTTGTCTGTAGGCCAGCTGATGCATACCACCTCATGGTGTATGAATTATACATGAAAGTTTAACATGGCAATGAAGCTTCAGCAAACTGACTGAAAATAATCAATGTCTATTAAGGATAAGTTTTATTATTTTTCAGAACATAAATGATACATTTCCCCATGTCATGTTGGGCTAATGTGGAATTGACACATCTGAAATAATTGATGGAATTTAACCTTCCTTAGGGTGACCCCAGTAAGCAACTCTGAGCAGTGTGGTAAATTGTGAGCTAGAGTGAATTAACTCCCACGGTAACCCTGTGTTAAACTATTGTACCAAATCATGTTTTCAGTGCTAATAATTTTTTGTGAGTATCTGAGGAGAGGTCAAAAAAGAAAAGATCCTTTGAGTAAAAGGATAAAACTGCCATTTTGCGATCCACAAACAACAAATGTGATCATCCATTCATTAACATAACTAACAAAAAGATTAATGAGGGACTGGAATTTCATTTTAATTCCTATAAAGCTGAGTCAGCATTAAAACTCCCCTTGCAGTAAATATGTAGTCAACAAGCTTATTATCTACCGTCAAAACCAGTCCTTGCACCTCATTACTTTTCCCTGCCACTGTAAAAAAAAAAATGGTACTGAACTAAATATAGGTTCTGTCAGTCCAGTCCCTGACAGTTTCCAGTTCTCTCTTTTATTCAAAAGGATACAGAAATTAAGGTCAGCATTTTTTAGTGGTGATATCTATTAACAGAGCCATAATTTAAGAAGTCTTTTTATCTCAAGTTGCTACTCCTCTTTCCCCACCAACTTTAATTTGCCCATTTAGGTATGTATGAGATGTTACATATCATGGCAGTGCGTAAATTTGTCATGAAGCTGAGAAGCTGCTTGGTGGCCTGACTTCTAAAATACTGACCTCAAAAAGCAAAATGTCCATCCACTGGTCCACAAACTCATCATAACATATTCATTACATAAACCAAGATGGGAATGCAGATGGACACTTCACAGGGTGGGATCCTGCCGCATCTCTCCAGCCATAATGTAAAGATACATAATCAATGTAACTAAAAGTGGAATGTGGCTGAAAATGTGTGTATGGCATTTGTATTATTTTAAACATTAGGCTGGTGTTTTGTTTTTTTTATTACTATTAGCAATTAACTAAAGAGACTAAAAGCAACATTGACGTTATCCTGGGAACAAGTATTGTTTGTGTTTTCACAGCCTGATATTGCTAATTTTTCTGTCCAGAAGAAGTTATTTTTAAAAAAAAACACACAAGTGGCTGACATCATTTGAAATAGGTGGTTCTGAAACAGTTGTTTGTAGTGACCATTTACAGTCTTGACTGCAACCAAAAGGAGTGCGATCCACCATCAACTCATGTTGGAACAGTCTGGGTATGAGAAAGAGGATACAAATGCAGACACAGGCAGCAGGCAAGAAACAGGTTTTACAGTTAATAGACAGGAACGGCTGAGAAACAACGACAGAAAAGTCACATTGACAGCCTTATTGGCCATATTGGAGCTTAATAAGGGGAAATAGAGCAGGTAGGGTTAAAGGCATAAGGTCAGATGATGGCTTGAGCAGGAAATGTAAAATGGGAGACTGAGGATTGGAAGGGCAGCTGTCACCATTGCATCTGTCTAATGACCAGCATCCTCTGTGGAGCAGTTTATACTCTGACCAAAAAGGGTTATATACCGTACAATTGATGCAACAAAAATATGATCGCTTTCTCCAATTTAGTAATTTATTCTACAACAAATCTGCACCTACATTTTCAATGTCTGACACTAGTTTGCTTCTAATAGATGTCATGCTTAGAAACCCACTGCCAAGTTTCTGGTTTGAAAAACTGCTTGTTGTGGGTGCAGTAGGGGTATTGAGATCAGTTTCAGGAAAATCAGTCTCATAAATCATGATTTCATTGATGATTATCCACAAGTTTTGGAATGTTAATTAATAAATAATATAATGCACTAAATAATCAATACATTAATTAAAACATCATATTAATTAATTAATAATTTAAAAAGCTTGATGATATAGCAAAGATATTATCATTTACATTTAGTTATGGTTAAACTACATCGATATTCATATTATAGTGGAAGTGAATGGTGTTTTTTTTGGAAAAAGAGAATGGCTTTGGATAATATTATAGCATGAACAACAATCATGACTGTTTATCAAAATATACCCAGGGTTTATTACACATCAAAGCAGAACATCAACCATACACCCTATACTATTCGACCATAAAAAGCATAAATGAAATAACTATATACAAGTGTGTTTATGTGTTCGTGTGTGTGTGTGTGTATATAGGAGAGAAAGAGATGGAGAGAGAAGCAGCAGGCGTGTATCAGCAGGAGGGAATGAGAATGTATGTGTAAGTGAACAAACAAAGGATTATGAGCCTGAGACAGGAAGCTTGAGATTCCAACCAAGTCTCTGAACTAATCTTTTCATTTGTCAGCCTTTCTTTGTGATAACGCTAGCAAGCAACCAGATGTGAGTCTGTTCATATTTCCCACTGAATAGCATCAAGCAGATCCAGCAACTGTGCAGTTCTGGTTTTCCAGCTCATCAGCTGGGTCAAGCCTTTCATCTCGGACTAGGTCCAACGTGTGTAGCGCAATATAAGTAAATGGTAAACCAACTGTACATGTATAGGACTTTTCTAGTCTTTTTGACCACTCAAAGCACTTTCACACTACTGTCACATTCCAACATTCACACACACATTCACACAGCGCATTTGTCTACACATTGATGCAAACTACACACCTAATAAGGAGTCCAGAGAGTCTTCAATGCTCAATGTTTTTCATGAAGGGCCCCCTTCAGTTCTTAAAATATGAATTAAATATTTGATTTAAAACTTTGATGCAAAACTTGAGTTGTACCTAGATTTGCTGACTGGTAGGAAGTATGTTCTTTACTGTTCTCTGCTGTTTCATCTGACTGCAGCTAATCAGATGGTGCATGGTGAGTGTTCATATGGAGCGCTGCCACCCCCAACCTGGCACCACAGAGGGGAAAGTATAATCGCTTTGCCGTCTGCTTCCTCCACAACTGCGGTACCATTCCAGTGGGGTGGAAAATTGTCTTGTCATTTAATTTAAAAAAAAAAAAAAAAAAGTCATCTTTGTTTTCATAGGATTAATCTGTCTGCTTTGCTCCACTTAAGTTGAAAGCTCAGCAAAATGAAACAAACTATATGTGTATCTGCAATCTGTGGGTATGAGTTTGGGAAGGCACAGAAAGATGAGCAGTGATCAGTTTTTCGCCTGCATGTATGCTCTGAGGAAGCCATAAATTACACCAAACCAAAGCCTTGGGGAATTCACTAAAATGTATCACCATGACAATAACAATCTTCTTTGCTTCTAGTGGCTGGAATCTGCCACTGTGCTCCTATCACCTGTTTTATCAATGTAAACACAAGCTTTATTAAACAAATTGCAAAGAAAACAGAAAATCTTGTCCTTATGAAATGGGGAAAACATATAAAGGTACAAACATAAGATGACATTGCACTATTAGTTTACATGAGATGAATTCACACTAACCATAGACATAGACATTACATAACAAAATGATAATGTGGCAAATAAAACAATTTCATTCTCACTTATGTATACAGGAACAACATAACTGTTCTAATTATACCGTCACATGTGCAAAAAAATATGCTAAGCCTTGCCTGTGTCTTGAAGGCCAGTTACACTTTGATGTGCAGTGGTTCTGTTTGAAATAGAAAGAACAACTTTTCACTGTCCAATGTACCGTCCCCACTTCTCATGATGGAGCAATACATCATATGATCTGTTGTAACACACATATTAGTTCTTGTTGCATCATATAAGAACATCCCCTCCTCCCATACCAGAATTGGAGGCCTGTACCTAACAATAGTTACAACATTCCAAAACAGACAAGGTGCAGAATTATCCAACATCGATGTAATTTCTAGATATACTGGGCTTTCTGAAGCCAGTATCTGTGCGTGTCCCTGAGTTGAGTTCCTGGGTTTTCTCCTGGGATTGCTTGGTCAAAAAGGTCCAGAGCGGTCCTCTGATCTCAGTCAGCAAAGGAGAACACAGGTAAAGAAGTTCAAACCATGCAAAGCAGAAGCTATACTGACGCACTGACTGCCCATCATTCTATCTGGTCCCTTGTAGCCTCATTAAAAGGAATGTATTTGATCCAGACAGACGTTCTGTACGCAGTGTCTGACCGGATCAATCAATTTGTAGAAGCGACGGCGAGCTCATAAGGGACGCATATTCAATGAAAATACAAATATATGGAGATGGAGGAACGCATTAAATGCACAAAAAAAGCATGAGACGGGGATCAGATGGGCTCATGATTTCAACCAGGGAGAGTCAGGGAAAGAGGGTTATACTTATTAACCTTTCTGAAATGGCTCATGAGCTGAGCCTTTATTGATGACCCAGGTTATGAAGTCATGATGATTTCTCTAGGAAGCTGACTTGAAAGGTTAGACTATTCCCATTAATTGCTCTACGAGGTCACTTATCAACAGCTCTTTAAGCCTCAGCCAGCACAGTGAGAAGAGCAAAGACAGGACAAAGAGACAGAGAGGAGAGGGTGAATTTGGCCAGGCCTTTGATGTCGGTGCGAGATATGAGCAAACTTTTTTCGATAACGCTGAGCTTTCTGATGTGCCTATGAATAACTCAGATGGTAGGCTCTAATAACAGCCATCACAAACCTCAGAAGAATCGATTTTCCCAGAATAAAATCACTCAGGGAATTCACATCAACACATGCAATGCATTCGCACATAAATGTGCAGCTCTTTACTGTTGGGGTCTGCAGCAAAGCTGTCACTTTTTGTATGACTCACTGCGTCGCACAGCACTCCTGTATGTTCAGTATGCAATAACCATGTTGGGTTACTAAGATCATTCTGCATAATCGAAATAGAGTCAGGATATTGAAAACTGATACTAAGGTTGTGTGACAGTATCTTCATCATTTTCATGTTTAAAAATAAAGAAGTAGCTGAGATGCATGTTTTTCCCTGCCAGCAACAACACTGAAGGACTGTGATATTTGTCGGTTGGTCAGTTTTCCAGCACTTTTATCAAGGACAAGATACTGTATCTTGAGAACTCGGCAGGGGGGACACACAGCATGCTCTAATGCACACACTGAATGACAGGCACATAGACTTGGCCAGTAAAAACTTGGATGGATTTTTTTAAGGGCCCACCAATGCAGCAGCCCACCGGCATTTGTCCCGGTATACATTATTTACATTATTATGCATGACATTGCCAATCAGATTTATTTGCTCGCTAATCAAAGGTGCTGGAATGCACAAATACACACATGGCCTGCTGCTTTAAAATTGTGAGTTATCAGAACTAAACTTAAAAACTTTGTTCAAATTTGACTCATGAGATGTGGAATGGTGGGCTATGTTCACTGATGTTGGGTGAATAAAGTTAACATATTAAGTTGAAAAAACAATTGTTTAATCACACTGACAAATGGTAGACAGATTTTCCCTCCATTTTCATTCTTAGTCTTATGAGTCTGTTTTTCATCAGTCAGAAAGACCCTTCAGCTGTTTTGAGCAACAACTGCCACAGAGTTGGTGCAACAACAACTTGTAAGGATGGTCTCAGTAGCCTTGTTTATTAAAGGAATGGCTTAAAGTATTCATTTAATTCAGAATCATGCTGGTGTATGGACTTTAAACTGTGATGGATGTTTACAACAGACAGTTTAAAGTCATAATTTTGCCATTCGCCTTTCCTGTTCCAAATAGATTTGACCAACTTGAGGGTTTGGTTCTGTCTGATTGACTGATGGCCCCTTTTTCTTAACTTGGTTTCTGTGTCCCTGTGTCCCAAGATCTCTGCAATTTGATTAGTCAGTACAATGTTATAACAAGGGATTTGACCTATGGCCAAAACCATGAAAAGAAATCTTACATTTTTTGCAACTGCCCCCAAGATAATCCACTTTTAAATATTATAAAGTTCTAATATGAAATATTAGAAGAACTGATCACTTCTTCCATATAAAGCAGCATGACAATTCATCAGATTTTTTGATTTGTGATATTTTTTTCCAGGTCTGGGTCTCTCTTCACATTGTAAACCGTGTGTTGTCCTTGAGGCATATCATCCCATTTCACTCATCCACTACTCATAACTGATACTGTTGAGAACCACTTAGTGGTCTCTATGTCCCTATGCCAACAGATGGAGGTACCAGTGATAACACAACAACTTAGAAGGGAAAAGATGATGGAGAAAAACCAGACTTACTGAGAAAAAATACCACTCCTACAATACCCAGCCTTCACTGAAAGACATGCCTCAAGAATCTGTCAGTTAAGAAAGAGCCGTTCTCCTGAATCTTATGTGCACAGAAGAACTGTACATAAGGACTGACACAGGAAAACTTCTCAACATTAGAATTCACTGTAACCACATATCTACAGTGTGGAGATGTTTGATATTTAAATGATAGATTTTGGTAAACAAGATGACTGTGCTATGACATGAGACACAACATAAGTTGTCCTTACTGAAAAAATACTTGGTATTGTTTTACAATTGCTCAGCTTTGATGAAGTGTCATGCAACCCACAAAACTTAGCAGGTTTAGCATTCTCTACGTCTCTGTCTGTCTCCACCTCATCTAACATGTCTCTGCACAGCAGGACGAGATGAGGCTGAGGCATGTTTTCTTTATCCAAATGTGTGTTTACCCGAGCAATATTGCTTCCTCAGATGTAGTCATTGTGTTTATTCTCCCAAGGACAGGAGCTTCCTCTCCTCCTCCTCTCCTCAGGCTGGAAGGCTTCACAAAGACAATCTTGTGTTTTCCTGTGTACCTAATCTCTAGTTGTGATTGTAAACAAGCACAGTCGTCAGTGTTCAGGGTAAAACACATCTTCTTCCTGGGCCTGACCTGCACAGCATCATTACACTTCAATAAAACACACCTCAAAAACGCAGATTGTTATATACAGGGACCAAAGGGCATCTCTAGCAGATGCCCCTCTAAATATTTATGAATTCATGAATTCATTCTTTTTTTAATTCCCTTTCAATCCCTTTTATGACTGATTAAGTTACTTAATTATTCATAGTTTTCAATTTAACTATTTTTTATCTATTTTTCATTCATTTATTCATTTGTTTCTCAGAATCAATAACTAATTTAGTTCTCAGTTTTTTTGTTCTCATTTTTTATTCTTTTCCTCTTTAGTTTTCATCAATTTATTTGCTTTAATACAGAAATTAATTTTGTCAAATTATTCAGTTTTCTTTTATTTTCTCATCAGTTCATTATCATTTATTCATGCATTCCTGCATTTATTGATACTGATATCACAAATTTCATGCATATATTTATTTATTTCCTTATTTATATACAATATACTACATACTGAATATCACCTTATTTTTTCTTATAATTTTCTTTATTCAGCAATTCTTTGATTTGTTTACTTTTCAGTTCTTTTATCTCTTTTATAAATTCATCATTCACATATTTATTTGTTTACTAATTCATGTAGTAATTAATGGATTATTGTATTATTTATTTATTCATACCCTATTTATAACTTACACTATAAATCAGTCATGCATTCATTCATTCCAGTATTTATTAATTTACTACATATAGTATATATTCACTGACCCCTTTCATCCATTCACATATTTAAACATTCATTCCTTTTACTTTTTTCCATTCCATACTTACATCATTTTTTTTTTTAGAATTCTCTCATACTGGAGGCCAGCAGGCTTGTAATATTTCTCATAGTAAGTCTATGGTTCAATAGAAAGCCATTCCAGCTTTTACAAGCTGCTGCTGTGCCTCAGTGGGGAGAAATGTCAGCACTCCTGCTGGGTAGCGGCTATGGGCGAGTGATTAGGGGCAAAGCAAGAGACGTCAAATCAAATCAGATCTCAAATGTGCCATTATGCAGCCTTAATGGAGATTAAAAGCCCTCAGCGTCAGCACCGCACAGCTCAGCCTTACCTGCATTCACGTCTACTTTTTTTACAACTGACCAACAAAAACACTAAAAGCCTCCAACTGCAGTTCCACGTCAAAGCTACACTCTGAAAGAGGGTAATTTTTCCTGCATTAGAGCCGCAGAGATTGGCACATGATTTTAGACTTGAAATGTGAATATGCGCACCTGAGCATGTGTGTGCATGTGTGTGTATGTGTTTGTTTGTGTGTGTGTGTGTGTGTGTGTGTGTGTGTGTGTGTGTGTGTGTGTGTGTGTGTGTGTGTGTGTGTGTGTGTGTGTGTGTGTGTGTGTGTGTGTGGGATGTGGGACTCATGGTAATTGTCTGCATGATTTTCTCCCTGATATTGGACAAAAAATATCAGGAAAACAATGCAATCTGTCTACTTTTACTTTTTTAATTTTTTGATATCATTGTTGTTGCACTAATCATTGAAATGAAAATTTATTTTTGTAGGGAACTTATATCATGTATTGCTGTTGGTTGCAATGATATTACATGCAGGCAGTTAAGAGCACCCTGTGGACCTTGCACAACATACACAGCATGCACCAGAATCCTGCCCCCACATCAGTAGGGGAACGCTGCTTGGAGCTCGTAACTGCCAAAAAACATGGCGGAAAGCTAAGAAGAGTTATCATAATGAATATGTAAAGTTTTTTATCTTGACTATCATAATTAGTGAAATTTTAAGAATCAGATCATATGTATTTTAGAGGGAATGGATAATAAAATAGCATGTAGCAAGCAGAATTAGAAAACATTTTGTCCATTGCAAGGCAATAGAAATTTCTCTTTTGTCTTTGTCTTTTATATGGCTCACCATTAACATTACATGAAGAAAACTGTAGTTAAACATTTGTCTAAATTGAGCCAAAGTATTTTGTTCTTTTACAATACGGCCTGTGTCTACCACTTTGTACTTACAGTTGTATTGATGGTTAGGTTTCAATGCAGACTTTGGAAAAATCCAATGTGTTCATGATCTGATGGCGGACAATTCCAGTAACTGCAAGGGCTCCTAAGTCCTTTATTGATCATTAATCATCCTAAATGGGAATGAATGGCTTCTGGTCTCTGTTAATCTCTGTGTAAAGTTGTGCAACGTAAGAGGTCTTGGAGAAGTACAATTGTTGATGATGATCAAAAACTTTCAACAAGTAGAACATTATCTTGGAGTGTCTTTATACTTTTCAGGACAATGAAAATAAGGAATTACTGAAAAATATGTGTTCATACAGTATATGGCAGACTGGGCCATGTCCTCACATCGGAGATGATTGGTCAGATGATTAGGATGCTCAAAACAAAGACTGTAATAGAGGCACTCCTCTGTCTCTGAAATTATCGGCAGTCCATATATTTGATAAGCCTCTGTAATTTGCGTCCTTATTTTCCTGTTCATCTGTGTTTTTACGTTTTCCTTTGTTTTTTCCTAATTCCAATGTCCAACACCCAGTGTCTCCCTCTATGATGCAGTTCATGTCAATCCTACTCTACTACGATGTAGATAACCATGTAACAGCAACAGATAATTGCTAGTTCAGCGAAAGAGACAGCAACCCTCACTAGCAACTCATCCACAAACACAGCCAGTCCTAATGGATTTGAATCCCGAGTGTATTCAGTGGTGGATAGGAACATCATGCCTGCACCGACTGGACACCCTTTGCCGTCTTCGTTCTTTTTTTAGGCTGGTGGGTGGCATTTGATACATAACAAAATACTCAGACAAGGACTGGATCAATCAGTATGTTTGTTCAAAATGTAATTAAAAAAGAGAGCCTAAATCGCTTTGGGAGTTTATGTTTGGGGATCCTGTCATTTCCTGTTGCTCTCCAAAGGTATCACAGGCACCAAACGTACAGTATGTTTGAGAAACAGTATCACGTTCTTACAGGATAGGACATGATCTTGGCTCTTTCTCACTGAGTGAAATTATTAATATACCATGACTAATGAGCTGGTGAGACAACTCTGCTTTGATCCACTGGACCTGCCATTCCCCTGCACTGTACTGTATCTCCTTTAATAGAATGATTTAATGAGTAGTCCACTTGGCTAATTTCCTAAATTCTGCACTGATGTAAGTGTTATCTCTGTGTAAACTGTGAGGGTTAGATGTCAATCAGAGTTAGATGTATTAGTGTGTGATGATTAGAGCTTTTCACTCCAGGATGCCTTCAGAGACTAATCAGAATAATCATTTTAATGAGTGCTCTTTCCAAGCCACACCATAGAGGACTGGGGAACTTCAAAACTTCCTGTGTGGTCTGGTTTTATTCTGCCTAATGAGGTAAGAGTGGGATGAAACCCAGACATGCCAAAGAGTTTCACGATACTGCTTTGCAGGAAAATCTGAAAAAAATTTTAAAGGTGTAATGAGAACCATTATACTGGTCCTTTGAACAACATAAGCATATCATGTTAGCAGAGATTTGCAAGTGTTGAAAGTGCTGATCAATGCTAAGCTCTAACTCAACAGTAAAAGTAACTCAGTGTTCTTAGTAATTACAACCATATTGGATGATCCCACTGTGCGTGACTGATGTCCAGTACCAACTTTCAGCACCAACGAAAGAAGCAGTATCCGTATTATGCAGCAACTACAGTGCAACATGCGTGCATCAACAGAGACTCGTTAGCACACATCAAAAACACTCTTTAGTGGAGTGAATGTGATAAAAATGCTGCTTTTCTGAAGGGCAGATGTGTTGATGATTGAAATAAGGACACAACGCACAGCACTCATAAAAAAACAGGTTGTTTTGCTCTTTTAGGTATCTTATTCACCAAAGTGATCATAGTGGCTTTTGCATTTTGTATTGAATTTACTTAGTTGTTGTCTTGTCAAACATAATAGAAAACAACTGCCTATTTTCATATCAAACAGAAACAGGGTCATTTTCAAGTCAAGGCTCTGTCCATCTGATAAATGCATGTACACCATCTTCTGAGAAAAATACCTAGTTCTTAAATGCTCTACCATGTATACAACCTAGTTGACTTTTTTTTGACTAAAAAAACAGGTTGATGACAGAACATGAAACCAAAACTATGAGCTAAATGAGACTAAAAAACTACAAATTATTTGAGAATATTTTTCTACACTTTCTAATCCAAAAAAAATCTCCAATTACTGAAAGCTACCACCTGGTGGTTGAAGCTGAACTGCTTTACACAGTGTTCTGCATTCATGAATCTTAATATATAGAAAACATGCTGACACTGACTAATTCATATGCAAATGAAAAATAAAATTGCAGTTAAGTGTGCATCCAATATAAACAGTTAAACTTTTTATCAAGATGTATTACAAATTAAACACAAACTTCCTCATAAATGTGATTTAAACCTCTCATTAAAAATATTGATTAGTGAAGTTTTTTTAAAAATTAGGATTTTGGTTTGCCACTACATGTTACTAAAGATAAATGTCTCTGATTATACCTTCAAGATATGGCACCTTAATGCATCATCCCACTGATCTGGACTTTGTCTTTCAGGTTGAGAATTATGGAGGCAGCATTAGAAATTATTAATGAGAGCTTTGAGAGCATTTTGGTGCAAGTTCAGGAAGCCTAGCTTCATGTGAATGTACCGCATGAAAAACAGACAAGAGAGATAATTTCCTAAATCCCATTGGGGTCCCAGGGAAGTATTGCTCAGTGCAAGCACTATGGAATGTGAAGAGTCATTGGTCCAAATACCTAAATACTATGACCTATGTTTGTATGTTTAACTCATAGGTGACCTCCAGTAGCCATATGAATGATGACTCCTGTATGTCAGAACCAAACGAAGATGTAGTGCGATGTTACAGAGCTACTAAACCTCATAAGCAAGAGGTCAAAGTGGATGGATGGATCAATAAAGAGTGTGACTTGGAATTGTCAATCAGATTTACATGCACACAAATATTCCACTATTTTTATAAACATGGCAGTAAACAGGTCATGTAAACGTCAAATTTAGCCTTTTTCCCCACTTAGCATTTTTTGATAGTACCATACTATAGTTCCCTATATTTTTTGTGCAAAAACCCAACCAAACCTCATAGCAACAGTGGTAGATCAGGATATGGTCAAATGATTCATATTTGATTTGGAGTTATTTTAATGGGAACTAACAAATTGTGTTGTTTTGCTAATATGTGTACGAGATTATAAATTGCTCACACTGGTGGTTTTTTAAGGCAGAGAGAAACAACTTATTTTGTTGTTTAGTTATGGAGGACTTGTAGGACATCTGTCAACTCTGAAACATCCTCTAAAACTGCATTTATACCTTCACTGGAAACTCTCTACTTAAAGAGTATGATAATAATAATACTATTAATATAATAAGGAATATTAATATGTGCTCATCTGCTCATGTGGAATCACTTCACCTAGTGCTTCCTAAAGACAACTACTGGAGCACTGGTCAATTATGCACTAAACATGTAGAAAAGGGAACTGAAACTCACCAAACTATCACAGAAATGAAACTTTGACCTGCTTTAATAAAAGGAAAATATTGTCCAGATACACTATTTATATAGTCTAACCCTAGTCACCTCTCATTTGTACTTATCAACCATTATGTTTTGTTCAGAGGTACACATCAACCACACACATCAACATCAATATGTCCATAGGACCTTGCAACGCACAGAAAATGTGAGGCAGGACGAAAATGGGTTTCTCCTGTCCAGGACTAAATTAATTATCCAATTACTCTTTTCCGAGTGACTGTGCTGCCCAGATAACTTTGGAGCTATTTACAACAGACTGCCCTGCCAAGATAACAAAAGGGCCAGTTGCCGCATAATCACTTCGCATGGTAAACGATCAACACAAAACTCCTGAGACTGCCAAAAACTCCCAAGACCTCAGAGAATCCATCAGCATATTTTACTTTTTCTCTCAGGGAAAGCGATGATAAGGTAATGAGCAAAAATACACAGATAAAACCTCTGAGAACTGAAAATAAGACCAACCAGAGCTGATTTAACTAAACTAAATTCACTTATTTTGTCCCTCACTCACTCTCACCTACATCTTGAGCCCATCTTAAGCCTTTGGAGCCAGTTGTTTCATTACTATTGCACCAATCCATTTTGTTTTTATCTTGCCCAAAGTCCTAAGGGGAGAGGAGGGAGAGGAAAATTGTGGCTGCAGGAGCAGGTGTCACTATTTTTTAAGCCCAGTTACAACCTCCATCCACTCATCACCTTGGTGAGAGGAGTAGCAATGTTTTAATCTGGTTTTCACTGCAGCAGGACGGTGGCCATTGGTGAGATTTATCTGACTTCTGTAACAGTATCAATGGATCAAAGGTGCTCCACCAGATCTCACTCTGCAGGGGACACTACATCTCCCTCTGTTCTCTAGGAGTGGGCATATTTGTCTCCAGAAAACAAGGAAGGAAAGAGTTCCATACATCTTTTCACTTCTTGGAAATAAGTGTCAAAGGCTGCTATGTGTTATCTTTCTTAGAGTGCTGAGGCGCTATCATTCTTCTTATATATGCAAATGGGAATCGACAACTTTGCTCCCTGCCTCCCTGTGTCTTTATTTCTTATTTTCTTTATATCCATAATTTCAAGAGAAAAGGCAATCTCAACTGAGATTGAAGCTGTGAAAGTTTCTTGAAGTATCACTAAGAAAAGAATGGACTCTTTAACAAGCAAGCAGTAATCATTTTTAAGCTGGACCTCTGCCAGTCATATGGGTGGAAGAAAATTTGGCCTCAAAGGTCTACGCAGTATGTGACTGCTTGACACGAAGTTGGAAAAAGAGAGCTGTAAGATCAATATGGCATGTCAGCAGCCTGCGGGCCCGATGAGGACACCCTGAGGCACAGCTCCTCAAATGAGGGGTGGGTGTTGGCATGTGTGGCAGCATGAAAATGGCAACCCAGCTCGCTCCACAAGAGGATACATCAGAGCCAATGTCAAATAGAGGTGGAGAGAGTTCAAATACAGAAACATGATTACTATTTTGAACTACTGACCTCTCGAGCACGATCCGTCACTAATGTGTATTCATGACTACCAAGCGAAAAGAGGCAAGGCCAGGGTGCGGGAGAATCCATATACACCTACACACATACACACATTACAGAGGAGCTAATCTGCGCTTTGATGGGCTAAACCTTTCATAGTGCTGTAAGGCAGGAAAAAAGACACATGGAGAGTAACCCTGACCTCTCCTTTGAGACCAGAGGCACAGGAAGAGGAGAAGAATCCATGCATAAAAGAAAAGAACAACCTGAGGTGTTCACTCTCCCTCTCTGCCCACTGGTGTCCACACACAATCCTCTGAGTCAATACTGCCACCTGGAGACACAGCTGAATGGCCCACAGACCTTTAATGGTCTATAATGGTCTAATAATGAATTTTGTGCTTTGTGCTATTACTTTTTTATTCGGTTTTTGAAAACACGCCTTGGTGTCACATCAAACTCATCATCAATCTCATGATATCAAATGCACCACAAAACTCACAGTGAAGCGTAGACTGTCTCATCATCTGTTTGGGAGATACAGCGCTGCTTAGCGCACAAGAATTAAGTGAAAAAGACAACGCACATGAACACAGACATGGACAAGTCTTAGAATGGTAAGATTTAGGCTTTATTGGAAGTGTTTTCAAGCAATATGTTCAAGTCTTTAAGGATGTGGGCTACGTTTGGTTTGACAAATGTTCATCTGGTTTACTGCCCTACCTCTGTTGATGGGCAGTGCACAGCCACTTCTCTAAGCTTTTTCTATGGTGTCTGTGGAAAAAAAACTTAAGAATAATAGTCAAAGTGAAGCCATCTCTGTTACAGGGGTGCATTATGTAGAAAAATGGAATAAAAGAAAATAGGGTTTTTGTCCAGACCCAAGTTTGGATGATAGACAGTATTAGACAAATATATCACAAAATAAAGTTAGGTCGATAATTATTTGTTCTGTCATTATTTCATGATAAATGAAGGAGATAAAAAGTCTGGAGTTGACTCAAAGTGATGACTTTGTATCTGGTAGCTGTTCATAGGAACTTTTAATATGTTGACTAAAGATATAAATGAAAGAGACATCATTAGGCTGAAAAAATAAACAAAAAAACCCATATCAGACAGATGCAGAAACTCTAGGAGTGGTCAGATCAACAACTTCATACATTCTACAAAAAAGGGAATGAACTGGCGAGCTCAGCAACACTAAAGTGGATGATCACATGTCTACCATCAAGAGACACTTTTATGGATGATACACCTTCTTAAATACAGAGGGTTTATAACAAGGGGCAAACCAGTGATAACAATCAAGAACAGAAAGGTGAGATCAGATACTTTACTAGAAAACAGCTAAAAAATCAGATGAAACCAAGATGAACTTTTACCAGGAAGATGGGAGGAGAAGAGGATGGAGAAGGGAAGAAACAGCTGATGATCCAAAGCCACCACATCATCTGTCAAACATGGTGGAGGCTGTGTTATGCCGTGGACATGTATGGCTGCCAATGGAACTGAGTCACTGGTATTTATTGATGATGTGACTGCTGGTAGAAGCAGCAGGATGAATTCTGAAGTGTATGGAGCTTTACTATCTGCTCAGATTCAGCCAAATGCTACAAAACTGATAAGAGGATGCTTCACAGTACAGATGGATAATGAAATGCTATTTGATTCAGAAAACAATTTAACACCATGCTACTGAGATATGTAGTTTAGGACAAACACACTAGTAAAGCACAACATCATCACTATTTACAATGCCACAACACCCCACTTCAGAAGCGCTACTGATGGTTGAAAACTGCCTTCGTATTTATACTGTGTACGTGCTGAAGGTTGGACTGTTACCAGTTTGGTCAAGCAAATAGCAAAACTGCTCAGGTTTCTTCTGCATGAGAATGACATTGGTTTAGAAGGACAAGGAACAGGGAAAGAGGGGAAATGTGCATATTAAAACATTGGTTTGGGCTCCTGTTTATCAACAGGAGAGTGTCTTTTAATGTGAGCAGATGGAGTGGCAAGTGCTATTTAGACAAGCTGACACATTCTGAATATTCAGTCAGACTGACAATGCTGTGTTGTGGCAAAGCCTGTTTCTTCTTGTTACCTCGTAGGGCTGTGACACAACCCCCCTCCACCCCCACTGGTCCTATCTCTGAGGCCTGGCTGGCATCGCTCTGAGTGAATTAATGTGTGAAGGCAGCTCCTGTAACGAGGATGTCAGAGCATGTTAAGGCTGCAGCCCAATCCCGGTAAGCGGCAGTGAGGATAGCAGCCTGCTTCAGTGTGGGGCACTCAGAGTGGGGGAGCTGGGGGGGTTGAAGGGTTAAAAGCTGATTCCTGCATCCGCTGTAAACAATACCTGTGTGCAAAAAATATTCCTAAAAAAGACAAGATTCAGTGGAGCACCAGATAATGCTGAAGATGTCATTATGTTACAACCTCTAGTGGAAATATGACTTGCAGAATATTAGGTAATACACATTAAGTTTGAGAGCTCAGTTTCAAGGGAGACCCTAAATAATGTAAATTTTCAAAAAAGATTATTAGATGTGCAAGAACAGTAATTACCATTAGAATTTAGCAAAGGCACTACACCCTCACTGAGCACTTTATTAGGAGCAGCTGTACATCTACATAGCCATAATTCAATTCAATTCAATGCAATTCAATTCAATTCAATTTTATTTATATCACGCCATATTATAACAGATGTCATCTCTGGGCACTTTTCATATAAAGCAGGTCTAGACCAGACTCTTTATAGTTATTATTTACAGACACAACATTTCCCCCATGAGCAGCACTTGGTGAGAGTGGCAACGAAAAACTCCTTTTTAACAGATAGAAACGTTGAACAGATCCAGGTTCATGGTGGTAGTGGTGGTGGTGGTGGAGGGTGGGGGGGGTCTGCCTCGACCGGCTGGAGAGAGAGTGAGAGAGAGAGATAGAGAGAGGGAGAGACAATGGGGGGCAGGAGCCATTAATGTGTCAGCACTGACAGGAGCTTCAGTTGATCATCAAACATCAGAATGGGGAAGAAATATGAAACGCGACTTTGACTGTGGCCTGATTGTCAGTGCTGGACAGGCTGGTGTGACTGTTTTCTGAAATTCCTGATTTCTGCAGAGACATCAGATGGTCTGTTTTTTTTTATGTCAACAGCACAAATCCATGGACTCAACCTGCCCTTTGTCAACAGTCCAGGCTGGTGATGGTGTAACGGTCTGGGATGTTTTCCTGACACACTCTCAGCCCCTCAGTACCATCCATCATGGTTTGCATGACAATGCTGATCTGAGTGTTGCTGATCATGTGAATCACTTTATGATAAGATTTATTAGACTGCAGACAGAAAAATGGTCAGCGTTCAGGCAGTTGAAATCTTTAGCCAGATTTACTTATTGGAGGCTTTCATGTGAGTGTTTGTAAAACACAGCAGGTCACTGAGGTAGTTGTGGTGATCCCACACCAGTCAAATAGGGATGTTTAGGTCAAGTTGCCAAGGCAACCGCAGCACAGGGAGGGGTGAGCTGACGTCAGGCTGTCAGAGGAGAGAGACTCTGGGTGTCTTTTATTGTTGGCAGTTTAGTTTCAGGTTTATTTATATCAGAAATAGGTTTCCAGAGATCCCAGTATGCATTTGTGCAGATGTTGGAGGGAAACAGTCAGTCAGAGTCCCTTTTTTGGTTTGGTGATGAATTGTCAGTTTTTATCTCATTTCTCTTCATCAGAATCTTGCTCCTTTGTTGTTATTAATTTTGGATCTTGGTTATTGTGTTTCTGGCTTTTACTCTTCTTTTAGTTGAATGGTTTGATAAGCGCTTTGGTCGACACTCTGTTGCTTTTAAATGTGCTCTATAAATACATTCACTTGACTTGCACTTTGGATCATTTATTTCACAGTGTCACCCAACAAACATCCAGCCACTTCAGTTATAGGGTAACCCTGAGGCCTGAGACTATGATCAGTGCATGAAAATATAAATCGACTGGCACTTTCCTGCTGATTTACATATTGCATTTTAGCCCCCTAAATGCTAAGTAAGCTCCCATGAATGCACGAACGCCTGTGTCTTTCCCCCATAGTCTATTCAAGGGTGTCAAAGGGACAAAGTAAATGCTCATAACTATTAATTTCTCCCCTGAAAAGAATGAGCTGACTGTTTGAGACTTGTCCCATCAAACATATGACTGATATATGGGCTTCTGATCTGTAAAGTCTGGAAATACTCTCAAGATGTGAAAGAGACAAAGAGCCTAAGTTTTTCACAGTAATAAACCATTCAATTTTATGGTCAGATGCTATAATACTTTAAAGGATAGGGTCACAATCTTTTAAGTCTGTCTGAAAAGAAATAGTCAGCGTATAGTGTCCAAATGTGATTTAAATGTATATTTTAACAGCAAATGCTTGCTGTAATCATTCCTCCCGTCCATACCGAGCAGTGTAGGTGATGGAAAATCCAGAGCGCTGTGCAAAAATACATTTCAGTTTATCTGAGACAAATACAAGGTTTCAGCAGTCTGAGTTATTCACATCCAGCAGAAATCTTCCACAGTTTGTGTTCTTTTAGTTTGAAAATAATCTTTTCTGTTTCCCCAGTCATTCCTAAAATTATTCAGTATTTTATACTAAAAAGACTGTAACTTGTAACTAAGTCTAATATTAGAGTTTTTCCCCTATTACATACAAATAAATAATGTGGGAAAAGATTTCTTTACAGAAGGTATGAACAAGGGGAACGATTACATCTAGCAAAACCTGTTGCTGTGTTCACATGGGCACTTCACTTTTCTATTAAACCAGACTTGAAAAATAGTGAATCATTCCTTTAACCATTCAACTTTCAGCCAGTTTATGAAAGCTGTCATATTGACAGCTCAAAGGTATTTTCTGGCAGATCATTTCTGGGAATTAAAGTGATGTATTTCACATTATAAAATTTTATATTGGAACAAATAGAATAACTGAGTGGATAAAGATGAGGAGCAGCAGCCACCATGAATAAGTGTTTCATCAAACTTCAAGATGCAGCCTCATGTAGGGACTGACAATTGACTGACAATCTGAATAATGGCAGCATAGCAAAGCATTGCAACACCACAGCAATGAATACTGAGTATTAAATATGGAGGACCCTTGATTAGTATTACTTTGATAAAGCTATAGCAAAATCAGTTTCTCATCTTTTATCTCTATCATTTTATGGGTACATTTCTGCTGTTTCGTCCATCACTTCCCCTTCATTCTCAAATTATGACATCTCCATCTGACCAATTATCTGACCAATTAATATTTACTGCTCAGTGCCAAAAATAAAGTAAATAAGAGATATTTTGGGTGCTAGAGAGTAGCCGTGGTGCAAGTGGGATAAACGATTCTGATTTAATGACCAACATTTTGAGGTGTATCTTAATATCAAGCCATGGGTTACTAAATACCTGAAAAATGTGCTGGAGAGAAAACACAGGGCCTTTCTTGAAGGTAGTGAGACAGAAAAAAGAGAGGCAAGAGGAGAGGTCAGAGCAGAAATTAAGAAGGCCAAGTTACAACACGAAAACATGCTCAAGGAACATTTAAATAGCAACAATATGAAGGCAGCATGTAAAAGAATGAGAAAAAAAGAAAAAGCCAACTACAACACTGCAAACAAGCCAGAATTACTGTGTATGAGAGCAATAAAGAACTCGCTGAAGCATTAAGTACTTTTTTTTTCTGCTTTGATATCCATATCTTTGTAAATTAACTCAGGGTAATATGCAAAGAGGCAGCCCCCCCATCTTATAAAATTAAACCTGATGTTTGTTGCTCATGATGTCAAAGCAGTATTTAAGAGAATAATTGCCAGATGGTGTTACAGGAAAATGGCTGAGGTAGGGTTCAGAACAGCTCTGTGAGGTATAATGTTACATATTTTGGATGTCTCTGGAGCAGAGCAGAGTTCCAAAGTTATGAAAGGAATCAGTTGTTGTCCCAGTGGCTAAAAGACCAAACCATTGATCTTCCTGGTTATGAAGTCATTTGAAAGTCTGATCAAAGGGGAACTGCTGGAAAGGCTGGGGGAGGCTCTGGACCCCATGCTGTTCTATATAAGACAGGGATGGAAGTCATGAAAGCCTCACAAGACTCAGCTTTTGTATAATCACCTAGAAATTTCTGGAACACATGCTAGGCTTTTGTTTTTGGACTTCTCAGCTAGGAAATTGCTTACAAATTTATATTTTAATGTATTTTTTTACACTGGATTGTGAAGTTTTTTTTAATAAATGGCTTCCTGCCAGACTGGCACTTCTCCTCCAAAGAAAATTCTTTAGAGCACTGATTGTAGAAGACGGGATGGGAGTAGGCACACCATGTTATTTGCTGATGATACAGTTCTCGTCAGTCTATTACACAAAGACGAACGTAAGCATGGGCTGGTGGTGGCCGAACTTGACCAGCAATGATATATACAGCCGCATATCATAGTTCCATCAATGGCTGTCGAGGTGGTGTCCAGAAAACGACATTGGCTTTATGGACAATTGGCAGACTTTTTGGGGAAGACCTGGTCTAATTAGGAGAGACAGCATCAATCCCACTATGGATGCAGCAGTTCTCATCTCTAGAAACCTGAACAAGTTTATTAGAAAACCAAAACCATGACCAACCAGAGTTGAGACCAGGAAGCAGAGTTGTAGTCTTACACACTGCTTTATACCATCATTACCTCTGTCACCCACTCAATACCCCATAGAGACTGTGTCTGACCACCTAAATGAATTAACTCAAAAACATGCAGAAGAGGAGCTGTACTGAAAAGCTTAATAAAAATTAAGACCACCAATACTGAAACACAGCAAAGTATGAGAATTAAATGTGGACTCTGAAACATTAGATTGCTCCCATCCAAAGCTGTATTAGTTAATGATCTGATATCAGATCATCATATTGATGTATTTTTTCTTACTGAGACCAGGTTGTCTCATGATGAATTTGTTAGATTGAATGAATCCACCTCCAGTCATATTAATACTCATATTCCCCGAGGAGTTTATCTCACTTTTAGACCCACCCAGGTAATTAAACCCACTCATTGTTTTAACCACACTTTCAACCTTGCTCTGACCTATGGCATAAGAAATTGAATGTCTTTCCACAGATTCCTCTTCTCTTGGACCATTGTTTAAGAACTTTTGAACTTCTGTTACTGGGCTACACACCATTAGGAAGAAATGTCTTTATTAGACGTCTATCTGATAGTGCTGTAGCTAAATTTAAAGAAGTGATTCCATCAGTGCTAAATTCACTGCCATATCACAATAAAACAGAGAACTCATATGCTAACTTTAGCCCTTCCCAAACTGATCAGCTTGTTGATAGTACTTCAGGTTCAGTGAGAACAACACTCGACTCCATTGCCCCCCAAAAAAAAGGATAGTAAAATAAAGGAGGTCTGCTCTATGGTTTAACTCCCAAACCCGTATAATAAAGCAAACAACATGAAAACTTTAAAGGATATGGCGCTCAGCTAAACTGGAACAATCTCGCCTAGCCTGTCTTAAAACCTACAAGAAGGTCCTCAGCGATGCCAGAGCAGCTTATTAATCATCGGTAATAGGGGAAAATAAAAACAACCCTAGGTTTCTTTTCAACACTGTAGCCAGGCTGACTGAGAGTCATAGCTTGATTGACAAATGATCTACTAACCACATCGGATAAAGGACTTGTCTTTGTACTTGTTCTGTTAGATCTTAGTGCTGCATTTGACACTTTTGACCATCAAATCCTATTACAGAGACTGGAGCATTTCATTGGCATCAAAGGACTTGCTCTAACTGGTTTAAGTCCTACTTATCAGATCGATTTCAATTTGTGCACGTTAACGATGAATCTTCCATCTACTCAAAACTTAGTCACAGAGTTCCACAAGGTTCTCTGCTTGGACCAGTTCTATTCACCATATATATGCTTCAACTTAGGCAATATTATCAGGAAAAACGCCATAAACTTCCTTTGTTATGCAGATGACACCCAATTGTACCTGTCAATGAAGCCTGATGAAAACAATTGATTAGCTAAACTTCCAGCATGTCGTAGGGATATAAAGATCTGGATGACCAGGAACCTCCTACTATTGAACTCAGATAAAACTGAAGTTATTGTACTTGGCCCTTCAGAAACCCATTATCTAATGACATACTTACTATAGATGGCATTGCTCTGGCCTCTAGCACCAGCGCTAGGAATCATGGAGTTGTCTTTAATCAGGACATGTCCTTTAACTCCACATAAGGCAAACGTCAAGGACTGCTTTCATTCACCTACGTAATATTACAAAATCAGGGAAATCCTTTCTCAGAGTGACACAGAAAAACCAGTGCATGCTTTTGTTACTTCTAGGCTATTATCAGACTGTCCCAATAAAACATTAAACATTCCCCAGCTGGTTCAGAATGCTGCTGCGAGAGTATTGGCAAAAGACCAGAGAGAGAGATCATATATCTCCTTTGTTAGTTTCTCTGCATTGTCTCCCTCTGAAATCCAGAATACAATTTAAAATCTTCCTCCTCACCTACAAAGCTCTTAATGGCTGGACACCATCCTATCTTAGAGCTCATAGTACCTTATTATCCCAGTGGATCCATATTGTGAGATTTCCTGGCAAGGCGATAGGTGTCTTCACGTCTATCTTTGACCAGGAGGTCCTCTGCATGCTTAGGTCTATACCACACTGCAAGAAAACACCTGCTTCACTGGGAGTTTGAAACTCTTCCCTCTGGCCAGAGATGAAGAGCAACCCAGTTCAAGTGCAATAGGAGTAAAAATCCTTTTTTTCTTGTGCAGAAAAACGGACACATTTTCACATGTACTTTCAGCATAATTTAAACCTTTAGCAATTAAGTATTCTAAAATTTGTTTTGTTGTATTGCATTTTATATATTTTATGAAATAAGAGAAATTTTATTAAATATTTATTCACTTTTGTATTCATGTTGTCCTTTTTGTACTGTGTTGCTGTCTTTTATCTTGTGCACCTGATTGCAAGCTAAGTTTCCCATCTGGGATAATAAAATGACTGAACTGAACAGAATCTCCCAAGAGGGTAGATGTCTGAAAAATAGAATAACAGGCAAGCAGTAAACACTGAATGTGTATTAACCAGTAAGCCAAAACATTAAAACCGGTAATGTGACTGAAAAGGCATCAGATTGATTCAATGACTTCACCAATTTTTCTCATTTTTTAGTATCATCATTAATTAACCGGTTTTATACTTCATTATAACTGGTTCAGCTGTTTCAGAGTTAGACTGGTGGTGTGACATATTTACACCAGATCTATATTCCACATCTCCCAGTCCTTTTGTCCTTTTTGCACAGCATCACTTTGGATGAATGAATCAAACATGCTCTTTGCCCTATTTTTGACCACTGCTGACTTTTGTAGGCTGCCATGCATAAAAATCATAGATACCACCTATGATTTTGGGCAAATACTGAAATCTTCAAAGGTATGCCATGCAGGATTTCCCCGAAAAACATTGTTTTAGGGACTCATACAAAAGTAATCCCTCTAAACTATCACTTTTGACCAACTAGTAGTGTGTAGTGGTGTATTTATCCACAGAGACCCTGCCCTCTCCCTCTGTTTACTTATGACTTTTTATTTCAATTACATAAATTGGTCTACTACATTAAGGTATACTGTACTTTGGGAAGATATTGAAGGTTGCCAAGTTACCCCACTCACAGTATGTAATTGTGAATCTGAGATATTATATTTACATATATCGTTGAACTGCCATGACAACTTGAACCTACTATATATCTCTGTAGACCGTTAGTATATTATATAATGGGATTTATGATCAGTTGCTGGATGGGAAAACTAGAAGGCCATCCCCAAATCCATGTTAATCTTTGACAATGGTCTAATATTCAGAGCTCCCTGGAGTTTTGCTGGGATATATAGACTGTGTGCAAGGTCTATCATTCAGTTTCACATCTCTGAACCTTTAGGAGATGCTCTTATCTCTATTGAGTAACCCATGCTTCTATCCATCCATAGATAATAATTGGACGGCAATATTTTGAAAGTGTTTCATTGACATGATTGGTTGAATTGAATATGTATACATTCAGTACAATGAACAGAGAGAATTATGATATTGGGTTATAAAAGTCAGAGTCAAAGTCAAAGTGAAATATTTTTGTGACTCAAGACCATACAACAAAGGAAAAAAATGCATTTCTTCTAGATCAGTTTGCAGAAAAATCAATATAGCACAAACAAGGACAAT
Source organism: Istiophorus platypterus (assembly GCA_016859345.1). Classification (NCBI taxonomy): domain Eukaryota; kingdom Metazoa; phylum Chordata; class Actinopteri; order Istiophoriformes; family Istiophoridae; genus Istiophorus; species Istiophorus platypterus. The sequence continues at coordinate 24,865,737 of CM029126.1, read as the reverse complement.
ACACATGTTTCAAACAGACAAAGACAATGAATAACTGTATATGAAAAATAACAACATGGCATAGTAGTATTTGAGTGCTAGAATAACAACAGCAGACTTAATTATTGCACAGTGCAAATAGTATTATTATCCAATACAGTGGATATGACAAGGATAACCATGTCTATTCATGAATCATAACATTAATTTTCATAATTACATTGGCTTGTTTAGTGAACACATCTGATTGTTCAAATGAAAGCGTTGGAGCAAGGGATCCAGTAAACAGTTTTCAGCTTGGGCAATGTTGCCTGATTATTGCCTGAAGTCTGCAGGAACGTTCACCTAACTTTTAAGTTTTTTCAGCTTTTAAATCAAGGTTGGCCAAGAGCATCTGTGTTTCCATCGACATAGTTTTATGCACATTTGGAAGTCTCCTATCAGAAAAGGTTGGCGGAAACAGAAAAATTCAAAAGACTTCATCAATTGCACAAAAATGCTCTTACAGTTATTTTAGGTGTTTTCAAAAAACAGTTCATGCACTGAATGGGAGATTAAAACACCCTTCTCATGACATAGGGAACATTTAACATGAACAATCAACTGTTTTCATGACATAGGGAAGAAGAAGAAGAAGAAGAGGAAGAAGAAGAAGAAGGAGTAGAAGCTGTTTCTGGCACCTTCCCATGTCTGAACAACATGAAATACGACCAATACTAGCTGACATGAAAGAATAATTACAACTTACCCAATTTTTTAAAAAAAAGTGCACAGAGATGCAAAGTTTTCACAAGATTCAGTAGTAATCTTCAGTAGTATTTCCTTCAGATACCAGATATTCCATTAAGATTCATTAGACACCCGTGCTAAGTATTTAATTCAAAATGTGAAGATGCTATGGCAGTGTACGGAATAGGTGGCATGATGGTAGTAATTTAAGATTAACTAGTAACCATTAACTTGTCTTGTAAGAAACACTTCACCATTGCAATTTGGAAATGTTCACTTTTTTAACTCAATACTTGTACTTCTTGTATATTTATATTTTACTGCCTTTGAAGAACTAAGGTAATTGAAATATGTCCATTAGGAAAGGTAGGTAGGTCTATGTTGTCACTATATGCCGCTTCTCCCAAGCGAATTGTTCAGCTGCTGCACACACACTCCAGAAAATCCTACGTTGGACTCCTAGACAGTGATGCAATCTGCGTGCATGAGTCTGTTTGTTTGTGTAGTAGAGTCCCCTTCTTTTCAAAATGCTGCCAGTCAGCTGTGCACAGTGTAAAAATCTCAAGTCACCTTGGTTATGTTTCATTGTGAATATTAATGAACCATGTGATATTTCAGCACAGTGCTCATAATTCAACAGCATTGTGCGCATTTAGAAGAAACACTGTGGGTTTGTGTGGGTGTCTGGTTGTAGTAGGTGTGCTGCCCTCAGCTAATATTTTTCAGATAGCACGCAGTGGGATTTAAGTCTTCTAAAGCCTTGACTGTCTGTAAAAAGTGATTTTTCTAGAATTCCTCTAGTCCTTACCTAAATTTAAGAGGAGAGTAACATCGATGTAACTGTAAAAATTTCTGACAGACCTACAAATACGTGGGTCAAGAGGATACCTGACGAATCTTTGTCAAAAGCTGGAGTTGCTACATTTTGTGAGGCAGACAGCAGACATGGAGACTGCCCTGTGTATTATGATGATGACAGTATCATGACCGCATATGCAAGTCATTTGGTGCAGGGTGAGTGATATGAAAATAGAACAATGTATATATGTATTACATTCATCACAATAAAGAAAAGTTTCAATTGTAAAATTGACCTTTTTTTTGGTTTGTTTGTTTTTTTTTGTTAAGATAGACATTTACCTCTTAGCTAACATATTTATACAGACAGGCTCTAAACTGTATAGCTGAAAATATGACTGATGACTCACTTGTGGTGTCTTGGTCCATGCAGCTGCTCCCACACTGATGGGAGTTATGACTGGAAACTCAGGGCCTCTGCCAAAAATGCAAAGTAAACATATTTTTGGATAGCTAATTTGTTTAGTTGGCAACACCAAAATTATCTTTCCTCTTAAACCCTTACTTACCTCTGTAACTGCCTCTGAATCTACTTGAGTTACCGTGTTATGCCAAAAGCAACTCTAACTTAGTGTTATGTCAGTACCAGTTGGTGGTATGTTTTTAGTTAACCTGCACATTGGTTCACCACAGCCCTTATATAAGTACTCTTGATATGTGCTTGTTTGACTCTCCTACTGTTAGGTCATTGCCTTTGTGGAATACACCAAAGTCCTGCCACTGGGATTTACCAAATGTTCAGCCTCATTGCTTTGAACTATTCCGAGCCAGGAGGATATACAGTAAAGTGCAATGAATACCTGTATGTGTGTGTGTGCGTATATGTGGTAAAATGAGGAGGGAAGGTGTGAAGACAGATTCAGAAGATAGGAAATAAGTAGCAAGAGGCAGGACAAGGTGTTTTGTGGAATTAAACAGGTTGTTGTTGTACAGGAAAGCAGTATCTTGAGTGTGTATCTGTTCGTGAGAGCGCAGGGTTGCACAGATGTAATCACCGTATGTGGACACAGAGGCAATAACTCTGGGGGGGAAAGTTGGAGAAGTGAATCTATCTCTGTCATGGAAACATGGAGCAATCAGGAAAAAAACTCAGGCAGCAGATAGAGAAGCAGAAGTTTAGAGTTAAGGCCTGAGGACTGGATCACCTGTGTGGGATTTACAGCCAGAGAGGAGCAGATGGGCACCATGAACATGGACAGATTATTTGACTATAGTGTTTCCAAAGTGTTGCAGGGATGCACAGTGTTTTACAGAGAGAAATGTATCTCTAAAAGTCAAAATATGACGTTAATATATGTCTGTTTTCATACTCTGTGATGTGAGGTGGATTCCATGTAGGTTCTAACATACTTGGATCCATGCAGCATGGGTCACAACATGGGTCCTTTCCCTGTGTGTAACCCACATGGGCTAACTCTACTGACCGCTTGTGAATTTTACTGTTCTTAGGGTGAAATGTAGCTAAGGGGTCCCTTTTGATAGCAACTGTACGAATCAGGCTGGTAGGCTATTAAATTTAATTAATCAAGAGCTAGATCAAGTTAATAAATTAGGCCAATTATATTATTCTATATGAAGGACATGCTGTTTAAAAAGGTCCAAAAGTAAATGATGCCCTCTAGTCTATCAGAGTGAACAACTCTCTTTTTCTTTTCTTTCTTTGTGAGATCCAGCAGCAGACCCACTGGTCCAGGTTACCAGATACATGTGGGCATTGCATGGGTATTGGGAGTTCTCCTTTGGCCCAGCATTAGCTTGAACCATCCCCTCACTATACTGCTATAGGCCTAGACTACCGAGGGACTTCCCATGATGCACCGAGCTTCCCTTTCCACTGCCTCATCCTCTCTCTCTCTGTCGCATTAACGCCTCAAAAATGCTCGTTACTAACTGTCCCTCCTCTCTCCGGTAGTTTTGTGCTTCCTCGTCTCTCTCCTCTTCCCCCTGTTGCTTTCTACAGGTTTTTCTGCCTCTGATGCTCATGAGTCTGGATCCATGGCTGCAGATCCACCTACTGCCCCATGAGCCTGATCAACACCCACGCTTTAATTACTATGATTACTACTGTTACCATTTCATTTAGTCCTATAGGTAATATTATTAGCCCCAGTGGTATAACTATTAGCTTTGCTATTAGTCCAATTATTGTGCTATCCCTTTGTGTTTTGCTCTCTCTCTCTTTCTCACTCTCAACCCAGCCGGTCGAGACAGACCCCCCCCCCCCCCCCCACCACCACCACCACCACCACCACCATGAGCCAGGATCTGTTCAGTGTTTCTACCTGTTAAAAGGGAGTTTTTCGTTGCCGCTGTCACCAAGTGCTGCTCATGATGGGTCTATAAATAATAACTATAAAGAGTCTGGTCTAGACCTGCTCTATATGAAAAGTGCCCTGACATAATGTCTCATATGATATGGCATAAATAAAATTGAATTGAATTGGATTAAAACCTGCATGTATATTTTCCAATGTAGGTTACTAATAGTACCAAAGTGAACTTCACGTGGGGTTCTTGTGAATGTAATGTGAAGTCCTGTAAATATGAAGTCATACAGACTGACAGGTAACTATTGATGGTGATCACCAATTAGTACTACATGGATTTGTGCAGAGACTGACAGCAAATCATGAGGAAAACACATCTGTTTTAAATTTTTTTCACTCTTTTATTATAAGCAAATCAACCCAAAATAGCAAACACACCATTTAATATGAGGCAAACCAAACACGTTAGGTGTAAAAGCTCCCTTATAGTTTATGCTCTGAATTGGCCAAGGAGAGCTCATCAGAGAGCAGAGGATGACTGCTTAAAAAAGCCGTACTTGCACTGAATTTGTAGACAGTCTTTACCAAAAATAAAACTACAAACGTACGCCAACCAGTTGTTTAAAACACTAATAGGGCCCACATGGACATGTTGCATGGGACGCTTGTTTTTAAAAATAGTACACTTTAAAGAAAGTTGTACTAATTAACATTTTTATGTATTACTTTCAGGATTGATTACCTATTCTCCTTGATCAAGTCCCATTCACATTATTTTTGTGAACTCTATTTTTCCTTAAACAATTATTCAAAACGTGCATACTTCGCAATTTAATGCAATTCATGTTCCATTTGACTTAAATGTGGGCAAAATAAAAATCAAGTAGCTGATTGGGCATAATCCAGAATTGGTACATAATACACCAATCAGAATGGTGTGTGTGGCCAAGAACCCTTACTGTTATCTTTAGCCTAATGTCTAAAGTCAAATAGACCCTCCTCTGAAGACAGAAAGCTTCTGTGCTTTTAGGAACAGCTGAAGGGCTGCACAGAGGACTCACAGTAAAAAGGGAAGTCATTATTCAAAGTCATGTTATACTGCTAAACTTAATAAAATAGCATTGTGCCGTTGAACACTACACAGAACACCATGTCATAGATAGATAGACAGATAGACAGATAGATAGACTACCTCTGTAAAACTGAAGGTGTGCTATGTTGGCTGGCATTGTGACAGAGCCATTGTTCAGACACATTGTGACAAAGACATCAGACCTCAGTGAAAGCCTGACTTTTATGTGTTTTGTCTTTCCTTTCAGGCCTCCCAGCAGGAAACATGTTGCACTTGAAAAGCTGTGACCATGGCAATATCAGGCTAAAGTGAGAAAGCTGTTGCCATGGCAAGCATCCTGTTTAAAGAAGAGTGCAGTCCATCATTTGTGAGGGGGATGGGTTGTCATGGGGACCAGGTACTCTGGTGAAGAACAAGGTTTGGCAGATATATGGGTTTGCCAGTAGAACACTCTATCAATAGAATCAAATATGATCCATTTGATTTTGCCCTTGATGATTCTTTTGTGTCCTGTTCACTATGTTTGTTCTAAAATTCTTGTCATATCTTCAGATCCTACCCTCAGTGCAAATACTACCACCTAAGAACCTGTTTTTTCATCACATTCAAACCATATATGGAATACATTCATGTTATATTTTTTTCATGTCCATATGTCTAAATTTAAAGCTGCATGCTACATATGCAAGTTCTGGAAATCTAGCTGGCGGTAGCATGTCACTTGAGATCAACGTAGATATATCTGTCAGATGTTAAAACACATAACATGTGAGTAAGACTTTGGAATTACCAGGACTCACGTTTCTACTTTGGGAGAGGCTAATTGCCTTCCCCCACCACATACTCCTGCCCCAAGCTAGAAGACGAGCCCACTGAACGCAGCGAGGTCCAGCGGGCAGCATAGACTTGCCAAAACGAAAGATAAACAATTCATCAGTTTTCATGTGCAGGTCAGAGGGAGCTTTTTCTTTACAGGACATACCATCAATGCCAGCACAAAAACCGTCCAATCCAACTTCCGGGTGGGACCATGGGCAGAGGTTATTTGTGGTGACAATGGATGGATTAAGACAGTTGAATGCTTCGCTGTTTCTCAGCCTTTAAGCCAGTTTGTCCCAGTGGTCTCCTGTGGTATAGCAACACAAAAATCCCCTTCAACCCTAATAGCCTTTTCCATGTGGACCACTATTATAAAAGAGGCACCGGTAAAACTTTTGACAGGACAACTTGAAATGTGAACAGGGTTTTTAGTGCGCATTCTTAATCCAGGGAGGCTTTATATTTGTCAAACTTTGCAAGTGCCTAAAAAGGTCAGTTCTCTTTTTGTGACATTATCACAATATAAAGTCTATGGGCCATAGTAAGTGGGAGAAACACCTATACACATAACATGAGAGCAGAGCAAGTTTTTGCTCGGCTTCAGCGTTAATCAAGGAATTTCCATTCAAGTGAGGTGGCACCATCTTTGAGGTCCAGTGCCCAGTGCCTTGGATTACATACAAATTCCCTTACTTGATCATTCCTCACTCTTAAGTGCTCGCATCACCCAGAAATCGTTTCAGTCCTCCATCTTGAAGCCTGTCCCAAAGTTCTTATGTCTGCTCTGTGGAGTGAGGATCAAGGAGATGAGCACAGATATATGAGACCAGAACCGAAAATAAGTTGGTGAATGGACGCTGCATCTGTCCTGAGGCTGCATCAAACCATCACTGAAGTTTTATACCAAAATGGACAGACAAAACGTGCAACCAGTTTAAGACTCACAAGTTTCAAATTTCATTTGTTTTCAGATTTACCATTGAGTTAGAAATAGTCTGACTAAAAAAAGAACCAGAAATAGCTTTCTTTTTCAATACAGATTTTTCTCTCATTTCTTTCCCTTGAATCAGGAATATTTTAGTAAGAGAAAGGAAAATAGTCTGGAGTTTTTCAGGTATAAACACATTTTAATTGTGTTTCTATCATGAAAACCAGCTACTGGTTTTAATGTCATGGCTTAACAGTGTATGTATATATAAATAATAGAATATATATATGTGTGTGTGTGTGTGTGTGTGTGTGTGTTTGTGTGTGTGTGTAAAAGCCACAACATTAAAACTGGTAAGTGGTTTGTTAGTTTGTTTGTTTGTTGTGGCAGTCGATGCCATGAGCTTGTGTCATAGTCAATAAGCTAGGCCCAAGATCCTGCCCCCAAATATCTGATTTGAGAGATATGTTTTTCATTCTGGAATTAACAATGTATCTCCATCTCAAAAAACTGCATTTCCTTGGAAAATTCATGTCACAATGAAAAACAATTAATTTGGTTATTAAAGACAAAACAGTCAATTAACATGGGTTTTTCCATCCATTATGACACAGTGTCTTCCAATATAAAAAAGTAAATACATATAAACCTGTTTTATGTTTCACTTTATTGCTGTATGTGATTTGGTTTCATTTAGAAATATTCCATATTACACTATTCATTACTTTAAAAAGTCATCACATTACTGTAACGTGCTACTAATTGATGCATTATTGCCTTAGGTACTACAAAATTGAAATTAAGTATTCAGTGGTGTTTATTCACATTTAGGTAATTCCATGGCAAATAACTTCTTGTATATTATTATGGTATTATTTGCATCCATACCTGCTTTATTCTTTATTCAGTCATCTTTTAGAGCTTTTGATAGTATTCTAAAGGATTTACTGACCTTGCATGGGATTAATATGACGGTTACGGGGCACTGATTGGACTCGAGGTTGATGTTAGTTTCAGGACTGTTATGAACACCGGTCTGATACTGTGACAGGTTGAGGACCAAGGTAGAGGTTACAGCCAGTGTAATGTGTTGTCAGGACAGAGATCCAGCAGATGTTGGACTTGCTAAAAACTGGTTAGGGGCCCTTTAGCAGCAGTTGACCTGCCATTGCCAACGTGTGACCCTACACAGGATTCCCGCTGTGGTGACATATGTCTTTCCAGGAAAACACACAGCTATGTATGCGTTCACACACCAAAGGGCTGCCAATCAGTCGCTCTTACCTTTTCCTCAATGTCAATACTCCCTTTTTTTTTCATCACCGCACAACCATGAGACATGTTATCCTGTGCAAGTAACTGACAAATGACCTGGTTTGTCAAAAAAGTTTTATTGGATAAAATCTTAAAGCACAACACATATTCACGGTAAACTACATAATCTGATACCGAAGACATTTACAGAAGTATAAATGCTCCTTTTTCAATAAACAATATTCTGTTTACAAAAGCTTTTAGGTGAGGCATTCAATACAATACTGCTTGATAATGGGATTGTACATACAGTGGGTTCAAAAGTCTGAGTCCACTTTCCCTTTCACTTGATTGGGAAAACATATTAAATGAATATTTACACTCCCTTTACAAATAGAAACAAAGAAAACTAAGCTAGCATATACATTCATGACATGATCCCCATTTATTTTAGAAGTAAAAAACAATTTCAGCATTTTCGTGTGGTGAAAATACAAATAAAAGAATATATTTAAACAATTCCAGCTTTTACTTTTTGGCACTGCAAGCCAAACACTTTTAGCTATGGAGATCCGCTGTATCGTTCCGTCTAAAAGTCTACTAAGCAGGGACAAACATAAACAAGAACTGTCACTAAAGAAAATTGCTATTCATGAAGCACAATTACAGCTAACAGCAAAATACTGACCTCAAAATGACAAAGGATTTCACAGTAAACCACATGATACGTGCACTTTATGCTACGGGATGGAGCGGCGTGTAGACAAATGGAAAACAACTTGGCCATACAGTATCTCCAATAGCTACATTAATGTATTTAGTGTACAGTTTATCTTCTTCAAACACACATTCCACCACAGCTAGATAAGCCCAGGCTTAGATACATTGAAGTCAAACTTATTCAAAACTTATATTTGCTAAAGATAATTGAATAATATTTTTCCTTGGAATTTATTTTAATATGTGCACTTATTTGGTCAACTTTTCGATTACTCAAAAAAAGAAAAAGTATTTTATCTGTTTTCAAGCAGTGATAGCACACCCAATATTGGTGTTTTCAAGTTGGCAATTCATTTATTCAGCTAAGTGTTAATTTATATTTTCTGTCAAGTTATTTATGTGGCTGTTTTAAATCGTTCTCCACACACAGTACTCAAATTCTGGTGGAGGAATATTGATTTCTTTATTCTGGTCATCTAAAGTAGCCAAATTTAAATATATTTGAGATTGCAAGTACTGAAACTGATAAAGTACCCGTCCTGTGCTAGTTTGTTTTAATTGTAGGGTATAACCCACCAAATTCTCCACAAAAATACAAAGGACATAATCTCATGTGTCCTTCATACTTGCTATGGACCTCGGAGGACGATAAAATAGCTTGTTATTTCACTATTTTTGCCTGGCAGCCAGTTTTGGCCTCATGGCATAACTGATCTGGTCATTTGCTGTCACCACATGTGAACCTATGAGAAAGCCAGCAAACGCAAATGGTAACATGTAGTTGGAATCACTGCTAAAGTTCTCAGGCTTGGCTAACTTGCACATAAGCTAGGCTAACCAGTATTGAGTCTACCCAAATGTTGAATGCAGTAAAAGAGACAGACTGATGAAGTCACTAATGGCTGAAAGCTAACGCGATGTGTACAAGCATTTGAATATGTTTTCCAGACAGAAGCAAACCAGACGTTGACAGCGCGTCTCCTAGCTCGAGCCCTAGATACCATTTCCTTAAATATGTTATAAATCGTCATATTTTGAAAAAGTGAAAAACATTTTCACGATAGCTGCAGTAAGGTTATAGTTTATATTTCCTTACACACACACACAAAAAAAAAATCAGTTCCATTTTAAATCACAGGGAAACAGACACAGAGACGAGGTTGGTAATTCTGGAATCAAGTCACCACTTGGCTGTGGTACATCAAGCTTGGGATTGAAATTCCCCCGTGCACTTCTTATGTGCTGAAAACAAGTAAGTGCTCAAAGCTGACACTAATGTGAAATTCAAATTTAAAAAACACTTACATTAAATGATAACTTTAAAAATAATAATAATAATAATAATAATAATAATAATTTCATTCTTATCATTATTTACAATTCAATACTTAGTTCTATATACACTATATGGCCAAAAAAATTAAACAAAACTGTCCACATTCTTTAGTGTACATTTGGACTGGGTGTATGTGTCCGAACTAGGGCCTGTTAATTCCAGTGAAGGTAAACCATGTATTTTACCAACGTGGCATCTTAAAAGACTTGACTTATTTTGTTACACAAAATAAAAGGACAGAGACTGTTAAAATAGGGAGACTGACATGGAAAAGACTGAAAAAAAGTTAATAAAACTCTTAAACTAACATTGGGGGAAAAACATTTTGATTTATTCTATTCTACCAATGTATTGGTATGTGGGCCTGATACAGGCCCTTTAAAGAATTCTGAACCTGTGATATGACTACAGTGCAGTTTGATTGATTGCATATTTGAAACTAGTCAATTCTTCCATATGGAAATCACCTTAAACGGAATCAATATTTGACACTCAGTAAGCTTGTATGAATACGTTTTACTGGGATTATTATCCTATGTTTTAAGTGTAGAGTTCATTTTATAAAGGTCGATTTTTCTTAAAGAAATCAATGCATGAAAATAGTCAAATTCAAAGATATTGAATTATTATTTGCATAAATTACCAGATATCATCTTCAAACAAAAAATAGAAGCTCTGGCACAGGTATGAGTGGAGATCCAGAACCTCTGGCCTCCATTCAGTCTGTTGTGCCTTTCCAGTAGCTCATTATAAGAATCTGGGTTTTCCTTTTTTTCCAAAGCAGTGCCTGCCTACAAAAAGACTGTCCGTGGAGGAGGGAGTGTTGCACGAGTCTGCAGACCCTCACAGTAGCAGGGACCGATAAGATTTTCACGCCATGGTGTACCCATAGCTCCCACAATGCAGAGCTACGAGGAGCCGATCTCTCAGGACTTCCTGACTCGGGTATTCTGGTAGTTTCAGCATGTTGATACTGTGGATAGGAGAGAAAACAAGAGCATGGTCAACACTGTGTAATACTGTGGTCATGATGGCTCATATGTAGTCAGTGGAGGAGAGCTGATATAAACTACCTGAAGCACATTCTGCCATGCAGAGATCTCTCCCTGTCTTCAAAGTGTGCTCTCAGCGTTCAAGAACACCTCTACCTAGTGCCAACAACACTGAAGAAACATACTGCCCTCTAGTGCTCAGCTGTCCCTGTGTTAGGGCTGTAGAGGGACGTGTCCCCTCATCTGTCCATCTGTTTAGTCATTCTTTAATCTTATCAGGGTTAAAGGGATGAAGAGAAGGATCATTAGAATGTTTAGTTTCTTATAGTAAAGAGAAAAAACTACATCTCTGGGGTAATGGTGAACATCCTTGGTGGCACTGAGCCAGGGCTCAAGACCATTTCAGTGCAGTCTGACTGTGATAAGATCAAGTCAAGACCAAGTCCGGAGAACACTGAACATTTTACATTCTTCATACTGTGTTACTGTTTTTCATAGTGAGACTAAACTGTGATGGATTATCACTCAATATAGTCCTTTGGATTAAGAGGTGTTTCAAATGTGATAGAGAGGGGACATGCCTAGTGCTGAGGTCTAATCAAATTCTGTGTATACAGAACAGAATCAGTTGATTTCAGAGTCTGAAAGGTTAATATTCCTGCAGGATTACAAGTCTAGGCATTTTAAGTAATTAAAAATGCCTAAATGTTGCATTATTTGCTAAAATTAGGACTGAAACTCAGAACAAAACAAAAAAAAATTGTGACAAAATCTTCAACACCATTTATTTATAGATTCCATAGTTTCCTACTATTTCCCAGAAAACATTTCATATGTAATTCACAGGAAAGTTCCTGGAAAAAGCAATGCAAAAATGGAGACAGTTCTCAGTTGGTACACTTCCAAAAAAATAATTACAGTTAATTACAAGTCTAAATTTTAGAGTCTTTTAGTTAGCCTACAGCAGGTCAGCTGAACATCCAAAAAAGTGGAATTTGTTTATAAGCTAAGAAACAATTTAACAAATATAAAGAAAAAAATTGTAGAAAGAAATTGTGGAAAAAAATATCTACTTGGATTTAAATGGATCTGTTGGGTTTTTTTCAATCAAGAAACACTTCATTTAGAGAAGTTCCTCTGAAAACTGTCTTAGATGCCAATAATATGACAAACTTCTTTTCCTAGTCCAGAAAACTACCTAGGAAATTATTCTTAATATATGGAAAGCACACACAAAGGAAATGTGTAGTATATGCACTTGTCAATAAAGATATTAAAAAATGTCTCTATGGGGAGCTGATGGCAGAGCAGCTGATCCAGGGTGTTATGAGAGTGGCAAGCAATTGTTGGGCAGGAAAAGGGGAAAAAAATAAAATAAATGACCGACTGGTTGAAGACAAAGACAGCTGATACAGTCTATTGGCTGTAGACAAATCTGAGTCGCCACACCAGTGAGAACATGACAAGTAAGGGATGATAGAATAACCATTTCAAAAAAGGACTCTCAACTGAGACCAGAACGCATACTACCGGCTAGAATAGAGGTAAGTCAATACAGAGCAAGAAATAGAGTGATTACCAGGTACTAGAGGTAGGCAGCAGGTTGGAGGTGTATGGCACTGCAGCAATGGTGAACTTTTGTAAACCACTGCCACCCATCAGGAAAGCAAAGCCACCATGAGGAACCCTGGAACTGAGGGAAGGTACTTTATTACAGTAGATATTCACACATTTTTATTTTTTTTTTATATCAAGAACTATGGTGTAAATCCAGCAGACAAACCTTCCAGTGACAAACTGCAGCAAAAGAACCCGTTCCTCCTGGGTCAGGCTCCTCACCACCTCCCAGAACCACTGCAAAAAAGGTGCAGATAGATAAGCCAATGTGAAGCCAGACAAACAGTGGGACAGACAGAATCAGATAACCCAGAGGGGGACGTTGTTTTGTTTGTCCACAGGGAAGTTGTTGCAAAGTGACATGAATGTGGTTCTGCCTAACCTGTGGTAGAGTAAAACAGGGCCTGGCACTGATTATTGTTGGGCAATCAACCATTAATCAACCATCTTCTTCAATATGATCCCCATCATATTCCCAAGGAAAGTAGTTATGTTGAGTTTTATTTTCTGTTTAAGGTAGGAACATTTGATCACTTGACACAGAATCTATGATCATGTTGTTTTTAACTATGTTCAAAAATTTGAAATGATACTCAAAAGATCAAAGTGCTGGGCTGAAATTAAATATTTACTTCATTCAAATGAAAAGCATGGGGGGGGCTGATAAACTGGAGTTTTAAATCCAATCTAATTTTTAGATCCAGATTCTGGTAAATTTTAGAATTTATGGTTTTAAAAATGAAGCAATGCTTGACGAATAAGAGCTCTGAGTGTTAAAGTCAAGTGGTAAAAATCCAATGTGTGGGCACATCTGGCTCTCAAACTACTAAATATGAGCAGGGAGCAAGCAGGCAACCTGGTGTTTTACCTGCTGTCAGATGCTTGGAACATAATTGGTACTGAAAGCTGGAAAGAGTTTAAAGTTTAATGGCACATTGCATTTCTTATGACATAAATAACTCTTGTGGTGCAAAATCCATGAGGAAAATATCTGTTAACCAACATTTAAAAAGTATTTCATCAATGAAAAATTATACTCCTGCTTGTCATTGCTTGGTAAATGTTGCTTTCCATTAATTATTTTAAAATTAATCTATAAATTCAATAGAGTAACAACCTATGCCTTAGGTTTGGATCACCTGACTGGTAAACATGTATGTTACTAAAAACACAGATAATTCAAGTGAATCTTAATGGTCTGGTCCTAAAAAATTCTGTCCATGTGAGGCTGGTTGAGGAAAGGCCCACCTGGATGACTGGCTCCTGAGGGTCGTAGCCACTGGTGTACTCAGTGTTCCTGCACCAGTCCTGCACATCAATCTCTGGCATCCCTGACAGCAGGAGCTCCTGCACACACGCACACGCACACACACACGCACGCACGCACAACACACATAGCTTGATTAAAATCTACAAAGTGAGAGACAGTCACTTAAAAGAGGAGAAAATAACTAATAATGCATCTTACAATAAGTAACATAAATCCTCCAGTTGTGTGTACAAACCAATACGGTCACATTTGATACAATGAATACAATGCAGTTTGATTGCCTAACTGGTTATATAGGAACAGCCCTTTACCTGCAATGATTGTTACGGATGCACAGATCTGACTTCTTCCCTCAGGATAGCAATTTCAATACCTCAGCTCTATATCTCTCTCTATATATATCAAAACTGAGCACTGATGTTATAGCAGTTCTCTCTTTTTCTCACATTTAATATTCTTTATAAAATTTGTAAACCTCACATGTAAGGTCACCTTAGACAAGGAATGCTGCACAGACTCAGTTTGCTGTCTGTTGTGACTGAGACTTTAACTGTAACTGGCAGCAGAAACACTGAATTTGTACTGACACTGACTTAGAAACATTATTTCATTTTGATCATCCATCCATCCATTTTCTGCTGCTTATCTGGAGTCAGGTCACAGTGGCAGCAGTTAAGCAAGGTCTATATATATATGGATTTAAAGATTGATATACATACATAAATATGTGTGTGTGAACCGAATATATATTAAAACCAGTAACTGGTTTGGATGACTTGACCGACTGGCAGAAAGTATGTAATAATGATGTTGTGGAATTTTGCAATTATAATAATCAATTACTGCACTATGAATTCATTTAAGAATTTCACCAAAATGCAGAGAAAGGTGCCGATTAAGAATTACTCAAAATCCCCGCTGCACCTTATGAGCATAAAAATCAGCTGGTACTCACATACATAGGATGTCGGTATGCTCAAAAGTGTAATCTTTCTGGGCTCAGGTTTCTGCCATGCTCTCTGACATAATAAACAGGTCTGTGCCCTTTCTTCCACTAATTTGCTACTGAATGATGTATCAACATAATCTTTACATAAAGAGAGTTTTTGTTGGCAGCATTGACTGCAGCAAAAAAGAGGCCTGGTTATGAGATGGAACCCCACTAGCATATTTCATGGAAGTTGTCATTTTATTAGTTAAATTCTATTTAAGCCCTGTACTACCTCAATATCTGAATCTTGCCTGAGTAAGATATTTGTTGTCAGACCCTGTAAAATTCAGCAGCAGTACACAACTGCTATGCATAATGCTCTGCAAATTCAGGTTGATGTGTACATAATCTTGCATTTGGGATTTTTTGTCAAATTAAAAAGAAAATAGAGCATTGTCATCTTTATCCTTTAAAATCTACTAACTATTAGCTGTTGTGCTGTGAAAACACAAAACAGGCTCTTCAGTTACCCGTTGCCTCCAATGACAGAATGACCGAGGCATGTCCAACAAATCCAGGGTGGGATAATCATCATGCTATTCTATTGATCCTCGTAGGAACAAGGACATGAAATCTGCCGACAACCATGGAAAAAAAGACCCCCCCAATGGAGTTGGAGAAGAGGGAGGAGCTTCAAGGTGACCCCCTCCCTCCAGACATGGCTAATCAATCCCTGTATCAGAGCTGAATGGGCAGGCAGGCAAATGGAAACAAGGAGAATACCAACTGTGAAAGACGCTGGAAGAGATGAGAAGGAGGAAAGGTTAAGAAAGACAGGAAGGTCAAGGGAGGAAAACTGACCAATTCGTATTCATCGAAAAGCTGTATGAGCGAGGGGGGGATGAAAGTGTGGAATCCTTGCAGGAAGGCGTTTATCTGAGGTTGGATGGCTCGTGTCATCCTCAGCTCCGTTACCAGCTGTACGTACTCGGCCTGAGAGAGGACACATACGCACGCACACACACACACACACACACACACACACACACACACAAACACACTCACACACACAAACACACAAACACACAAACACACAAACACACACACACACACACACACACACACACACACACACACACACACACACACACACACACGATCAAAGTCCTTGAATATACTGGTGGACAAAAGAAACAGAGATAACTCATACATAGTTATTGTATCTGCTACTGTTGGACTTCTCTTCTTTACAAACATTGCCATCTGCAGGAACACTGCAGCACTGCACCCTCTAATTAGGACTCCTCCAGGCAAAAACACTGGAGAGAGATCAATCGATCATACAAAATCAGCTATGGATGTAGTGGAATGGTCATTAATGCCACCTTCAGCCACACAGCTGCAGCACAACACCACAAAAATAATAACAACTAGTCCACAGCTAAAATTTAATGTCCAATGTTCTCATTAGACTTTTACAGATACAATCTAAGAGCTTTCAGGGATTTAAAAAAAAAAAGTTTTAGAGGATTTGGGGTAGTTTTTGCATGATTTAAGTTAGTGCTACATGGTACAGCTGAAATTATTGTCCCAATATAATAATAATAATAATAAGAAGAAGAAAATTCACAGGAACATCAACAACAATAATGATAATAATGATAATAATAATTCGAATAATATTACTGTTATTATTGTTGATGTTGCTGTGAATTTTCTTCTTCTTCTTCTTCTTCTTAGATGATTAAAAATGAATAAAACTGCAACTGAATAAAAAAAAAAAATCACACTAAGCAACACACCTACAATGTAATAAATAATTCATTAAAAAGCAGTTTCTAAAATGATGGATTTTTAAAAGAGATTTAAAAGATGAAACAGAGTTTGCAGCCCTGCTCTCCTTAGGGAAGTCATTCCAAAATTTAGGATCTGTCATCTCCTAGTCTAAGTCTAGACCTTGAAACAACGAGGAGAGAGGTATCGGAGGATCTCGAGGGACTGTAGGGAACATAAGGAAACAAAAGGTCAGAGATATAAGTTGTGGCAAGACCTCTCTTGACTTTAAAAGTGAGTATAATCATTTTTTACTCAATTCAAAGAGAAACAGGTAGTCGTGTAAGGAGGCCAGGGTCAGTGAAATGTGATGATGTTTCTATGTATCAGTTAAAATGGTAACTGAGTTTTGGATAAGCTGCAAGCAGGGTAGGAGATTTTTTACTGATGCCAGAAAGCAGGGAATAATAGCCCAGCCCACTCCACTGGTAATGAAGGCGTGGGTGATGATTTCCAGAGGTTTGGCTGACAGATATGGTGTAATCTTTGAAATTTCTAAAAAAAATATTGTTTTTATGAATAAGAAGTAGCAATTGGTCTTCCACCATTTTTTCTAAACCCTAGATTAACAAGGCTAGGTCAGTATGGCTAGACAACCTTTTACCTGATTCTCTTCTACTGTCTGTGTTCTCATATACAGTAATATAATTCAGGCAAATTCCCCATAAAATTGTTGTCCTTTAAATGTTTTATCTTTTTCTATTGTCAGACAAAAGAAATAGTAAGGTCGAGTGACTAAAACACAGCCAATGAAGACAACATGTTAACCAGCAGTCACTTCCAAGCCATTTCAAAGCTGCTGCTCTGCTGCTAAAATCCTGATTCTATAACTGTGAAGTGTCTGACAAAATCACCTAATACATAAGTTAAAGCCAACAAATGGGCTTTTATTTTGGCTGTATTTACTTGTATAATGATCACTCAGAAAAAAAAGAAAAAGGATCATTTATGTACGTGTCGGCTGCTGTGTGGTCAGTTGAATGTGAAGCATAGAGTATTTCTATGGAAGTAAAGCCCAACCTTACGCATGGGGCAATTTCGCGAGTCTCATCTTTGGAAAGTTAAGAAAATTGGATTTTTCGCTAGATACTTCGGTGAAGAAAACTCAATGGTGGGGGTCTAAAGAATTGGTAAATGTATCAACAAAGGCTGAGTCAAGTAGCATTTGGCTGACGAATGATTCATCACTGACTAACTGACTGACAGTCAGTCATAGACATTCATGTTCATAGGACTGGCCCCGTTGTTGGAGTCCAGTAAAAAAGTTAAAATCAGAAGTATCAAGGGAAGGCCTTTTTTAAAATGGTTGAAGAGAGTAGTTTTAACAATTCATGAAGTGAACCAGTTGAAAGAGTGCAGTTTCTAATTCAAAAAATTAGTGAAACCAACTATCGTAAAAAAATGTCAAAAAATCTGAAAGCAAGATAGTCTAAAGGACAGATTGAAGGTTTCATTTTATTTATAGTCCCACGCCAGTGTGGAGAGAGAGACTGAATCAACTTGGCACAGCGGTACTGTGCAAGGCTTCTCAACTGAGTAGTGTCTAATAGTTAAAATCTTCTGAGGCAAAAAGGCAAAAAACTTTTTGCATCTAAAACAGGGTCGGGGGAGAATCAGTGGCAAAACTCATAATGTTGAGTAACAACCCCGGATTAGAAAATAATCTGGATCTAGAATATTTTTAACCTCTAAATTAAGTCTCTTATAGCATCCTAAGATTTTTCAGGTGAAATCTGCTTTTAAGGAATTCCACAAATGTTCCACTGTGGGAATTTTTCGCTTATCCATGGAGAGGTCACTCCGTTTTTTAAATTAAAAAAGGAGTGATTTCATCCTAACGGAGGAACAAGTATTATTAAAATTATTTAAAGGCTCAATAGGGGTAAGGGCTAAACTTGGGAAACCAGTGGAGATGGTAAAACTAGTATTGAATTTGGCAGCGGAGAAGAAATTTAAAAATATGATTGAATTTTGCGTTAAAAAGGAGGAGGGCAACACTATGCTAAAAACAGGACATTCGTGGCCAGAGTTAAATGCATCCATGCTCTCATGTCTGAATTATTCATATCAAAGGATAACACCAGATCAAGAGTGTGACCTCTTGAGTGAGTGGGGCCAGTCAGGGCATGCAAAAGGTTCAAACACTCTAGGCCAAGGGGATCACAGGGACAGCCAGAAAAGATATCTAAATATTCAATGATCAGAAACTTATTCATTCTAGTCAGGATAAAAGACAGAATACTGGCATATCTATCTCTCCATCCATCCATCCATCCATCCATCTCTCTCTCTCTCTCTCTCTCTCTCTCTCTCTCTCTGTATATAAATATATACATATAAAGATATAGATACATAGATAGATACATAGATAGATGCAGGGTGAACAATGCTTCATTCATTTAAATCAAATAAATTTTGTCCCATGCTTCTGTTCAGACGAGAATGGGAAAAGTAAACTAAACTAACAGGTGATCAAAGTGTTTATCACATTTTGAAATATTGAAACTATAAACCTTAGCCCAGCTAAGATGCTTTCAATCATCGGCTGACAGTCCTCCAGGAGCAGATGACTGCATCCACACAAAACAGGATTTCAGAGCTAAGACTAAAGTGATGCAGCTTAATTATACTAATTTAAATGTGCTAAATAATAATACGTGAATAAAAACGTATTAGGTTTTGTAAAATGACTCAATCGTGTAGGCTGACATTCTACAACTGCATTTAGTGATATATTTGAAAACATATTTGTTACCAATACTTCATTGTGAATTACCCTCAAATATGTGAATATTTCCATTTTAGTCATGCGTTTTATGGGTATGTATTATGGATGGTGGTAGAATGCTTATTTACTTCTTGATACTAATTATGATTTGTTTACTAAAATACAATGTGCATTGCAGAGACACTAGTAGGGTCCAAGTCTGGCCTGGCAGAAACACAATGTGGAGGGCCTGATTGCAGAAACACTACAACGCTCCCCAGCGACGGCCAAAAATTTATGCAGCAGAATCGAGTTTGACACACACTGTGCTGCAAACCTTTGGGACAGTTGTTTTATCGTGGGCTGTTTGTCTTGACACTTAAACAAAAGTTATTTAGTTACATATTAAGTGGGTAAAAAAAATAAATTAAATTTAAAAAAAAAAAAAAAAAATCAAAGCACTTTCCTTTTTTCCCCCCAGGTGATAAGCACAGAAAACTGGAAGAACAGGAGGAGGAGAATAATAATAGATGCATATTTGTAGACAATTTGTAGTTGTGCGCATTATTGTATTGTTGTTTAAAACACATTATTTGCTTATAAGTGGATTTGATATCTGTGTAATTTACTCACAGTAGAATAGGCAGTTTTTTGAATAGAAGAATTGTTGGGTAAATATGGACAATTAGTACAAGTCCGCCTAGTAAAAGTCACAATAAAGTCATAATAAATGAAAATGCAGTCTTCTCGTCAGGTAATTCCTGTCACTTATTTAAGAGGCAGATCTTAGAAGGTAAAACACTGTTGCAGCTGGTTTAATTGACAGTTTTTTTAGTTGCTTATTAAGGAGCAAGTTGGTAAATTAATTTTAAAAATCCCTTTCCATTTATTTGCTAAGACTGAAAAACTACACTAAAAGCTCTCAGGTTTTCCAGGTCATGTTTAGCCCTGTAAAAGCTCTAAGAGTATTTCATATCATCTCGTAATCGGTTTCATATATTGGCCACCACATATTTAGATCTAATACAACCAAATCTATAAAATCTGACTGAACTTTGACAAAGCCTGATATTTTAACTAAGCTGCTTTCAAACACCTATAAATATTCCAGTGCCTGGCTTTTTAAATATTTATACACATGACCTGCTGTTAAATTATGAACCTTACTACAGGGATATACAGGAACATTCTGTGTGCTCAGATTCAGTCAAATGCATTGGACATCAACTCATTGGACGACATTATATCATTCAGTAGGACACAGCCAAAACAAGCAAAGAGCTTTTCAGGGGGAAGAGGTTGAATACCACTGATTGGCCAAGTCAATCACCTGAAGGACAAAATAAGTATAGGTCTACAAATACTTAAAGTTTGCAGAGTATTTAACTCTGAGCAGTGATGCAAGATGCTACATCTTGACACCACATAGAAAGGAAAGGCTCTGTAATGAGAGCACAATGTTTTCTTACAGCACAAATGCGTTAAAATTTGCTGATAGTCAAAAGCTCTCTCAGACTTCAAGAGCAGCAATTACCAACCTTTTTAATTTTTTTTTTATTCATGAGAGTTTGATAAGAAGCAGTGTCTCCTTGAACTGTGTAATCATAAGAAAAAAGCAAATATTAAACGCTTACATCATTTTATGTATTTTGTATTTTTTTTGAAACATTAACATTTTGAACATAGTTTGAAAACATTTGTCTCTATTTTACTTGCGAGAAAACTTCATAGAATTAAAACTTTTCAAGAACTTATTAGAAATATTTGTAAAATAAAGCATTATCACCTCGCATTGAGCTTTGGCCTTCACCTGAAAAACACGTTTTTGCATTATACTGACATTGTATGATATCATGGCTCTGACTGTTTGACTGACCTTGTTGTCCTGGGTGACCAGTATGCTGGTCCCTCCGGGTTTGAGTGGAACTTCCTCCATTGCCCCGAACACATCCGTCTCTACAGAGAAGGTGAGCTCCAAACCCAGATCACTGATGTCGTTGTCCAGGATCCACTGCAAGTTCTTTGCATACTCTGGATCAATGGACGATACATCCTGGTAGTTCACTGGGATACCTGGAAAAAACACACACACACTTCTCATAAATGCCATTCATTGTCATGCCTGTGCTTCTATACATTTTTTTTTGTGTTTTGAAAGTCTGACCATTATCTACACAACATATGGCCGCATTCTTTTACCCAGTATATGTTTGTAGAAGGAGCGGGTAAAGTAGATGTTCACCAGCTGTCGGTGATACAGAGCCAAACCCAGGATCTGACCTGCAAACCGGAAGTAGTTCAGATGGTCTGGGTTCACTGAGGAGTTACTGTTGGGCTGAAAAGTGGTACCTGCAGATAACACACACAAAAACCCATTGCCTCTTACACAACATGATGAAAATCTGCCTGCGACATTGAATTTTATTGCAGTAAGGAAAACCTCATTTACCATCAGCTGACTGAGTAAACAGAGCATAATCTGGGTTGATGATCTCATTGGACAGGATGTCAAACCACTCCCGGACCACACCCTGACCCTGAAAGGCACAGAAAAGTTCAACACAAACCACAGGACAACTCTGCCTAGGATTAAATAAGACATGGAACTGGGGTACCGCTGGTCCATCAGCTAACAGGGCCGAAGAAAAATAGTCTTATTACTGAGGACTCATGCAGTGTCCTATGAATTTAGAAACCCACCATCCCCTCCTCGCCATGGAAGCGAACAGCAATTCCCTGTTTGAGCTTCTCGTTGGTGGACTTGGAAACCATCTCACAGCTACTCCTGAATATGGAGTCTGTTAGAGAGACAGAGAAATAGAATTAGTATGTTGTATAGAAAAACTTCAAGCAGAAGAATTTGGGGAGGATAGATGAGGAAATATAGTGGTCAGGGTCGGATTGTATACTTTCTGTTCTCTCTTTAAAGAAAGGACAAACCCAGGTTAGAAGATTATTTTACTTACTTACTTAAATTACTTACTGGAAAAAAATCTGCCCCCTTTAGAATCTGACATCTAGTCACTATATCATACAATTTTGCACCAAGCAGCACCTTCATTTTTGCATTTGGATCCTACTATTCACAACCACCATCCACAGTGGATGTAGTTGTAATAATGTGACACTTAATGATAATGATAAGGAATGTAATGTTATAATGTCTCAAGTTTCTTCTTGATCACTATATTTTTTAAAGTAATCTTGAGTAACAAGATTTCCATCAGACCACTGCAATGGCATAGTCAGGCTGCCAACAGTGCACCATCTTAGATATACAGTTGGTGAGACACTCTGCATAGTCTTACCCGGAACTGCAAAAACAAAAATTGCTTTTCTTTAACTAAGTGTCTAAAATGAAGCTCAATCTACACAAACCAGAGTGATCTAATTAATAAGGCTTCCATTGAGGGGTTTTGAGACTAATGTGTACCTAAAGTGACACAAAATGTTCACACCGTACCAACAACTGGCACATATCAACATTTGGAAACTCATTCTGTGTACATTTGCCAATAAGCCCGAATTCACCACATTTGGGATTAAATGACATCAGCGAATGGACTATGTCTCGATCTTTTCTTTATACATGAACAGTAAAAGTCCTTGGTGGTGAGAACAGTTTTTACCTCTGTGGATGAGGAGGATGTCGTTCTCGTTGACCGGACGATGAACCATGTCTGAGTCTGGCTGTCCGGCCAGCAGATGCTCATAGAACCACTCGCAGCGATCCTTAAAGGGCTGAGAGGAAAAACAAGACTTCATCCCACACTGCACAGAACTTATCTTAAACTAATTACCACTTCACTGTGCTTTCAACGTTCAGACTGAAGATTTCAACTTCAACTGGTTCAGAGAGCCTTCAGTGTCAAAATCACGTCTGTAATACAAAGATGAAGCTGAGGTCTATTTGCATAATATATGCCTTTGTTCTCTCAGCATTGGAGGCAGAGTGACGGATGATCTTGGATGAGAGGGAAAGGCTTTTCCCTCTGGGGCTGCAGGGCAAACCAAGAGAAGAATAAGACAATGAAATCAAATTCACCAGGTTAAAGTCTGCAATTAAAACAAGAGCCTACTCCCAGGCATGCCACAATCCAGGGGTAAAGAGGCTCCAACGCTGCAGCTCAAATATGAATACTGAAGGGTGAGTGAACAGCACACACCTCAGTGCAACACTTAAAATTTATGAAGCCGTATAAATGGAACTTAAGACAAGTGTTATGGCCATGGTTGTAACAATGCTAAATGATCCTGGAGTGAAGGCACAGGACTTTCAAAGTCACTTTCTATAAAGTCCCTGACGACAAAAACATAGACACTTAAGGTCGAAGTAGAAGATAAAGGAAATAAGGTAAATACTTTTAGAGGCACAGTGTAGTTTCCAACAAAAACTACGGCAACATGTATTATACTGAACCATAATAAAAATTAAATAATAAGTAGTAAGACATCTAAATTTTTCTCTGAATGTTAATGTATTAGCCACAATTCTTGAGCTAAACCCAGACAGTAACAGTTTAGTGAAGAAGTGGGAGGTCAGTGCTTTTTCTACTAAACAAAGACTGCGACAGCTGTAGCGTCAAAATTAAAAACAAGACTAAAATTTCACTTGATTAAAATATCTTTTTCTTTTGTTGATTAAAACTAGAGTGACACTAATGAAAAATCATATGATTGAAATTTGACATAAACTAATATACATTCACAGAACACTATTAGGAACACCTGTGCACCTGTTTATTCGACACCATTTCAATTGAATTTTATTCATATTGCGCCAAATCATAACATTCATTATCTCAAGGCACTTGATGTTTATTAAAAAATACTAAACAGATTAATATGTAAAAAAAAAAGGAAAAAAAGTCATTAGCTGTAGCCCCACACTGTTCCACTCGGAGTAAACATTGTTGAGAAAAGGTAAGTGAAGCCCTTGGAATTATCTCCATCTATGTATAAATTTGTCTTGAAATATATTTGGATCTTCATCTAAGCTACAATTATGAACATACACAATCTATTTTAACTAATGCCACACAAATGATTGCATTGTTCTTGTCAATATTAAAAATATCATTAAAATTCTCAGTTTAGGTTATAAGAAATATTTGAACCTCTCACCTAATGACATTAACAAAAGCTAACTGGAGTCAGTCAGTGAAGCAAGATTGTATGTCTGGGTTAGACCTAAACTGACTTGTGAAAAACACTCAAACACTGATGCGAACCATGCTTAAAAAAATAAAATTAAAAAAAAAAGGATCTAAGAAAACATATGATCAAGAATTGTTTATTTGCTTAAAGCCAGAGAGGTTTACAAAGTCATCTCAAAGAGTTTATATATAATATATATCATATAATATATATCAGTCCATAGTCAGACAAACTGTCTATAAATGGAAAAAAATGTAGTTCTGTGGCTACTCTCCCTAGATGTTGGCTGCGAAATTGCCTCCAAAAGACACAATGCAGAATGATCAATGAGGTAAAAAGAAAAAGCTGCCTCAAGCCCACTCTAAGCTGGTTGCATGGAAAATGGTGTCCATGGTAGAACACCATGCTTGAAGAGCACCTTGACACTACACAATGGACAGAATCTAGCTTTCACTCATGTCTTACCTGTCCCTTGATAATATGCATGAAGCGTGACATTAACTCTGGACACTCCAGGAGGAAGTGGAAGTGGTTAAAGATGATCTTTGGATTCCTGAAAAACAGGATGCAGAGAGATGAATGGAGAGAGAAAAAAGACAGGAAGTAGTGAGAGAGCAATGAGAGCACAAAGTGCAAATAGATTATAAGGAAAGAACGTGCTGGATCAATACCCAGTCTCTAGGTGCTGTGTGAGGAGGTGGATGTTAGGTATGGTAGAGGGCCGCAATGACTCACCTGGTTACAAAACACTTGAGCACGTTGTCATGCTTGCAGACAAACTCAATGAAGCGGGGGGACGTCATTCTGGGTAATGAAAGACAGGGAGGTGAAGAGTGAGGAACAGCTTTTTTACAATTAGATCACTCATTTCTATCTGAAATGGAAAAATCTTTGCACTGAAACATAATAGAACGCACCACTGATCCAGAATGCTGATGGAAACCAAGGGCAAAGATCAAGCATGACAGAAACAGAAAGAAAGACATGGCAGGAATATCCATAGGCTTCAACTTAATTAAGCACTTTAATGATCTAATTTTGTATAATTGTAAAGCTGTAGAAGGATTTAAACAAAAAAGAGGTAAACATGGGAGGTAGATGAGGCATGGCTGGTCACAGTGGGGGCTGTTTCAAGTTCTCTTGCAAAATAAGTACTGAGAGAGATACAGTGATAGTGATTAGCCTGAAACAGCACTGTGAAAAAGGCAAATTAATTTTGCCATCTCTGAAGCTTCTGCTGCTGCGCTGCTTTCACTACGAGGCCAAAGTAGACCGGATGTTATACTAGAGAATTGGAGCTTAAGAAATACTAGATGAACAACAGAAAGAAACTGGACAGAGCACCGCCTCAGATCACACTAGATAAACATTGCAGTGGGCAGCTTCACGTAGTGCAGGCTTCATACAGGCAAAAGCAGCGCAAAAGTGGTAGTAGGGGCAGTGGTGGCAGCGGTGGCTGTGGTGGCTGTGGTGGCTGTGGTGGTAACACTAATGTCAGAATTAGAACTGTAGTTGTAGTGGTAATAGAGCCAGCAAAACCAGTGGTGGCTGTGGGAAAAGTGATAGTACACGCAGAACAGCAGAAGTAAATAGTGGTAGCACCGACAGCAGGAGTAATTGTTACTGTGGTAGCAGTAGTATAATAGTGGTAGTTATAGCTATAGTAGTAGTAGTTTGGGGGGAATTTTCCTTCGTTAGGTCTATTTCCTGTCATTAATTCTCTTTTCCTTCATTTAAGCAGGGTTTCTACACAGGTCACAATCAGTGTTAACAACAGTTCACTGTCTGTTTTTAGGAGAGATGTGAATGTACTGACACCATAACAAACAGTCTCTCTTAGTGGGACACAGGTAGTTGGGATACAAAGCGAGTTAAGGTAAAACAGGATTTTGATTCTTTGAGCATCACTAAATGATTCCACTTAAGCCACCTGGGTCTCCTGAACCTTCTTCCAGCAGCTCACAAATTTTCCATTACTGTATTATGTCAGAAGTGGCACAGTAGTGGTTGTAATAACGCCTGGGCCTCCTGTGTGTGATAGCTGCCTCACAGAAATGCTGCAGCAGCTCAGTACACACGTCTGCCTTTAAAAATGGCCATCAATAATAATAATCATCTAATATTAGTGAGCAGTCCAAAAAGTGGAAAGGTGTAAGCAGTCACATGGGCCTAAGAGTACCAGCAGTGGGACATCATTAGTGTGGGCCCCCAAAGATTAAAAAGGTGATTTTGGTATTGTACCATGGGAGGGATTCAAGAGGTCTGTTTAGATAACAGATTAGATAGATGCTCTCTATGTTAAATGATGCTTCTGTGTATTCTGACAGACATAACAGCTGACAGTTGAAAGCTGAGCACAGACCCTTGTGGCATCTGACAGGAGCAGCACATGTAGAAGGCCTGGATCACAGCACTGAGGCGATTGGCTGTCATCGAGATGACGTCCTCCCCATCAGCATACACCTCTGTTTCCATGACGATCTGAGGGTCCAGCAAAGAGGGGAGCTTTGGTGTAGAGCCAGAGTGGTCAACCTCCCGCTGTTTGAGAAGCAGAGAGGCTATCTCGCTGCTGGAGGAGGACGAAGATGGGTTCTTCCTGTTCCTGTCCAGCTCCGTGGAGATGAGCACCAGCCACTCATCCAGGGAGTGCCACAGCAACTCCAGGGGCTGCAGAGAGACAGACAAGAGGTGAGAGGTAAACAGAGTCAAAGAGAAAACAAAGGGAGGGACCCATGAAGACATTACAGGAGAGGAATGAATCTGACCCTCAGCGTGTCTACGGGTCTTATGAAGCTTCATTCAAGACTCTAGCGCCTTTTAAACATTATCTGGGTCGGACTTCAGATTAATTTTGAAGATATGCTAGGCTATGAAGACGCAGTATAAACCATAAAACTATATGAACTGTCATTGCATGAACTGTCATTGCAAGGAACATGATCTGGATCGTTACAACATCGAGCACAGAGCTTGTCGAAGGGTCGAAGAATTTTATTTAAATATTTTTATATTTTACCTTTTTTTTTAGTTCTGGGATATTTCTCTCTGATTGTCTCAAATTATTTTTGCCTCCAAATCAATACAATAAAGATGGATGGAATTTTGTTTTGATGAGTTAGTAGAGTCCATTATAGTGAAAATGACTAAATGAATGAACTGAAAAACAAATCAACAATAACATCTCTTTTCCATTCACATAACATCTCTTTCCAGACACAATTCACTTTCCATCATTAGAAACAGTTTCTACAATTAGTTCTATTAAAACTTTATCTAGATGTCTCAAAGAGAAAAAATAAGATCAATCTGCATAGTTAAATTTTTGTTTTCTTGTGACTTGGAACTGACCCTTTTAAAATACAGTCCTGTATGTTTTTTGGGTCTATAGCAGAGCAGAATCAACTAGGGTGATCATTTTTTAAATGTTCCACAGAAAAAGCGAAAAAAAAACTTTGACGCCCTGAGAGGCAAGTGATTTTTTTTTTCCCAGAACAGTTTTTCATCAGTGAAAACAAGCCCTGAGAGGCAACATTAAACATCAGAGTAAATCATCTATCCAATTTTCAGGGTTCTGGAGATCAAATTTCCCAAATATTGACAGTGTTTGATATGCAGAAGGTTATGATTAACTTTAAGTTATAAATATGTCATGGTTCACATCTAAGACAGAAGAATGTGTCTACGAACACTCTTTGTTCTTTGTTCTCTGTCTTTTTGTATTGTCTCCAACTTAATCAGTCATACACACATCTGCAATCAGTGGACAAAGTTCTTGTTGTTTCTTATTGCTGTTCTAGTTTTTTTTTAAAAAATCTTCCAATAAAAGATACAATTAACTAAACAAAGTTTTCACAATTTGCACTGTCAGAAATTTTCAGACCCAACAAATATAAGTTTTAAAACTACAGTAATAAATGTTTTCAATGGCTGACATGACCATGTGTTACTGCATATGAATGGGGTCACTTATACAAACAAAAACAAAATAAACAATTATTACCAACTCTGTAGCTTATGACTGTTTTGGTTCACTGTCAATGCTGTCATCAACCTCAGAAGGTTGACCTCACTCTTGGTGTTTACAGTTTGTTCTTTTAATGCATTTTCTTTTCTCATCAAATATCCGGGAAATAGTCACTAGCCAAATCATGATTTTAAACGTCTACATGTTTTTTTAATGTGTAATTTGGTTTAAATTGAAAAATTAATTTTTTTGGGCATTTTAATCTCACACTTTTGCAACTAACAAAAAACACCAACTGATGAAAGGGTGAGGTATCTGGAGATGGTCCAGGATGGTTGCCTGCACAGACACAGTGGCTCAGGGCTCTCGGTCAAACAGCAGTGTTTGTTATTTTGTGTGTGTTAATTTTACTAGTTCAGGCACTCGGTGTATGGAAGAGCTGATTCTTTCTAATATCGGAAATCACTGTCAAGATTACACCTCCAAAATCCCAACCTATATTCCAATGGAGATTCTGATTCCTGAGGAGTCCTGCTGAATTGTCATCATCCTACCTGAGAGCCAGCACAAGGAAAATAAACAAATGCATCCATGGGCTAATCCGGACAGACCAGCCCTGCCAAGTCTCTTCCTTACCAACTCCCAGTCACAGATCCACAAAATGGTTGAAATTAGGCTGAGGATTACTATACACAACATGGATAACTTTGAGATGATACTCAGAGACCTGGCTGGACAACACCTCTTTGCTAAGGGTATGAGATGCTGTTCTACAGGACTGTCAGGAGACAACTGAAGAAGGGCATTAAAGAAGCTAAGTGCAGGTACAAGTAGCACATTAAGGGGCATTTTGAAAACAAAAATCGCCGTAGCATGTGGAGAGGTATTAAAACCATAACAGACTACAAGAGCAGTACCTCCCACATCAGCCATGACACTGCACTCCCTGAGACCCAATCAAGCTAACTGTGCAATTCAACAACCAAAAGAGCAGAGTGAGAGCTAAAATGCCAGCACTCAAGGATGAGCATATACTCATCCTACAGCACAACCAGATGAGAATCACAGTGATGAAAATGGATTAAAGCAGCAGGACCAGGCTCATGTTCATCAGCATCTTTATCCTCATCCCTACAAGAGGCTGTGGTCCCAATCCACCACCATCGTCGCTATGCCCAGGACAGCAGTTGACCACAGGAATGACCTAGCCCAGTTGCCCTAACCCCATTTATGATGTGCTTTACGAGGTTTTTACTAGCTTGCATCAAGGCCACCACCCCCATTGATCTAGACAGTCACCAGTTTGCTTATTAAACAAACAGATCAGTGAAGGACACAATGTCAACCACACATCATACAGCCCTGTCCAACCTGGAGCATCCAAACACACATGTCAGGATTCGTTAACTTTAGCAACACTTTCCTGGCTATAATATCAGAGGATCAGATCAAAACCTGTCAACAGCCCCACTACTGACCAATCAGATCACTGGAAAAACTGAGTCGTCATTCCTTCAGTATAATGAAGTAATGAAGCAATTGATAGTTTTATAGAGAAGTCAAATCATTTTGCTGTTCCAGGCTTTCCATGTGTTCACTGCAATTGTAAAACAGGATTAAAGCTGAGCATCTTCTAGCAATAGTTTACCGCACTAAATAATTATATAATTATAATAACGATTATAGCTGCATTTTAATACGCAAAGATTCTTTCATTCTTGACATGATTCTCAGTGTTTCATTGCTTTTACACTTATTCTACATTCTATAGCTAGATAGAAGCCAGTGTGAGTAAAGGGCATGTGACAGGCTGCTTGGAGTTTGCCAAACGGCATTTAAAAGGACATGAAGAAAAAGATTCACTGGTCTGATGAGACAAACTGTAACCTTCTGGACAGATTTCTAAATACTATGACTAAGGAACACCAGGCCCTGTTCTGCACCTGGCTAATACAGAGAAGCATGGTGGTGGCAGCATCATGCTAAGGGGGTTGTTTTAGAGGCAGGGACAGGAAAACTGGTCAGAATAAAGGGAAGAATGAATGCAGCCAAGTCGGAAGAAAGACCTGGACCAGAGTGTACGAAACCTGAAACTGGAGCAACGGTTCACCTTTCAGCAGAACAATGACCCAAAGCATACAACCAGGACAAGGCTGGACTGGCTTCAGGACAATTCTCTGACTGTTCCTCAGTGACCCAATCAAACCTAAATCCCATGGAACATCTGTGGATACCTGAAGATGGTAATTGACAGATGCAAATGAAGTATGATTTTTAATAAACTTGCAAAAAATTCTAGAAACATGTTTTCCCTTTGTCATTATGGTTCTTTGAGAATAGATTACATTGATGGGAAAAAAATGGCAATTTTATTTAAAATCTATTTTTGACATTTATTTGCATAGAGAAATTAGAGATGATGATATCCTCACGGTGTATAATTCACAATGAATTATATCAAATTCAGTATGCTTCATGTCTGTGTGTTTGGATTTGACTGAGTAAGGACTCAGAGAGGGAGTTAAATTTCTAGTTCAAATTCACCTCATGCAGGATCTCTGCAGCTTCTGGCTTTTTCTCTTGGCTTTGTCCTGCTGAACGTAATGTGTATTAAAGACCATATCCTGTAATTTCTCAAAGTTGACAGTTTCATTCAGAGTGGTGTGTTAAATTACTTGGGACCACAGGGAATATTTTCTGAAGAAGAAAACTTCGATTTACTCTCAGGGTTACTCACCAAAACCCATTGTGTGTATCCTTGAGGTTCAAAAAATTTGATGAATGTACTTCCTCCCTTCTTTCTGTTTCTTGGCACATTACCACCTGTATATAAATGGAATAGTGTGACACCCTTGATATCAGTGTATATCCCCTCACCCACCTGCACATGCCAGAGCATGTGTGTTCTCCTGCATGTGCACTAGAAAAACAGTGGAACCCACACATATAAATCTTTTCCATAGTGCTACTAGTTGTTAAAAATTCCACGTTACCTTTAACAACTCATCTCTCTTTCACATGAGTATGCTCAAAGCCAGACAGTAAAACGGAGCTGTCAGAGCCAGTTGATGACCAGCTTTATGATACCAGTTATCCAGCAGGAGCAGTGTTATTCTCAGTGAAGCCAAGTAACCCAAAGCAAGCCGGACTACACTGAACCCACTTTGTGATACAGGCTTCTAATCTCTAAAATGTAAATAGCGGAGACAAACCTAGACATAAATTTATCTCTAATGCTAAGTGCTGAGATGCAGACAGCCTAAAATGAAGAGTAACAATGCACTTGCTAAACTGTGACTTCTGTTCATTTTTGAGCATTATGGATTCAGAGGTTAGGGCATAATAAATGTTAAAAAAAATTACACATTACTTAATACTAGGAAAAGACGCTCACACAGACATGTAAACACATGGCTCCTGTGCATTAAGCTCCATATCTCAATAATAATGCACAGTGCGCACACAGTGTTCAAATCATTAACCCGACACAGCTTCAAGCAAAACAAACAAGCAAACATATCAACATTACTTAACACCTAATGTTAGCTAGCTAGAGAACTATATATTACAAATATGTTGATTGATTGTAAACTTAGTTGTGAAAACAATAATCCTACAAGTGGTGGAACATGAAATGACAAACATGGGTAAAAGTAAAGCTCATTACAACACGCAATATTTGTATCTGAAGTATTTCAGATGTCAGAATATATTTCAAAAGTGATTTTGTCCGACCTTTTTTTTTTTTTTTTTTTTTAGGAGGCGCATACTGTCTTCACCAAGACACACAGATTTATGGGCATTCAGAGCATTTTAAAACATGACCAAGAGCAGCCCATACACTCTCACCCTTGCCATTCTAACTTTCTGAGTCCTTGAGCATAGCCCAAATTTCAGCTGTTACCTGTTGCACAGATCTGACAGTTTGCTCTCAGCAAAAGGAAAATAATTGGAATGTCAAAATTATTTTCCAGCACAACACAATGTCCTGAAAAACATGAAAAACATCCAAAATTGGCAATCTGATTTTCCAGACTATCGAACATGAATGGGATGCCTGTGTGCATAGATCTCCTACTAACCTTAAAAACCTGGCTGCGAGGTGTCTTGTTGCCATTGTAGCCCATGTCGTTGCCGTTGTTGGGTGACGAAGGCCCCAGGCGGAACACATGGCAGAAAATACGAACAATTCTCAGCAAACTCTTCATTTGAGCTTCGTAACTGCTGGATAGGCTGAGGAGGGACAGAGGAAAAGGAGGGACTGTCAAGCATATCTTAGCACTACTCAACAATCAGTTTGTAATCACTATATAATATTAAACATACTGACACAGATAAGACAGCTGCAATGTAGGGAGGCGTGATAGCGACACAGGAGAAGTTAATTCCAAACCAAGCTATCACATAGAAAAAGAGGCAGTTTGATATGATGGAGGAGCAGGAGGCAGGTCTGTCAATAATCTACAATCTATATTAGCGCAATTATTATTCGTATCATGAGCATGATGGAATAGGTTGATAGAAACCACAAATATTTGTTATTACAATCGAATGTGTTGGTGAATTTGTAACTCTGAATGTCAGTCCAAGCCCAGCTGTTCCCTCCGTGCTGCCAGCTTTTATGCTAAGCTAGGCTAGCCACATCCAAACTCTGGAGATAATGCAGAAATTCGACAACTGACACACGACAGATATCAATCTGAACCTCTCATTCTCAGAGAGAAAGTGAATAAGTGGATTTCCAAAAATGTTAAATGATTCTTGCCTACAAAACTATGATTGTAGTACAATTAAAACTACAGTGGAAATTTTCATTACAAAAAATGGCTGAAAACATTATGTATGTGTATAACAAGATCAATATATATGCGAATAAAACAAATAAAAAAAAGAAACCAAATCATATATCAAATTAAATCTGTGCAATCATACCTGAGAAGCTTGTGTCCATTGGTGGTAGCAACTTCAGCAAGACTGGTCAAGATCCTCTGGTAATGACTGTCACTCTGCTGAGAGACATGCTCCAGTACCTGCCTGAGCTAAACACACACACACACACACATACTTAATATCAATGTATAAACAGAGCTTAGCATGAATGTAAAGACACAGTGGTTATACCATGTTCTCTTTAATCTCATCATTCTGAGTCATCTGGATGAGAGTCTGGAACAGTCTGCCGTGGTGCTGGATGAGGATCTCACAGGTCTCCCCATACCCACCCTGAGAACACACATAGGAACAGGAACCTCAATAGCTTAGGACAAACTGAACACAACACAACACAACACAACACAACACAGAGAGGAGATGGGGTCAAGAGCTTGACAGGCTAATAGGTGGTGCTCACCTGCACGCAGAGATCCAGAGGAGTGATTCCATTGTTGTCAGCCAGGTACTTGGCCCCTCGAGAGAGTAGAATCTGTGCTGTGTCTCTTTGGCCATGGCTACAGAGGAAAGACAAGATTCAATACAACTGGAGTAATGGACTATCAAATACTGTCACTCAGATATACAAGGATAAATGTGGGTAGAATATCAAAAGCCTTAATATTTCAGCATATTTTAGGACTCTGATTTGTGAACCAATAGGTATTGTTCATTAAGATATTTTCTAGATTAAAAGGAATCACATCACATCAGTGCATCTCCACTGCTGAAGAATTAAGAGAAAGTGTACAAGAGGTAAGGCGGGACCACAGAATGAATCATTGGCATTACGACGACATCACTATTGACAGTACCTGCACGCAAAGTAAAGAGGCGTGGCTCCAGAAACGTTTGGCCGGTTGATGTCAGCGCCACTGTCCAGAAGACACAACACCGTCTGAGCAGACACACATACACATGCTTTTAACAAACAGGGAAATATTTCCCTGACATAGTGAATAACAAGAAGAAAAAATAAGCTGTCAGGTGTCAACATCATTCAAGTACAACAATTTGAGAAATGTTTATGCTGTTTAATCCTCTCATACATAATAGCTTAATTATCAAAAATTAAAGCAACAGCCATAGCCACAGCTACATTGTGTTTTGTCTCCACAACCACAGCCAGGCATTAATAGCCATAGCAAAGTACACAGCCACTCATTGGTTATGACTGATCTCACGGCCCAATTGTGAATATGGATCAAAGCTAATCAAATCTGTCAACAATTTACAATCTATTTACCCTTGTGGTGATGCTAAATATTTACTGCCTTCAAACTACAAGCCACAAAGGCCTAAAACCCTAACAAATAGTCCTCGGGAGCCATGCTGCTTCTAACGCTCAACTGGAATAAAAGTGGCTTTGATCAGAGGACTGATCAAGCAAAAGACCCAAATCCACCGCCAAACTTTGCCAGAGTCTGAGTCCCATGATTGGCAGGGCTAAATATACATGTGTAATATATCATACTGTATATAAAGTATATTTTCTAATTGGCTCACAGTTTTGTGTCCATTCTGACAGGCTACATGTAGAGCTGTCTGCCCCATGGCATCCTCCACATCCACATTGGACACATGCTGGACCAGATCATGGAGGAGCTCCGTCCGTCCGTTCACTGCCAGCCAGTGGATCTGCAGCAGAGGTTCACATAGACAATCACTATACCGAAAACAGGACTTCATAAATTACCAGTCACAATATAGCCCCACAAACATTAGATAAGCAGCGGTCAATACAATGACTTTAATTGCATGGGTGAAATATGAACCACATGAACTCACAGCAGTCAGTCCCTCATTGTTGCAGATGTTGACATCAGCATTATATTCCAATAGTTTGCCCATACATTTCTTCTGTCTGAGGAAAAAGTGGAGGAAAGTGTTTAGTATCAGTCTCATCAGAGACTTGGGCTCTCCCTAAAAATCAACAAGTCATGCATCATTCAAGAAGACCCTGAGTAAACTCACATTTTGTCATTCAACTCACTGAACGTCAAGAGCACAGCAGGCTGCAAACTTCACAACCCAAGACTTGTCTCAAGATAACAGATCCCTAAAACTAACCATGTTGGAAATGAAGGTCAGCACCACTTGTGTCTGTTTGCTCCTATGACACTCAAAGCTCCAGAGCTTATTTTTAAATTAAGTCAGGTACACTACCTCCCCAACTGCAGGCCAGTGTGACTGAGTGTTCGGCTGACAGCGCTGCCAGCAGCACAGCAGGAGGGTCACTCTGCAGTGCACTAGGATTTAAAACTGCACTATTGGCAGGATGCACCTTGTACTCCGTATTTCCACATCAGTGATGATCAACAGACCTTTCTAGATATGGAAATCTTCCATGAAGCTTCACAAAAATGACTTGCAAGAAAATGCAACAGAGCTAACAGTAACATCTTGGGCCACAGTAGCTCTCAAACAAGCTAATCAGCTGCTGATGATTTTGCCCTACAAACTCCTTAAATGAGGAGAATATAGAGGCAAATAGCAGAAATAAGGCAAAAGATGTTGTCTTGTGGATGGTTAAAATATTATGTTGTGTCCTAAAATGCTTCTGTCAGCCTGGCCCAGTTCCCTGATACTTATTTGTGTCTGGTCAGCCACTGGAAGGCTGAGAACTCTCTGATTACAGAGCATGTAGTGTCAGCTATTCACCACACAACAACAATGATCAGCAATAATATTAAAATCAGTTACCGGTTTTATTGCTATAGATTAGTGGTGTTTATATTCAGTATCTATCTATCTATCTATCTATCATTGTATTTATCAGTCAGTCAGTCAGAATGTCAGACAGACATAGAGTCAGACAGGGATAGATACTACATCACTGGAATAATCCCTGAGGGGCCTGATTCAGGAAAAAAAAATCTTAGAACCCACTGGAAGTATTTCTAGGAAAGAATTAGAGATATCCTCTGGCATTTTCTTCCCATTAAATACCACTTTAAAGCAGCTCTTTTATGAGTGGTTCCCCACTCTGTCTGATGTAAGCTTGTGCAATTGCACAAGGACACACACAAATGGTTGACATGTTCCACATCCCTGCCAATGGTTTTGCACCTTTCTGCTGATCTACAGGTTCTAGTAATGTGCCAAGAAATTCAGCAATATGCCAACAAAAGCCAGAGAAGAAGACAACTGCAAGCAGGTAAATACAGATGTGAAGCATAATAGACTGAAAATACTTAGAAAATCACCTTTTGCAAATGATTTATGAGGAGGGAAATGAATTCAATGTGTTTGCTACATCTCAATAGTGCTCACAATGCATTTTGGTGAGTAACAATGGATGTAAATATAATTTATTTTTGTTAACCAGATGACTCCACTAGGTACATTGGAGTTAAAGTTGAACGGTCAATGATCCACATTACAGGAAAGAGCAAATTTCCTATATTTGGATATTCAGGGATGTCAAAAATTGAACTAAATGGAAGAAGTGTCACAAGAAATGATCAAATTAATATCAAAATTGAATTAAAACTTAAAACAAAATCAACATGTAACCTGATATTAAATATGGTGTTAGGCTCATACCCATTCCTAGCAGCAAGGTGCAGAGGGGTACAGCCTGAGATGTCCTGGTAGTTTGGGTTGGCACCTCTCTTTAGAAGCAGAACCAGACACTCCACCGACCCACAGCTGTCCAGAGAGAACACAGAGAAACATAGCACAACTCTCCTTGGGTAAATATATGACATGTCAATAACTTCACTCCCCGAAGTATCTAGCAATTAAAAATGATAATTAAAAAAAATTCAACAGCCACGTCTCCTTCCAGAAAAAAAGTGTGGTTATGTATTACTTTATAATCCATAGACTTCACTAGAGACAGTTTTCATTGGAACTAATTAACTACTGGCTAACTACTAGTTAATATTTAAAATATAGCCCCCAATTATCATCCGAGGTTTTTCACAATTTGGATGAACGGACCCTTCAATTTTTGAGCAGAGCTTGAGACATAAGTCTAGAAGAAATTAATAATTGAGTAAGCAGATACTTATGTAATTGGGACAATGTTTCTAGATTAACTCACAACTTGTTTGCATTTCTGTACTGTAATTTCTTGTTAATTATCAGGTGACCTCCACACAAATACTGTTATATCAGCCAATATCAGCAATAAGCTGATATTGGCCAGTCCTGCTCTACTGTGAACTCCCCTTTCATCAGACACTACATAGGCACAAGGCTACACCTCACAGACATTTGCTTTGACTGCTACTCAACACGTCTGTTTAGAATTTTTAAATGTGCTGGATGGGAGGGAGAGTCCTGACAGAAATAAGGGGTTTGTTTACTTTTAAATAAGAACAGGGAGAAAAATATCTTACTTGGCAGCAATGTGTAACAGACTTCTTTTCACCCGTCCAAAGGCGTAGTTCACATCAAACTTGGAGTTGAGCAGCAACTCTGACACTGACCTTTTAGAGACAGGATGGAAATCAATTCTTCCAGAGACAACAACACAAATTCACTTTACCTCTGAAGTAGTAACAGACATGAAGAAGGATGAAAAAACCCAGGTAGAGTTGTTACCACTGGCAAAAGCAGGTAAACATGCCACAGTTCTTACCTGTGCTGGTCAGCCATGACCATCGGCATAAGTGTGTAGACTGCAGTTTCATTGTCTTTGGAGGGAGAAACAGAAGAAGAACAGAACTTGACAAAAGTACATGACAGGAGAGTGTGGTGAGAAAGTCAACAATGATGACATCATCAATAGAGCTCAATTGATCTATTAGTTGATTGATAAAAAAAAAAAATACTCTGCAACAATTTAGAGAATTGAGTGGTGATTTAAGTTGTTATGTAAAAATGGCAAACATTTGTTGGTTGTAACTTCTCAAAAATCAAGGATTTTCACAATCGTATATTGTTTTTAGTGTTCAATCTTCAGGTTGGAGACTGCTGATCAGGCAAAACAGGACATTTAGAGATGTCTCCTTGGCCTCTCAGAAATTATGACAGGCTTCTTAAAATTATTTTTTTGATTTTCCACAGACTAAAAAATTAATTAATAAGCTGCAAATAATAACTTACAAATTAATTGATAATGAAAATAATCATTAAGTCCAGCCCTAATTATCATTAGTGAGAGTAAAAGACTCACACCTTAATGTATAGTGCGATGAAAACAAATGTGACAGTAAAAATGACCTTAAACCCTTAGTCAACCTTCTGACTTTACCACAACCAAAAAAGAAAACCTTAACTGAAGGGTGTGGAGTCACATTTCAAATCCTCATCGGGGTCAGCCTAGTCGTCCTGGAGAGTGTTTTCTCTAAAACCATTAGAAAAAGCTAATAAGTGGAAATTAAGTTGAGGTTGTTTTTGTTTGTTTGTTTGTTTTATCTAACTACCCCCTACATTATTTTCATGCTGAACCTCTCTTTGAGTCTGGTCTGTTGGTTGGGCTTTATGAAACTGCGGGCATATGGGCATTCTTTAGTATTTTATGGCATTTTATACAACAAATGATTGATTGTGAAATCAAACATAAGATGGATCAATAACAATAATAATAATAGTAATGATCAATAGAAGTAGCTGCTGTTTTTCTTCTGTATCCATCAATACTAGTAAAGAAGGCAAAAACTACATGACAACCAAAATATCACAGACTCAAAAGCATAAGTATTTCATAGTTTTCTCATTTCATTCAGGACATTTACTACCGGTTCTGGCATTTATTTTAAAGTAGAGATTCATGAGATACACAGAAAACATTAAGCTTTAATAGCTTTGTAAAAAAAACAAAACAATAACTTACAATTTGAAACAGTGAAATTTGAATTACAGCTGTAGATTTCCAATAAGTTTCGAATGGTGACAGGAATTCTCATCTCAGTATGATGTCTTATTGTTTCAGAAGCCTGGTAGAATGAATCTCTATAGGGAGGCTCATCTGGAAATGGAGCTGGACTGTAGCTTTCTATTCTGCAGTTCTTGAAATTGTTATGAGATGTAACCAAAGACAGACTGTAATAGCATTTGACTGACTTTTTCCTGAATGTTTTTAAAGGTAAGGTTTATTTTTTTTAATCCATAAACACATAATTTTCACTCTTAGATTCCCAGCAAATTTTGCTTATGGCTACAAAATTAGACAGGTTTCTCTTCGCAGTGGACCGTATTTCCCATTAAGCCTCTAGAAAGCACCTGAGCAGCTATAAATGGATTTCTACAAAACAGCCCCAGTCATCCCAGGTTTGCTGGTCTACTGTGTTTATTTGTGGTATGCTTTGCTCTAAAACTGACATTTGGCCAAAAAACTGGATTTAGTGTATAGTGTACCACATTCTTTCATGTTTCCCATATTGTTCCAATTCTGACCACACTAAAAGACATGAACTTTTCATATCGCAGCCCAAAAAAGTAACATGTTTGCAAACACCTTCAAGACATGGTGTAGGGATCTGCTTTCTCATGAAGTCCAGTTTAAAGTCCACTTTTAGGTCTTTCAAAAATAAATCAAAGTAATGATTAGAGCCCCAGTTCCCGCTGTCAAGTCAGACCGAATAACAGCACTGGGACTCCGGTGCGTCAGGCTGTCAACGCTGACAGACACGCGGTGGACACACGTAGGACAAACTGGTCACACTGGTCACACCGGTCACAGTGGACTCACAGTGGAACGGCCCAGGTGATCTCTGACCCAGGTGATCTCTGACCCAGGCGATCTCTGGACCAGTTGATCCCTGACCCAGGCGATCTCTGACCCAGGTGTTCTCTGAACCAGGCGATCTCTGAACCAGGGGTTCTCTGACCAAGGTGATCTGTGGACCAGTTGATCCCTGACTCAGGTGATCTCTGACCCAGGTGATCTCTGACCCAGGTGTTCTCTGCCTAAGGTACCTGACACGACCGTACCCGGTCCACAGAACAAAACCACCGTGTGGCCACCAGAGGCCCGGGCAGGGCGCACGCGAGGCGCCGTCAGCTCGCGCCGTGCGCTCGCGCCGTTATAGCCCACGGCCCGTGACTGCGCCTTTACCTTCCGGGAGTTCCACGGTCCTGGCCCGGCGGAGGGACCGGGTCAGCCGGGTCAGCTGTACGTTGAGCTGCTCCATCGCCCGTTCCATCATAGGTGAACGGTCCGCCGTGATGAAGCTAGGGGAACAAAGCCTCACCCGTCGGGTTTATTCGCTCCTGGTGCGGCGCTGGTTTTCCTGGGCGTCGTCCATGGACGCGTACGGAAGGAGAACCGTCCCTCTGACAGACACTGATTCCTACACTACACCCATTTTTACAGCCACTCTGCTCATTTACCTACGGCGACTGCCCAGCCTCTGGCACTTCCTGTTGTGATGACGTTTAAACCCGATGCACCGTGGGTGATGTAGTTTCGGACGTCACTGCGTTTAAAGGGCAACGCCAGTGTTTTTGAATGCTGCAGCCAGAGTTGCCAAGTCCGCGTTTTCCCGGTGAGTCGGTACTGAAGGGTTGCCAGCGGTTGATTGTTTTGCCTGCTTGTTGAGGAAACTGAGCAAAGCTGGCACCCTATATTTTTCTATCTTTTCTAATTCATCTTTCTAATTCACACATGTATTTAATCAAATCGGTGGATGTTTAGGAAAAGTTCTTGCTTAGGGCATTAAAAACTGCTGAGTAAGTGAGGATATAGTATTTGTTGACTTTACCTGCTGGCATCCAGAGGACAAACAGCAGCTGATGGCACCCACCGGTGCGCTTTAGTTATCCTCTTGGCATCAGGATCTAGACTCTATTTACTGCTGAGATGTCAAATGGCTGACAAAGATCATAGAACTGCTTTGTTCTTTGTACAGTTGTATTATTAAATTTTACGTTTATTTATTTTTTCTTTATCTATTTTTACTTTTGTAGGAGTATGTAATTCTAGGGTGAGTTTTTCCCTATATCCTGATGCTAAAGTTGGAAATCCAACCCTCACCCAGTAGTGTTTGTCCATTTACCCTCATTGATTTGCTGTAATGACCAAGCTCAGAAGAATTGAGACACACAGAGAAAAAATGAAAAACAAAGAAAAACTGAGAAGCACAAATGAAAAATTGACCTGCAGACCCAAAAAAAGCAAGACAAGAGACGGGTAATACAAACTGTGATGCAAACCACAATCCATGGCATATCCGAAGTGTTACACTGGGTTAATAAGGTACTATTAAAGTACTATTATCTGGGTTCAATAGTAGGAAGTTCCTGGAAGTTCCAGACCTTTATTTCCCCAAGACATGCTGGAAGTTTAGTTAACCTGGTTTCATCAGGCTTCATTGACAGGTACAATTGGGTGTCATCTGCATAACAAAGGACGGTTAAGGAGTTTTTCCTGATAATATTGCCTAAGAGAAGCATCTATATGGTGAATAGAACTAGTCCAAGCACAAAACCTTGTGGAACTCGGTGACTAACTTTGAGTCGATGGAGGATTCAGTTAATGCGCACAAGTTGATATCGATCTGATCAGTAGGACTTAAACCAGCCAAGAGCAAGTCTTTTAATAGCAATCAAATGTTCAAGTCTCTGTAACAGGATTTGATGGTCAATAGTGTCAAATGCAGCACTAAGATCTAACAGAACAAGTACAGAGACAAGTCTTTTATCTGTTAGTTAGTAGATCATTCACAACCTTCACCAGTGCTGTCTCAGTGTTATAATGCCTCTAAATCCTGACTGGAAATCCTCAAATAAACTATTATTAAAGTATTATTACATAAAAAGTCATACAACTGGTTGGCGACAGCTTTCTCAAGGATTTTAAAGATAAAGGGAAAGTTGGATATGGGTCTATAGTGAGCTAAAACATCTGGATGAAGGGAAGGCTTTTTAAGAAGAGGTTTAGTTACAGCTATCTTAAAAGGACTGCAGTAGCCTGATAATAGGGACAGATTGATTATGTCTGATAGAGATTTGCTAAGAATAGAACTTCCTTAAGCAGCCTGGTTGGGATGAGGTCTAAGAGACAGCTACAGAGGAAATTCAGTAAGTTCTAATGGGTGTTGGTGTGACATCACTGTATGCAACAAGGATGTTCTTACTGATCTTTGTCCAGTTCAGTCTCTTATCACTCTTTGTATTGATCTATGTTTCTGGTTTGAGAAGCTACTTGATGATCGGCATCCATTATCCAAATTGAGCTGCCCACATTTCTTAACCCATTGCAAAGTTAGTTGTTAATGCCTAAGAAATTGTGCTGTGCAGAATTTCACACAAAACAGCTGCCTTTAAGTTTTGATGAATGTTCATTTACTTT
Source organism: Istiophorus platypterus (assembly GCA_016859345.1). Taxonomy (NCBI): domain Eukaryota; kingdom Metazoa; phylum Chordata; class Actinopteri; order Istiophoriformes; family Istiophoridae; genus Istiophorus; species Istiophorus platypterus. The sequence goes on along the minus strand of CM029126.1, from coordinate 24,823,131 downwards.
TGATTAGAGAGGAAGGTATATCATGACCTTTTCCTAAACATAAACAACAAGCTTTCATCAGTCAACATTGGATCAAAAACATGACAATTGGTACATGAACACCCATAACATTGATGAAACGTAATGGAGAGCAAAGGCATTCATGAGAAGACACGCCCAAGGTTCACTCAACAATTACGCTAACGCACATATAAACTGGAATATTCTGTGGCGTATCATATCACAGCTGCACAAACACAAAGTGACTTCAAGTGCCATGATTCTACACATAAGTATTACTGAGAGCGGGAGAGAGAGGCCATTAATGCAACTATTTCCCCTTTTTTACCAAATGTCATCGACTTATGTAGCCAGCATTTGGTAAGTGGATGACACTGGTAAGGAAACCAACACACTGTTGTGCTTCAGAGCCTCATACAGGATTTAGTTATTGGCAATAGTTAATGATTATCAAAGATAATCATTAATAATTATCAAGAATTACATGGATCTGATTAATAAAGATTAATAACGGGGCACCACTGGGAAAAACCTCTACTGATAACTGAAATTTGGATGCAACCTCACATAAGGCACCATTTATTGTGCAGTGCAGGAGCAAGATTTGGCTATTAGCGATAATTACTGATTATCAAAGATAATCACTGGTAATTATTAAAATTTAAAAGAATCTGATTAATTTAGACCATCAATAACGGGGGGACCACCAGGAAAACCCGGACCAATAACCAAATATTTGATGCAGTCTCAAAAAGGGGTGTTTGCTCGGAATTGCCAATATTTAGAAAATATTGGTAATTCTAAGTGAATAAGAAGGCGTGGAGGTCGGCATTGACTCCATCAACCAGCTTTTAATCACAGCTCATGAACAGAAAACACAAAGCCAACTTCTCATTTAAAAGATAACAGAATTTATCATCATCAGTAATATCAATTTCCAATAAACATCACTTCAGAAAAATAGATCCTATCATGCACTACTACTACTGAACTACTAACTACAGATCACAAAAGTGTGTGTTGAAGTGTGTGTGTGTGTGTGTGGAGGGGGGGGTTATGTGTGTGTGGGCATGTGTATGAGGGTCTCTGTGTGTGGCGCCTGGGGGGAGGCAGAGCAAGATGGCGGACGTGACTCGTTACAGCCACGTCACGTGAGGGTCGGCCGGAAGGAAGTCTGTCGAGTGTAATGGCGGCTCGACAGTAACACCTGACTTCACAAAGGGGAGAAAAGCTAAGTGGGAAGTTCAAGCTTCCTGCGTTCAGGTGATCGACTAAGAATGTGTGGTAGTAGAAGAAGAAAAGAGGCAGACGAGTTCGGCAGCGACGTTCTGGCGATCGAGGGACAGTATTTATCTGTGTCACACAGACTTTACTCGGCTCAGCTGATGAGCGTCGCAGTCTGGGCCTTTAACCGACACAGAAAGTTCTGGTCTCGATCATGATGCAGAGCAGGACAGAATTTATCAGCTGCAGACGGATAAATTAAAGTTCAATCAAGTATGGTCACCAATGAATAAATAACAGCACAACAAGATTCTCACAATACTCCAACATCTTAACACTCTAACTGCTAATATATCTGCCCAGAGCTATAAGCCTCTTACTCTCATGCAGGTGAAGCGTGTGTTTAGTTCATCCTCGGTGTCCTGTGCAGGCGAGGGGCTGCTGGTTAGCGGCTATCAGTGGCTAATGTGTCTCCTCGGCAAGTTTCTTCGACGTGCAGGGGGAGAGCGGAGATCGGCTCAGGAAATCCATAGCCCTGGTAGTGCACACAGGAGACTCCTAACTAGGACTAGAGCGTTCGCCACGTGGGACGGGCCTAATCTTAGGAGCGGTAATTGTGGCCACTTCTATCGGCGAAGAGTTTGTTTGTCGTGGCAAAGGTCCAAGCAGGAAGCGTGAGTTTCGTGAGTTTCGGCATTAATATATATTAATATAATAATATAATATACATTAATAATATACATAATATACATTAATATATAAGATATATATCTTTGGGTGACGTCATGATTTGGGGTTTACTGTGACGGATTTCACCCAATGGAAGCTGTAAATTTTGGGGGAACCCCGCTGCTCAGCTGGCGCTGTGTGTTGGGGGTCGCCCATGTGGTCAGTTATCCAACTGAGACCGCGTGTTGGGGGGTTGCTCAGCTGAGTCCTTTGTCTACCTCAGGTATTAACATGTGGCCTTAGCTGGGTTCCAGGTCTGGGTTTGGCTGTAGGCCTTCTTTGTCTACAGTCCATTGGCACAACATCCCCCCTTTGATCTGAAGGCTGGGATGCTGGTCACGGCCTTTGGATCAAATTAGGGCCAAACAGTTCTGTAGCTTGTGTGCAACCTGGGTTTCAAAGTCTGTGTGTTCCTGTGGTTAAGCAGGATGTGACAGTACATACAGTTCCTAAGAGTGCAGAGGGCTTTAGCATCTGGGCAGTTCTGAGGCTAACTCTGGGCAGTTATCATTACATTAGCTACATTCTGATCTCAAGACATGATAACAATCAAGATTTCCACATTCTTTGTTTCTTAGATATTATAACAGCTGTTCATTTTGAGGAATGGAAAGAAAAAGAGGAAGGCAAAAGAAAAGGGAGGTGAAAGGTGGTTAGGTGGCTTACTCCTGGGGAGGATTGGAATGAGGTGGACACAGACTGGTGTGCAAATCACGGTGGGATGATATGGAGGCCGACCAGTCTGGTCTGTGGGGTTTGTATGTGCCTGTACATGATATGTGAAATAATTGCTGCAATGACCCAACCGCTGAGGAGACCAAGGGCAGCCAAACTAACAGGGTGCTTTCCATCATCAGATTGGGACCACAGGACCTGGTTGACAGTGTCCAGCTGTGCACCAAGTCTGATGAGTAGGTCGGCCCCAAGGAAGAATGGGGTTTGGAGTTGAGGAATCAAACTCCCAAAATGCACCATCTCCATTCACCCAATCTGCATGGAGAGGGCACACATTCCAGTTGCTTTGACTGGGGTCTGCGTGGAGAGCACGCAGTGGCTTCGCCGCACAGGAGGAAGAGGGTCAAGCTGGCCAGAGTCACTGTACAGATCCTGGCTGACGGCAGATTTCTCTAACCAGAGTGCCAGGAGTGCATCCAGGGCTAACGTGTCATTTCAGGTGCATGCCTCCGGCAAACCGGGGACTGTACAAGGCTGTGCTTGTATTCGTCAATGGACAGAGGGATGACCCATGGCTCTGTGGAGACTCGTGGTTGCCAGCCAGAGGTGACTGAGGTCTTGAGGGCGGCGAAGGAGGTCAGAGCCAGGCTTAGGGGATGGCCTGAGCATCGGTAGGGGTTCCCTGTATTCCCGGATGGTGGCGACTCGCTCGCTTGAGATTTGCTGACTCACTTCCAGGCCAAGTGGCTTGGGAGTGTCAACTTGAGTCCGGGTGTGTGTGCGATGGCAGTCGATGAGCGGAGCTCGCTGGTCAGGCAAGTCCTGACTGATGGGTGACCTGTCCTGCGTATAGCTGGTGATGCTCACATTGCAGGGCTCAGCCTGCAGGGGCTTACTCAGGGTGAGCATTGCCCTGTCAACTTCTACGGAATCGTGTAAATTTACCGGTCTGGTATTGGAACCGGAGTCAAACAGTGTGGGGCGGTTGTGCCCCCCATCACCATTTTGGTGTGGCTACACTGGGCGTTGTCCTTCTGGACCAAATCACCCAAGGAGGACAGGAAAGGAGGGCGCGGGGTGGTTTGTTTGATGGCCTCGAGGAATGCTCTAGGTTCTCCTGGCTCCATACCCCGGCCCCCAAAGTAAACTTTGGTAGTAGACGGTACAGGTTTCTGGCCTAGTCCTGCTGAGGGGCGACCAGGGTGTTACCATGCCACTTTCTTCCTTGGTTCATTTGTCTGATGTACCGCTCAAACTGGCCCTTTCCTTTTGACGGAAAGTTGTCCAGTTGCTATGGCCTTGTCTGTTTCTGGGGGTGGGTATAGTTGTTACTCCCTGGTTTTGTCAGCCTTGCTGGGGAAGTGGTCGGTGCTCCGGGGGTCTTGTTCTGACACCCATTCTAGCATGAGGCCTTCCAGTGCTAAGTTGCCATTCTCTGAAGCTTGGATCCCAAGGATCCTGACGTCACACTCACGTCTTTCAGTGAGGTGTCTGTGCGTCTCCCATGCCAACTGCGCATACTTCCTAGTGTCCTGCATACTGAGGCCATGGGTTCTGCAGTGCATCGTGACATTGTAACGCAGGCTCTCATGGAGGTTGTGAAGGAACAAGCACTTAAAAGTGTGGTCCTCCTCCAGGCCTGGTGTGTTGCGTCTGTAGAAGTACGCGGTTCTCAGACGCATGTAGTAGTCCCAAGGGGACTCATGCTTCCTTTGAAGGGTGGCAAGAGCACTGAGGGTGGCAGAGAATTCATCAATATATGGCGAGTATTCTTCACGCAGGGCCTCCTGCAGTGACAGGTAGCAGCCTTGGATGTCATTTGGTAGCGTCCTAATGAACGCATGAACACTCCTTGCAGTGGTCTTCCAGATCAACTTAAGCCTCTCGCGTGACGTGGCGTGAGGCAAGTCGATCAAACAGCTTTTGACCTCCCAAAGGTAGCGGTCAATGTTGGCATCTCGGCTGGCCGGATCGAAGTGCTCTATGCCCTTAGCAAGGGACTTGATCTGCCGGATGCACAGGCCTTGGCTGTGATATGACCACTGAGTGTCTGAGTCCCTCAGATCGCTTTGGCGATGAGGACAATTTCTTCCCTGTGGTGCTTGTGAGGGAGCACTATTGACACGTGGGTGTGTGTCTTGTGGTATATACAGCTCACGAGTTGGTGGCCGTTTAAAGTCATCCCAGCCTTCTTTGGCGTGGGAATAGCCACCCCCCTTCCTATTGAAGCGGGTGTAGCTGAGGGTTAAAGGGGGCGCGGCCCCATGATGTAGGGCGCTTGCGTCGCAAGAGCGGCCTGATGGGGGCGCTTGATAGTCATTGACGATGACTAAGTTGGAGGTTACCCTGCTAGGAGTGGTTCTGTTTCTAGATCCAACCTCCTTCCGTGCTGTGTTGGACAGCTGCTGGGTTTCCAACTTCCGGGAAAGACATGTCTCGCTTGACAATGAGGCGCGAGGTTCCTGGTCCTGTGGGTCATCTGGGTGGAGGTGGCATCGGTTGTCTGAGCCTGTGGGGTTAACCTCCTCTAGCCCAGGGACGTTGTCACGTGCTTCCTGGGCAGCTAGGTAGGTACCACTACTCACCTGACTGGACCAGCCCTTCTCAGGTCTGGGTTCTGCTCCTTCTTGAGCAGTACGGACCTCTACTCGCAGGAGATCAAGGTCTCCCTGCTTTCGGTCCAGCTCAGCCTGGGTGGTGTTCATTGCATGACGCAGGCAGGCGTTTTCCCTCTGCAGCTGAGCGATCCGTGTTTGATAATCTGCAGCCTGCAGACGGGCTTTCCGCTGGTAAACCAGGAACAATTCACATACCATGTCTTGAATGGTATGCTCTGGCTTCCCAACCAGACTGTTTGTACAGTCGGCGAGTTCCTGTAGCACAGTGTGGCAGTCACTCAGACTGTAACTATTGAGCCTCTTTTGTTTTTCTGTGGAGAGGCGAAGAAGGCCAGTGACCACATCCCTCAGGATTGATTCAAGTGTCCTCTTTGGAGTTTCAGCTCCACACATCTGGGGTGTCTGGGGATTCATTTTTTCAATAATATGCCCTGCCCAGTGGGTCTAAAAGAATTCCTTGCAAACAAAATAGCTGCGATGCTGGCAAAGGAGTGCACAGGGGAGTGTTTCCACCGGTGGCTTACAAGCTGCAGTAATTACTCTGCAATTGTCAACTGCAATTGAGAACCGTCTTTTACACCTCACTAACTGCTATCACACGGCCTATCTGCTTGGTGAATAGTAGTAGAAGTGCAAAAAAAACAATTTTGGATTCGAAAGAGAATTTTTTTTTTAAATTAACAATAATTCGAAAAATTATTAATTTGTATAATTCTGTCTGATATTGTGATAACTCTGGTATCTTTCGAGCCTCACATGGGGCACTGTTTGTTGTGCTTCAGAGCCTCATACAGGATTTGGTTATTGGCAATAGTTAATGATTATCAAAGATAATCATTAATAATTATCAAGAATTACATGGATCGGATTAATCAAGGTTAATAACAACGGGGCACCACTGGGAAAAACCTGGACTAATAACAAAATTTGGATGCAACCTCACATAAGACACCATTTATTGTGCAGTGTAGGAGCAAGATCTGGCTATTAGCGATAATTACTGATTAAGGATCAAGGATAATCACTGGCAATTATTAAAATTTAAAAGAATCTGAATAATTTAGACCATCAATATGGGGGGGGTATGGGTATGGGGGGGGGGTTATGTGTGTGTGGCGCCTGGGGGGAGGCGGAGCAAGATGGCGGACGTGACACCTGACTTCACAAAGGGGAGAAAAGCTAAGTGGGAAGTTCAAGCTTCCTGCGTTCAGGTGATCGACTAAGAGTGTGTGGTAGTAGAAGAAGAAAAGAGGCAGACGAGTACGGCAGCGACGTTCTGGCGATCGAGGGACAGTATTTATCTGTGTCACAGTCTTTACTCGGCTCAGCTGATGAGCGTCGCAGTCTGGACCTTTAACCGACACAGAAAGTTCTGGTCTCGGTCGTGATGCAGAGCAGGACAGAATTTATCCGCCACAGACGGATAAATTAAAGTTCAATCAAGTATGGTCACCAATGAATAAATAACAGCACAACAAGATTCTCACAATACTCCAACATCTCAACACTCTTAACTGCTAACATCTGCCCAGAGCTATAAGCCTCTTACTCTCATGCAGGTGAAGCGTGTGTTTAGTTCATCCTCGGTGTCCTGTGCAGGCGAGGAGCCGTATGTTAGCGGCTACCAGCGGCTACCAGCGGCTAACGTGTCTCCCCGGTGAGATGACCGGTCCTCGGCGAGGCGACGTAATTCTGGCTCACGGCGGAGAATTAGTTCATCGACTTGGAGAGAAGCGAGGTCCGTGTTCCTTCGTCTTCTTCTTGACACGGGTAGGACTCGTTAGCTACCAGGTTTCGCGTCCGCGGGCATCGGCGGGATCCGGGCGAGGGGGTCGCCCCGTGGTCCGGAACCGGGATGAACCGTTTCTTGGACGCGCAGAGGGAGAGCGGAGATCGGCTCGGTCGGTGAGGAAACCGTGGAACCACTCGATAGTCGATGCACACGGGAAACTCCTCACCGGGACTAGAGCGTCCACCACGTGGGACGGGCCTGATCTTAGCGGCGGCTGTTGGTGCTACTTCTCTCGGTGAGGAGCTCGCTGGTCGTGGCGAAGGTCCGAGCCTGAAGCCTGAGCTCAGGACTATATATAACTTGAGGAGACGTCACGGTTTGGGACTGACCGTGGCGGGTGTCACCCAATGGGAGCCGTGGACCTCGGGGCTCCCCCCGCTGCTCGGCGGGCGCCGCGCCCCGTGGGGGTCGCCCATGTGGTCGGTGATCCAGCCGACCTCCGGTGGGGGTCGCTCCGCTGAGGCCTTTGTCTCCCTCGGTTATCGACGTGGCCTTAGCTGGGCTCCGGGTCTGGGTGTGGCTGTAGGCCTCTGTGTCTACAGTCTGTTGGTGAGGAACAACAACAACACACACACACACACACACAGATGAGGAGTAACTAAATACATGTGTCCGAGTGTAAAGAAGTACGTTGGATGCTTATGATATAAGTATCTAAATTTTATTCTACTCTATATGTCGACTCCACTACGTTCCACAGATACATGTTTTTACTCCTCTACATTCATTTGACAGTTGAAAATATTATCAATTTAGAGGGTTAAGAGTTTGAAAAAGTGCTTTAACTCTTGATACTTTAAGTAAATGTTTTTGATAATACATACCCACTACATAATAATTTGAATGCAGGACTCCTACATGTTATTGATTATTTTTTCACTGTGGTATTGCTTCTTTTACTTAAGAAAATGATCTGAGTGTTGAAGACCAGCGTAGCATTTGATTATATTTTTTCTCACTCAATGTGTTTTCGTCTTTTCATTCCTTTGGAATTCCACCTGAAGTTACTCTGGTCCTCCCCGTCTCCGAGACCATAGATAAGTGGAGTCTTGGCTGTGAGTTCGTGTTGTTGTACATTGCCAAACACGTGTTTGCAAGTACCAGTCAGTTAGTAACCACGCATGTCTAGATTTAAACACAAAGACCGTTCTGCCCGACACACATATCCAAATTCCACAAAGTGTTTTGATGCAGGATGTCGGCTGGTGTGATTTTAAATATTCTCTCTGCAGATGAAAGGTCACTGTAGACGCTCTGGACCAGCCAGTTGACCACCTCCTCAGTGCTGGGATACACACCCACATTTTTTTAAGGTTAACCAGCACTGGGCCAACCCAAGATGGTGGATGAAGGTATTTTAACTTCCTTCAGTTGTTCACATTTTTATCTTCCAGTAAACAAACACTCTTTTAAACTGTTTAAACACCTAAGGGAGAGATATCTGACCCACATATTTTGTTCCTGTAGACTCCAAAGGGAATACAAGCGTGGCATTGGAATTGAGCCTGATTCATGGAGGAGCGCTTTCAGAAGCATGGATGACCTGAAAAGAGTAAGTGGTCAATTCCATGACTAAAAACTGAGTTAATACCAATTTGCTCTTTCAGTGGGAGACAGGAAGCGGGTAAACTGAACTGTCACCTGATTTGTTTTAAATCCAGCATGACCCAGAGAAGCAGGGATCCATTGAGCTGTAGGATCAAAGGGCATTTGTCATGTGCCATGTGTCAATGGGAAAGCAGGGAAGGAAAGCACTGAAAGTCTCTCCCCTTCCTTTTTTGTACTTCCTTAATATGGGGTCTCAAGTCAATGTACCAAGATTGGTTTTGATGTATCAAAGCTTTCCTCAGATATGACCTCGTGCTTTTTTGGCAGCTTAACACCAATTTGTATTGGCAGTAATAGGCAAACAGTTTCAAAAGCCAAAATACATAAGATAACTTTAGTGAAGCTTAGTCTAAAGAACATTTGTATCAATTCGGTGAAGATTGGACAAATTCTGTGACCTGTGAAAACTTTTTTTTTCTTTTTTTTCCATCAAATCCAGTATGGTGGAAAATCCATTCTGGCCGAAATGTACATCCAGGAATCCAATGGTGCCTGATATTTGAAAATTGGACATGCTTTCCAGAAGTTATGTACACTTTAGCACTTCCTGAGTTATCTCAGATTCCATTCATCACAGATATCAAGCTATGATGTGACTGTTGTTAGAGATATCATTAAGCTAGTTCTGTGTGCAGCATATCCATTAACCATTGTGCTTCTTCAAGCCTACGCTGGTTGACCAAGAAGGTGTCTGGCATATTTGCTCTTTTAGACACTTATCCAGCCTTTAATCCCTGATCTCCTTACATGGACTTTATCATTATTTATCAAGAAAGGCATTGTGCTCGTTCAATAACAGAACAATTCCATGGACATGGAATGTTTTCTGAGCCAAGGGTAGATCTTTAGTGTTCTCATGCAATGTGTTGAAATTACTGTAGTATATGTTTACGAAATTAGATAAGGAAAGCATCTTTATCCTTAGCTTTTTGAGGAAGGCCAATAAGAGGGACACTGGGTCCTGAGATTGATTCTCCAGGTCACTTATTTTCCTGGTAAGGAGATCCTCCTTCTTTTCATTTTCTTCCACCTGGAGCTGCAGTTGTATGACATTGTCTGCAGTGTGGTTCTCAGCTGTAGTTATTCAGCATTTGAGTGTTTCCTTGTCAACTTTAGCAACAGTGAGTCCGTTGAGAATCTCAACCTGTCAGTTCAAAAAGTCTTTGCACTGAATTCAGTCAAGAGAACCTGCCTGTAGACAGGATGGCCAACTATCATTCTTTAAAGAAGAATTTAAAAAAAATAATAATTTTTTTTGATTTCTTCATTCTTTTTCTAAACTTTAGATAAGTTACTAACAACGAATAAACTAAAATTATTAAGATAACCTTTTAGATTTATTTAAGACACATGTGAAAGTCAAAGTTTTAGTCAGTCTAACTTGTATAGCACTTTGTATAGCACCTTTCATACAAGTTGGTGCAGTTCAAACTGAGAAGACAATAAGACAGAACATTAAATCGATAAAAGGGAAATTAAGTTTTGAGTTTGCATGTTTATGTTACATTAAAATTCCTCTTTGTCCAATTTCAAATATTTCACACCTTGAAAGATGAAATTGTATAGAAAAAAAATCCTGCTTGCTAAATATTCCATTTATTCGGTTTAATAAATAATAATAATTTGGTTTTTATTCGGCACATTACTGTCTCAAGCGTAATTGTATGCTGTAGTATAAATAAATCCTTCATTGAAACTTATGGTCCAAGCCTAAATGATGAAACCCAGACCTAGTCCAAAGTACACAATAGTAAACGGATACTGGAGTTTACACACTTTTGGCAGTATAGTGTAATACCACACCTTTTAAGCACTCCAGCTGAACCTGCTACTCAGGTCAATTGAGGACTTGCCTCAGTATGCAAAGGCATGATAACCACTCGCTGCATCAAAGATTTGTGTAAAAAGATATGTCACAATGTAGAGTTAATCAGTTGAAACCGTTTTTAATATTTCACTGGCAATTTGTGCAGTTATCTCTGGTCACTTGCTGAATCTGTGACTAAATTCACTGTAGGGTGATGGAAAAAATAAATAAATTGCTCAAGCATACAGATCATTTCAATGCATCTTTTGATTAGCATTTTCCTATTTTCTGAACAGACTGACTCCAAAGGGCATGGACTCTTCTGGTCTGATTCGTCTCATGCCCTCACAGCTCTGTAAGACCCTGAATGTCTCCTGAAAAACCCAAAGCATTATTAGCACACTGCCAGATACTTTGTATTTTGAACACCTGGATCTGGGAAGTTTATCCCATTCTTCCTGGCAGATCTTCTAAAGCTCCATAAGATTGGCTGTGAAGTATCTGTTAACTACCATCTTCAGGTCTCTTCACAGAGGTTCTCCGGGGTAAGTCTGAGCTATGGCTGAGTCATTCTAGGACAGTGATAGACGTGTCCACTCCAGCATTGTCTTTGCCATATGCTTCAGGTCATTGTCCCGCTGAAAGGTGAACCTTTCATCCCAGTCTCAAGTCATGTGTACTCTGGAGCAGGTTTCCTTGAAGGATATCTCTTCTTTGGGATGCATTCATCAATGCCTCGTTCCCTTCAAGCAGGCTGCCATATGCCTTTTAATCTTCTGTCTAGTTGCTCTACCATAAGAGTGATTGATGGAGAGCTACTGAGATGGTCCTCCTTCCAGCAGGTTCTCCTATCTCTGCAGAGGACTCTGAAGCTCTGTTAGAATGACTGTCAGTTAGTTCAGTTTGCCAAATGGGAGACATTAATCAAGTTATTGATACATCTCAAGGATAATTAGAGAAAACAGGATGCACCTGACCACAAATTGGAGTGCCACACCAAACGGTCTAAATCCGTTTGTAAATGAGAGATTTTAATTTTTTGAGTTTTAATAAATTTACAAAAAAATCTAAAAACAAGTTTCCTCTGTGTCATTATGGGTTATTGAGTGTGGATTGATGGGTAAAAACACACTGATCTATCCAAAATGTCAAGGTGTCCGGAGACTTTCTGAAAGTCTAATTTTTTTACCTGCACCTTATCAGTTAAACTTTAGCAACTAGTGTTGTCATGACGTTGATATGATATCTGCCTAAATATCTCAATAGCTAGACCCAGTACCATGGCAAATATCAATGATAAACACACCACCTTAAATTCTTTGTTAAATAATTTGAAAAACAACATTTTGACAATACCAGCGCAAGGCAGTGGAGGATGTGAAAACGAGCCATAAAACAGCAGGAGTGGATTATTGCAACAGGGTATTTTCATATGTTTTAAGCAGGACTGGGGGAAATCCTCATTAATTTCAGTTCTTTACAGCGTCACCTCTCTCCACCTTCACTGTGACATCTCTGCTTATGAAAGGTAAGATCATTTTAATCACCTTGTTAACTTGTGGTTAAGCGCAAACCAAGGGATCCTCTGTCCCCTGTACAGCCTTTTCCTGCCCTGGTTATTGAGCCCTGACCTAATCACATTAATGATATTATTAAGAGCTGGTGTTGATATCACTTATATTGATCATGCATGGCCATGTAATCCCCTCCAGCCAGATGACATTTTACTAAAGGCTTGTACTGCCACTATATGGTTAAAGCTAAACATGCTGGGAGTTTTATTCTCCAGTGCAAATATGAATGGAATCGCTTCTGTTTTTCTAGCAAACATATTTTAATTTTGCTTAGCAGGCTACTTTTTGGTCAGAGTTTACATTAATGACTTAAAGACACCAAGAAAACCATGCCGCTGGTACAGCTGCTGAGCTTTAACCAGAACATGTATTTTTTTCATTTATCCCTTGTTCACTCTCTGACTTATTCTCTTGACAGTTCTTTGGCCCCTTTAAATTTCTCAGCAAGGAAAACAAGCTTATCAATGTGCTTATGCGTTCTGGTCTGCAGATAATGCCTGATGTGCTGAACACTCATTCTGAAGCACAGCTTGAGGCTGGAATCCACAGGTACTGGAGCTGGCGAGGTGGCTGCATGGTTCCTCCACCAGGTGAATGGGTTTTCAGAAGCCATTATCTCTTTCACGTGTTTGTTCAACAAGAATTCACTTGTAAGCTGGTCAGCGGGGGATGCAAAATTACCTCTCCCCACCTCTGCTCCAGCTATACAAGCTTAATGTGGGACAGTTTGGGTTTTTTTTTCCTCCTTGCTGCTCTACTGCTTGGAACTGAATCTTTGGTTGTCAGCTTCCAGGAAATCTTACTGTTTCCAAAGAGCCAATGCACTCGTTGTAGTACCAACAACTGCAGTTGTTTTGTTATCTTGATATGGTTAATTCAACTGACTTAATATGAAATTAAATTACACCTATCAATAATATATGCTGAATTATAAACATAGTCACACAAACAAAGTGTCAGCCATACACAGCAGCCTTCCCCAGGCATCTGCTCTGAGCAAGTTCACTAATTAAGAGCCTGGAGACTGATCGTGTCGTCCTGTTCAGCAGCAAGAACCACTCGTCTCTGGCAGTGGTTCAAGCTCATTAGACAATGACTCCGAACAATGTACAAGATTTGTTCGTAGTCACAGTGGAAAAATATAAAGATCCTTCTCTTAAGAATGTTTATGATTGACATAATTTAACATGTAGCGTTCGCAGGACAGTTGATCTGTGAATCTGCAGTTGAATGACTCAGCTTTGACAAATGCCTCTCCAGCACAGTTTGTCTGCAGCCAGTATTTGCATGCACAGGGCTGTTCCCACTCTACCCTCCTCATGGATACAGAAGTCTGTAACAATAACATGGCAGTTTAGATTTACTGAAAAGAGGCATTACTTTAAAATTAGCCCTCCGAAATTTGTATCCTATCTGTTTTGTAATGTTTGTAGGTTGTAGTTATGATTGTTTCCATTATATAAAGCTACCCTGTTTTTTAAGTAGTCCCTCCAGTGCATGACCGCAGCTGTTTTGTTTCTGAGACAAGGAGCAATTCTTATTTTAAAGCAAACTACATACCCACAATATGAGGAGGAGTGCAACAGTTGGTTTCACAAACATCCCTAAGGTGACAATTCTGATCTACTGTTGATCTATGAATATCAGTTACCAATCCAAAGTGTATAAAAAAGTCCAGACCTTAAGTATTGGAGTTTTTGTTTTATTAGGCCTCATTTTATCTTCCTCACTTGCATGGTCACGGCTCCACTCTTCATGGCATGGCAAACATTTGGCCATCTGCCATGCATTGTCGCTGGTATGTGTCTGGCTTCTCCATCTAAGGGAGCAAGATTTGTTATCTAAACACCACATAGTGTAGGTATTCTCTAGTATACAACTAGAGATGTTGCAGCAACTTAGAGGACATCCACGCACACAGCATTAACTTAAAATGAAGTCTTAAAATCTAGCCTGCATTTTTGTTTTCTTTTTTTCACTCTGAGGGTCAACTGATGACTGTCTGTCAGGTCTTTGGTCCTAACAACATTTACAAAGTCTCATTTTAGGAGACCCTAAAATTCAAAAGGATACAAATGGATGCTAATGACTGATTTTGTCTGTGGCCAGGAAAACTCTCAGAGCATGAGTACCTGAGCAGAGCTGGCAACAGGTTTCAGCAGGAACCAACTTTTAAGATAATCTGAGTTTTACCAGCCTTGGCATCATCTCCTAGCCTCATTGGTACCTTCCTCTTTTCATATATGTATCTTGTAGTTTTTTCATTCTCAATAGTGGAAGGAAGATCAGAGCAACTTGTCTCCTCAAAAGTAGGTAAAGATATCGTGAAGAGATGTCTCCTTTTCTGAAAAAAGGTACCATGTTGGTGAATTTGTGAATTTGTGTGGACATGACATACATGGCTTTGCACAAGGGCAATTCCACGTGGGATTTTTGTGTTATAAGTGATAACCTTCCTGCCAAGGCAACGAAAGCGGAGATTTTTTTGGCTCAGGAACTCACAGATAAACATGGCTTTGGGGACCTTCCTAAAGCCACAACATCGAAAGTGGCACATCCTTCCTGTAGCATTCCGTACGCTCCTTCAGTGTAGTCTTCCAGCAGTATGGACAGTATGGAAAATAGAGAGCAGAATCTTTGCAGAGCAGACTACATCTGCAAATGATTTTCAAACATGTTGCAGTGTTAAATACTACTAATTTGCAAAGTTGATTTGAAAAAAAACATCTGGATCTACTAAGCTCTAAAGTACTAATTATTGTGTTTAAAATTTAAGAATGATTACTTCTGCAAAAAGTGAGACAATGAAGCAATAACTTGCTCCCTGAGAGCAGGTTTAAGACTACAAACTCTATAGGTAAGAGTACATTCTTCTTTAAAGTCACTGTGACCAATGACAGGAACATCCACCATCATGAGGGGAGGCTGTGAATCAGTCAATACCTCGAATGTCAATATTACAACTTTGACCATTGCATTTGTTTCTGTTGTTCTCTCTTGCATGACATAGGCTTTATTGATTGTATTGTCAAGCACTTAAAAATATATTTGAAATTCAACTGCATTATGCAAACTGTGAATATATTTCCTCACTTAGAGAAAAGAAAGTGACGTAGTGTTGTTCCAGTGAACTCTACACTGCGCCTATGACAAAGAGGGAACTCTGTACTGAAATACTCTCTTGAAAACTTTAGATTTTTCTCATTTCTTACCTTGGAGGTGTTTTAAGAAGGGATGGCTGAAATTATGGTAAATTAAAAATCATTCAGGCTTGAATTTTTCATTATTTTGGTCACTCCACAGACAATCTGATGAATAACAACAAAAAGAAAGGCTTAGAAAAATCAATAACAGTAACCACAGTCGAGGACATTAAGTTATAGGGTACATATTAAAACTGCAAATGGTGACAAAAAAAACAACTTAAAAAACAATACATAAACAAAAAAAAAACAAAAGCGAGAGGCTTTCCAGAAAACACATGAAATGATAAAAGATAGATGCATTACAGTTTAAGATTTTTGTAATTTTTATTACTCAATTGATGAATCTTCAGATGAACTTATCAGTTACAGCATTATGTGATTAGTAAAATCTGCTAATCTTGCAATAACACTTAAAACAGATTTAAACATAAGTGAAAATACAAAAAAAATTCTGATTATTGCTCTTGGTGTTAATATGACTATGGCCTATACAATGTTTTTATTAATGAATTCATGCAAATCCTTCCTTTTTCTTATATAAACTGACATAATTTATATGAAGAAAGTATCTATATAATTGTTATTGCCTCATCACTTAGACATCTATGACACAGACCCTGTACTTAAGCCTCTGTAACCAATTTTCAGTCTTAGCAGTGATGTAGTTTTACACTCAGTCACTGCAGGAGTCTATCACACTTTATTATTCTGGTGTGTTACTATAATTCTAGTGTGAGAAGTAACAAAAGGCTGACTGCTTCAATATGCCATCTGATGATCATCATCATGCTGATGCCTTAATGCCAATAATCTCACAAGCTCTTTAATATATTGCTCATTCCTAGGTGGATATAGTAATATTTTTTTATGTACTGTTTCCAGACACATATTCCTAAAAATGTGTGAAACTAAAGAAATAAATTGCCCCACGAGCTGTTGTTTAATGCCTTCACACATGATATGAGCATGAATAGTTGAGTTTCATTGACTTTACTACAATGAACCAGCATGGCTAGCTCACTGTGGTCACAAGGGGGCACTCCATTCCTACAGATATTGGAGCATCACACCTTTACCTGGACTTTGACCACTGAATTCAACCACCTGGAAAAGCAAACAGATGTAGATGACTGATCGCATTTATTCAAGGGGGTACAACTGAATCTGAAGCTGTAACATACTCCAAACAGTAAACAACATTAGGACAAGACATTTAACAAGTGTTTATTAAACACACACAGTGCACTGGTTTCACATATTTTCAAAAAGAAAACGTTGATAAATAAACTAATATCTTCAAATAAAACACTCACTAACAAAAACTCTATTGTGAAAGTTGTGAAACATATGAGCTCATGGTTAAAACAGAAAAATGCATGTGCCCGTGTATAATCAGAAATGTAATTAAAAAAAAAAGGATTAGCATCAATTCTCATATTACACAAAGAGAAGAGACAAAACATTTTTGTTTTTCAGAAACAAATGACAGGACTGATATCATTCTGTTCTGAGAGTTAACTGTCCATGACCACAGGACTCTACTCAATGGTCACTTATGAGTAGTTGATGGAGCCCAGCTGGTGCAGAATCTGTGAGAGCAATTTTAATACTGAAATCTGAGATATCAATAATCAATATCTTTATATAAATAATAGATGACTAAATGTAAATGGTTTCATTCTCCATGAAAAACCCACAAGTTATCCCAATAAGGCCACAGGGAAAGTTCCAGAGTTCAGACTACTCAGAAAGCCTATGTCAATTTTCAGGTCTGCGTCTGATTTAGTCACGAACAGGCGGGTAGTGTTGTCTCTCCCTTTTCATTACAAAAGTCGAACTTCACACTTTTTCAAATTGGATTCTGGATGCTAGTTATCGGAGGTAATGTCGTTTCTAGGCCGACCTCAAGGTGGCACTGTTGTCTCACTTTCAATGAATACGTTAAGCCTCGATGAATCCATCTGCACTAGACTGGAACAGTGTGCACCATGAGAAAAAACCATGCTGCTATAAGCACCGCTGAGCGAGCTTGATGAGTGATTACAGTGCTGACTGATGCCGTTTGGTAGGTGTCAGTCTGTGGGAAGGTACAGCAGCGTGTGTAAATTAATACAGAATAAACATGAAATTAATCAGTCTACACTGAGAAATATTTATAAATTTGGAAAACATTCTTTGACATCTGCAGTAAATAACAAAAACATATTTTTGTGTTATTATTGTTAATTGTACGCTATGAAAATTCCCAAGTAATTTGAATTGAATAAATAGTCTGATCTGGGTTGAATAAGTACAGGATGGCTGGCAGCCCGAGGTATGTGAGTGTTTGAAAATCCACTCAGGCATTTGAGGGTTAAATAATACTTGTCTCATTGACGATCATTGCCAATCGTGACATGTTGTACTGTACTGTGATACATTCAGATTATGTCCTAGTAAATATTCCCTAAATATGACAACATACCTAGAACCTTTGTAATGTCAGTTCTCCTGTAAAGTCTTAAAACTCTGTGAGACCAGATACAGAACTTTTATTGTGAAAATCGTGAGCCAAGCCACCAGCGCCTGTTTTTGAGCCAGTCAGTATTTGCTAGCCTTGGAGAGTAATAAGGAAGACCTACTTCCAAAATTATGCTGCGTCATGCCCGAAAAAAGGAGATTGTGGTTCAACTCCAGCATTCCCACATCCTTGTTTCCAGCAGGTAGCTGATTTAAGTAAAAAGTCTCCAAAAGCTGTGCACTACCTGCTCAGCATCAAACAGGAGACAGACAAAGTTATCCGCTAGCTTTCAGAACAATGGCGGAGCCTTCAGCAGCTAAAAGGACACGTGTTTTTAGGTGTTGGTTTGAGCCAAACCAAAGTTAAAAGGAAAATCAATAATAGACTGACATTTACCACCCCATGAAGATTATATGGCTTTGTGTCTGTTGTATTGGCAGTTGTCTGCAACACATTCACCACGGCAGTGTTGTATGGTGATAATATGTCAGTTCTTTGTTTTACAGCTTGTTGTGCTCCTCACAAGTGCTCAAATAAATCAACCAGTGCAGCTTAAAAGAATCTTATAATATATCAAACAATATCGTTTGGTTAAAAAAAACATATGTACTTTTGATGAAGTTAAAGAACTGTGACAGTGAAACGTACTGACATTTGACGGTATAAAAATGGTGGAAAAACAATGCAATGGAAACACTACTACTAAATGGCTGCAAACATATCTTTGACATTTCTTTAGTATCAGCCATGCCAGTGTTCAGTCAGGCTCTAGTTGTTACTTTGCTCAGCAGACCTG
The DNA here is from genome assembly GCA_016859345.1 of Istiophorus platypterus. Classification (NCBI taxonomy): domain Eukaryota; kingdom Metazoa; phylum Chordata; class Actinopteri; order Istiophoriformes; family Istiophoridae; genus Istiophorus; species Istiophorus platypterus. The sequence goes on along the minus strand of CM029126.1, from coordinate 24,804,602 downwards.
TGTAATATGCATTTGATTATGTGTATTCTTCCCTGACCGGCTACACCTCCTCAGTGGAAGTGCTGGGCATACGACGAGACTCAGAGGGAGCAGGTTCTTTGAAAACATCATCCTCCATGTCTTCCTCTATGGGCTTCATCTTTGAGCCCTTGGTGCCAGGGGATTTTTCTAAAAATTAAAAAAATATATAGTTCAACTGAATCAATTCTGTGCTTTAATATATAAACAGCACATATGCATGTAGGGAATAAAAATGCAATGCAATGCAAATGCAATTTTTGCTCAGCAGCCAACAGAAGTGTCCACACGTCGCAGAAGTCACAAACCTCCATCCATATGAAACAATTTGCACTAGAAGAGGAAGGTTCATACACACACACATACGGTAAAACCCTGACACCTCGGCAGAGAGTGAGTGGAATGAGTGATACTCTGAAACCAGAAAAAGGCCTGTGAATTGTTTTCCATCACCACCAGCAGTTGATGCATTAGAACTCTAAGAGCCCTTCTGCACAAAAGAAATGGAGCTGCTCTTCTGGACAAAGCATTTTGAAGAGCAGCACTCCCCTGCAGGGGCTTTTAGTCTGCATGCAGCCTCAAACAGACAGAAATATTTGGTTTTCTGGAGTGTCTCCTCCTAATGCACATGATGCTTTCACTTTGTTTTGGAGAATATGAATGACTAATGTTCAACAAATGGGGGCTGTTGAAGGAAGAAGTGGATATTTTCAAGTAAAAGCTTTTGTAGTCTTGTTACAATATTACAGCTTTTACAACAAGAGATCCTAAAGCCTGTACTAGAACTCAAATTACTCCTCTTACTAATACATGTTTGAAAAAATCTTATTAAGTACATTTGAATCTATTCCCACTGACAAAATGTAGATTGGTAAGGTTCAATAATCTACTTCAGCAGTTTAGTGTTACTCTTCCATGAAGGTGGAAAACTCTACTGCTCCAGTTTGTAACACAGCCTCTCCATTATAAATGTGTGTCCCCGGGGGCGTCACTATGACACTAGCAGGGTTAGGATGATGATGATGATGACATGACGAGAAACAGTGCTGCTCACCCTGCTGTCAAACAACTCTGAGCGGGTTCAGGGAACACCCTTTTAGAACAGGCTCAATCTAGCACTTTGAAGGTTAAATCCTCCAAACCTGGTTTTCAATGAATAATGGTTTGGTTACAAGATTGATTTGAAAATGTTACCAGTACATTTTGTTTAAATTGAGATTAGAGGTAGTGGACAACAGGTAAACGCAGAGGATGTTTAAGGTTTGCATTAGCTAAGGAAGAGGGAAAAATAATGGATAAAAAGCTGTCTCTAATATATGCTTGTTACAAAACAGGCCTCTCTTCCACTACGGCATGGTTCCATTTTGTGAGGACTTCTTTCCTGTGTTTTGGTGGTCATCGCTGGCTAATTAGGATTGAAGCACTGTAATTGTTTCTATCAACGAATACATCAAATCTTTGAGGTTATAGGCCACATTTACGGTGGACCTCAGGAAAATTTTTAAATTCTACACATGAAAACTCCAATAGCTCTAAATCTTTTTGGGTGATGATGTGACTTACGGAGCGAGGATCCTGCAGATCCTCCTCGTAGGATCTGGTTAAGAACATCATCAGTGTCATTGGTGCTTGCCATGCTGTTTCTCATCTGCATCATAGACAGCTGAGAGCACAGGCTGGGCTGACGGTCCATCTTCTTCACCACCTGGGACGCATCCACCATAACACAATCATCAACAACCTCTGCAAAAAAAGAACTGTAGTAGCGACTATCACAAATGCTGAGTTATGTTAACATGTCAATAATTCCGGTGTCTATGATACTAAAAATTTTAAAAGAAACTTTAGAACCCAACAGCAGAGCTTGACCCACCTTGTCACTGAGTGTGGGATCATTCAGAGAGTACAGTTTATTGGTGATGTCTTTGCCAATGAGGTACCTGAACACCTCACTAAGGAAAGTGTCTGACTCCAGAAAGTAGGTTAGCCTCTCTCTGGACCAACACAAGAACTTACAGTTCTCCTCTGCCATGATGGTCACCTGTCAATCAAACACAATAACAAATTTGTTTTTCAAGAAATTAGGACTGTTTGATCTGTCCATGAAAGATAAGGAGCAGCATATTCAATAAAGCTCTGACCCATTCCTCATTCACCCCATAGCCATTAGGCTAAGAGTAGAGTAGCTCAAATGGGGTTTGTTTATTTATTTTATGTATTTAATTACCTGGAACTTCTCTCCTCTGTGCATCTCAGTGGACCTGAACTCTGGAGAATCAATAAATGAATTGGTGTAGATGTTGTGGAGGAAATGGCCTCTGTATGAAACCTTCATCCTGTCACAGAGAAACAGCAGTGTCAAAACTCTGATTAATCTTTGAAACAAAATGCAGTTGCTTTTAAAGTGTCTTCAGGCCTTGAACCGTCTTTTGGTGAAGCCAAAAGAGGAAGTCCCTGTTCCTCTAATGGCCACTAGGAGCTTAAGTTCCTAATTACTCTCAGAATTGCTCAAAATATTGCAAATCACTCTCAAAATGATTCAGACTCTCAGAATTAATCTAATGAGCTCAAATTTTTCATCAAATTTACTCAAAAAAATCCCCCAAATTACTGTAAAAATGTATCCTAAACTCCTAACTAAATTTTATCTTTAAATTTTCAAAAAGTCCCCCAAAAATATTTTTTCTGAAAAATTATTGAAATGGTTATTCACTGATATCAGGGTATATTATATATAAACCTACTTGGATGTCTGAAGTCAAGACTGATGTATTTTAGATCAAATTAGCAAGTTGCCATTGTTTTTGTGCTCATATTCAGTACTTCCAAATTTTAAATGGTGCGTGTTATGCTAGCAATTTACAGAAAGGTTATTTTAAAGACAAACAGTCTAATTTTGGCAAAAGCTCCTTCTCAGTACTGATGTTTTAAGAATCAGTGGGAGGCACAAAAAACTCAGAGAGGGTATTTTAATGTTGCTAGGATCGGGGAAGATTGTGGAGCGGTATTTAGACGATGGAACACAAAAAACCCCTAACAAATATGAATATTCAATGTATTCAACAGACAAAACTACATTGGCACTCAGTAGAGCACATGCCCCTGCTAAGGCAAAAAAAATGCCCTGTTTCACAATGTCAAGGAAAGTGATAAAAAAATTCCAGGATCTGCCCCTTCAACCAAATCCGCACCAATATTTAATGTTTTTTTCTAGACCATGCTCCATCCCTCCACCTAGTTTGGTGCAAATCGGTTCAGTAGTTTTTGCATAATCCTGCTGACAAATAAACAAACCAACAACAAACCAGCAGCTATGAATAAAAAAAAAAGATATTTCATGCAAACTTCCATTCCGGTGAAAACTTCCACATAGAATCCATTCAGCGTAAGACTGTGAATAGACAGCCTGTGAGATATTTGTCATTCCTACAATATGAATCCATCACTAAGACTTATCCATCACAGAAAAGATGGCTGACACAGAACGACAGCTGCACCTGGAGTCAAAAAAACAAACAAGCACGCACATACTTTCCTTTAAGGAGAATGCTCAGGCGTTCATCCACAGAGGTCTTATCCTCAGCAGCGTAGGCCTGGCCTTTCTTCAGGGTCTGGATGGTGCAGAACTGTCCCGTGAGCCTCTGGAACAGAGCCTCCTGCACATGGAGGGGTTCAAACATCCGCTTGTAGACCGAACGCAGCTCACGGTCGATCTTAATCTGACAGAGCAGAGCCACAACTAGAACTCATCTCTCGTACAAAATCAGGCATTAAAATCAACCTTCATTAATGCTGCTGGTTTTCTATGTGAAATTACACTCAAAGAGTTGGTGAACTGGAAAAGGAGCAGTGACTAAGGAGGACAGGTCTCCTGTCTCATTATGAAAAGTTCTGGTCTGATTCTGTCAGCTTGCTGGAGGCCCCTTACTTTCACTAAATCCCCCAGTGGTGCTCATGCATTTGATAAAAACCTGCATCTTATTACCAGGATGCAGGAGAAAACCCCAGAGATATGCCGCTTCTGGCCAGAGACAGCGAAGACAAACTCAACACGGAGCCTCAGCAAAAATAAACACCATTTCCCCAACGCCTGGGTCAGTGTTTCAGTTTCAGACACTTGGATGGCCTGGATCTAAAGTGACTATCGGAGTACGAAAAGGGGCAGGACACAGTAGAACTCACCGGCCTTCGCTTGTAAAGGAGGTAGAAGAGGTGCATGAAGTTGACCACTAGAAACACCACGTTCCAAACCATCACGTCCAGGGTGCACCTGTACAGAGTCGCCCACGCAATGAAGAGACCACATCCTGTCGAGGTTCAGGACACAGAACAAAGTGGGTTTAGAAGATCTGGACACTGAATGTTTAAACTTCATTCATTCAGTCTGGTTTAATATTCATTCATAAAGGCAGCATCATGTATGGCCACTGTGGTGGTGATCTCCAGAAGGTCATTTACTGCTACTCAACTGTACTAATAAAGACAATAGAAAAATAAAAATATTGTGTTACATAAACAATTAGTCTTACATAAACAGAGATAATTTTACACAAGTCTATATTTTTCAGTTTATCTGGAGTTGTCGCCATAGCAACAAGTCCTTAAACCCACCATTTAAAGGTTTTCAAGGTGAACAAACATGAAGTGATTTTTAAAATGTGAATGATTTCTTAAACGCAATGAAAGAAAAATGTAAATATAATTGTGTCTTCAGATGAAAATTTGTAAATTACAGAGACACTATCAAGATCAGTTGTTTTTCACTGTGGAAAGTTTCTGATTATTATCAGATCAAGAAATAGCCAAGATGTTGCTGTTATTTTATTCTTCCTCTTTACTCTGTTTCTTTTTTCTCTGTAAAACCCTCTGAGACTAGCTTGTGCCAAAGGGCAATATAAATACACGAACTATCAAAGTTACAGCCACATTTCCCATAAATCCTGCTGCTTCCTGTCTCCATTCTCTTTCGAGGCTGAAGATAAACATGCTTTAAGGCCTTTTTTCCATCTGCCATTCACTCCTTTATCTGCCCCCATCGGAGCCCCAGCTCTGTTGAAGAGATTCCTCTCTTTGCAGAAAAAGTTTTAAAAAATCCAAACCTTCCAAATGTTTACTGAACTTAACTAAACCAAAGCCTAAACAAGTTTGTGGGAATTATTCACCACTGCCTTGACTCATAGGCAGTTTACAGTCAAAACATCTATTGAGGCTGTTGTTTTTATTCTCCAGTATTCAAGCTACAGTGCTATGACCGAAGGAATGTCATCAGCAGGAGGCGCCGTGGGCCGACCTATCACCAGGAGGAGGCGCAGAAGGATCATGTGCAGGCCCAGGGTGATGGGGATGACCAGGCCCAGCAGCAGGGACAGGTTTCCCAGATGGAAGAGGATGTGGTGGACCTGTTCCCACTCCTGGCACGAGGTAGCATTGGGCACAGCTTGTACTCCCGGGGTGGCCATGGGGAAGGAGGGCAGCGTGGGGTAGAGGAGAAGGGAGTGGTCCGAGGTAGAAGACATCCTTCAGCAGGGGTCACCTTGTAGACTAGGGCAAGGTTAGAGAAAATGCGATTGGATGAATTGTTTAGGGCTCATGGGTAACATGGTGTCAGCGAAAATGTTGAGATGTTAGCAAACAGTTGAAGTGGACGTGTGGTGTCCATCTGAGACACCAAACGTCTACTTCCAGCTCCGGTTAGGTCCACAGTGTTTACCGGCTAGCTGCTATGTCATGCGACATTCATGAAAATTTGCAGTTCTCCCATTATCCCAACTTTGGAGCATTGCAGATTATTCCAAGCATGTCCCCCTCTGGCCCCGTCACATTATATATATCACCAAAATCTTAATTGTGATACATGTTTGCAGATGACAGGTAAAAGCAGATAAGACTGTACAGACACTGTGCAGCTTTGTGTGTACTGACGGTGCCTCCTGCTACTGTCACATTGTGTTAAATACGCTACAGCGTTTCCTTGTTTCATAATACCGTTCTTCACCTTCGAGCTGCATTCAGACGAGGGACTTAGAATCACAGACATCTAAGCTCTTTCTGGACCTTTTTTGCAACTGGATGCGATGGAGGGATTTCTGATGGACTTTACTCCAGTGTAGCTTCAGTGACCCTTATTCTTATTAATGTTACTCTGAGTGACTTTGTTTTGGTTTCAGCCAGTGAACCCAGTAACTGGTAGGATTTTCTCAAGTGTGCGAACATTTTGTTTATTTCAGTGTTTCTACAGCTTGTGAGCAACCACTTCGAGACCAACACGCTTACTCTTATATAAAAGTAAGCTGCCTGTTGTTCCTTGTATCTTCTTTTGAGCTTTTGTTTATTGAGTGACACTCGTTTGGATAAATCTTCCACTAACCAGAACTCTCCTTTACTGTATATTTTTCTTCATTCTTTTACACTTATATTGTGTTTTTGTTGCCATTTTTCAATTTTATACCATTTTAATCATATATTTAACTAAATCATTTTTCAACCTGAATGTGTCTAACCTTGCAGATATGAAAACACAATGTATATTCGATGACATTTAGAAAGAAAAAAAATTCCCTATTGGCAAAGATCTGTACTCGTGTAGTGTCACTTTCCATCCTGTGCTACATCTCAGAGCAGGCTGGGACGAGGAAGCTCCAGTATAAACATCTGACTGTGTCTGTTCTCCGCCAAAGATGAGCCGAGGCACATGTGCTCAAAAAACAATATTCGCGTTTTGTTGAAAAAATAAATCTGAATAAACAACTCAACGTTCTTCCAGTGCAACACTATCTTCCGCTCCGTTTTTTTCTGCCTCATGTAAAAATAGATGCGGTCGCACTCGGAAGCTGCGGATCGTTTCTCACCGACACAACTTTCCAACTGCTCGTCAAAAGTACCGAGAGGACAAGGTCGCTGGTAACTCACCGATTCACGCGGGTCTGTGCGGCGGAGGGCGACGAGTCGGGGGCTGGAGACGCTGACAGAGCTGGCGACCGCGGGCCGGACCCTCGGATCAGGGGGCTGCACAATGTGCGTCGCACATTCCACACGGCTGACAGCCAGACTAAAATAGGCTGGAGGGCGAGAGCCGCGCTCCTGCAGCGCCTGAGCGCTCCGACAGGGGGAGCAGGTCGAAACCCGCCGAGCGGGGCGCGGAGCGGAGCGCGGAGGGAGCGGAGCGCGGAGCGGGGCGCGGAGCGGGGCGCGGAGCGGGGCGCGGAGCGGAGCGCGGAGCGAGGCGCGGAGCGGAGGGAGCGAGGCGCGGAGCGGGGCGCGGAGCGGGGCGCGGAGGGAGCGGGGCGCGGAGGGAGCGGAGCGCGGAGCGGAGCGCGGAGCGGGGCGCGGAGCGCGTCGCCTCCTCCGGCTCACACGCACGTCTCTCGGTAGCGCAGCGCCTTGGTGCCGACCTGCCGTCTGCTGTGAAAACAAGCCGACTGGAAATGGGACTTCAATTTGATTCGTTTTAAAGGCATCGATTTTTTAAATAACATATATGTTTCACATTTTTAAATATGTATTTTTGTTTAGTAAAAAAGAAAATGCACAGTTTAAATGTTTATATATAATAACATTTAGATTTAAACTGTCATATTTCTATTTTGAATTTAAATAACAAAATAAACATGATTCAAGTCTATCCTACTAAACCATCTCCTTGAAAACTGAAAAAAACAATCAAAGTAGCCTGGGATATGTAGTTGAAAGTGTTTGTTTTAAAGTAAATGCACCCTGATTTATTTAATTACATAGTGTTGTGAGTGTCTCTGTGTGTGTGTGTAAGAATAATAAAAAATATACACTGTAAAATAACGTATAATTTACTTTTTACAGTATAGACACAATTAGCCTATTAACATCTACATTTTTCATTTGCACAATGTTACATTGATAACATTCACTGATCCAGTCCGTCAATATTACACACTATGGAATCTTTTATAGTTAAGACATCTGAGGCAACATATTTATTTCATTTTGTACATTCATATTGCACATATGCATCCAAGTGGCTGCATTTATTTAAAACAGCAATTAATGTTTCTCTAAAAATAAAGCTGACAAGTGAAGCTGTTTACGTTCACTTGAACACCACAATCTTAAGTGTCATGGGGCTAAAACTATCTATACACACTCACAAACTCAGAGATCTGGAGGTTGAGAAACGGATCGGCTCCTCAGTTATTCCATACACCGCTGCTTGACTCCATTTTGTCTGAATGGATGTTGAAAATCAGACTTGCTTAGCTAGAAAAGGAGACCCAAAACACCGAAATGGCAAGATGTATGTCTGTGAAGCAGTGAAGGTGTGCCGATGAATTTCTTCATCTGATGAACTGCTTCAGTGTATACAGTAACTGAAACTAATGAACAAATTAACTTGGCACATTATGACAGACAGTACGTTATTATGCCCTTTAACTTTTAAGCAAGGGCAGAAAATCCTACTATGATGTTTCAACCTTACAGAAAGACCAACAACAGAAAACTCTTTATGTCAAAAATGCAGTGGTCAACTGCAAACTTGTTGTGTGCATTTATTAAAAAATTCAACACTATATGGAGAAAGAAGCCATTGTACTATGTTTAACTGTACTGAAGTAAGGATCTGTCAAGCCAAGCAGGTAGAGACCAGCAACTAGATATGATTTTACTACAGGTACACAAGCTTGTCAGAGCACACTGAAGGATCCAGATTTAACATTTCAAAGATTTGAGATTGTAGTTTTGTACACAATAATGAAACATCCAGTTCTCCAGCAAACTACCAGCTTAATATAGTAATTCAACATTCTAGAAAATGGGTGTGGTCTCTTGCTTTCTCAGAGTGAGATATACCTTGGAAAACAACAGCCAGTCACAGTGAGTGCGTACTATGAATGTATTCGGAGCCACAGTGCTTCTGGATTCTGCGTTCCAAGATGGCCTCCTAATCATTTCAATAAAAGACCATAACACACATTAAGAGGAGCTACCATGGGCAAAGCATCTATTTTAAAAATGACTGGTCTTGTTAGTAAGGCCACCATGCAGTAGCCTGGGGATGTTCTGGGCTCAGTCTTGCGACTTTGTCCTTTTATTTTGTAGCAATCCCTCCGGAGTAGACTCATGGCTGACACACCTTGGTTGCTGACATGTCTGCTAGCTCCACCTACATAATTTGGATATCGAGATGTGATGCAAACGTGGGCACAATTTCACTTAAGACTCACCTGCCCTCCACGATACAGACACACTCTGCCCTTACCCTTCCTGAATTACGCTATTTTCACATGACATACCTATACACAGTGAGTCTGTTCCAAGTCCTCAAGGCCTGGGGCAGAGCGTGTGTTTGTGTGTGTGTGTGTGTTAGTTCAGGCGGTCGTTCCACTCTGCCCAGGCACTTGCAGGAGGCCATCTGCCTTTTCTAATTCGGTCCCTGGCATGTGACAGCAACTCGGTAAGCGGAGATCATAGCGGTGGCCGGACTCGTCGAAGGCCTGGTCATTAAGGGAGTACAGCTTCTCTGCAATGTCATTGCGCACAACCAGGGCAAAGATCTTGGCTATGTAGCGATACTTAGCGAAAAGCAGATAGAGTTTCTTCCTCCTCCACGCCACATACCGGCAGGGGGTATCAGCACGCAGGGTCACCTGTGGAGAACAGAGAGGTTGCAAGCCTGTATTCATGTGTGTAAGTTAAAGGATAAGTCCAGTTTATAACAGCTTAGGTCTTGTGTTAAAGTTCTGCCCATCATTTCTATTAGTCATTATAATGAAAGAAAGTGCTGAGATCCAAATATTATTAAACTAAATGATCCCTTTAATAGGGTCCGATGAATTTTGAACCAAGGTAAAATTTAGGACATATATTCTAGTTAAGTCTAATGATTGATCAAACTGACCAATAATACCCATTAGTCATCATCAATCCTTTTTTAGATTCCTTTGGTTGATGTATTATTTTATATATTCTGAGAGTGAATGTCATTAGGTTTTAAATATATCACAATTCACCAGTAGCACTATCCATTCTCCAGAGCATATAATACATAATACTAAATATTGCACTTAAAGAATAAGGCGTTATTCTATATTATCATCAAATCCCATAAAACCCAAACCAACAGTGTGTTGATGTATGTGATTCCTACTGTAAATGTAACAGCTCTAGAGATATAGTTCCATTTTAATAACAGGTTTCATTTATTCTCTAAAATATCCGGACACTGTCTGTTACTCAAACAGGAGAAAATAAGAAAATAGTTGCTTTAATCCACATTAGAACAATGTGTTTGTAATTCAGTCAAAATCCAATGCAGCGTGTGTGTATGTGTGTGTGTTCATGGTAATGAAGCAACATTTCAAGCACTGCAGTAATAGTAATAGTAATAGTTTTTTGACAACAATGGACCATTTCCACAACATTTTAATTTGTCACAAATGAACCTGATGACGTTAATAACTGCTCTTTTCCATTATGTGGCCCAGTGAGTCATTCCAGTGACCCTGGAGGTGGCTCACCTAAGGAGACTGCAGCTATGGGCAATGTTATTAATTACACCTGTGTTTTTCATGCCATGTTAACATCCGGATTGCTTCAGTGAGAAAGTTCTACAAAGGTCTATGGCACAATGAAAAGAGATATACTGGTTCAGACACTTTGTGGACCTAAAATTTGGCCTATAGGCAGAAAAGCTTGAGTGATGCTAATGTAGGGTTTAATGAACTGATACCCCTTAGTTACTAACGCCTGAAATGTTCTTGCCCATGCGTGAGTTAAAATGAACCTGGAAGACACCCTCCTCTGACGGTCTGAGAGAGTCCCACTCAGGTGAGTCCAGAAACTGGAAAGGGTAGATGAAATGAAGAAACTCTCCGTTAACTGTCACACGGATTCTGTAGGAGAACAAATGGAGAGTAGAAGTTAAGTTTCCAGTGGGAAACACTATAACGTGAAGGGCAAGTCGACATTAAATCACACAGCACACAACTAATGCTGAAGTAATAATCAGTGATACTGTTCTGTTCGGGCTGGAAACCACCCGCTTTGACTTGTGTGTGGCTCAAATTGCAACAGGCTGGAAAGTTTCAGCCCTTACAGCAAAGATTTGATGTGATGTAGTTTGGTTAGGTGATGAGTTAGGTAACAGGTCCATCATTAGGCGTCAGCAACCACACAGCCATCCAATAGGTTTACCTCTTTTAGAATAATGCAGCCATCTTTAAAACCAGTTTGCAAGTGGGCTGTTCACACGCAGTAACAAAACTGATGATGTGGACTGTTGTTAATCAATCATGTCTAGTAAGAGATCATCAGTGCATGTGTTGATGAGGTTTGTTGTATTTTCTTACAGCAAACAAACATATACTTTGCATAGAAGGATGGACATATTTACTGTCTTGTACTTTTTTCATGTTTTTTTTAATTTGTTTTTATTATGTAAAATGAAGTGTCTGTTTCTGTTCCTTTGTCCTGTAAACTAAATATTGTATAATCATGGAGAGAATGACCATAAACTCACATCATTTAATTGTGTTCAATGTGCTGAGCCCTTTTTTTCAATCCCTCCCAAATGCCGGTTGGTATCTCTGCTTCTCTCATTTCTCTGGTTGATGGAAATTTCAAGAGCTTTGATAAGGCATGATGAATTCAGCCCATGCATCAACTACATCATCAGCAAAGGTGATATTTTATCTATTCGAGAAAATAGCACAGATTTATAAGAGAGAATTAAACAGGTACAGACGTGGACAAAATTACTGTTAAGCTTCCACTTAAAGAGAAAAACCACAGTTTCTCTGAAATAAGTTGAAATTGACAAAAGTAATTGGCATCCGCTCTTCTCTGTTCCATATGTAATAGAATGGCATGGATAAAAATAATGGGACCCTAAACCTAATATTTTATAGTACATGCTTTCGTTGCAGTCACTGTGATCAAGTGCTTTCAATGGCTCTTAATGAGAGAATACAAGGCTCAGCTGGCAGTTTGGCCAAACTCTTCTTAGGTAAACTGCTCCAGTCGTCTCGGATTTGATGGGTGCCCTCAACCGATTCAGAGTTTCAGGTCTTTCCATTGATATTCCACTGGATTAAGATCAGGTCTCAGCGCTGGCCACTTCAGAAAGGTCCGATGTTTTTTTCTCATCCATTCCTGGCTGCTTTTAGATGGATGTTTTGGGTCATTAGCCTGTTGGAGGAGCAAACACCTGACACTTGACAGTATGTTTCGCTCCAGAACACCTTGATAATCTTCTAATTTCATTTTGTCCTAAACAGATTCAAGCAACCTTGTGCCACACGCAGCATACAGCTAAATCACATAACCGAGCCTCCCCCATGTTTCACAGTGGGTAGGTGTTTTTTAAAAGCTTTGTTTTTTGTTTGGTGAACACAGAGGCAATGTGACTTAGCAAAAAGCTCTGATTTTGTTTCTACTGTCCAAAGGGGAAATTCTCCCAGAAGCACTGTGGCTTGTCAACATGCATTTTACCTAAACTGAGGCTTTTTATGTTTCTCCTACCAAAGCAGGGTCCTCCTGGGTCTCCTTCCATGGAGTTTACTTTCCTTCAGAAAGGTGTAGCCAGACACTGTTGTACCTCTTCTATAAATAGTGGCACCTTTTCTCTTTCTGTAGCTCAACCTTTGCTGTGCATAGTGACTGGTGAACAATTACCCGTCACTACCGAGATGGTTTAAAAGGAAACAACACTGATGACGGCAAAACTCAATTATATATTAAAAAGCAAGCGCTCAGTCCAAACTCCCATGATAATATGATTCCCTTCAGATAAATTCTATTCATAAACTCTAGGTTTTAAACTCCATAATTTCACTCCTCCGGCATCTTATTGCTGCCGTTCCTACAGACACAGTCACTGTGAGTTAGACATGGTGACACTGAAGCTTGGCTCTATTTCACGTCTCCTCACATGGACGTCATTTAGAGTTTGTCTAAACTCGCATTAGAGATGTAAGAGGAGAGTTTCATTATCGAGCCATATTTGCCCTCCTGTTAATGCTGGGGCTCAAGTTGGACAATAATGGGCTACAAGTTTCATAAGCCTCGTTTTTTCATTCCTCAGTGCAATAACTTAATAATAGCGGTACATGAGAGTATTTTGTGGCTTCGCCAAAGCCAGGTCGTCAACATCTATCTAAATTCATTCAGTATAACATATGAATGTGTTTCTATCATTAAATGCCATATTTTACAAATTAGCCTCCCAAACATATTGGGACTCTCAGTTCTCAAGTTGCACTTTCAAATGTCAGTTTTTAAAGGTCTGAATCTAACAGAAAGTCGCGCTCTCTGCAGTTTGACCTAATCTTTGTTCTACCTTTGATCCTGGAGCCCAACATCTGTCACATCTGTACATGTAGTCACCTGCCAGACAGCAGCACTGACAGCTTGTCAATGGGCGTTTTCCCCTCGACGGCGAAGCAGTGGTTCTTCTCTATGGTGTGGATGTCTCCGTCGCAGCAGGCCGCTATCTCCCCGAAGTGTGTCAGCGACACCCCCAGTTTCTTAAACATGCTGTGGTACAGCTCCTGGAGCTCCTTCCCGAAGGAGACGCTCCTCAGCCGGTAGGCGACGTGCACGGCTTGGCCCAGACACACGCCGAAGAGCGCGAAGCTCCACAGGAACGAGTCCGTGGTGCAGGAGTCCGACCACGACCAGAGGGTGGAGCAGAAGAAGCCGAGGGTCAGGAGGGTGAACAGGTAGAGGAGTCCGTAGAAGCCGCTGCCGCCCATGAAGCCGAGGAAGAGGAGGATGTTGGCGAGGTGGAACACGGAGCCCTCCGGCCCGTCCCTCCACTCCTCACACAGCGGGTAGGAGGGCGACGCCTGCGCCGCCGTCAGGTTCATGGCCTCGAAGTCCGGAGGCTCCATGGGTGACTGAGGGAGAGACAGAGGGAGAGAGAGAGACAGGCAGAGAGAGACAGACAGAGAGAGAGAGAGAGAGAGAGAGCGGCGGCGTCCGCACGGAGCCACGATGTCAGCCGAGCGTCGGCACCCGGCGGCGTGACGAGGCCGAGCTCAGCCGAGTGCGACCGGAAAAAGTGTGAGCGCCGAGGCTCTCGGGCGAGTGGGTCAACGAACCGCACGACTCTTGTTTTAATCGGTGTCTTTAGTTCAAACAAAGAGATAGAGTTGAATATGTCTGATGAATGAATCAATTATGTGTTTTTAAAGAAGAACCGATTTAGCTGTCAAACATATTTAGATTGCTTCAGTAATTTCAAGTGGGAACAAGTGTAGCAGCTGCATTATATAAGAAATAAGGACATAAACCTAAATATGACATTATTCTGGCTATGGCCTGATACAGCCTCTACTTCTGGCTGAGCCCGTTGACCTTTCATGTCCTGGACAGTTCCCTCACAGGTGACTGGCTCTGAAACCCCTGACCGGGTCTCCGTCTATCCACTGATCCACAAGGCAGATTCCTGTCCTCTTATATCTTAGTGTAACATAAACACTGTTGTATCTAATGAATGAAATACATGCACCCAGTTCATTATTGCATTTATTCAAATCTTAAAAATAAGAAATACACAGCCAGCTGTTAAAGTAATAGGTTATTGCCTGTTTCTGTAAGGTTTAATACTTACTGACTGTATTTACTAATTACTTACCAACTGCCTACAAATGAAGGTCAGGCCAGAAAAAATGTTACTGGGCTCTAAAACTGTGAAATTCTTTTATTCTGACAATCAAAACGGCTCTTCATGTGACATGTCTGTCTTTGTGCATCTTGACACCACAGGCAGACAAACCTGATCTAAAAAGGACAGCAGGGGCCCACTTGTGGCACCCTGGAGCTAAATATGAAACGGGGAAGGTGACACAGCGTGGTGAAAAAGAATGAAAAATGAAATCAACAAGATAAATGAATAGTAAGTAGTAAGTGGCAAAATGAGTAAGTAGCAGCTTGTACGAGTGCATCTGGGTAAAAGATAGTTAGGGAGCAAGTGAACTGATTTCTTCATATTTACTCATTAATCACAGCGATGGAAGGTTGTGAGATTAAGTGATCTTTGTGGACCGGAATAGCAACAGTCCTCCCCCTGTGTACCTGGTCAAGGGGACTGGGGGAGATAGTGAGTGTGGGTGGTGTATCTGGGGCAGCGGAGAAGGACAGAAACCCCTGGGTGTATTTCACATCATGTCAGACACAGGGAGCTGGTGCAGAAACATTCTTACAATGTCTGGCCTATTTTCCAGAGGAGGGTTAGTGATGAAGGAAAGCAATAGGACAGAGGGGTATCCAATGTCAGTTTAGGAGCTATTTTTATCAAGGATGAGAGGACATTGTAGAATTGTTGAGCTTGTGTGCATGTGTCTGGTGGGTGTTTGTCTCAATACTTGTTTGAAAACATGTATAAACCTCATATAAAGGGATTTGTCTCCATGTAGCACATATCAACAGACACCTAACACCATCTATTTTTAGATCATTTGCCATCCGGACCATTTGTGTGTGTCTATTTGATTATGTGCACATTTAGGAAAGTGTGTGCGTACCTTCTTTTAAGTATGGATAACAAGCCTGAGATCTGATATGGACAGATGACAAAGAGCCAATCAGCACCAATGCTGGTATGTAGGCAGGGAATAAGGCTGTGTGGCAGATGCATCCAATCACACACCACCTTCACCAAAACAAACTCCTGAGAAACAAATAGCAATAAATAGTGTCCGTCAGAAGATAAGCTTCGGTGTTTATAGCTAGTGCTCCTTTATTTTTAGCCATCCCTGGACAGAGCGCTATCTTGCTTGCATGGTGGCAGCAGCACGGATCCTCTTTGGTGCAAGATGGTCTTGGCTTCAGTGTGTGATGAACTGCCCTGAATAAAAAACTAAAACCAGATTCTGCCAGTCCCAGCACTCCAGTAATTCCAGCACAAGGGAATTTAATCAAGACTTAATATATTTTGTTTAAGTAAGAAAAGAATAAAAAAAATCAGCATCAAGCCATAAATTAATAGCCCATTCTGTGATATCGTTGAGGTACCATATAGTGCAACCTAATCAACAAATTTCATCTCACCTGATATTAATATAATTTCAAACTCAACTGTTTTGAGTTTCAGAATAATGTAAACAATAAGATATATGAGCATGAAAATCAGGGATTATATCTTTGTAATATTTAAAGCTGCACCAATCAATATTTTACATTTGCCCAATGAGTCCAAATTATGTGAAATAGGAAAGGAGTATTTAGTAGTGATATACTCTGCAGTTCCCTCAGCTTCTCAGGTCATGATTTGTCATTTTCACTTTACTGCTGCTGTAACTTTACTGTTTAGGTTCGTTGTCAGTGGTGTAATCACTGGCAATCAATGGCACCACATTCATTACAGTGAAAGTTGTTTATTGGGTGCATATGTCCCAAAAGTTATTCAGGGCTCTGTTTCTTTTGGCCATTAGAGCAGGAATCCTTCTTTGAGATAGGTGACGTCCTGCTAGCTCCCTGCACACATGATACAATTCTTTGAGACCTTTAATTAACTTATAATTAAACTTTTATTTTTATCATTTTTATTGAACCTAATGGATCAAGTTGTGATACAACAGAGTAAAATCAGAGTGTTATCAGAAACTGTATCCCTTATTTTAAAGCTGTTGAGCGAGATGGTATGCTGCAGTTAAAACTTTGCCTTAAAATCGCCTCAGAGCCCAGTGCTGTTCCCGGAACCCTCAACCTTTAATTGCTGCACTGTTTAGCAGTTAAAGAGCAAGAAATGTTTTTAAGGAATTGTTGGAGACTGGAGCTAAAAGAAGATTGAAAATTGGATTTGGATTTAGCACATGGACACAAATTTAACCAGTTTTGTATGGATGTTTCCAGAACTGTCTGACTGTCTGTGGTTATTAATGTGTCAGACTTCACCTGTCAGACATCACAACAAGAGAGACTGTTACAGTGATGTCTCCATGCTCCCAGAACACTGCCAAGGCATCTCTAGGAATTCTGTTCATGTCTGACAGGAATTAATGGTGAACTCTTATTCCATGATTCCCAGCTCCAATGCTCACACAACGATCAGTGTTTTTTTTCCAAACTAAAATCTCATAGCAAAATGGCTGTTGTGAATTTTATCATATCCTTGTGAGGCTTCAACATATATGAAGTACACAGACATTGATTGGATGACCGGACTCACAAATACTTGTATCTTTTGGAGTTGGGAGCACTGAACAGGATCATTTGCTCATTAACTGACAGACTAGATCTATATTTCCGACAGACTAGCTTTGTTTGAACCTGGTCTTCTCTCCCTGTAACAGATTCATACCTCTGACCTACCAGTGAGATGCACTCCTGCCTGGAAAGCAGTGCGCCACATCCAGTCCATCCAGCTTACAGATGTGTTTGAAATGCCTGCTGTACCTTAGAGGAACAGGGACTTGCAGGGGGCAACAGCGTAGACATACATGATGGTTGTAAATGGCTTGTTAAGGGGGTTTGAGCTGTGGGCAAATGACTTATGACAATAGGAGGCAGATGACAGGAAAGTAGTGGTGGATTACCCATTAAAGGCCAGTTCATGGTTTTGTCATCTGCATGTCCACATGGGTTTGCATCATGTATATTTCACCAACTGGCAAAGTCCACGAGGGTCTTTTGACCCTGTGTCGATGTCGGTGTGCAGCCCAAAAAATGAGTCAGTGCAGACTGTTGGCACTGTGAGTACGCCGACTGCCAAACAAGCAAACTGGATGCTTGTTTAATAAATCATATGTACTGTATGTACATTCCTGGTCCTATTCTTGTTAGGTTGTCACAAACACTGATATATTTTAAAATACAAAAAAATACAACAAAGGAGCCTTTTTTCTTTTTGATTGTTGCATGAATGGAAACGCGTCAATGTCCGAGGTCTGCGTCCATCCAAGGGCAAGCAGAAACCATTAACTGGTCTCTAAAAGTCTCTAAAAGCTTTTCGATATTGTGGGAAAAGGGAGACAGTTCGAGATAAGTGCACAGAGGGGAGTGTTTGCCATCTGATGTGCAGGTAATGTCACAGAATTTCTCCTTTGACCAACCACATCAAACATCCATCAAGAGACATGAAATCTGGTGCCTTTCATTTCTCACAATCATGAATCTGTCGCCTCTCTTCATAGGGGAGAAATCACTGTCACTCTTGCTTGCTGTCCATTCTTGGGACAGATCAGTGCCGATGATGTGTGTCCAAGTCTTTATAACAGAGGAAATGAAAGGTTGATGGGTTCAGCGCTCAGCAAAAAGAATATGGAAAACAGATTCACCCTTCTTTTTTCCTCCCTGCATAATGAAAGAAGAGCAGGTGATTTCTATCTGACCTTTTTTTCCTTGGTTACCCTAGAGAGGTCTTTTCTTTCAGGGAACACAGACTTTCTCTGGTCTAAAGGCCAGGGGTAAAGAAGAAGAGAAGACTAACATTGTTTCATAGACCTCTTCATAGGTGCTTCATAACCCACAAAGATGACAGAAGCTGCATGTAAGAGCAGGCATATATTCAGACATACACCACCAAACTATCAGACATTAAACTAGCCTATTGTTCTTTAAAACATGAGAGATAAGCAGGTAAGACTACTGGTAAAGAGAGTAGTGCTGGGTTCATTTTTAAAATGGTTGCTACTGGTTCCTCTACATCCTACAGGAGTTTCAACATTTATGGATCATTCTCTTAGGGGCCGCAGGGCAAAAAAATTGCAGTTGGGCAAACCCCTAATGTGTATGTGCAACATGTATGTGCCCTGATATTTTCATTATTATATGTAAAAGTAGTATTCCTATGCCAGTATACTACTTGATTTTTTTCAGTTTGTGCTAAATTGGTGAAACATAACTTTATCAGGATTATGCATCATGCATAGGGTCAAGCTAGGCAGTCGCCTAAGTATTTAATAATAAATTGAAGTTGGACAATTTACTTCTATAAGTCTGTGGCCCCATTACATTCCATTGCAGCCATTAAATTGTGACAAAAACAACACTCTCACACTGCACTAAACCCCTGATACTGACAGGAGACTAGAGACAGACTGTAGAGGGGAGCTCTGCTGGGGGCTGACTCTGGCTGCTGCTTTTGCAACCCTGCTCACACCAGTGTGTAAGAATCACATATTAGTAACCCAGTTACTTGTGTTCAATGAAAGCATTATGACCTACTGGGATAAATCATAGTCAGGGTATTGACAGGGTCACTGAACTCATTGCCATATTCATGAAACCAGTTTGATGGGTAAATTGTGGCCATAAAGGGAAGCACAGGGTCAGCAAAGACACTCACTTTGCTATTCTAACCACAATGTTGGTATTAAGGAGCCAAAGTGTGTCAAGAAAACACCATTACACCACCAGCAGCAGCCTGGACCACTCTCTGGAAGTTTTCTGTTTCTCACACTATTCTGATCAAACTCCAGAGACTGATGTGTGTGTAAATTCCAGGAGATCAGCAGTTTCAGAAAACAGTCACACCAGCCTGTCCAGCATTGACAATCAGGCCACAGTCAAAGTCACTGAGGTCACATTTCTTCCTCAATCTGATGTTTGATGTGAACATTAACTGAAGCTCCTGACCTGACTCTGAATGATTTGAATCATTGCACTGCTGCCGTATGATTGGCTGGATGGATAAGCAGGTATATGGGTGATAGTAGTGAGGTGCTCAGAGTGTGTATTTTTCAACAGCGATTTTTAAAAGTCTATCAGCAGCATATCTCTTGCCTTGTAGGGACAAACTACCTATATGGTTGTTTAGGTCAAAGGACTTGGATTTTGATGAAGTACAGTAAGAAGTAGAATTTCATAAAGAGAGATTGTGACACTGTGCCTTTATTAGTCAGTGAAGGTTCCCTATACTACATTTTAACAAAGCCATTATATTCAGAAACATATACGGTTATTATAAAAAAGCATTTTGTTAAAAGTACAAATGCATTGTGTTATAGTGAAAGACACAAATTAATATGTCGTTATAACAAGAGAAATAGCTTCGTATCTTATGTGAGTACAACTGATAACAGCTAACATCAGCATGCTAACATGCTCATAATGACAATGCTAATATACTGTCTTAGTTTACTCTGTTAGTATACTAACATTTGCTAATTAGCCTGAAACACAGAATGCAACAAGTCATTAACAAAGTATTGGACAAATTAAAATTTTGACCTGATGATGAAACAAGATGAAAAGAGATCAAGAGAAGAATAGATCATATAGGAAGTTAAGTGGTTTGTACCATTATTCTAGAGATGCGTCAATTTACAATAATAGCGTGAGATTGACAGGTGGATTGATGCGGGCATTGTACTGGGCCATTGTGGCAAAGAGGAAGCTGAGCTGGAAGACAAAGCTTTAGATTTACCTGTCGATCTGTGTTCCCACCTCACCTATGATCATGGGCTATGGTAGTAAAAGAGTGAGTGATTACTGCTACAAGCAGTTAAAATTAGTTTCCTTTGCAGGACGTCTGGGCTCTGCCTTAGAGATGGGGTCAGGAACTCAAACATCCGCACGGAGTCTCAGAGTAGAGCTGCTTCTCGTTCGCCAGTTGAGGTGATTTTGGCATCTGATCAGGAGGCCTCCTGGATGCCCTCAAGGCAGGTGCAGCTGATAGGCTGATAGACCCCAGGGTAGACCCAGAGCATGGTGGAGAGGCTATTTATTTCTTCTCGCCTGGAAATGCCTCAGAACCCCCCAAGAGGAGCTGAAAAAAGTTGCATGGGAGAGGAATATCTGCACGACCATGTTAAACCTGTTGCCACCGGGACATGACTCCAGATAACTGGCAGAACATGGGTGGATTGATGGATACTTTAATCTGCTTGGGGTACTACAGGAAAAGTCAGGTGATCATTAAATTCATTAAGATCCATTCTCCGAGGAAAGTCAATATCTGTACCAAATGTCATGGAAATCCTATACTACTCAAACGAATACTCAGCCAGTCATTTCAGTCTTATAACATTGTCAGACTCACAATGGACATTTTTTTTAAAAAGACTTAGCATAAAAAGACAATGTAGCATAATAAGAGATATTGTCTTTAATTCCACACTTTTCTTTTTCCTTGTCATTACCTGGTGCCTACATTATCCATGACGCAACTTAACTTTTTCAGTCCAAAATGATGCTGAGTCACTAAATCAGATGTCACAGAGTTCCCTCTCAAACTTTATCTGACTTTTTTCCAGGTATGCAGTAGTAGTCAACAAGATCTATAAACAGACTTTTATTTGTAAAATCAGTGGAGCTCCTCTGGGACATGTAAACATTGTCCTAACACATCACAGAAGAATTAATTTTCAGATTTAAAGACAGATCTGAACTTATCTGTCTGAACATACAAAAACATATAAAGACAAACAATTAACTGGAACACTATAGACGCAGTGCATCACCTTAAGTGTTTCCACATTGGATGTACCAAAAAAAAAACCTTTATGAGCAAAGTGAGTGAACCTATAGCCAAATAAATATGGCTTCAAAGCCCAAAGCCTAAATCAGCGTATGTCATAACACTTTGCTGACCACCATAGATGCTGTGATAGTCTCAAGAGAGTGGAGAGAATGGGATGTACTTAGTAGCCCTTCAGAGGTGGTGACCATTTGAAACAACTGCTGCAGAGGGAAGCAATCTGGATCCTCAAAAGTGATGCCTAAGGATCTTCTGGTCTTTAAAGATTAGAGATATATAAACCATTCTATTAACTGGATTTCTTCATATTGCTTTTCATTATTATTATGGTTATTGGTTTAATTTGTGATTAGTAGTATTTCAATTCTGGTACTTGTGTTCTTGGTATTTGTTGGTGAAGAAATTATGTGATGGATCAATGTTTATTTCCAATGTATTGTACTAGGTGTAATCAATCTGCCTTTAGCCATTCTAGCTGCATGGCTCTATAGATGGCATTTTCAGCCAGTCAGTCCACTTCCTACAGACACTAACGGTCCCAAGGATGTATCCAAAAGAATCTGGTGACTTGGCGTTCCCATGAGATATTTCAACAACTATTAGATTGCCATAAACTTTGGTACAGACCTTCATCAGCATCAGTTACAGCCATCATCAGGTCAAAATTTCAGTAGTCCATTACTTTTGTTTATGACAGCATACTTACAAAACTAATGACTTTCTCCTTAGCTGTACCTAATTCCTCGGCTGACTCCTCATTTAAAAAAAAAAAAAACAGGCCAGTATGGGTGTGCTCAAAGTTCATGGTATCATGTTGAGTGATGGCTGCGGGAGTGCAGGACAACTGCTGGGACCTGGTGACCTTACAGAGCTGTTGAGATCCACTGAGTGCTCCTTCACAGCCACAAGATGGTGTGTAACCAAGACAACCCTGGTGCTAGCCTCGTTAGATCCTACCCCACTCTCATTTCTAATTTATTAGCTATTCTGTCCACACTTATGATGCTTCAGTGACTCATTCAGACGTTCCAGTGCCATCTGCCATTTGGACATCTTGACTTTAACTGCAAAGTGCAGTTTACAGTTGGTTACTGTTGGATCTCAATCAACAGAGTACACCCAGATTGCAATTAGTGTAGAAGTCTTTTATTACATCAATTCTGGGCTGCACTCTAGTGGTTACAAGTGCAATACAGGACTGATTTTGCTGGCAATCAAATTGTCCAAGTGATGAGCTGAGCTAAAGCACAAGAGGTGCTCTAGGGATAATGTGCTGCACTAACAACTAAATCTCCAAAATCTACAGTAGCTGTATGTGTGCCAGTGCTAGAAATAGCAGCATAATTAGTCCAAACACAAAGGTTCAAAAGTCTGGAACTTTTCTTAGGGGTCAGTTCACCTAAATGACAAAGAAACAACACCTGACGTTTCTCTATTAATATCGAGAACTGCAGCATATTGCTGACCTGACCTCATAAATTAAAATTTCAAATTTTTATGAGAATATCACTTCATCAAATTACATTAAGAAATTGTTATCACCCTATATAAAACTTATTTTGTTAAAATAAAAAGCTTCTCTCGTTATGAAAAAGTTATTATAAGTTGTTGCCTTGTCAACAAATAGGTCAATTCAGGCTGGAAACACTGGACGAGAGGTGGAGAACATCCACAGCAGGTTACAAGTTTCTCACAGGACTGACCTGTAGAGAAAGAAAGTCATACCCACGTGGAATTTAGTATTTCAAAAAATCCAACAAGATCCCTTCACTCTGGACACCGTCTATGAATTATGTTAATCACAGACAACATTGTTTTTTAATTGGAATTACTGTCTTATCTTCCACTCTAATGGTTCCAATGAAAGCTATTGACAATATGTTCTGTAGATTAACAGGGACATTTTTAGAGAAAATGTCACTATTAATAATGTCATTTTTGAATGCTGTGACCTCCACATTACTATCCATTGTAGTGGGATGGAAGCAATTATCTCTTTTTTAAATGTATTTGTTCTGGACTTTTGGTGGATTGACCCTTTAATTAACAAACAGTAGCAGTTGATGCTGGAACCATGGTTATAGTGTTTCACACCAAATTTCATATGGAAATACTGTACTTTTCATTCCACAAGTTACCTGACAGTTGCATCTATTATTTAGCTTTGAGATGAATACTCCAAATCGAATTATGAATTAATGTTGCATTGTTAAAGTACCAAGCAGTGTATAGTTGACTATCCACAGCAGATTATATCATTTTGTAGAGGTTTATGAATCATCAAATAAGGGGACTAAACGTGTGATAGTTTGGTATTTATTAGATTTTATTGGTAATAGCCATGTACTTTTATGTGAGTATAACTGTAAGCAGTTTGTTTCCATTGTGGTATTATTACATTTACCAAAGCAGATGATGGCTGCAAATGTTTCTTCCAGGACTGGTCACTTATGATATCAAGTGAACTGGTGTCTGTTGTAGTCACTCTCATCGTGCTTAGCTCACCATCTGGTGGACAAAATGAGACCTGACACTGGCTGTGCTTCATCAGGGGGAACTATTACATCCTCTTTCAGGTCGGCCTTCAGTCAGAAGGCATATTTCCTTGGACATTATCATAAGTATGACATCCCCTGCATCAGGAATACACTTCATAGTCAAACAAGACAGGGTTTATATGGACATGGTACAAAAATATGCAACACTTGACATGAACAGAGTCCAACAGTAGAAAGAATGGTTACACTGAGGAAAAATTTGCTTTTGTGTTGAGTTGCAGGGTTTATTTGTCAGACTGTGTGCAGACATGTACACATACATCCCTCTCTCACACACCCACACACAAATGTTGATCTTGGTCACTTTCGGGACATTACATAGACTTACATTCATTTCCTAGAGACTAGCCTAACCCTAAACTTAACCTCTGACCAAAAAAAAATCTGCTTTTTCCCAATTAGGGACATGGAATTGGTCCCAAATTGGACAAACTGCCCCCAATTAATTGTCTGTAAATTGTCTGAAATTTGTCCCCAAAAGCAGCCAATGACAGATGCATACACACACACATACAGAAATGCTAAAGCATTCCTTGAGATTCATGCTTAGTCATGCATAGTAATCCACTATAACTGGCAGCCATTATTTTGAGGCTATCTCCTCCAGTGTAAATAATTCCCATCCGATTATGATTACTGTTAGTGGCAGTAGTGGTAACAGCAGTATTGGGTTGGGTAGAAGTAGTACAGGGTCTCAGTGGAGTTTTATTGTCCCAGACTATGTGAGGAAGCACTGAATACTAAAGCAAACAAAAAAATAAGAATCTTGAATTCCATCACAAAATATCAGCAGATTTTTTTCCTAACATTTTGCTGCTAGCCTTCAAAGACACAAAACATAGGAAACCCACTGTTGTTCCCACTCATTTTACAGACATAAATACATCCACACACACACACACACACACACACACACACACACACACACACTAGAAGTCATCCCTGGGCTGTGCTCCTCTCATTTGATTGCCTGCCAGATGATGATGATGAGGATGGTGAGCACAAGCGACAGCACCATGGCCAGCATGCACATCCTCTTACGGGATTTCCTCTGCACACAACAAATATCATGTCAGGGTAAACAAATAAAACAGAACTATCCTGCATCATTGTTGTACAGTGGTATTAACTTAATACTGGTTGAGGACAGGACATCATATTAAATCTTAATAATTCAAGTATATCATATGAAACAGTATAGCTGATCGTATTATTCATTTTTTGTTGTCAAAAAAACACACATGAAAAGACCGAAACTAACAATGTGTTAGTCAGTCTCTAAACACTCTCTGGCTTCCCTGCCTGCAGCTCCAAGCCCCAAGCCCATTGGTTTCCACTGAAGACATAAATCTACAAAAAGTGATCAAAAATATTTAGTTTATATTTTTAGAAAAATGGTCAATAACAACAGTGGGTTACTGTATTTTTGTCAAGTTACTCAAATAGGAGGAAATCTGCATCTTTCAAAATGCATTTGCTAGGGACTTTTTTACAGCTGATGATAAATCCACATGTGGTGCTCTTTCTAGTAACAGGATGGTTGGTATAAAATGACCTTCACTGTGTGTGTTCATAGTAATGAAGGAACATGTCACCCATGGTAAATGTGTGTTTCACTGGTGGGTTTTGAGTGTTTTTAGTTTTGGACAATAATGGAGCTGTCTCTTCTAGCACAGAGGACTTTGATGTACGTAGGATCAACTTATTGTCGGTGTGGTATTTTCATGGGATTTAGGATATTAGAAGATTTGCCCCTAACATGAAAGACTGTGAATTATTTACTTTTGGATTTTCACTTAGTTTTCCAAATGGGATTTATTTCCTTTAAAAGTCTTATACTGTATGTAGTCCTTCCATTATTTCCCCCAGCCCCTCTCTCATACCTGGTAGTAAGCTGCCTTCTGCAGCTGGACGGCCCCTCTGTCTACTTGAACCTCAGCACTCTCCACATTGGCCTCAATGCTGTCTGTTAATTGGAAAACAGGAGCTTCAGCATGAACACAGATGATCACATCTACAGTAACTGTAATGTGTAAGTTTCTTCTGACTTACCAATCATATCTCCCTGGTCATGAATCATCACAGCCAGATCCTTGAAGATCTGGTTCACATCCATAATGTCGGCCTGGAGACAACAGGAGCAGCTCGTGAACAGGACTAC
Organism: Istiophorus platypterus; assembly: GCA_016859345.1. Classification (NCBI taxonomy): domain Eukaryota; kingdom Metazoa; phylum Chordata; class Actinopteri; order Istiophoriformes; family Istiophoridae; genus Istiophorus; species Istiophorus platypterus. The sequence continues at coordinate 24,778,474 of CM029126.1, read as the reverse complement.
ATGTGACAGTGTGACAATGTCCCTGCGTCTGTAGGTCATCGGATAGTTCAGGTTTACAGTGTACCTCCAGCTGTCTGATGTTGGTCTCTCGCTCCTTGATGATCTCCAGATCCTCCTCTGTGATGGTGGGCTCTTCAGTCTGAGTCTGGCTCTGACCCCATTCATCTTCCCTGAACAGTCATGCAGATCCAACTTTATTTGAATTATTTAAATAAAGTAGATTAATAATAATAATTGTTTTTTACGTAAACACGTTACATTAATATTTTTCACAAAGATCTCTTAAACTTGCTTATTAAAAAATTGCAACTAAGACATTACTAAAATCTTAAGAGTTGAAAAAATTGATCAGCGTTCTCTGGTGGATAAACTGTGTAACTAATAACCTCACACATATTGGCATTTCTGTACTGACATTTCTTACAATTTATCAACCAGTATATGGCCTATATTTCTATAACAGAATATGGCCGATCATATTGGTGGTGCCACTGTATTGGTTTGGCTGTTTTTGAAATGTCTCTGTACTGATGTGACAACATTTACAGCGGGATACTTAGAAAATGCTTAAACCCAGAAAGTCCCATCCCACTCATAGGTGTTTTACTGCGGACTGTTCTTTTAAATAGCCCTAAAATAACTATACAATGTACAGTCACTCACAGAACAGAAAGGAACACATTTAGTCCTTGCTGTGTCTTTTTCACACTCAGCTGCACCAAGAACACAATGGCCGATAGAGAATGGATTGAAGGTTAATTGAAAAAACATACTTTTCAAATGTAACCAGCTGCTCATGCTCATTTCCTCCATCTCCCTGTATACAATAAGAAACATGTTTAATCAATATCAAACCACATCACTTTCTCATAATGTAGGCAGATTTATTAGAAGTAATTCAAGTCATCATCATCAAGTGTTTAAGCAATAAGTTACTGGCTGTAAAGGCTAAAAAGCCCTTTTTTTCCAATGAAAAGCCTGGTATTCACCATGACTCTGGATCCAGCTCGAGCTCTGGCCACTGACTCCTTCTGTTTCTCAGCTGCCCTTCGCTGCACCACCTGGAAGTTGTTAAGGGACGCAGAGAAGTCGTTCATCAAACGCTCCCTCTGCAGTTTTTGCTGCCTCTGGAAGAAATAAAGAATAAAAACCATTTCAATGGGGTTTTTTTCAAATGTTCTCATATCACAGACGTCCAAATGGACTAATATGAAACCTTTTTTTATCTTGACCTTGTACAAAATCAGTGAAACAGACATTATCTTACAACTCTTATCACTATAACTCCTCCTTTGGACACCCACTAGTGGAGCCTAGTTTATGAACAGGTAATGAATGGCAATATAGTAAAACATAGTTTTAATAATATAAAACGTCTACACATGAGAAGTTATGATTGCTAAAAAATCTACTACATCACTGTCAATGTCAATATACTTAAAAATGTCCCTTAAGCTAAATGTAAGTTGTGCTGTCTTCTAATGGCTACTTCCAGTAAGGTAATGCTCCATGTCATAAAGCAACAGCCGCCTTAAAACTTTTGCTTTACATTCTATAACTGAGTTAGATAGACAATGCAGAGCAACACGACAATGAGTTCAACAGGTCTGAATCCAGTAGAAAACCTTTATGTTGTGGTAGAATGTGTAGCCGACAAATCTGCAGAAATGATGTGATGCGGTCATGTCAACATGGAGCAGAACCTCAAAGGAATTTTTCCAACATCTTGTGGAATCAATGCCATGGAAGAACTGAGGCTTTTTTGAGAGCAAAGTGGGGAACTACCCAGTGATAGTGTGGTCTTCCTAATAAAGTTATCCGTGAGTGTATCTTCTGCAAATATAGATAAAGAGGAAATAACGAGAATATAGGTTTTGTAAGGGTTTGTAATTGAAAAATAAATAGGTCCTTAATGAGCACTTCAGAGACAAATTTTAATTTCTAGCACGGAAAAAGTTTGGCTCACTCTTATGTCACATGACTGAAACATGTAAGGAAAATTAGTGAGATTCGCTTCACATTCCTTGCAGTGCTTACGCTAAGGGTTACTCCCATAAAGGGTATGTTATGTGTCTGCACTAACATTCAGTAATTTGACATGGACAAGTTACACTGTATGACCTAAAGTATGTGGACAGAGGGGTCCAAGACAGAGAACTCGACTCATTTTTCTGCTGTTGTAGCTCATCCACCTCAAGGTTTGATGTGTTTTTCTTTCTCAGATGTTTTCTACTCACCACAGTTGTAGAGTGGTTATCTGAGTTACTGTAGCCTTTCTGTCAGCTCCAACTAGTCTGGCCTCTCTCCTCTGACCTCTCTCATTGACAAACTGCTGCTCACTGGATGTTTTTTGTTTTTCACATCATTCTGAGTAAAAACTAGACTGTTTTATGTGAAAGTATATTTTATTCTATTATAATATTTAATGTGCTATTTCAGCTTTGTGTTGGCAGTACAAACTTGACAAGACCCCCGTGAACCAAGTCAGCAACCTGCTGCACCTGTTATGTGAAAGCTCAAACAAGGCTTAGTTTGCATGTAGTGTGGAAGTTATACACTTATGCCATCCATTAGCATGGTTTAGTTTTATGTAAGTGAAGAATGGGTGTGGATTTTGCATCAGCAAGGTTTGAGGGGTAAACCTGGGGAAAAGAGAAAAAACGGTCTCAATATCCCCATTTAATGTTCTAGACTTATGATAAAATAGCAGCACTGTTGATCTTAGTTAGAGGCTGCAGCTTTACACTCTACTTTGAAGTTCCAGAAGAGAGTCACAGGGTACCTGTGCAGGAAAGTCCAGCTGCTCAAGCACTTCGATCATCTCTTTTATTATTGTCCATATTTCACAATTACAGTATTAAAACACATGACCTTAGTGCATCACAGGAAAGTGGAGGAGGAAAGTATGGACTGCCATTAACTGTACTCTTGACGAACGGTTGGTAATTGACATCTGAAATTTTTTTATGCTCCTGTTTCTGCAGGAGGGATCATGCTACTGTGACCTGCTGCTGTCTGGCAGACAGATCAGTGAATAACCTTGATAAATACCTATGTTTAACATTTTAGCACCAGAAAAGATGAAGACAAGTGCCTTGATTGCCATGTAGACAGGTCCTGCTCCAACAATTTATATTAGATGAAGGCAGTGTTATTTTATGGTGCATGCGCCTGAGATGGGAGCGACTCAAAGCCAGCGAGAACCACAAAGAACAACAGCAATTATTTTTATCAAAATAGTCTGCAGTAGGCCTACTGTTGAGAGCCTTCCCAGACAAATGGAGGCTGTCATGGCAGCCAATTAAAGCCCATGGTTTTGGAACATGTTTGTTAATTTAAAATTTGGTATGTTTTTAAAATACTGTATAGTCTGATTAATAAAGTGATAAGAGCATCTGCAGACTGACCTGCTCTGATGGAGATAGGGGTGGGGGCAGCGAACCCAGCTCCTTCAGGTGTCTGTTGGTTTCTTTAGCCAGCTGGTTAGTGTAGTGCTGGAGCTGTTGGCTGCAGTGGGGTACAAACACTGCTAAGACCACGGTTTCACCAACTGAGTCACATACTGATAATTTGTGAGATTACATGGGAGACTTTTAATCCTAGGTCATTACTCACAGCCTGTCCTGGAGCTCTGAGGATTCTTGTCTTGTTCCCAGTTGGTAGAGGAGATTTTTGATCTGACCAGCTGCAGAGGAGAGAACCCACTTCAGTAAACCTGCAGAGTGTGTGTGTGTGTGTGTGTGTGTGTGTGTGTGTGTGTGTGTGTGTGTGGGGGTGTGTGCTGGACACAGTAAGCACCCACTGTTTTGGCTGATCTTCTGGATGTTGAAAGTGCATGCCTGGATAAGGCTGCTGGTGTCCCGTGGCTGGGACCAGCTGCTGTCTGTTCTCATGGAAGACATCCTGGCTGCAGCCCACCGGCCTGTCACACTGCTGAGGAACACACTCTAAACAAAACCTAGACAGAATTACAATGAGGAGAACGGAGCACATTTAGTGACATTTATTATTTCTCCATTTCAGCAAATTAAGCTATTATATTTAAATTGTTATATTTTTTTAATCATTTAAAAAAAGAAAAAAATAACTTTAAAAAAGATGCTTTAGGGGTTATGGTGAAGCACTACATAAACTGGCTGGTGAAGTTACAAAAATAATAAAACTTGTTTAGCCTTGATTTATCACTCCAGGCTGACCAGCAAATCATCTCTTTTAAGACTAATACAGCTGTTGTGCATCACGTACAATGGCGGAGGAAGCACTAAAATGTATAAATCCAAGACTTGCATTCAATATTACTATAATATATATTTCAGTATATTATTGTGTAGGTGTTATTAATAAATTAACCTGGAAACAACATTTTAATGTTGTAGCTTGTGGAGACTGAGTCGACTGTAATTACTTAGACTGGAAAGTATTCTCATCTATATCAGCACATCATGTTTCACAGAGCTGATGAGTTGATTCATCGATTACTCAGCAGTTTAAAAAGAAGAGACTATTAAGATTAATCCCACTGATAGTTAGTAATTCTTTAAGCAGAAATTCCCAGATATGTGCACGTTCCTGGTTCTTACATGTGGAGATTTTTATGTTTTTTCCCTGACGTTCATTAAAGAAAACTGAATATCTTAGGGATTGTTGGTCCACAATAATAAAAAAAGCCAAAAAGACAAAAAAAGCAATTTGAAAAAATGTGTATCTGTGTAGTAACTATCATTATATCTGTCAGATTCAAGTAGTACAGTGCAAAGTCCAAATTCTGTCTGTAAAATGAAAAATAAAATGCCAGGGCCTGCAGAAAAATACTCAAAAGTTAGCATCATTCCGACACTTATTTTAAAAACATTTCCCCAAAACCTTGACACAAACTTCCATCCACGATAGACAACGTCCCCTCCATTCATTGACCCTCGTCATTTCTAGAGGACCTAGAGGAGAAACACTGGACGCACACGCCTAGAAATTAAACCCAAAACCAACATGATGGAACCGAAAACACCGAGAGCTCCAGCCAGGGGCCAGACCCGCGCATCACGTGGATCCTTCTCTGACACGGCGAAGGGAGACGAACCGACGACCCCGGAACCTCCGGGCTGCAGAGACCGGTCGGGTCTCGTCTGTCGCGGAGACACCGACGCGTTATTCAGCGTTTATTACGGGTCCCGCTCCGCCTCAGCCTCGGTGTCACAGCGTCGGTTGTCGTCTCGGCTTAAACACACGTCTGTCAGCGAACACGAAGCTGAGCCGTGTCTGTGGTGAGTGTGAACGTCGTACCTGGCCTCGCCGCCGCCGCCGCTGCTGTTGTCTGTTGTCTGTTGTCGTCTGTTGTTGTCGTCTGTTGCTGTCGTCTGTTGCGGCTCCAGGTGACTGACACAGATCTCCCTGTGTCACAGTAACAGACCCAGCCCGACGCCGACGTCACACGCTCACAGCGCTAATCCGGCGGGGGCCGCGCTGCGTTCGCGGGGGCAGGGAAATGCGGGACCCGGCAGCTTACGGTCAGATGATAGCCTGCTGCTAGCCTTCACGTTGTGTTTAGGTCTGTTACTACAGAAAGGTACACGGCGTCATTTCTATAGCCTCTATATGCAGCATGCACAGCGTAGTCCTGTACCGCTCTGGAGCAGCCTGTTGAAATTGTGATCTTTTTTTCCTACCGTACGTGAACCTAGCCCTACCCAGTCATCTCGGCCTGCTCCTTGACATGTTGACATTGATGCTTCTTTTCTCACCACACAAATAGCTTCAGCCTAATGACACACAACATTTTGTCCAATCACAGGTAACCCTGGAACCTGCCACTGGGATTGGGAGACAAATCCCAGAACCAAAACTGAAATGTGCCCACTAAAAACATGAGCCATGGAACGGGCCTGTTTCTGTTGGGATAACCTCGTGCCTGTCCCATGACTTTCACACTGACTCCAATAAGAAGTCAGCGTGCAGCCCTGCACGTGACATCAGACAAAAGTCATTACTGAGTGACCCCGGCCTCCACGGTGTGTAAGGCTGCGGACTAGGTCACTAAGTGGATTTTTTATGTTGTATGTGTGACTCGTCTTGCAGATGTATTTTTTTTAAATTATTGTTATTACTTCTGAGAGCTGGCGTAATGTTCATTGACAGGGTTTTATGAGGGATCCACAAAACAAATCTAAAAGGTGCCATTGGAGCAGAATAGTAAGGTAAAATACACATAACAGTCCTGTACTTTATTTACATAGGCTACCTCATAGGACACTGCTGTATGCGATACAGTAAATTGTATTTATTCTTACAGAATGATGTCGCATTGCATAAATATGACTGTACTGTATTGTAGCTACTACATGTACAGGAAACGGTTTTCTTTCCCAGAGGAGGAAGAGATCAGAACAACCTGGTGGTGACATCACGATGTGGCTCATACAGACGGGCCAATAACGCAGCTAATTCCCAGTGTTCCTCGAATGGTTTGCAGAGCTAATTATGGTGGGAGAAGCTCTGGAGGGTCAGCTGTTGCACAGCTTTGATGTGAGGTTTCATTGTATTGTAGGGGACAGCTCCTTAACTCTTCAACAATACATAAGATATATTCTTATTTTTTTGATCTTTGACTTTTGTGATAATAATAAGTACTGATTATTGTTTTTTCCACTGTAAAGAGATTTTAGGCAATATTCGCCTGTTAACATTCGATTTTTACTTAGAGTACTAATAACTAATACAAATACATAACTTCATAATATTATTCTATTTAACTACTTTTGATGATTTCTATAGGCCCTGTTTTTTGTAACATAATTAAAGTTTTCACTTGAATAATCAAAATTTGGTGTAGTCCTGGTAGGGTGGAAATAACTATGTAATTGCAACATTTTTTTTTTGCAGAGCTTTTCTATCCAAGATGTCTCAGCAGGTGCTTGTGTCACCTGTTCTCAAAACCAGGGCTTTTTATTTGTTTTTCAGACAGAAAACCTTACTTTCTTTAATGCTCTGCTTACATTTTTGATACATTATGTAAGGTAACACTGGCAATCCATGACACTTTAAAACATGTGTTTAACTTTATGTCACTTGTAATAAATTGAATTATGCGGTTTAGCTTCATGTTTTACCAGTAGGACTGGCAAAGTTTGTCCACAGTGTGGTGCTAGAGGCAAGGCTTTAAAAAACAATAGAGGTTACCTGTCATATATCACCTACTGAGAATCTAAAATTGTTATCTGATCTGTGAGAAATCTTTGCCTGGAACTGGAACTCTGGAGTTTTAATGTTTACAGGAGAAATCCATTGACATCAAGAGGATCAGCACACTAAACAGTGCTAGTGACAGGAGATCAAAGCCTGGGAACTGTTGAGTCAATAAACAAGATGTGTTCATTTTCATATTGATTCAGAATTGGCTGAAATTCAACCCTGGAATTATAAGACTAGTGTATTACAAGTAGTACAATTGTACCAGTATCTTTCCTGTGTCATTATATTAGCATTACATTACTAGACCATGCAGAAAAAAATCACCAAAAAAAAACTCACAAAAAACAAAAACTTGAATTCTTGATGTGGCATGAATTGCAAGGAAGGTTTACTTGGAGTTAAAGTGCAACTGAAACAGAAAGATTTTGATAATTCAGAGTAATAGTTCTGTCTTCACAAAAGACTTTCCTTGACAGTCTTCAAAAAAATTTTTTATTATTTTTTGTAGAGAACAGGCACTGACATCAAATAATGACAATGACTATACAATCAAACTATCTGAATCTCAAGTAGACAAAGTTTTCTAATTAACATCTCATCTTTTATATTAAAGACATAGTCACATCATAATCTGTGTAGACATTGGGAGATTAACATCTAACACTCTAAACATTTAAATTCCAGGAGTATGTCCTTATATATTATTTTATATGTTGCTCTGCTGCTAAAATCCTGATTTTAATAATAGCAACATAGTCTGACAAAGTCCCCATACACATAAGGTTAAGACAGTGGCTGTACTCTGATTTCAGCTACATTTACTGGTAATACGATCACTACAGAGAAAGTTAAAAGCTCATTTACATCTGTGTCAGCTGCTGTGTGGTCATTTGATTGAGACACACAGAAAGAAGCGCCTGTGGTGGGAAAGCCCGACCTAGTGCAGGGCGATACTGGCAATTCTCCTCTACAGAAAGTAGTAAGTTTTGTCCAAAGAGATGCTAGATTTGTTGCAAGGCGCTTTTGTGAAGATAAGTTGCATAAAAGGTGTGAAGCATTGATAAATATAGTTACAAAGGCGCTAAGTTGGCAACACTGCCTGTAAATGCCCACTTGATAATGTAATAGAAACTGTTTGCACCAATTAATTTTGTAGGTGTGATGACTGATGGGGAAACTCTAACACTGGGTTAATGAACCAATAGTATAACTTCATCACGGCCTCCAGCCATAAAGACTTCACAAAAAAATTGAGCTTGGGTAGATCTATGAGGGAAAGCAAGTAAGAAAGCATTCTGTTGAAGGCACCAGGGCTGTTGATGCAAGCATGCAACAAAAAAGACCTCATGTCTCATACAATGGGATTGTTTTTTTTTACACATGGTTATCCCAAAAAATGAAAATGAAAAACTTCATAAACAGTGTTAATGACTCTAAGGAATCAGAACTGTACACACTCTAAAATCTAAATTCAGTACGAGGAAAAGCAACTGTGATTGAACCATCTTGTGCAGCTTGAGAATGCATACGTGGGACCTCCAGTGCCCATTTAGCTCTTGCCGATGTAAATGTTCTTACCGCCATCTAATGCCTCAGGGTTCTTGATAGGTGCCCAGTAGCTGTATCCTCCGCAAGCCAGCTAGACCTTGTTCCAGTTTTCTGTCCCATAGGAGAAGTCATCAACGTTGTCCCCTCCACATCCATTTGTTCCCTAGGAGACCATGTTAAAACATTCTCTCCATTCAAATTTGATGAGATACTTACAGTTGGTTTCAAAATTTACATTGTAAATCAGCTAGAGCACATGATTTCTCAGTACAAAGATGAGTTGATTCTTAACTACCCTGTAAAGTACAGCTTTATCAATGAAAGGGAGTTTGATAGAGATGGTGTGGCCAGGGATATAAAGGCTGCTTTATGGACAGAATTTCTGGATAGTGCAGCAGAGGGGGCAGAAATGAAAGTGCCATCCCTGTCACCAAAACGGCAGGAGGGAGAATGGATGGCTGTGGGAAGAATATTGGCAAAGGGATTTCTGTACCAAGGATACTTTCACTTGCACCTTGACCCAGTGTTTAGAACTGATACTTGGAGAGCATGAGTTATTATATCTATGAGATATACCTAAATTGGTCCTCATTCAAGCATCACACAAACAAATGATTCAGGAAGTATAATCTTGATAACATCTGCAGTTGCAGGACAACCCCTAGGGACAACCTAAACCACAAAAGCAAAAATACAGGTAATGTATGAAGACAAGAAATCAACTTCCAGAAAAGTCATTAAGCTGACTGAAGCAAGTCAAGTGACTCCACCTCAGAGCCAAGCCTTCTGATTTCTACAGCCGTACATCAAATGGAATGGGTGAGTTGGGTCTTAGAAGTATGCTATGGCTTCTGACAGGCTCAGATGCAATTTGAGTCATATTTACTCTGTGTCATATCAACTTTGGAAGAACTGGCACATTAACCAGTTGCACACACCTGTAGATAAGTTTTGGAGTTATTATGTACATGCAAATCCGAGTACAGTTAATAGACCTTTCACTGTTCATTGCAAACCATTTAACTGCCTCTAAAGAGTCAAAAATGTTCCCTTTTTTTTGGTAGATGTAAATACTCTATGTACTGTTCTTTACGCTGCCATGCAGCCTTATTTCTTACCATCTGCAACAGCATGGCTGGTAAGACTCTTTGAGAGTTGGTGTGTGTGTGTGTGTGTGTGTGTGTGTGTGTGTGTGTGTGTGTGTGTGTGTGTTTGCGTGTGCTTGTGTGTGGGGCGTTATCATGGTAGTAATGACTACTGAGTATTCATATAATAATGTATTAATGACTGCTGGGTACTCATGGGTCAGAACATGTTGACTGGTGTCATGGCTGGTGTGACACAGTAGTGTGATACAGTAAATAATGTAAAGACTGACAGAGAAACATTGAATCACCACAAACTTGTGGTTTTCTTCTATCAACAAACCGAGCAACATAAACAGACTGTGAAGAGTACAGCAGAAGCTCAAGGTCTAGTTTAAAAGCTTGTGAAATAAGACAGAGTCTGGTAATATGGCAAATTGGCATCTGCAGTGGCAATTTAATACAGAAAAGGACACACATACAAAAAAACCCCACAATGTGTGTGATTGATTTCCTGGATGTAGTACTTTCATTCAGGAGACAGCAGCATAAGTAGTGCATCCCATGTTAGTTCATAATTGTCCATGTTTCTCCTCATCATAGTTTCTCTTAGATGTGTCACAGCACCTCATCAGTTAATGTCTGAATGTTGAGTGTTCCCCACAGGCTAAAGTTTTTTGTCCTGGTGGTTTCAAACCCCTGTGACTGGCCTTCAGATCCCAAGACTAGAGAGCCATCTGAGTAACAGCAGTGAATTTTGGTGCTAACTTTTAACCAAGAATTATTTTTTTATAAAAAAAATTCTTAATTTTCAACAATGACCGCCTTTTCACTTCGTACTTTTATCTCCAGTGTCATGGATTTAACATATTCAAATCTTAGAATAACATTGTCATGGTAAAGACAAACCCCTTTAGTGTTTTCTGTCAAAGGAGCATAATGTACTGACTTAATGCTTCTTAAAGTCTCGTTGACTGAACTGCCACTTCAAAAAAAAAGGTTCTCTTTCTCGTAGTTTGTGTAAATTCCCTGTTGTGTTGGCTAACACTGCAATTAATATAGAATCAGTTATGAACACCAACTTCACGAGGACTTGGTCTGATTTTGGCTAAAAAACAAACTCAAAGAAAGTAATATCTCTTTATCTCTTTTTTCTCTCTTTATCCTTTGCTTTCAGAGGATAAATGCAGTATTCAAACCGTTTTCCTGTCAAGCTGTTCAGCAGCTGTCATCAGTGATCCTTCCAACCTCATCCATCACCCGACCATTCACCTGGTCCCTATAACTGTTCCTGATTTACCCCATTATTGCCCCAGACAATACAAGGCAAACACTTCCCTTTCAGTTTGTCCATGTGGCTTATCAGCTGTAATGTACCTGCCAATGTACCTAGCCTGTCTATCTGTATGTACTGTATGTGGGGTCTGTAAACACTATGACCTCTTGCCTGTCATTACTGTCAGCCTGCCTGACCCCTTAGGGCACCTTTGTTTGTCCGGATGGATCACTTTTGGCCAACCTTTTGCTTGCTTTGCGGTCAATGGTAAAAACATGATAGCAAAATTTGTTTGCATTGTAATAAGCAAAGGAAAGAATGAAGCAGAGAAAAAAAATAAAAACAGAGAATGGACTACAATTACAGCAAAATCTGTTGGTGATCTATTACCTTAAGATTTTGTGGTGGATTGAAACAATTAACTTAGGGGAGGTTGTTGCAATACAAAATATCTTTAGGTTGTCTATGCACCCTCAAAGAGACACATGTATAAAGACACTGACCATTTTTAACAGGCATAGAATATACTTCAATCGATACAGCACAGTTTGCCTCAGAATTCATTGCAGTGATGGGTATCTTTTGCTTTAGCAGGGTGTGGGGCACGCAGCCTCTGGCAGACAGGCAGAACTTGGCATAACACCAGCTTTAGCCAGCGAGGACTCTGGGTCAAATAGGTCAGAGGTATCCAAACCAGTCTAGTTACCCAGCAAATGAGAATAAAGTGTTTCAATCCAACACTAAATTAGTGTATTTATTCATGAATTTATGGATGTGAACACAGCCAAACCTCTTAAAATCAAGTTAGTGCTTTAATCGCAGTCACTGTTTCATATTAAATCAAATAAGATCTATAGAGCCAAAACAACCCAAATGTGGAACTCCCAAAATTATTAACTGTTCTGTATGTCAGCTAACTTATGGCCAGTTTCAGCCTGGCTAGCTCCACGCTTTCCAGGTGCACTCATAGGTGGCCTCAGCAGTCCATGTTGTTGATGATGACAGTCAGGGTGGATGAGTTCATACATCATCATACATCATCTTACCCGTGAAGGACCCACACCTATTAAACTGGGCCACAGGACATTTATTAACTGAAACGTTTCTAAAGTCTTTATATACACACATACACACACACACACACACACACACACACACGCAGAGTCCTGGTAAAATAGATATCTGTGAACATAATGATCACACTAGAGCGTATTAAATAATCCAGCCAGTACAGCTGTAATTTTAATGACTAAGTTAACTAACCACTACCATATATACTGTATGTAGAAATTTCACACAGCGGCATATCAGCAAACCAGTGTGATGCAGAAGAGCTGACGATATTAATTAACAAGTAAATTTAGCATACAGGAGTTTGCTCACTAAGTACAGCCATTAGCTAACGTCTTCTTTCTGCCTGCCAACAAATTAGTATGGCTAGTAAGTGTCTGCTATCGGCTGTAGCTAACTGTTAGCTTCACTGTTGGGCATAAGAATAAAATCGCATAATCCATTTCCAAAGTGTAAAAGATGATGTGATCAGTGTCATCCCACGAGTTTCAGTGTACCACTTGGTAGAGGTCCATTACAATTATGTGAATGTGAAAGTGGTCCAGTGGTCGTTATTTTTTCCATATGGAAACAACCAGAGCAGAAAAACAGCAATGGTAGCGCATATTGTTCAAAGAACAAATAAAGAAACTGCAATGAGACAAGAAAGAGTATGGTCACCTATTCAGACAATGAGCTGATTGAAAGGTTTCGCTTTAGCAGGTAAGTCCAGTGCAAATGATTTTGCATCATAGGTTACATTATAGAATTGCGTCCAGATCAGCTGATTAAGGAAGCCAGTATGGTTCCACAGGATTGAATCGGGCCTTAATATGATTCCCTTTGCATTATCTGTTGAAAGATTCAAGCAAAGCTGCTCATCCATTCATTTTCTCTTCTCATTGTCTATATATTGCACAGTATGCATTTGCATTTTGTCCACCTGCTGTGTGCTGGTGGCACGATAAATATTCACTGACAAGAACAATCAAGCACAGACCTAATGTATGTACAGATCCAATTGATAAACAATGAAGCAGTGTTAAGCCTGTAAGAGTTAAAACAGCCGTAGTATCTTCTTCCAGAAGCCAGTTAGCCTTAATGATGGTCTTTATACAAACAACAGTTGCTCATTTCTTCACTCATTGCACACATTATACAGCCTTGATTTGCCTCTTTTCACACATTCATTGAATTTGCTGGCAGGTGCAGCAGTCTATGGCCAGAATTTATTGTTTAAAAATCCTCCTTCTTAGCATATCAAGGGCTTAATTGTTCAGATTGTTTGGCAGTTCTACTGTAAATTCTTTTTTACAAAACAGGATACAGGTATATTCTGCACATGGAGGTTTCCAAAACTAATGTTGCTTCAAATATATATAAAAATAATATTTTAGAATTTTCAGTTTGTTGCCATTAGACAAAGCTATGCAGTAAGGCTTGTTCAGAAAAAAAACATCCTCATCTGCTATCAATCAATAATTATTGGCAATAATGGACACAGGTAGATTTAATGGTGTGAATGGGTGAAAGGAACTTGATTGAGTGGTTTGGTTCGTCTCCTGTTGATGGTGAGAATGGTGACAACAGACAATGGGGGAGAATGAACTGAAAAATCAGCTTTGAGAGGTGGGTTTTTCTGTAGGTTTCACCACAATAGAGCCAACACAGAGAAACCACACGCTCTTTATCCTTATAGAATTAGATATTTATTAAACCAAGCATAATCCATATTTGCAATCTAAAATAATAAAAACAGCATTTTCCAAAGATTAGTGTGGAATAGGCACCAATGACATATGTAATTCTTGGATTTCATATTTTTTTTGTACATTCAAATATAATACTTGCATATAATAGCATTTTAACCATCTCTGAATCTCTGTAAATCCGTGTACATGCAAAATATAGAGCAAATGTAGTGACAGACAAAGACTGATGGAAACTATTGAAGCTCTACAGGATGAGTCATCTATGAACTGAAAGCCTGAAGGCTTTATCACACCTTCATTGAAGTTTACATGGTTACGAATTTGCTGGAATAGCAGACGGAAGACTGTTCGCCACAAACTGCATTTGAGTGCACAGTGCAGAGATGTGAAAAATTAATGAATTTGTCTCAGTAGCTCCAAAGGTCACGCTGTACCACATCATTACTCTCATAGTTGTCATTGTTAAAACATGTAATACAGGGTTAGGGACATGTTGTTTCATAGCATGCTTCTCTGAGCATGTTAACACTTTTTTTACAAGGAAGGGAACCAGGAGTGAGCTGTGTTGGACTGCTGGGGTTTAAGTTTCCATACAATTTTTTTTATATCTAAATATTTGACAGTGTACCCGCCCTTCCAGAGTCAGAAGGTGAAAATTAGTTGGCCTGTTAGTATCACAGATGGTAACAGGCCAACCAGATAGAGGGGGCATTTTACAAAACAAGTCCCATGTAGGTCACTTGTCCCTACACCTCGGACATAACCCATAGGAGTGTACCAGCAGTATGCATAGCGGACCTTTGTTGTCATGGTAACAACAGCACTACCCATACAAGCGTACCTGTGGGAGGACCTTGGTGGTCATGTTAACAATAATAAACATGGTTAACATTGTGAAAGTGCCATGGTTTTGGTTTCAGTTTGGGAGCAAAAAACACTTGGTTAGATTTAAGAAAATGTCGTGGTTTGGGTTAAAATAAGCATTTCTTTACGGTTGGCAGACCTTCATCCTCATGGCCACAATAATAAACGTTGATAAGGTTGTGAAACCATCAGGGATAAAAGAAACGATGCTGGTTATCAGTTTCACATGAGAAAATACAAGGGCTCCTATGTGAAAGTCCTGTGTTTTGTCAACCTCTCCACACACCTCAAGTCCGGTCTCATTTTACATGTCTGTGCCCTGGAGCCCTTCTCCCATAATCTGCCAATGGCTAAAGGCTATTTGGAGTTGCAAATAGCAGCTTTTATAGGTATTAGCATTTTTATATGTGAATATTCAAAGCTGTTATTTTGTCATTCATATATTACACTGTATGTGTAATGCAACTATTATTAATATAAAGTTTAGTATTGCCAAGAATAAGGGTTTTAAATTCTTACCATGTTTTTACTCATTTTACAATATTCCCCCCTTCTTTGAATCTGCGCTCCATTCTGCAATAGGTTTTGTGATAGCAGGTAGCACACATAAGGGTTGTATGTTAGAGCTCAAGCCTATATATTAAAAAAAAAGTTTCTAGAATAAATAATTTTCATATCACCACATCAGGCAAAACCAATGTGGAGAGTTGCTTTTTCGATCTACAGCACCTTTACAGTCTTTGGGCCACAATTTTTATCCTGTCTTTGTTTTAATAACTTTTTTTAGTGCTACCGATGGTAAAAAAGAAAAGAAGAAGATAGGAACATTTCTGTAAGATTTCACAATTAAGATTACATAATTTCTCTTATAAAGAAAATCTACTACCTCATTTTGTAAGTTTTTCTGACTCCTGCAAAAGTATATGAACAACTTTAACTATTGTTGCTTGCATATTGTCTATACAGCTGGGTTTGAGGTATGACATGACACAAGAAGATACAGGTCAACCTCAAAATTCCTTCCCCATCTCTCTTGCAGTGTGTAGCAGTTTGTTTGTATGTGCATGATTGTGTGTCTTTTGCAGACACCCCAAAGAACATGCTGTGTCTGCAAATATCATATATACGAGGAACGTTAGAGCACAAGATAAATACAACTTCAGGAAAAATTGACATCATTCTTTTGGTTATATTTGCCCCAGAATGTCCTAAATCTTTTTTGTTCCTCACCCATAGTTAAGGTACAATGCATGTACTGGCTGAAAAGGATCCTGTCACCTGAGCTGATAAAGGCAAAATAGTAGAGAACTTGGAGGAAAGGATGCTAATAAAACCAATACATAGACACACCCATTATTTTTTTTATATCTAAATATTTGACAGTGTACCCGCCCTTCCAGAGTCAGAAGGTGAAAATTAGTTGGCCTGTTAGTATCACAGATGGTAACAGGCCAACCAGATAGAGGGGGCATTTTACAAAACAAGTCCCATGTAGGTCACTTGTCCCTACACCTCGGACATAACCCATAGGAGTGTACCAGCAGTATGCATAGCGGACCTTTGTTGTCATGGTAACAACAGCACTACCCATACAAGCGTACCTGTGGGAGGACCTTGGTGGTCATGTTAACAATAATAAACATGGTTAACATTGTGAAAGTGCCATGGTTTTGGTTTCAGTTTGGGAGCAAAAAACACTTGGTTAGATTTAAGAAAATGTCATGGTTTGGGTTAAAATAAGCATTTCTTTACGGTTGGCAGACCTTCATCCTCATGGCCACAATAATAAACGTTGATAAGGTTGTGAAACCATCAGGGATAAAAGAAACGATGCTGGTTATCAGTTTCACATGAGAAAATACAAGGGGCTCCCATGTGAAAGTCCTGTGTTTTGTCAACCTCTCCACACACCTCAAGTCCGGTCTCATTTTACATGTCTGTGCCCTGGAGCCCTTCTCCCATAATCTGCCAATGGCTAAAGGCTATTTGGAGTTGCAAATAGCAGCTTTTATAGGTATTAGCATTTTTATATGTGAATATTCAAAGCTGTTATTTTGTCATTCATATATTACACTGTATGTGTAATGCAACTATTATTAATATAAAGTTTAGTATTGCCAAGAATAAGGGTTTTAAATTCTTACCATGTTTTTACTCATTTTACAATATTCCCCCCTTCTTTGAATCTGCGCTCCATTCTGCAATAGGTTTTGTGATAGCAGGTAGCACACATAAGGGTTGTATGTTAGAGCTCAAGCCTATATATTAAAAAAAAAGTTTCTAGAATAAATAATTTTCATATCACCACATCAGGCAAAACCAATGTGGAGAGTTGCTTTTTCGATCTACAGCACCTTTACAGTCTTTGGGCCACAATTTTTATCCTGTCTTTGTTTTAATAACTTTTTTTAGTGCTACCGATGGTAAAAAAGAAAAGAAGAAGATAGGAACATTTCTGTAAGATTTCACAATTAAGATTACATAATTTCTCTTATAAAGAAAATCTACTACCTCATTTTGTAAGTTTTTCTGACTCCTGCAAAAGTATATGAACAACTTTAACTATTGTTGCTTGCATATTGTCTATACAGCTGGGTTTGAGGTATGACATGACACAAGAAGATACAGGTCAACCTCAAAATTCCTTCCCCATCTCTCTTGCAGTGTGTAGCAGTTTGTTTGTATGTGCATGATTGTGTGTCTTTTGCAGACACCCCAAAGAACATGCTGTGTCTGCAAATGTCATATATACGAGGAACGTTAGAGCACAAGATAAATACAACTTCAGGAAAAATTGACATCATTCTTTTGGTTATATTTGCCCCAGAATGTCCTAAATCTTTTTTGTTCCTCACCCATAGTTAAGGTACAATGCATGTACTGGCTGAAAAGGATCCTGTCACCTGAGCTGATAAAGGCAAAATAGTAGAGAACTTGGAGGAAAGGATGCTAATAAAACCAATACATAGACACACCCATTATTTTTTTTATATACGTGACCTGAAGCAAGGAAAAGCAACTCTTATCACATTTGAGTACATCAAAACTCCGTGCTTTACATGACAGTGCATGTGCAACCACCCATTGTTCCAAAGACAGGAAAGAACCCATATGCAGCCCATAGAAATAATCCACATACACAGACGTGTACCCAGTAAAAATGAATCTAAGTGCAAACACGCAATCTGTGTTTTTTAAGACCCACTACAAGTATCATGCACATTAGTCTTACCTTTATTTGACTGTAAAAATAAATCATCAATGCAGTATACCAGCTTCGTTATTGGACCAATATCACCAAAGAAAAAAGAAAAGTGCCGAGCAGAGGTCATTAAATGGCTGGACCTTTTTCGACTTCGGCAGAAAGTTCTGTGTTCTTTGAGGACCTCTGCGTTCCCAGTTAGAAGCTGACTGAGGTTTATATAGGCTTACAGCGCCTTTAAGAAGGAAGAAAACCAGCAAAAGAAACGATTTACGAGCTGATTCTGTCCCTATGATCTTGTCATTGTTCTCATGAAAAAATAAATGTAAATAGATAAAGATATGATATAAACAGAAGTGTTAAGATCCCTCTGGGATGATTTTTAGTAAAAACCTGGAGCAATAGGTAGATATACACATTACACATTTCTCTTGGGGTTAAGTCTTTATTCATTCCAAGCTGATCCTTCTCAGGAGGGCTAACTCTGTTCAGCTAGAGATGAACCTCATTACAGTCTCCAAACATGTCTTTAACTCAGAAAACCTTCCTTTGCTTAAACAGATACTCTGGAGTTCTCCTCCAAGCAGCTCGGTTCTTTCACCTCCGGGCCATCCCTCTCCTGTTTTCTTTTTGTGAGGATGTGTTTTGACCAAGCCTCTATATCTTTCTACTTGTATCCAAGACACATAGATCTAATGGTCTTAGTTTCCCCAGTTTTCTGCTAGGCAAACAGAGTATTGCAGACCTGTTGGCTCATTGCATCACCAAGGTACACTGCTTGTTTTAGTTAGTGCATTGTGATAGAATAGAAAAGAATAGAAAATGTGCTAGATTCAATGAATTGATTTAAAAATTGAGTGACAAAGAAACAGTCAGTAAGTTACCATTCAAAAAGTTTTAACTTGTAGCTTTGTAATGTTAAATTTTTCACTATCACAAATGCTACATTTATCACAATCGCTACTTGGCCAGGGGGAAAAGCATCATCATGGGTGCCTCCCACCCTAACCACAGGCTTTTCAGCCTCCTCCCATCCAGCAGGCGATACAGGAGCCTCTGCTCCCGCACCAATCGGCTCAGGAAGAGCTTTCATCCTTGAGGCTGTGATCCCACTGAACTCCACAGCACAGCACTAACCATTATTGCAGTCATCAGTGTCTTTGTACTTTTACATTTATATCGGTAAGATTGTCCTTATTTGTAGTACATAAAACCAACTGTACCTTGCATACATCCCTCATACATACACTGTCATTTCCAACTCTGTCCACTTCATCTCTATATATAACATATTTAAATATATTGTACATGTATAATAATCTGTATATACATTGCTGTCAATAACACCGTAAATACTGTAAGATATAACACCCCTTAAATGGTTCTTCCCTGGCCCATGGCCCATTCCTCCAGCAAGTTTGGTGCAAATCAGTTCAGTACTTTGTGCATAATCCTGCTGACTAAAAAACAAACGCAGTTGAAAAAATTAACCTCCTTGGTGGAGGTAATAATTGATTTTCGTCCAGATGGTCTGAAGCATCTCAAAGTCAACTCTACCCTCACTTGTAAAACAGTACCACACATAGCCACTGGCACAAATTGGCCGCAAGACTGAATGGCAGAGTTGTATCCAGCTCTCTTGATGCTTCCATGGCTGACCCTCATCCCTGTCGCTTCACTCTGAACTGCAACCATCCCAGTGCCCACAGTGAACTAATAAATGATGGTGTCAAGCTGCATTACAACTAATCTGAGTACCCCTGGTCAGTATCACTAAATGCTAAGTAATTACAAGTCCTGTCCATTTAAACCTATTTTATTTCTCTTAAGCCAGAGCCCACGAAAAATGAAAGCAACTAATAGAGTCCATAATTAGGACCCTGCAACAAAAGTCAGATCATCCTTAATTTGTGAGATTCCTTGTTTTCATTATCATTATTTTTTACTAACATTTTGTATGTCTGCTTTATTTTTGAGGATGTGATCCTTCTGGAGATGGATAATACCAGTCTAACACAATTCTGTGCAGTGATGTTTTTCCTTTCTTCACAGAAGATTCACTTCAACTGCTCTTTGCTGGAGCAGATTTGTTGCTCAACCCTCTACTTAAAATCCACCAGAGGTTCTGTCGGATTCAGGTCAGGGGGTAAAGCACTAACTCTTGTTTTCTTTAGACAATCTTGTGCAATTTTTGCAGTGTGTGTTTGGGATCATTGTCAGGTTGGAAAATTCCTGTCCTGCCAAACTTCTTGAGACTGGGAGTCATCGTTTCTATTTAGTATGTGGATAAAACAAACTTGCATTCATAGTGCCATCTGTAATTATCAGATTCATTTGGCTTTGAATGTTTCATTTCCATCAGACTTACCTAGACTTACCTTTTGCAGCAGTGTTTTGTTGTGGTACGTGCTGTTAGCTGAACTTCAGATCTGAAAAGGGGTTTTTCCTCACGCTGTTCTCAGACTTTAGTGACAGCCAGACAGAGAGCTGCTAACAGCTGGATAGTGAGGTAAGCAGACTATGCTAGACGATGAGGTTTAAGTAAGTCTGGCCAAACAGTCAGGTTTTGTACCACGGTTTGATTTGGGAAGTGTAACTGCAGCAGCATTGTGCCATTTGTGTACCATACGTGTTTCCCACTGCTTGTCTTTGGCTGAATCCAAATGTTCAGAACTCCCCACACTTGCTGACTCGGGAAATTCATGTGGCGACCCTGGGAAGTTCAAAATTACCCGTAGTTCACATTTAAATTGATATGACAATGTAAAAAAAAAAAGAATAAATATTATGTACCATATTAATTTCCGTGGTATGATCAAGTCCTCATATTGCACACAGGCTACAGAATATGAATAGACTAAATGCTCTGGAAATCTAATACTCTGTAGGGTCTATTCTGTGAGGATCCTCAGCTGAGGGTTTAATGCTGCTGCAGTAACGTGGCGGCTCATGCAGTGCTTGAATTTTGCCGTGCATCCAGGCCAGATCAGTTATGGCTACTGTGCAGCGCTGCAGACCTGTGCATGATCTCCAGTAAGTCGCGCCTATCAGCACGGTTTAGAGCAACACTTTAAGACGAGAACGAGCCACGGGATCACAGGCATCGGTCCATTTCCATGGGAACACGAGGTCTGCCCGGCCTGGCCCTTGGCCCGCTTCTACCCGGGAGCCCCGGCGCGGTGACGGTGGCGGCGTCGCGGGCGTCCGGGTCCGGCCTCGCGCTACGGGCTCTCCGGTGCCAGGCTGCTTCTGGCGACGTAAACGTCTGTCTTCCGTTCAGCGAAGCCTCTTTGAATTCCTCCCGTCTCATTGGTCGGCGCGGCTGTCCGTCACGGCGGCGCTGACGCGGGATTGGTCCTCCCGCCGGGCCGTCTCCTCCTCCGCCGTACCTGTCTCACTGTGACAGGCTGACGGCTCTTCCTGCTCCGCCAGCTAACCCCGCCCCTTCGTCCAGCTCCGGGGAATGAAGGAGGAACTGCTCGAAACGCATGTGTCACCTACGGTATGCTGCTGAACCGCGCTGCCCAGTGACTCCCCGGGTTCGTTTTGCTCGTTTTGCGGCCCACGGGAAGTGAGGGCCAAGTGTCTGGGACCGCAGCTTGTGTTTCTCGGGTTGCGGAGCGCGTAGGGAAGGTGGTGCAAGCGCTTTCGGAAGTGGAGCGTGGCAGAGAAGAGGGAGAAGGGGGTGGGGGGGTGTCTTTCCTGTGTGATACCAGATAGCCTGCTTCGCTCGCTCGCCACGACGGGATTGACGTAGAATATGGCGGAGCATCACCCGGTTTCCGACAACAAACACAAATCCTCTGTGAACTCCGGCGCGTCGTACTCTGGGAACGGACGCAGCAGCGCGGCGGCGGCGGCGGCCGCGGCGGCGGACAGAGGAAGCAGCGCCGGGCCGGCGGGAGGAGGAGGGCTGTCCGGCGGCCTGTCGCAGCCGGCCGGCTGGCAGTCCCTGCTGTCTTTCACCGTCCTGTTCCTGGCCTGGCTGGCCGGCTTCAGCTCCAGGCTCTTCGCTGTCATCCGCTTCGAGAGCATCATCCACGAGTTCGACCCCTGGTGAGTTTGCGTCCCTACGCGGGGCTGTGGGCTGTTGGAGGCAGGCGGCCACTGAAGGACAGTGAGCCCCGGCCGCGGTGAGAGGAAGTTCCTCCTGAGACAGGTCAGGTGGACGGTTCGTAGTAAAACCCATCGGGCGCCTAGACTCACTAAAACTACGTCTTTGCGTTTTGTTTTCTCCATCGAGAACTTCTAAAACGCACGTATCTGCTAACGTCGCGGCTTTGGGTCGGAGTAGTGGTTTCATGGCTCGTATTTGATTTACTGCGATGAATGATTAAACTTGAGCCATCAGCCAGTCACCTGGGACACAGCAGCTCTGTCATTTAGTTGAAGTCATCGCTTCATACGTTTGATTTATCTGCAGCCGCAGCTCTGATCAGAAATACAAGCCCTGACTCGGGCTCGCTTCTTCCGCACCACGTGACGCCCGTGCGGCGTATCTCTCCTAGCTCGTTATAAAGAGCAACTTTTAATAACGGGTGGCGGAGGCGGTGTCACGGCGGAGTAAACGGGGGCAGTAGTGACGGCTTCATCCGACGCCGGTTCACCCGGAACGGAATGGCCCGGAGGTGACTAGCCGAGGTCCCCCTGACACTGATCTCTCCTTTGTTTACCCTCAGATCACCTCTGCTGCTACTGCTGCGACTTGCTGCTCTGCAGCAGTAGCAGCACCGATTACAGGGATTAATATTAGTCTGTTTGCCAGCCATTGGCCGTCCACCTATTTCAATAGGAGCATATCGTGCATCTCGGTGACTTTTCAGACATCATTTTATACCTTATTCTGCACATTATCCTAACTGGATCGTTGGTGTGACACTTTGAATAATATCTTTCTAAAGTTAATAAATCTGATTGTCCATTAATTGAAATGTGCTCCTCATTCAACAGTTTTCAGATACATACGGCTTTCAATGTTTCATTTCCATCAGACTTACCTTGAGTACTTTTGCAGCAGTGTATTGTTGTGGTACGTGCTGTTAGCTGAACTTCAGATCTGAAAAGGGTTTTCCTCACACTGTTCTCAGACTTTAATGCAGCCAGACAGCTGCTGACAGCGGGACAGTGAGGTTAGCAGGCTTTGTTGCAAGATGAGATTTACATGGGCCTGGCTAAACAGTCAGATCGAATTTTCATTCTTTTTCATGTTTGTATTCCCTTCCAATATGTTTAATTTTCAAATCTTACATCAGAGATACTGAAGCACCTCAGATTAAATGGAACAGCACTCTGCCTAACAAGAGCTGATGATTTTTTTATAGTGACCATCGTACTGTTTGTGTTTAATTTCAAAAACTATACCAGCATGGATTTTTCACTGAAATTGTCCAAGCTTTTTATTTGTACACTAAGGGACTGTTGCCTGGCCCAAGCCTGCATTGCATCACTGAAAGCACTCAATGATTATTCTGAGACCAGCATTGTGGATTAAACTGCCAGCTTCATGTCTGTCTGCTGAATAAAAGAGGAGGCTTGAAAGCTTTGACTGGGTGAGAATCCTTCAGTTTCTGTGTGTCACTGTCTGAAAGACTAACATAGTGTGACATGAAGTAAAATGTATGCATACACTGCTTCATTGTTCTATCCATCTTCCTTTGCTATCAGAAGGGCAGCATTATGTACAGATGTGTGAAATCTTCTGTGTGTATGTATGTGTGTGTGTGTGTGTGTGTGTGTGTGTGTGTGTGTGTGTGTGTGAGAGACAGTCAGTATTTTTCCTGCACAACGCGATAAGATGATGCAATATGTATAAGGTCAGGTAATATTAGATTTCACGCCTGACTAATGTAATAAATCATTTATATATTTTCAATTGGATTAAAAAATGGGGCATGAAAACATTTTCTATTGATTTTTACATGAAATCGTTTTCAAGAGATGATTAAATTTTATTTTAGGCAGGCATGACAATCTGCCTCATGTATTAAAAGGGAAACCCTGGTTTGCAAATCTGCGCGTCTGTGCGCGTTTTATGCATGAACTACTGTGTGCTCTTGAAATGATAAACGGGAAGTAGCTCTTCATGGTTTCAAAAGTGTACCTGTCTCAAATTTGAATCTGCCTTTTGTCTGTTAAACAGACATTTTAAATTTGTGGAAAGAATGTGATAGTGTGACAACCCCCCCCCCCCCAGAGGTCATACTAAAGAAACTTAATGGCTTTCACGCATTCAGGAAGATAAAGGCAGCGACCTTTTCTGATCACTTTTTCATGACATTTCAACTGCAAAACCTCACTGCAAAGTTACTGTCATTCTGTATTTCATCTTTTAAAGAAGATCGTAGGAGAGCTTACAGTCATTTCACCCCTCTGCTATCCTGTTTGTTCTTTTTCTCATCTCTCTCCCTTTCCCACACTCTCTCTCTCTCTCTCTCTCTCTCTCTCTCTTCCTCTGATGTGTCCTTTTGATGTGGCTGGTTAATAGTCTTTTTCCTTTAGAAATGTGAGATTGTGCTATTAGATTTGACAGCAAAAGTGGGTCGGGACCAGCATTAAGCAGCTGGTCCATGGATAGTTAGTTATGCTTTGAGTTTTGGCTGAGTTAAGCATGCACTGAAAAACATCAGAAAGAAAAAAACAGCAGCTTATCCGTACGTAGGTCTCTGTCTGATGCACTGAAGGTTATTTGCTAGTGAGCTGGACCTCCCTCAGAACAAGGTCTATTGAAGGCATTTTATCTGTCATCTTTTGTTTAAAGCTCTATCTGTATGAATAATCTGTGCGCAGGAAATTTAAGGGGAAGCACCGTAATGTGGTGGCAGTTCTTTTAAGAAGATTGACATGCCTTATCAGTGCAAAATGGTAGCATTATACAATTCAAATGGAGGTGATCCAAACAGAAAACCGTTCTTTGGTTTGCTGGTACTGTAATCATTAGGGCTGAATATCAGTTCTAATCCTCTGATTCAATTCGATTTTTATTCACATTTTCTGAAATCAGTTACTTTTAATTTGATTCTTCATGGTCCAGGTACACTGGATAAATACCAGTGTTGTGTAAAGTGCTTTTTAGAATTTATCCTGGGAACTTCAATTTTTTTAAACACTTAACATCTAAAATATTATAAAGTTCACATTATAAGAGACATTTCTCTTATAAAACTATGGTCCAAGGATTTATTTTCCTTGGCAAATGCAAAATTAAAAAAATATGATACATCTACATTTTTTAGGTCTATATGTGAAAAGCAGTTTTACAAGACTAATAAAAATCTAAATCTAATCTAAAAATTTACAAGGATGTCATCAGTATGAGGTAAAGAAAAAATGCTATCCTATGCAGTATTTGTATCTGAATCAAGTTCGAAACACACTTATTAGATCTCTTTTCAAAGATAAATTTCATCTGTTTTGTCTGACAAAAGATTTAATTTGATATTCTATAATCCTAGGGACTAATCACCAAATAAGCATGACACTGACACTAATAGACACTATAACAAATAACTAACAGACCTAAACCATGTACATTCTGCTGTGCTGACCGGGTGTAGGGATGTCACCACATATTATCACTGCTCTGTGACAATGATTAACCCTTTACTGACTGCTTTGACGGAAAGTGCCGTCGGCTGCTCAATGGGGGGTGTGCTGCAGCCACAGAAGCTGTAGAAGCTAAAGTAAAAACAACATAGTTAAAATATTTACTGAATGATAACTTATAATTAATATAAATTGAATTACTGGCTACAGTTTTGGATGCACAGTGTATTTAATGTTACCTGAAGGAGGACTCATAAATTCTGATATTTTGATATTTTCCCTCTTTGTAGGTAGTACCTTTACACAAGTATTGCATTTTTTTGACTTCGGAAAGTTAAGGCTGGTTGGCCATGTTTGTTGTTATCAGTAGGTTCTCTGAATTATCAGGTGTTTATATATCTTAAGTCTTTTTATTTTGCAGATGCCTGTGTTGTCAGAGGGAGAGAGAAACTAAAGAGATTAACCAGACAGAAAACGTGAAAGATTCAATAACTGATTTGCTGGCCACAGAACTGAATGAATCAGGTTATTTACAAACCTAGAACTTGGTTCAAATTGGAACTGGCTATCAGAACCTATCCGTAGGCTACAAGTGGACTGTCAGTAGCAGATGCTTCAACTAAGTACAGCACATCCACTTCAGTTATCATTTTGACTACAGACAGGGCTGAAACAGAAAATCTTCTCACTAATTGATCTGTGCTGTTTCTATTGACAAAACATCAGCCTGACATCTGCAGACAGCCGCTGGCTATCATTAGCTCCCTGAAATGGAAAAACTGAATAGAGTAGAATCCACACACTGTACAGCTGACTTCCATCAACCAACATCTTAGCCATTGCCCATGCACATGTTTCTAGGTGGAGTCTGGAGTGGTGGTGCACAGTTCTACTGTGCATCAAAACCTGTGATGGAAACCTTTACTGTGTGTTTACCACGTACTTAAGCATCAAAAGGGTGCAGAATTTCCTGCTTTGGTCTTGAGTTGCATCCAGTGTCATAGGGGAAATTTCACTGGTAGACAAAAGAATGGGTTCAATGAAATACAAGCAATTTCTGGAGCAAACATCAAACTGTCTTTAAAAAATGTGAAGATGAAGAGAGGCTTAATAACATTTTCTACATTGTTCCTAATTTGAAAAAATACAATGGCTGGTACATTAAAGAGCCAGATCTCAGTGGTTGCGGGCAGCCAACAATCATAAAAATTTACAAAGAGTAATTTGACATTACAGTACAAGTGTGCCCTCTGCACACTAAAACAAATCACATCCTATATAAACCTTGGGCACACAGATGTGGAAGCCATTTTGTATCAAAAAGGTTTAGACTGAATAAAATCTTACAGAATTCTAGCAAGCAAAACTCCTATACTAGTCTTCTAGTCTTCTAGTCTTTTTGACCACTCAAAGTGCTTTTACACTGCTGTCAAATACACCCATGCAAACACATTCACACTGCGCATTTTTTCTACACATTTTTTGCACAACTACACACTTACACATTTGAACTCATTCAGTTAGTGCACATACCAGCTGGATATTATGCTGGTTAAGCAGATATTTATACTACCCCTCATAGGTCCCTCCACCCTGCAGTAAACAGTGAACAGTATAATATAAGAAAAACATTGACATACTAAGGGACCACTACTAATTTCAATATAAAGAGAATGACACAGTATTGGTGAAAGTTCAACAATATACAAGGAATGTAGAAAGGTAGATTCAGTAGTTTAAAAAAGTGAAAACAAATCAAAAATACATGGCACAATTAACATGCTCATAACACAATATACACTTATTACAAAATAATACTGGTAACACAGCCTATCAATGTTATGACAGATATAAGGATGAGTGACCCAGAATGTCACTACTAATAGACTTTTTTTAGAGTAATTCATAGGAATGCGTCTAGAGAGAAATCAGAAGGCCATACACTAATGCCCAAATGTCTGCTTATGGAATAAAGTCTGTGCTGCAGAACCATCTAATGTGCTTCTGCCCCGTATGTTTTTATGCTTGCTTGCTGCCTACATCATCAAGATAACTTATACAGTTGAGCACACCTTACAGATTTAAATACCTTCACTTGAGTATGTTTAAATCAATCTTGAAAGAACTTTATGTTAGAGACTGCCCTTTTAACACATAATGCCCAGATTACCAAAAGTAATTGGACACAAGGCTACTAAATGTTCCCTTGGCAGCTCATACAAAAGAGTTAGACACATGGCTCAGAGTTAACTGAGAGTATAGAGGTGCGGAAGTCTTGTGAAAGAATGGAAATCATTTGTATGGTGAAGAAAAACCCTTGATGCACAGCAGGTCAAGAACAGTCTGCAGAATGTTGGTATATATGTTTCCTTGTCAGGGATCAAGAGAAGACTTCATGACCAGAACCTCAGAGGATTCGCCACAAGATGCAAACTGCTGGTATATCTCAAAAACAGAAAGACCAGAGGACTCTTTCACAAAAGCAGAATTATGAAAACCCGGTTTAAAAAAAAATCGAGACTATTGACGTAGTCTGCTCAGTACCACCTGGCTTTTTACCAAACATTGACTTACACGTTTATAGCTATGTGTAGGTACAACTGTTAATGTGTGCAAATGACAAGCAACTCTTTATAGGCTAATTATGACAGATTCAGACAATATCTGTAGTTAGTAAATTTATATTTTTAGGTTATTTCTACACTCCCTCTGTTGTCTGCCACTCCTTGCTCTTTTATAATATGTTTCCATGTTTCCTTTCTTGCAAATAATGTGCTTCTCTTCCTTGTAAGCCTCCATTAACAGATGGTGCTACCACCAAACCTGGAAAACGATAATATTTTTTGATAGTTTTAAGCAAATCAATGACAGAAACACAGCATATCAGTGCAGTTTTAACCCATTGTTGAGAATATTGAAAAAAATTGAAATGGCCCACTAATTCAACCCCATTTAGGTTTATGAAACCTGTGTCACCACTGGTTCTTATGGGTTAATTGACAAGCTATATATTGATATGCCATTAAGTCATCATTCTTATTAGATATCTACTTTTTTAGTATTGTTTTCTTGTTGATGCTTTTCAGATGAAAGGAGAGTCAAGCTTTTAACCCATACTGCCATACAACTTGGCTGAAATTGTGGAAGATGGTAAAAAATATGCTCCATGTTCTAAACTCTGCCAGTGAGCGTAGCCCCGTTAAAATGAACTCTGGCGTCTTTTGAAGTTACACTTAACAAGCCTGGCTATTATCCTGGTCTGGACCAGGTTATGCGCATTATAATGCAGAGGGTTTTCTTTTCTTTTTGGACTCTACAACATTTTTATATAAAGTTATTCCACTAACTTATATTTAATCAAATTATCTCACTTATTTGTGTCTATACATTATTTGGGACCAAATATTTATGTTCTGAATATTTACTGCAGCTGTTTTCCTTGAAAAGTCCCTTCGTTCATGGCATGGTCTAGTATTGGCAGGGCATGCAATATCAGCCCTACTATCTTACTAGTGAGAAGTAATCTCAGGGGAATGCAGTGTGAAAACAATGTACAGTAGCAATGAACAGGCTGCCGTGGGATAGAGTAGCATGGTAGGTTCTCACATACCTTTTGATTTGAACAGATACAAATAGCATTCTCTTCAGATCTTTAAATTTTTCTTATATCTATTTAGTGATACTCCCTGATTGCAGAGCTGTGTGTTGGTGCTTATAAATGCCAATTAAGTGGACAGAGGTTTCCTCAGAGTTGACAGATAAGCCATTTCTTTAAACCTCAACACCGGCCTTTGCATTATAAAACATCTGCCAATATGTCCTAACTCAGCTGCTATGGCACAGTCTCGTTGTGGTTTATGGAAGAGCTAGCAAGATGCATTAGAAGGGTAGGAACTTTAGAAAATTTTCATTAACAACATTTTTGTGCTTTAAAGCCCAATTCTTTCTCAATAATTTGTGGTCACTGCAGGCTACATGTGGAAGATCCTTGTCATTCAGCTTACATAATACTAATTCTCCTGCTTTCTCCTGTAGAACACTCGCAAGAGGGATGACTCATTTTAAGTTAGTTGCAAGAAAAGAAAAAGCATTTATCCATAAAATTGTTTTAAAATATGGTTGGATCTTCATCTTTGAGATACAATTATGAACAAATACTATCTTTTAACTAATAACGCATCACTGTGTTCTTGTTCTTATTGAGTTAACCATTCAAACATTCACAGTGAAGGTTGGACAGAGTATGTGAACCCCATGGCTAATGACACCACCATAGACTTGTATGCTGACTCCTGAGTCAAACCAATAAAACTCGTTTGGAGGTGTGGTTTAGAGCTCCTTTGATACTCAAAATTTTAGATCTGCCATTTACAAGAGGCGTCTCCTAATTTGTACCTATGGAGGAATATCTGTCTCTGTTTGCTTGAAATGTTTGTTAGTCTGTATGTATCAGTCCACAGTCAAACTATCTCTGCTATGGCTATTCTTTGTAGAAATGGATGCCCAGCTAAGATAACTCCAAAACCACAACACAGAATCCTCAACAAGGGGAAAGATAAATCCCAGAGTAACAGCTAAAGGCTTAAAGGAGTCATTGGAGCTGATTAACGTCTCTGTTCCTGAGTCTACCGTACAAATATCCTTGAGAATGGAGCATGGTGTCCATGCTTCTGGAACTGGACAGCTTGCCATTATCAGAGGGAAAATTAATTCCCAAGTTTATCAAGGTATATGACAGGAAAATCTTAGGGTGGCTGCCAGCTGTAGCTCAGTAGAAGTTGAATGTTGCAGCAGGACAAGGATCCTAGACACTGGAGTAAATCTACTACAGAAAGACTTATAGAAATCCGCCTTTTGGAGGGGCCTAGTCGGAGTCAAGACCTTAATCCAATAGAGATGCTGTGTAATGACCTCAAGAGAGCTATTCACACCAGAAAAGAATATGGCAGAACTGGAGCAGTTCTTGACGAATGTTTGAAATTACTCCTGCCAAAGGAGGTTCAACAGGTTGTTAAATCCAAGTGTTCATTTACTTATTCAATTATCAATGTGGATGTTTCACGAGTGGGTTCAATGAAGAAACAAAAAGATTATAAGTATTAGTGTATTATTAGTATAAGCACTTTGTGTTTATTTGTTCTTGTATCTTTGGTGAAGATTCGATGACATTTTATCACCGATTAATGCAGAAAACCAGGTAATTCCAAAGGGTTCACATTCATTTACTTGCCAATATTCTATAAGGGGAAGATGACAGAAAATACTTCACTTTATATTCAGCTGGGTAAGATTTGTCATCAGTGTATATGCTTCTTAGTGGTAATATTTTGTGCTACTGCATTGAGCAGTTAAAGTCATGTTAAGTTTATTTGGAAATACATTTGATCTTAGAGATATTTATATAGATGTAAAACTGCAGTCAAAGGAAGTAGATGCGGTTATATCACTGTTCATTGGCTTTCACTATGGTCTGGCTGCTGCTGGAGCTGTGAACTCAGCTTTATCATACTGTGTAGCCTGACAGTTACTTTTACCAGCGCTTTTTGATCTGATTTCCACCGTGGTTACCACAGACACACACACACCCACATACACACACACTGCAGTACGTGTGTGTGGGTGTGGGTGGGTGGGTGGCAGGTGCACATTTTCAGTAAGACTGTGATCTGTGGCACTCTTGTGTAGGATATTAACCCTAAAGCTAAATTCCTTTGTCCCAAAATGCCAGAACTGCATAAGTATGCTGACAGATACTGATGATGAAACAGCAGTGCAATAAACCCTTGTTATTGTCAGACATGTCCCGTCTGACATCCACTGCGAGACAGCAAAACATACCACTGCGAGACAGCATATCTGGTTGTCTTTATGGTCTATGTGATCTCAACCTGGCTTCAAATTACTAAGTCCCACCCCTTAAACGCAGACTGTCTGATCATAGCGTTATTGACCAGCTCTGACCACGGTCCAACAAATATACTGTTGTGATGCATAGCCTAGTTTGTAGCCTAGGTAGTTTTGGTTTTGTGGATTTGGAGTCTTGCTAGGTATTGACTGTTGCATACAACCCTTGGGGGGGGCGACAAAAACTGAGGCACTCCCTCTTCAAGTGAAACTATATAATTTTTTTTTTCCTCAAGTCACATATGCAAAAAAAAACAGTTTTGTTTGCATATATAACATATGTGAAAAGTCAAACATCTGGTATGATTTATAAATTTGTGAAGATGATTCCCAAAATGTTGAGTGCCCAGTATACCAAAGGAAACTGTCATATTACAAATCTATAAGGAGTTTGGCAAATCACCTGAGAACTGAAAGTAAACCCCTTTTCTGTTCCTCTATTCTCTCCTTGATACCCTCTAGAAAGCAACATCTACAACATTAGTTGTTTTACGGAATTTTTCTTTTTCTATCATAGCTGAAGTTAGTTTGACCTGCATGCTAACACGTAAAATGTTGAAGTCCAATCTTTGTCCTTGTCCTTGTCTCACTGGTAACACAGGTTACTTGTACACAAAGTGATCTACAGTCTTCCTGGAGACCACACAAAAACAGCAATAAAATCAAACAATTTAATATAATATTGATCAATAAAAGAAAAGAGAAAAACACAATAAATATAAAGATCGGATAAAGGTGGAAATAGAGACAAGTAGAGAATAGAAACTTAATATGAAAGCAAAAACAAAACTAATGACAAAAAAAGAAAATAAAAACATTTTAAAAGGCTCCAAAACTGCATTAACTTAAAGTAACATGTATGTGAGACTTATCAGTTGTTTTTTTTTTTTTTGGAGTGGCTTGGGGGGGGCATATTCAAGGCAGAAGAAGGTGTATAAAAGTTCTCATACAATGGACACGGCACCAGTTGATCAGTGCTCATTCCCTTGAATGGGAACAAGTCTCGGGTTTTTGGAACCCTTTGTATGACAAAAAAAAACACAATAACTATAATAACTAATTTTCTATTGGCAAAGTTTGGTGTAATATTCCAAATGACATTTTGGATTAATAAAAGAAGACTAGATTTTAATTTAGCCCCCACAGTTAGCCATCTTACCCACAATCACCCTTCTCTGTTCTTTCCATGCTAATCTGGGTGCTCTGTTCTGTGCAGTCTCAGGTTTTTCTAGATGTTTTTCAGCAGCACTAGACCAAATGACTGGGCAGGAGTCCAGCTGTAACAGAACAGATGACTGAACAACATCAGTCATCACAGATTAAATGCAGAACATATCCTTTAAATTGCAGTACCTATTCCATTATGGTAACAATGTGCTCAATCTGATCAGATCTAGACAGTAAATTATCCAGTTTAACACCCAGTAATTTGACCTTTATGAAACCCTACTTCTCTAACCTGAAACCAACAAATACTTGACATTTTTTTTCTTTTTAAATGACTTAAGAGATTGAATGATTGAATGATTAAAATTGTTGTCATTTTGTCAATTGTCTAGGTTTAGGTTGGCTTGGTTGCAAGTGGTTATGGCACATGTAACTTCAGTGGCTCCTGTTCTGGGAAATTTTTTATGTCATACTCCTTTCTTCACTGCCAATCTCTGCACTAAAAAGGTGATTAATCATTAATCTTTGAACCTCTTACTGGATTTGTTACTCTGTGTTTGCTTTGACTGATTGTTAGACTGAAACTGTTAGTGCAGTTCCAGGCCAAGAGTCTTGATTGATATGACACAATGAATTAGCAAATGGCTCTAAGACAAAGCACTTTGTTTTGTAGTTTACAGAGTACTTTTGGTTGGACTGCTGCAGTGGAGCCAGCCCTATAAATGAATGTAAATTTCCGTGACTGATTGACTGACTGACTGAATGAGTGATAGAGTTACACCATTGGTCATTGCTCTTTCAAAAAAAATTGGCAAAAACAATTTCTTTTGCTTCATCAGGGGACATTTACAGGCAGTGTTGCCAATTTAGCACCTTTGTCACTGGATTTACCCTTTTAGTGACTTTTCTTCACAAAACACCTAGTGACAAATCTAGAAACTTGTTGGACAAACCTTAGCAGCTTTCTGTAGAAGAGATTGCCAGCATTAACCTGCAAGCACGATGTTGGGCTTGCCCTCCACAGGCATACCCCTCAATGCGTGTCATTCTATTGACCGCACGGCATCTGACATAGACTAAATGGGAGGCCCATTAATTTCTCTCTGAGTGATCCTTTCCTTTTAAAAGTAAATCAAGCTAAAATCACAGCCCAGTCCCTGTCTATAACATAGGTGTATGTTTTTTTTGTTTTTTTTCCAGATGATGTTGCAGTTATAAAAAAAAGGTTTTTAGCAGCAGAACAGCAGCCTGGAAATGGCTTAGAAGTGACTACTGGTTAACCTGTTGTCTTAATGGGCAGCATATCAGTCACTATTTCCTACTTGTTCCATTGTCTGACAAAAAGCGAGAAAAAAACGTAAATGCAAACAGCTTTATTGGGGATTCAACTGTATTGAAATAATGAGCATGTGAGTACAGAGTATGAGGGAAGTAAACAGATAAAGGGCAGGGTCTGACATAACCAGTGGCCTAGGACTAGTAACATAGTAACTCCATCGAGGCCAGTGACTGTTGCTCTTTATGAGTAACCTTACTGAGGTACTTGAGGCTAGCCAGCCATGTGGTCAGCTGTGTTAAGCTATACAGCTACGGTAAATTCTGCAGCCTTTTAAAGTTCAGCAGGCAGTAGTTTCTTGCATCAGATGATGGTATTGTTGGGTACTTTTAAAATGTACAGATTTCCAGGAAGTGAATGTTTGTTTTTCGTTTATTTTGTGTTTTGTTTTGTTTTGTTTTTTTTATTTTAATTATTTATTTTCTTTTGTTTCTGACCTTAGCAAATTTTTAGACTAACTCACTTTTCAAGATGTAATTTGCAGCAGGCAGGGATGGATAATAACTACAACAATGACAACGGAGAAAAATAACGGTCTGTCTACAGTGCACTGAACATGATTATTTGAATATTTAACTTATGTCTTATGGTATAAGGGAATGATTGAAATCTCTCTTTACCATGAGTATTACAATATAAGGACCATATGATTATTAAATTATGGGAATAAAGGAATTGGTTAAATTTCTTGGCTACCGCGCCAGTAAATCTCTGTTCTATTGGCCAATCGGGCCGGTGGGGAAATAATGTTAGGTTTGACACTGTAAAGGAATGCTCCAGCTACTAGGTTTTCAGATGGGTGTGACTTTCATTTTCTAACGTCTACCCTCAGGTTACCTTCTCTCCACTCTAACAGAGCTAGATTCACTCTGCCACCCCTCTACTTGTCAAGTTGTTGGTTCGCCTTCACCTCTTTAACTAGAGGCATCCAAGTGGAGGGAGCTCGGCTGGTAGACTATGACTATTGAGTTTCACAAAGAGAAATTTAGAGCAGATATGTTAGAAGGATCCTTTTCAAAATCAATGTTTCAGCATAATAAATTCAGTTGAATATAAATTTCAACACTAAATATTCAGTAATGATACAATTTTATGATTTGAATTTTATTTTCAATGATTTGTTTCCATACAAGACATGAGTAAGACATGTGACTTATGAGATGCAGCAAATGGTTGTATAGTAAGTGGTCCAAAATATTTCCCAGGATAGCCTGATGATTAGCTGTATTTATATTCTGAACTGCTGAGTCTAACAGCTCTTGTAAAGCCATCTTGCTGTAGTGCCTTGAACTTCTTCATAAAACTTTTAGCTGCTCTCTCCTTGTTAAACTGATGCACTTCCTTGAAAAAGAAAGCTTGTCTTATCAGTTATAGAGGTGCTACTTATGATTTCTTTTTTTTAAAAAAAGAGCGAGTCCGGATGCTTTGTTGCCTAAGCCCGAAGCTTTGAAGTTTCTGCTAGTTCAACTTTTCAACTTTGCACATAATGATCACATACGTGGAGTACCACTGAGTCTGTGAAAACAGTATAATATCTCCTATTGCGCCAAAGGGAACTTTTTAAAGCTTGGAAAAAAACCCTGAAAACTACCCTCAGTATGAAAATAGAGGGAACTAGAGGGTAGGTAGGAGGCAGGAAGGGAATTGAAAAGTGCTATTGAGTTGAATTATGGGAAGTGTGGGTCCAGCATTTATGGACCTTGATCCATAAGAGACTAGAAGTCAGGATAATTCTGCCTCTTCTGCTTTGATTTAGACCAGTCTGTCTTTAATCTGCCTTTTATGTGTACCCCAGCTTTATGGAGGTGATACTAAGTAGTAATAATAAATAGCTGAGTTAGACTTTAAGACCCTACATGTTGCAGTAAAAGCAATCGTTTAGGCTCTTTGCATGTCAGTGGGTGAGATGGGTTTGATAAAAAAGTTCTTTGTTAGACCTAACCATGTCAGTCATTAGGATTGTCAGAATCCAAGATAAATTCCTGATGAATAGGGCCACTATTATAAAAATATCTAGGTTTTTAAAATGCAAGCAGAGACAGGACATCAACTTGGATCATCCATCAATCCATCTGTACCACTCTAATGTTTTGAAAATGCACTTTAAATTTCTTTCTTTATTTTATTTTTTTTTGGCTTTGCAACAAATATTTGATGGACAGGTTGAAAATGGATGCTGTAACCTTACCTGTACTTACTTCATAAATCCAGAATCATTTTTAAATGAGTAAAGTTGATGATGTTTTAATGAGGTGACTGGCAGAAAAAGTAGCACAGTTTTAAAGTTTTACAACAATTGATACGTGGCTGATTTGGTTTTCCAGCCTCAAAGCTTCAGTGCACTCTGCTGATTCTTTTGTAACTGGCTGCCTACTCCAGCCTGTGAGTAGGTAGCTTAGATTTGCAGCCCCCAAAACTGTAGCAGGTTAGTTAAAATATCCTGAGGAAGTATACCACTCTGGTTCGCCTATTTGTTTTCTAGCTCAGCAGCAGCTTTTTCTAAAACTTTGCTCCTGTCAGGTTGCTTATTTGTTGGACACTTTTCCTGACTGCTATTCTGTTTTGTAAAGCTTTACATGTGAGAATGACTTTAAAATTCAGTTTATCAAATGATTACGAGAAGCTTTAGTTTTTCTTACATGCATCTGTCTTCTTTTTTTTATGTGATGATACATGGGCCATGAATCACCACTTCTCTGCCTTGTGTTCAGTCAGTGAAGAGACACTGACGAGCTCACTGGCAGCTTTACACAGGCCGGCAGTGAATCAGACTGTGTCCGACTGATTTAGCTCAGAATTTCCAACTGCATCAGTTTAAAGTTAATGTGCTGTGCTTGCAATTTGTCCCATTTCATTGAAGAAAATCATCTGTAAACATTTTAGTCAATTTGCTATCTGTTGGGCATCAAATGGGTTGTTGGTTTTTGTGCATACGTAGTAAGGATTTCTCATGGTTAATTTGATGAGCAAACAGATACAGCTTGGCTTTTTGGTGCTTCAAAAGAAGTCTCCACTCTGACTTTACCCTCAAAATAGGATAGATTTCAGCCCAGATTTTTTGTTGTCATATCAGGATATATTAGAGATATCCTGAGCCAATCCTAAAGATCAATATCGGGGCTGATCTGGGCATAGATTAATGTAGTTTTTGGGGCTAGAATAAAACCAAAATCCAATCCCTCTTTTACTGAATTTTTCTGTGTTTTGTTACCTCAGCCTGTTTATGTTGGAGCACACTCTCCTTTATCAGCATTTAGAATTCAGTGCTAGAATTTCACTGCATATGTGAGTGAAAACTTAAAATTTTAAGTGCACCAGTGAGTGATGGTGAGTTCAGATACAGAGTTTGGCAAATGCACTTTGACGATCACTTTGACCACTTACTATACAACTGTCTCCAGCAGCAGGTCAGCTGTCACCAATTAATGTTAATTTTATGAGTAACTTGCCTCCTAAGTCTGTGTCTGTACTTAGCCAGAGATTGTTTGTGAGCAAAATTTCATTCATTTCTTATCAATGGTTTAAACTGATGAACTTCATTTTTTTTAACCAGAATTAATGAATTATAGATAAACATAAAAAGTTAGTATTTGAATATCTTAGCATATTTAATCATTTGAACCTAATTATTTAATGCTGAACTGATATATGATAATGCTATATATGAATAGACCTATATCAATTAGTCCCAGCACTAGAACTATTGAGGAATTACTCTCAAAGCCTCAAGTGTTAAACACTAATGTTGACAGAGCATCATAACCCAGACAAATTAGCCTTGATTTTTAGATGATCTGCTGGCTGTTGTTTACAAAGTTTCCGCTTTAATAAAATGCAGCTACACCAATGACTTTGTTGACACGGAGTCAATTAGTTTGGAGTAGACTCTGAGTAAACATCAAATAAACTTTCATAAATGTTAAATAAGGTAGACCTAGCAGTCTCCATTAGGTTGGGGAGTTAAAATGGGGGTTTTCAAAAATGTGTTCCTGCATTTTTTGTTACACAGTAGTGAGTCTTTGTGCCGTGGTTGGGGAAATCCAGAATAGTATGTTTACTTTCCAATACTATATATTAATATGATTCCATGGTAGTAATTACTGATTGAGCATTTAGTAAAATGTGGCGATCACAGCACCAAATTTTCATGGCACGAACTAAGTCGGACTGTCCAGGGTCATAATGATTTGTATCCCATGTCTCAATAGTGTGAAAGAGCAAGTTAGGTCATCTTGAAATACACTGATCAGTCCAAACCAGTGTCTGATTTTAATGCTGTGGCTGATGGGTGTATAACCCTAGCAGTAGAAAGCTAAATGTTTTCCTTCCCTGCTTCTCTGCTGTGCTTACTTGATATTCCTCCCACTGTTCCTCTCCTAAGATCCACATGAACGGCCTATTAAAGGAAATGTCTGCGCTGCTAACTTTTCATCAAAGAAAGGTTGTTATTCTGATTAAATGTACAATGTATGTTCACTTATAAATATTTATCAGGGTTCTGCATACTTTAACCCAGTTTGATAACTGACAATACGGACAAAGCAGCACGTTTACCTTGTTACATAACAGCACAAGACAGTAATGAAATTGGAGAATTGAAGTAGAAATGTTACCTAGGCTTTCTGCTTAAATCTAGGCTTGGCTCCACACATCTCTCCTTCTTCCTACATCCTTCCCTCTTCCTTCTTCTCCCTGTATTTTGAATCTTTCCTTGGTCTTCTTTGTTTTGCCCCTAAGTCCTCCTGAGCCATTAGGTTGCTGCTGGTTGCCAGTTAGATCAGCCCTGCATAGAGCATAGCATTCCTCTTCGGTGTAACGCAGCCAGACGCTGCACTTTCTGTTTTTCTTTCTTGTTACTCATATTTCTGTCTCATAGCCTGTGTGTGTCTTTGTGCTACATTTCTCTGTTTTTCTTGTTTTCCCGGTCACGTGGCTTGACACTCAGTGGAGCGACAAGCCCTTACATGTTAGCCCAGCAGTGACATGAATGGCAAAGTGAACATATGGGGTTATTAGTGAAGGAGTGGTTAATATCTTATTTTACCTCTCTGATCTCTTCATCTATTTTGCTTAGATGAAGAGAGTAGAGGGGTCTAAATAAATCTCCCAACTAAGTAGATATATCTGCATTGCTGATTGGATGCTGGTGACCTGAGTGACTGCAGGAGAGTGACCTGTAATATTTTAGGTCAGTTTTACAAACTAGAAGCATTTGTCTTATATTAGGATTACTGCAGTAAACTAACCTAGTGAAATCTTAAAGCAGTGTTGCAGACATCCATTTTTCTTTAGGATTTTCAGTGGGAAAAGTGTCCAACATAGAGCTTAGATATAAAATAATCTCACTATATATATCGCTTATGCAGCGACTATACAAAATACTTGTTTGTGATTGCTCGACAGGTTTCTGTTAAGATCGTATGCAGTATTTTATGTAAGGATGCCTTGAATAAAAAGCTGGTCAACAGTTTCACCACTGATTTAAAAAAAAAATGTGAAAAAAGACTGTGGGTAACTATAGCAACAATATTTTAATACAGCCTGCTGTGTTTTTCCTTTGGTAAATGGCAATGACATACATCAGGTTTGGCCACCCCTGGGCAAATTACATAAATTTGGTAATTTTTGAATTGAAATGAAGTAAAGTCAATCCATGCAGCAAACATTAAAAACAAGCCTTTCTTCAAATGTTGATGCCCTGTGACATCTTATCTCATTAACCTAAAAAATAGAAAAAGATTAAACAGTGATTGTGTTGTATAAACAAGGATTGGGACCTACTGGTAACCCCTCCTGTGGCAGATAGCTTGCAGGCACTATGTATAGCCAGCTAAGAGTTTTTCTGTTCTTGATTTAGGAATTTTAACCAACTCTTACTTACAGATCACTTCAAGTTCTGAGCTATTTTAAGGCTCTCTGCATGCACAGCATGTTCAAGTCAGGGTACTGTGAGGCAGAGTCCTAGAACCTGCAAAAATGATGTGTAGCAAGTTCAGGTAAAACGACAACAGAGGTATAGACAAATTAATAGAGACACATGTCAGATTAACACAATACAATGCAACAGGATCACAAACTGCAGCCTCCAAAATGACCAAAAAGTGGAATCAACACACGTTGAAAAAAGTTCTAACAAAAACTAAACATTGTAACCCTTCACTGTGATATTAGGCAGCATTTTATTATTTAGCTAGGTGTGTGTAATTTATTTATAAATTAAAATAATACACATATGTATTGTAATGTAAACGTATGTGTGTGTGTGTGTATATAAATGTGTGTATATATATGTGTGTGTATATATATATATATATATATATATATATATATACACATACACACGTGTGTGTGTGTGTGTGTGTGTGTATGTGTGTGTGTGTGTGTGTATATATGTGTGTGTGTGTATATATATGTGTGTGTGTATATATATGTGTGTGTATATATATGTGTGTATATGTGTATATATGTATATATATATGTGTATATATGTATGTATGTATATAAATATATGTATGTATATAAATATATGTATATATGTATATATATGTGTATGTATGTATATATATGTGTATATATGTGTATATGTGTATATATGTATGTATGTGTATATATATTTGTATATATATGTATATGTATATATGTGTGTATATATATGTATATGTATATATGTGTGTATATATATGTATATGTGTATATGTATATATATGTATATGTGTGTATATATATGTATGTATGTATATATGTATGTATGTATATGTGTATATATATATGTATATATATGTGTATATATGTATATATGTGTATATTTGTATATATGTGTATATGTGTATATGTGTATATATGTATGTATGTGTATATATATTTGTATATATATTTGTATATATATGTATATGTATATATGTGTGTATATATGTATATATGTATATATGTGTGTATATATGTGTGTATATATGTATATATGTGTATATATATGTGTATATGTATATGTATATATATGTGTATATGTATATGTATGTGTATATGTATATGTATGTATATATATGTATACGTATATATGTATATGTATATATGTATATATATATATATGTGTGTGTATATATGTGTGTTTGTGTACATATATACATATGTATGTATATATATGTTAGAGTTGGGCTTGTTATTTATTTACAAACTAGCAACTTACTGTCAAGACACTGCTTGACTCTGCACCATCGTCTGCTCAAATGTGATGCTACGCTGCTACATGTGCTGCAGACAGTGCTGAGTGTGTTG
The DNA here is from genome assembly GCA_016859345.1 of Istiophorus platypterus. Taxonomy (NCBI): domain Eukaryota; kingdom Metazoa; phylum Chordata; class Actinopteri; order Istiophoriformes; family Istiophoridae; genus Istiophorus; species Istiophorus platypterus. Next base: position 24,737,331 of record CM029126.1, on the reverse strand, counting down.
TATTGTAAACGTTGAGCGCGCTCTGCTGGACAAACAATGTGACGACACCATTTCTAAATTACCCAGAGCATCTTTTTGCACTATGTTATATAAATAAAAAAATCTGTACATATCAAACAGCATATATGCTGATACCATTAAATATTTGTGATTAGCCAATCGATTTGGCTCAAGTCAAGAGCTGGCTGTGAACTTGTCTTTCATCCTGAGAGCCAAATAACAAATAGGACTGTCCTGCCCCAGAGGAAAGACTCCTGAAAGCATATAGCCTCTTTCATCATACAGGCAACCCCCCACCCTAGTTAGGCCCATGACCTCTGATTTAAGAAGCAGCGCTCCAGGCCTCTCAGTGACAAACTGGCACACCGTTCCTCTAGTTACTCAAAATTTATTTGCATCATACATGTTCTACTGTTTTACATAATGGGAATTCTTATTCTTTGCCTAGCACTCTGATGACTGTGATGGCAAGTCTGTCAAAAGGCAGCCTTTTATGGTTTCAGTTCGAGTACACATACAAGAACAGCCACACTGTTATAGCTCTGTTATATACTATAAGGAATTTGACCTCAGTCTGAATGGAGACTGAGTGTAGAAAGGTACGAGTATAGGCAAAAAAAAAAGAGAGTGAATGACCAGCCTGCTTATGCTGTGAGATTCTTATGGTCTCAGCAAAAGTTAAACGGAAAGCATATTATTCTCAAAGGAAAGATCAGTCGCATCAGTGATACAGTAAACAAACATACAAGCGATACATTTTGTCATATATTAGACCACTGCACTTATACGAACAAACACACACAGACAGACCCGCTGTATTGCCTGTATTTCTATAAACCTCATGATTTTATGATGGTATTGCAGACGAGTCGATACACAGCTACAAAACAGCAGTCCTCAAGCCAAGGCTGCAGTGATATGAAAGGAAATGGACCCTTGTCCAACAGTTCAAAGCCTCTATCGCCAGAGCAGTAAATTTGACAAACACAGTTTGGACATGCAACAGATCTTATGTTTATGAAGTAGCCAGTATGATTTTGTTTACTGAGTCTAAGTTGTAATGCTAATATGTTGTTGACATTTGTAGGGAAATGCTATTGTCATATAACTTAGGAAATCACTGCTTGGAGATGGGCTTTGGCCAGATTGCCTTGGAGTGAATTTAATACTCCTGAGATTTTCTTCTTAAAATTGAAAAAAATATAGATGTTGACACCCAGGAGAGTAAAATGAAGAAAGTATGTAAAGTGAATTGCATTATGTAAGATATGAGCTTATACAAATCTTTTTTCTTACGTAGAGGCTTTTCTTGCAGTATCACAATATCACTTCTTTATCCATGTTGTGTACTAATAACTTTCTCTGACATGCAGAGTGAGTAATGGCACTAAGCCACCAGCTAAATGGAGGTCAGTTTTTACAGTGGCTGGCAGTTTGTTTCCTCTGTGTGCCATGGTGGCAAGTTATTGGCCATCAGCTTGAGTTTTTTAAGAAGCACCAAGACTCTGTTTTGACACCTTAATAAAAATGAAAATTGCGGGTCAACTCTGAGAACTTCAAGAAACTGTGGGCGAAACATACAGTGGGCAGCTTTCTGCCTCGGAGACCTAACACTGACAGAATAGAGAACTTTAAGATGAGGCTTATATGTGCACTATGAGGTAACAATAGTTTGTTAAATATTGATCTAGCCCTCCATTACCTATACCTGCTTATCCTCTAGCTGAAGCCCATCCCAGCTGACATTGGGGCATGAGGTGGGGTACAACCTGAACCAGTTGCCAACTTGTCACTGGGCTGACACAGAGATAGACAACCATCCGCCCTCACATTCATACATGCATCCAATTTAGAGTCAGCCGTTACCCTAACATGATGGGAAGAGATATAGTAACACTATTAGTTGATATTATCAAGGTCTATTCTACATTAAAAAATTGAAATTGTCACAGGGATTTTTTTTAAACACAATCTATCTTTAGATTTTTATGTTGGCTTACGATTGGACATCTCAGACAGTGCAGCAGGCAGAGATGTATTTATTCACAATTAAAAATCTTCCCCTCGCTTGCTCTGACAAACAGGTTCTGACAGCTGTGCGGCTAGATAACTTGTGGTTGTAAACATTATATAAAAATATTGTTAAAGAGCAACTTTACTCTCAACTGTAGCATGAATCTGATGTTGCCTTTGGGTGCAGAGTATCCCAGGGTCTGTCTTACATTTTTCACAGATTTTTGGGGAGGCAGTCTAGATGACAGAAGTACAGGAATTTCTCTTGAAAAATGAAAATTACTTATTTTTTAATGAGCTTTATTAAGTTGAACCAGAAGAAAAATAGATTGCATGATGTAGTGATTGTGTATGTAATTTACTACCTCAAAAAGAAAACCTTCTCTAATGAAATAAGCCAGCTTGTCTGCTGCAGAATCTGTGTCCCCAGTTTGGAAGAATCAATATCTTTTCAATACCTTGAAAAGCTACAGTGTGAATATACAGAACTATGTGTAAGATTAAGTGAGACAGAGTATTTGTAGAATTTGTAAGCAGTAGGTCTATGGGAATATGTAATTATTTCAACCTATTTTAATTTATAGATTCCAAGGAATTTGATTTAAAAGAGGAAGAAGTTTGACACTGAGGTGAATTGGTAGGCCTGCAGAGCTTAATCCAACTGGTGTAGTCAATAGCCAGAGAATGGAACCAGAGAATGTCTGGTGTTTTTGCTCAAAAAGGGACTTTTACAAATGGTTGATTTATTAAACAGTTAAGCTTTCTGTTCATCCAAAACTTCTCCTAATTTTTTTCTGCCTCTAATTACAAGACTAACACATAGATTTCCTGAAGCAGTATGTTAGTATGTTATTTTTAATAATAATTTTAATGTAATTTGTGATTACTGCTGAATGACTCAGAATGATTATCCAACTAGATTTACAGAGCTTCTTCGCTATTTGATTGTTGATTTTACAGCCTGCAAAGTCACAGTTTCAGGCTAAGTCACTCTGATCAACCCTGTTTTTATCAGCTGCAAGGTCCACTTTCAGCTTATTATCTGATAAACCCACCATACACTACCCGCCAAGTGCTAAAAGTGGGGGTGTATAAATAGGAAAGTGTTTGATAACATACTAGCTTTATAAGCCTCTGGTATGTCAGAACTAGGTGTCTGTCAGTTTGTTTGGGAGTTCTTGGGGGTACTGAGGACTCTTGATTGTGGCATAGATCCACTTAGAAACCCCACTGAACTGTGGGCTCTTCTACCAGGAAATTACAAAATCGAACAGTAACCACGCTAGTATGCTCCTGCTCCTTTTCTTCTCTCCATCATCAGTTTCTGAAATGGATTTGAGGTACAGAGAATCAGATCATGAAATAGGCTACTAACTCAAATGACTTTTTTTTTTTTTTTTTTTTTAATAGGGTTTTTAAGTTGTGCTTGATTTCAGCCAAAAATTGAGCCATTTGAAAACGCATTATGGCAGATTTGGCAAAAAAAAGTAGGTATTCACTGTTTTGCAGTTGTTGTTAGAGTTGAACCTAAAACCTACTAATAACTAGCTCCACTTCTCTTCTATTCTAAAGCTGCATGCCTTCTATACAGTTGAATACAAAAGTTTGGGCAAATTTCACTTAAAAAAATCAACAAAATATGTAAACAAGTAAATATAATTCCTGAAGCAAATATATGATTTAAAAAAATGTGCCTTTCGTCAAATGTTACTATTACTGTTACTTTTTATTTCATGACCTTAAAAAAATAGGAAAACAATAAACAGTAATTGCATGTACAAAAGATTGGGCACCTTTTTTACATATCAGGAACTGTCAGCTAATGACGGTTTTGGAGCTAAATAAAGTCTCTAACTCTTCACACACACCTAACAACTATGGCCTCCTCTAAGCAATGATTGAGACTGATCTGAAAATGAGGCTAATTGATACCTAGAAAGCAGGGGAGGCTATAGAAAGATATTAAACTGCTGCCAGCTTGAAATTTCCACTTTCCTGAATGTCATTTAAAATGGCAGTTAAGGGGAGCTGTTCAAGTCAGATAAAAGTACACATCTGTTGGGCGGAAAGGCAAAGCACAATCTCCATATGACTGCACGGGAGCTGCAGGAAGATTTAGCTGATACACAAGTGGTAGTAAACTGTTCCCCATTCAGAGTTGATGTACTAACAGAGCTGACATGGAAGAGTCTGGAAGAAAATCCTAACTTTGACTTAATTGCAGAGCTTTCAGTGCCGCTTTGGCAGCAATTACTGCTTGGAGTCTCCTACAGGGTACAGGTAAATCCCAGTCTGTGGTGTCAAAGCATCTCTGCAGAGTCTCATTAGCTTCCTGTATCCATCTCTTCAAAGCTCTTGTGGTCACATGCTTCTGCTAGATGATGGATGTGTAAGTGGGAGTGAGAAACACCAGGTTGTGGTCTAATCTGGGGGGGGGGGGCAACGAGAGTGTATGCATGCGTCATGTTTGCTTACAGTTAATCCAAAGTTTGGTTTTCTTTGGCTGGTCAGCGCGGTTAAAGTCTCCTGAAATACACTATCAAAGCTTTTTGATATATAATTTGTATTCTAGTGGTGATGCAGTTAATAGTGTAACATGCTTTGTCTGCAACAGCTGACGGTGGTATGCAAAACAGTAACAAAAATTGCACATGGGAACTCCCTTGGCAGATATTATGGATGAAAAACTCTCTGCTATAGTGGCTGGGCTACAGAAACCCTTTTTCACTATCTGTTGATCACAAGCACTACAGTCACCCCTCTCTTCTTCTACTTTTATGCCTGCAATCTGTTAGCGTGTAAAGTCAGTGATGATGGATTTGTAGTCTCAAATATGTTCCTGCAGTCTCGCTCAGTACAGCACATAAAACTGCAATCCAAATATTCCCGCTGGGCTCTGAGTTTGTCAATTTTATTCACTTAGGACCTCACATTCCCCATAACGTTAGAAGGAAGAAAGGGTGTTTACTTTCTCCTTGGGGCGTTTTGGGCCTTGCTTGGAGCAGTGTGGGTTAGGAGAGCATGATCAGCTATGAACATACTCCTGCATGGCTTCCTGACACAAAGAATGTAAAAAATACTAGGAAACCAAGAATAGTCCTTACAAACATACATCATATTAGGGTGAAAAATCTGACCAAGAGAGTTTTGAAGGTAGTGAATTAAACACATAAGTACCAATCACAACAACTTTAATGTTCTGACATCTGTGATAAAACTGTGGCTAACCAAAGATCAGGGTAGGGCATAAACCGTTACTAAAGCAGTGGCCTCTAAATCTGTGAAATGAAAGAAGTTTGGAACCACCAAGACTACTCTTAGAGTTGGGTGTCCAGGCAAATTCTTTAAGCAGGTAAGAAGGACTTTGGTCAGGAGGTGATCAAGAAGCCAACAATCACTCTTAACAGAGCTTCAGACATCCTCTGCAGAGATGGGAGAACCTGCCAGATGGACAACCAACTCAACAATAGTCCACCAATTAGGTTTTTTGGTAGAGTTGCTAGACAGAAGCTACTTCTTAATAAAAGGCATATGACAACCTAGTAAGAATTTGCCAAACAGCATCTAAAGGATATGGGGAGTGTGAGAAAAAGACATCCCAAGGGTGAATCATGGTGGGAAACTTGTTAGAATTGAGGGGAGGAGGAATGCAGCCAAATGAATTGATGATTGATTGATCATTGATGAAAACCTGCTCCACAGTGCAACAGCCAGCCAAACAGCTGGAGAATGCTGAAATAGAAAAAGCCCAGACTTACAATCCACAGAACGTGTGGAAACCAAAGATGGTAGTTCACAGCCACTTCCCATTCAATCTGACAGTCAGTCTGAGAGTCTACGTGGAAGAATGGGATGAACTGCCCATATCCAGGTGTGCACATCTTAGAGGGAGTTACCCAAGAAGGCTCTAAGCTGTAATTGCTTCCGAACAGAGTTCAACAAGTTACTGAATTAAGCGTCTTAGTGCTTCTGTAAATGAAATATTTCAACTTTTGATTTTTGACACATTGCAAAATTCTTCTAAAAACTTTTTATTTACTTTGTCATTAAGTTTTTTCATGTAGTTGATCAGCAGGGATGTCAGTTTAATCCATTTAAAATTATATCTACGGTATAACAAATTGTAGAAAAGGGATTTGCTCTGGATACTTTCTGTTGTATAAGTATATGGGGACAGATAGGTTACCCAACACCATTCCTGCTTTAAAACATTGTGTCCTAAAGAATCTGTAAACTCTAAGAATATGTACTGGTCTTATCTACCCAACCACATGAAACAATATATGAAGTGAAATACTTGAGTTTTGCTGGTTTGCATGACAATGAGGAAGCTAAGAATTAACTCTGCTATTGGAGCTGTAAATGCTTTAAAAAGGAAACAATTACTGTCTTGACGGCAGTTGGGTAGGTGGCTCCATTGTGGGTGTTATAAACAAATAGTCACTCAATGTACATTATTCACTACAATAGAATTGGGGGTTTGAAGGATTGGAAGGGTAAGGACCTTCAGTGTCACTAAGGCTGTGGGAATTGATGCATCCCTACTTGTTTCCAATTGAATCCCATTTACACCTTGTATTGGAATGCAGTATGTACCATAGTACTTTTTCTAAAAATGGGTGAACTTGATCAGAATAACATGGTTGGGTTTATTAACATTTTATAAATAAAACAATGAATTTATAAATTAATAAATAAAATAACCATTGGATGCTGTCCCAATTAATTTATTTAGAATTATCTGTGATATCGTTAGTTTCTTTGATACCACCTCCTGTCGTCCCCTCAGAGCTGTGCATCATGCAGCCCTGCTCTGTTGGGCTCCCACTCATACCATGTGAAACAGCAGGGTGCATAATTACCCTGTAGAGGCTGCCGCTGCTCTGTCTGTCCTTGGAAAATATTGTAGTAGGGGTCATTAAAAGGGGATGTTGCCCTTAGTTTTGCCGCTATCTGGCCATCTGCCATGTTTAAAGATGCAGCAGAACGACTGTCAGCGTGCACACAGAACAGAAAAAAGGGTTGGCAAGGGGCTTGTTATTAGAGATGGGAAAGCAGAGTGCGAACTCCCACATCTGACAACATCCTGCCCTGAGACTTCAATGCTGTAAAAACATCTAAGCGGAGAATCTAATGTGAAATGGACTGCCTCTTAATCTTTATTGCTGAAACAGATACATAACGATATGTTTTGTTTGGGGGGTTTTTTGTTTGTTTTTTTCCTTGCCTCATTTGAGACATCCCCTTTGAAATACTTACAAATACTAGAGGTTTAACCCTCAGCCTCTGCGCTTTTTAAAATCACCAAGGGGTGATTGCCAAAGGGGGCCTCTTCAGTTACCGTCATAACAAAATGATTTATTAGCCCTGCAAATTATGTACACACCTAAACAGAGAACTAAGTTTGTTTACTTTTATACAGAATAAACCTTGTTCAGTATTACTAAAGGCGAAGTAGTTACAAGTCCATTTAACACAAATGTATTTCTTTTTAGCAAAAGAAGAACGAAGCCACTTCATTTGAAATTTTTGACTAATTAAACTCTAATGAATGGCCTGTATTAAAGAACTGACTGCAACAAAAGTCAGTTGATCCTTCATTAGTAAGATTCCATTCTTTATTTATTTTTTAACATTATGTGAGTCCACCTTTATTTTTGAGGATTCGATCCTCCTGGACATGGGTGATACAAGTCTAACACATTTCTGTGGAGTGATGTTCTTCCATTCTTCACAGACGACTCACTTCAACTGCTCTTTGCTGTTTTTGGTTTTGTTACTCAACCCTCTTCTTTAAAATCCTCCAGAGGTTCTGTTGGATTCAGGTCGGGGGACGAACTTTGCCAGGTCAAAGCTTTCACACTTTCCTCTTTACAAACTATTTTGTGACTTTAGCAGTGTGTTTGGGGTCATGACATGTTGGAAAATTCCTCTCCTTGCTTCCCTACTAAGCAAACTGAGAGTCATCGTTTCACTTAGTGTTTGGATATAAAAAAACTTGAATTCATAGCACCATCTATAAATGTCACCTCCCTCAGACCTTTTGCAGTAATGCAGCCTCATATCAGCCCAGCTCCATGTTTCACAGTCGGCACTATGCAGTCACTGTGGTGGTCCTGGCCAGGTCCCCACCGAACATGCTGGCCCCCACTCATCCAAACTCATTTATTTTGGTTTCATCTGAATTTTAAATATTGGTTTTCTTCTTGAATTACATCCATGGAGGTTGACTTCATGCAGTATCCTTTGCACTGTTGGATCAGTCAATGAAACACCAGTGTCCACCGATAATCCTTGTAACACGTCTCTACCATGTGGAACCATGTTTCATTAGGCACAACCCAGGCCAAAATTTTAGAAAGCTATGCTCTTCACAGGCTCTTTTATAACTTTTCGCATGCAATTAGCTTCAAATGGAAATCACAGGTGTAATCACTGTTGTTGCACAATTGTTGATAGTGCACAGTGTGTACTCAGTTTAGTTGCATATTGTATCCACATATTTAAGGTAAGCATTTTGCTCAACTATAAATGTATGTAGTGTTGAGCTGCCATGGTGATTGGTCCAAATCATGCTTGCATTTTTAGGGAAGGTATTAAGGTGGCCCATGGTGCATGTGTTAAGTTAGATTTATCTCAGTGCTGTGAAGCTTTAAACTGTGTCTGAATTATTTAGAGTTTGTCTAAAAAGTGCTTATTTACCTAATAACAATGGACTGAGTGATTTGTAAGTATTTCACAGTAGCTTGCTTCTCAAGATGCATTCATATATAACCCAGAAAGCTGATTCTAATGGAAGCTTAGGGCTGTATTTGGTTTTGTAATAAATCTCTTAGGCATAGTCAGCCTGGTCAGCAATTTATTTACATGGAAAACTGGGAAGAAGAGAGCACATTGGTTTGTCTCAGTGGATTTTAACAAATGGCCATCTGAATATATACACCAATCTGCTCACTAAAGCTCTATTAGCTAAGAGTGAATAGTGAGAGTTCATTTAACCAAGAGCATATTTGTTTTATAAGATTATCCTCCAGGTACAGGGATGTGCCTCACGTAAGCAGGACACTATCTGCAGTCCCTGGCTGAGTATTATATTACAGTCTAAACAGTCTAAATCACTTGGTTTCATCCATCGAGGAATACTTTGATCAGGCTTCTAAGACAAATGCTGACCACTGAATTAGAAACTAGAATAGACCCTGATCTAGTCCTTATCCAACAACTACTGAAAGCTACCCCAACACTTCCCTTAAACCCCTGATAAAAGGGGAGAATATTTTGTTGTAGCGATTAATTCTATTAGCCTTCTGACCTTTAAGATCACTACGTAACCACTTACTTCCACTAACTCACATCCTCTTTTAGTTTTGAAGTTGCAAAGCTTAATCAGGGGTTTTGGAGCAAGAAATTAAAGCTCAAACTCAGATACTAATCAGTTGGATTACATCTTCAATATGAAAAACTTTGATATCCACAACATATAATTCTCCAATTCTCCAAAAGCCCATTTTTATTTAAAAAGATACTTTGAGCCTTGTAGGTCCTCCATACATCTTCAATACCAAATATCAGTCCTAGTTACAATCCCAGTTCTGTTGATTTACAGGCTGGGTAGAGTTCAGAGTAGGAAAAGGAATCAGAAAGGAAGAGTGGAAAGACACATTCACCATACATGGTTGAAATGTACCAGGATTTGTTTGGCTACTGTAGTTTCATGTCCTTGTCTGACTGAGGAGAGGCTTGTTAATCTATTTCTGGTGAGTCTGCATAAAGAGCTACCCTCTTTTTTTAATTAGCCTGGATCCTGACTGACACAATGGATTTTGTGTGTGTGGTCACCTTTTTTCCTGCTTCTTTCCTTCAGTCAAATAAATAAGCCTCAAGAGTGAGCACGAACAACCACGCATGTACCTGCAATCTAGCATTTACTCTTAGGGAGCCATCCCTTTATCAAATTTCTGTCTTTAATGGTGGGACAGTTTGTATTGATCAGTCAGAGCACAGGGGACAAGCAGATTTCTGTCTGAGGGCTTGGAGCTAGATGCCAGATTTGTACAAGAGCAGAATCCTATCTACTGACCTGTCCAATTACAGAAAAAGGCTGTAGTTGGTCTGTGGTTTTTAAAGTCTCAGTGGCAGTACTGAACAACCTGAGAACCAGAAGCTAGACAGAAGGCTGGGGAAGAGTGCGAAAGTGTAGAATAGAAAGGCAGAAGGCATGTGAGAAGAGCACGGCAAATAAAGCCACTAGAGAGAGAATTTTGTCTGCTATCCTCTTAGCTCAGATCCCAGCAGTTTGCAGAGGTCTGGAAGTTTGTGTGATTGGTTTTTTGAGCAGATTGCTGCATTTCTCTGTATGTTACATGTACCCTGTGCTATTGTATTTAAGATCTCCCTTCACCACACTATGGGCCTTTCAGTTAGAAGCAGTGCAAACCTCTTTGAAATGATGTCCTATACTGATGGTATCTCATGAACCGAAGTAATCATACTCCTACTATCCAGCAATAATCCTACCTTCCCAATCACCGTGTGTTATTGAACCTCTTGGTCTTAATTGTTAAGGGTGCTTAAACCAGAGTATACCTCCTATACCTCTAGTCCAGTTCTGCTCTTTGCTCCTTTTAGTTTCTGAATTAGAACTATCAGACAAGAATAGTTCTCACATGCTGATACAAACAACCCTATACCTTTTTTTACATTTCAATCTCTCTTGTTACATCTATAGTACTTCCAGCTTGCTTGTTAGCTATGGCACTGGTGTTGCCAAAAATTTCCAGGGAATCTCTGTACCTCTTATCTTTTTATGTTGTTAAAACTTCAGCATCAGTTTGCTGGTAGAAGTTATTCTGCTTTTCTTCATGTGGATATCATTTCACAAGTACCTCTATGGGATTCCAACTTTGAAGTCCTTCTAAGCTGTGACTTTGTTGTGACACAGTCATAACTTCCAACCTTGTTCCTTGCTGGGACTATGAAGTTTCTCCTGTCGTATTTTTTTTTCAGTTCTGCAGCTTTTAATGCTGTTAACTGCTCTAGATTAAGCTTGTTTGTCATGTCAACTTTACTGCCACAGCTACAGTAATTTTGCCACACAGGTCATCAGACCAGCTTTTCTCAGTTTAATTATGTTGAAACCCTTTATCAATAGATGTAATTCAGTTTAAAAAAATGTAAAATTATCAGTTTTTTTCCAGATAATTGTAAGACCTTTTCAATGTCTATGCCCATTAAGTTATACTATCAATCCAATGACGTTCTTAGAGTAAAGAAAGGGTATCAAAGGGGTCTTTAATACAGAAAAAATATTTGTTTTGCTTTCACAAATGATGTGCCACTCACTGAGGCACTACTTTGGAGTCATTTGGACGGTAATGGAGCGCCGAGGCCTTTGCTTAGAAATGTGATTTTAGTAAAATGATGCGATTACAAATGTGCACAAGCAGTGAACAAACAATCAAAATGGTTTTATTAATACCTGATTGTATGATCTGGTAACTTAAAAGAGGTAAAAAAAATCGGTGCAATTTTATCCCGTACACATGTCTTGGTAATTAAATTAAATTTAAAAGTTCAGATGAGTCTGAAAGACTGGCTCATTAAGTTTACATTATCTGTTTCTATTCATAAAAAAAGTGCAAGTAATCTTCTGTTTTTAGACATTTCATTCCTTGAAATTTATTGCAGTTTGTGCTTTTAAATAAATGCTAAAATCACACTTTCCCTCTCACTTATTCCTGTGGTTGGTTTCAGTTGCACACTGCAAACAAATGGCACTATAGTACATTTGAAACAGGACCACAAAACCCTCTTGGTATGTTTGTTTTTGTCTGCCTCAGAGTTTGACAACTTTTGCACCAGCCTGAGTTTTGTTTTTTGTTTTTTTGTTTTTCTAACTGAAGCAGAAAGTTAGTTTGGAAAACACCCAACACTCAACTATTCCAAGAATATTGTGTGGTGCATTAAAACATTTTTAATCAATTGAATGTTTAAGGTTGATTGGTTTGGTCAAAGATGAGTAATTGCGCTGGTCAAACATAATGCTTGACTCAAGCTTGGTTACTTCAGTGGGACACTAATGTTCTTTGTTGCTGCTCTGCTTGTTATGGTTTCTTGTCTAACAGCCCTCTCTGTGCTTCTGTCTCATTGGTGCAGGTTCAACTACAGGTCGACTCACCACCTAACCACCAATGGCTTCTATGAATTCCTCAACTGGTTTGATGAAAGAGCTTGGTACCCTCTGGGTAGGATAGTAGGGGGCACGGTGAGTGTTTCTTATGCGGAGTGTATATTTTTTTTGGGATGTTGGGTGTGGGAGGGGGAGGCTTGAGCAATTGATTGAAATTCCCCCAAAAATTGAATCATCAGTCAAATTGTTTTTGAATGAGAAACCTGATATTCTCCAAATATGGTATAACATTTATGCCCCTTAAAGCTACGAGACCACAGTTGTTTTGCAACCTCTCTTAGCCACAGTTTCATTGTCTTTTGTGGATGTCTGACTCTCCTCATCGTTGCTCATATTTCTGATTCCGATGAGTGAACTTTTCCCCATTTTGGCCCCACACAAATCATCTACTATTGCTGTAGCTTAATAGGATGATTGTGCAGATGAGAGTTGACTCAAAAGCTGAAGAGATTCATATTCATATTCATATTCATGTTTATCAGTTTATTGTCTCTGTTGTGGGATTTTTTTCATGCTAATCATCAAGATGGTTTTATTGCCCAGCCCTAGTATATGCACTTTTTGCCTCAGCAATGTCCTTTTCTTTGCCCTTATTTCTCTAGAGTAACATCACTGTAAGGAATCTTTAATCACCCTCTTAAACTCACTCTCAACCACACGTTTATTGTTTTGTTGGATATTCAGCAACATTAGCTGTCTTCCAAACTTTAGTTGTTGAGGTAATGATGCAGGCTAGTGAAAGCACATTCTCTATCCTGGACCTCTAATAGGCATATTATAGTCACAGAGGTTAAAACATGCATGAACTAGCATTTTCAGTTGTTCAGAGCTCTCACCAGCTCTTCAACATTTTGCACTCCTCATCACATCAAATCCGGTTAAATGGGGGAGAGACAAGAAAAGATTATTTATTTTTAGTAATTAGACTTCATTAATAACACTTGTCTTAAAAAACGTATAGAAAGTTGTACTTGGGTTCCCTGTCTGAAGAGAGCCTGACTAATTCCTGCCGCCTCTTCCCCTCTGTTTCCCTCCTCCTGTAGGTATACCCTGGCCTGATGGTCACGGCGGGCCTCATCCACTATGTGCTAAACCTCCTGCACATCACCGTCCATATCCGGGATGTGTGTGTGTTCCTGGCCCCGGTATTCAGTGGCCTGACCTCCATCTCCACCTTTCTGCTGACAAGGGAGCTGTGGAACCAGGGGGCGGGGCTGCTGGCGGCCTGCTTCATAGCCATCGTCCCAGGCTATATCTCCCGCTCTGTGGCTGGCTCCTTCGACAACGAGGGCATCGCCATCTTTGCCCTGCAGTTCACCTACTACCTCTGGGTACGCTTATACATACTTTATTAGTCTTCCCATAGTCTTGTCCCTCCATTATGCAGCTATGTAGAACAGCTGCCATAGCTGCCTAAGCTAGCTGCTCTTGGTCAGGGGTTGAGGATAAAGTTGTCAGCCTGCAATTTAAAACTGTTTTTCTAACACTGAAGAAGCTGCAATAATCAATACAGTTATAAGAACAATGGATCAAACAATGGATCTAACTACATTAACTATGTGTTATGTGATTGGCATTGCTTGAAATGACAAAACCCTCAGTGAATTATCACCCAACTCAGTTGACTCCCAGTCTAATAATCAGGTTGCCATTTTGCTTCACTTTGTTATCCAGTCTAACACTTTGTAGTTTTCACTTTGGGAGGTAGTGTTTTTGCCCTAACCAGTGGTAACATGTGACATATCAGTCCCTCTGTAGCCAGTTTCAGTTGAGACAGACGCTGCTATAGCAGTTGCTAGGAGCAGTTTACTTTGCTTTTCATGCTGATTCAAGAAATGTGCCAATTTCAGCGTTGTTAATTCTGTTAGTTGACTAACAAGAGCCTGAATTTGCTTCATTGATGACATTCACACTATTGGCATTTTTGCAGAAAATTTCTGTCACTATATTTCCAGGTTCAGCACAAGAAGAATCGAGGTCTTCTTTTTCTTAATATTGTCCACAAAGCTATGATTGATAGTTATTTTTACAAATTGGGACATAGCTGACAAGATGCTGAAACTTAACAATAGGATGAACAAATCTTGGGGATACAGTCACTTAAAAATCAATAAACGTAGGTTTAGACTGGGACATAATTGATTTTTATTGTTGCAAGTAAGTAGTTAAACCTTTATGTAAAACTAGATAAAGAAAGTGTTCAGAGAAAATCCCCCAGAAGCACTTGTTCACATCTTCATTTTCATACATGTAATCCTGTAAAGCACAGTGTTTCCTAATGCTAGAAGCAGATAATCCCAGTAGCCAATGCGGTTTAGTTTAAGTAGGGTCGCTGCGCTGACTCTGTGCTCCACAAACAGTGGTCCTCAGCAGTTTGCCCATGTTGCTGGTTCTTGTTATTCCCAGTGAATTTGATCAACTTTTAAATAGAGCACTAAAGCAAAAATAGTTGTTGGTATTGAGAGTTGGGAAATGGTATACAATGATTTTAAGATGAAAATTAAGCATTGTTTCGATAACCTGGCATTTTAAACAATTCACCTTGAATAAGTCACACACATTATAATACACAGGACTGGAGATCTTGGATATGCCTGTCCTGTCCAAATCCCCCCATTCCCAAAACTGTATGTAGATTTGTCCTGGTGTGTGTCTGTGCATGTTTGTTAATGGCTAATGCTGTGCTATGTAAACTGCAGGTAAAGTCGGTGAAGACTGGATCGGTCTTCTGGACTATCGGATGCTGCTTGTCCTATTTCTACATGGTGAGAACACCCACAGATGTTTGTTGCATTCTTGTGAGAACATTTGGAAACTGCACTCATATTGCAGTCTAACTTTGGGGGCCAATTTTATCAAGTATCTCAGAAAAGGGGAAATGACTCCTAACTAGCAAAAAAAGCCTCCATTTGATGCATTTTTGGTTCCAGGAGTTGGCAGAAGATGGCATTCAGCCAAAGATTTTCATCAGGAGGAAATATGTTTTGGAAGTGCTTGATAACATATAGCTTAAAAAATTTTAGGTGTTACCTGTCATTTGCCTCGACACATAAAAGCTGCATTTTACATTTTTTCATTGTTAAAAATTTGAAACTGCAACAGAACTACAATATGTCATCATACGCAGCCAAAAAGGATCAAATTGCCACCCACGCATCCTTTTCAATTGTGACTGACGTCAAACATTACATATGTCCATCAAACCCACACCCACATCACTGGAAGCAATTTTCATCAAAGACAGGTCTATTGAGAATGCTTTATCATTCT
Source organism: Istiophorus platypterus (assembly GCA_016859345.1). NCBI lineage: Eukaryota > Metazoa > Chordata > Actinopteri > Istiophoriformes > Istiophoridae > Istiophorus > Istiophorus platypterus. Next base: position 24,721,859 of record CM029126.1, on the reverse strand, counting down.
GCCCAACTGTGATGAATCATTTGAACGCCTCACACTTTGAACTGTGACTCCTCCCTTTTGCAGACAGTCTTTGTCTGACAGTTACATGACACATGACAAATCACACATTTTGAAAAGAGGTGCATGTGTTTGTCTTCTGGGGGTTTTGGAACCAACAACATAATCTGAATGGCAGTCCTGGTGCTGTAGCTCACATCATAACGATTTCACAGCTCTCAGGTGGGCGGCGCAGCTCTGCACCCCCCTCTTATTGTACCCATCTCATTATGAACGTGTGTGTGCGTGCGTGCATGTGTGTATGTCATGAAAAAGAGATAAAATATAGCCAACCATCAGTTCCTACCCTGCAGAGACTCGGGGTTGGTTACAATACTGATTATCTAGTGCAGTTGAAAGCATTGCACTGTTCTGCAGGGATCAAAATCCTATTTCGACAAGAAGCAGTAAACTTATCATGTACACTGAGGTCCATAAGTATTTGGACGGTGACAGCTCTCATAATTTTGTCTCTGTACATATCCAAAATGGATTTGAAATGACCAAATCTAGATGCGATATAAGAAGAGACTTTCAGCTTTAATTCATGGTAGATAACAAAAATATTACATTAGCTGTTTAGAAATTATAGCCACTGGCACTGTCACTAGCAATATACTTATGGAACTAACTGTATTTGTATTTCTCTTTTTCTTTTTTTGTGTGCATACATCTGTGTGCAGGTGAGCATATGTGCATCATTGTAAAAGTTTTGAATTCATTAAAAAATGCTTTTATTAAAACTTTTGTGTGTTTCACAGGTCTCAGCTTGGGGCGGTTACGTGTTCATCATTAACCTTATTCCGCTTCACGTGTTTGTCCTGCTGCTCATGCAGCGCTTTAGCAGGAGGGTCTACATAGGTGAGATGCAGCCCACACACAAACTCACATAAAAACGCATCCCTTGTCTATGTTCACATTAATTCAATTGTATAAACAGGCAACTTTGCGGTTTACAATCATACTTTTTTGACATCTAGTGTGTTACATCCATCATATACAGACAACATAAAGGGCCAAGGTTGAACAGTCAGCAGCCGAACACACTGAAATGTGTATTTTCTCTGCTTTCAAAACACTGAAAGCCACGCAAAATGATCACATAGTACAGCTTGTTATTCCTTGTCATATCTTCACTGTATGAACACTGATACTGATGACTAATAACATCCATTAGCAGCTGATGTTGTCTATAATGAAACAGATGTGAGATTTACACAAATCCCCCAGAGAAAGGCAAAAGGGAGATGTGATGAAAGTAGAGAGATGAAGAGTGGAAATGTATACAGGAAACAAAAGAGAAGAGAAAAAAGATTAAAGGTTTCTTTCCATCAAAGAGCTTACCTTGTCACACACGCGGAACTCGCCTCGATGATCATGAATTAAATCCTGACCTCCACGCACAGCTTCCCTCTGGTGCTGCAACACTATACCTTTGTTTTAGATTCAAATCAATAGCCCACATGCCTGCACACACACCATGTCTGCTCATAATCCTCTAGAAGTAATGATGTATCTAGATATAGGAAGTACACTACTGGGAAATGTGGAATCGAACAGTGCCCATACTGATGACTATTAAACTGAGGACAAGTACGGAGAAGGAAGACTGGAATGTGAGAAAGGGGGAATAAGACAGGGTGACTTGTGTATCCTATATTCACAGTCTTCCACCTCCTTCATCCTCTCCCTCACTGTTCTCTCCCTTCACCTCCTCATTTTCTCTCTCTCTTGAGACCAGCACTGCACATTCTACCTGCAGGAACACAGCAACTGAGTTAGTTCGAAGTTGTAATAGCTGATGTGATCATTCATGAATTAAGATTATTTTGTCAAAGAAAACTACAAAATAATGCAAGCTTCATCCTTAGATGTAACCCACGTGTATTTTAAACTGTCAAAAGATGAGGTCTTTTATGTTTACAAGTTTTTAAAAGTTTGCGGTATTGACTTTTAGAATGTAGGCTTGATACACTGATTGAAAAACTGCATTATTAAAATGTGAGCTTTATGGCTCAGCAAAGTGGGGTTTTTTTGTTTTTCGAGTGATTGCGGAGTGTCAGAATTTCACTCCACATGTATTTGCAGTTTATATCAAAACACGTCAAGCGTCTTCATGTTCGGACATTTACACTGCAGAGTGATCTTCGAGAGGTGCAGTGCAAAAACAGCGCCAATTATTAGCACTAACATTATTAGCAATAGTAGCATTATTAGTATTGTTTCTTATCTAATATTGGTTGATATTTCAGAGGAGGTAGTAATGGGTGCTAATAAAAAAAAAGGACCCAGTTTAAACGTATGAGGGTGCTATAATTAACAGAAAAGCATTTCACTTAATAATTCATTAACTGTACAATGCACCTTCAATTACTTAATATTCATGTTTCCTATATTAAGCTACATCATTTTTTAACAATAACGATAATTCATCATTCAAATAAATAATTCACCAGTTTTTTTAAATATCACTATATTTGCTATGCAAATCCAGTATATTCCCCCAGAACCAAAACTACTGTCTTTTAAAATCCATTAAAAAATGACAACAAGACAATGTCATTCGTCTTCACCTGCTGCGTTCTCCCTGACAACAGGGCTATTACCTTTATTATGCATTCAAGATATGGTCATGGCAGGCTTGAGTTTTATGCTAAATTCAATTTTATATTGTTTTTCTAGCAAACTCCAAGGTCACAAGTAGAATCAATATTTGGAAATTGATAAATAAAAAGGGAGTAAATGAAATTTTATATGAATAGGTTAAAAATCTTTAGATTAATGAATGTTTTCAGTGGACCCACCACCTCGATGGCCAGTTGAGGTAGTTTATTATATCATGCCGTCAACATGTTTCTTCATTGGCCATCAGCTGTCCCTGTCATCAGCACCATGCATTTACACTTCAGAACTGCTCCCTGCTACAGCATCAGGTTTTGTCTTTTGACTGAGGAAGAGGACAGGTGAGGTGAGGTGAGTGAAATTTTCATACTTTCTACTTGCAATTAAACAAATTCGTTTGCGGTTTGAGTGTTTGGCTGCTTGCTTCCATCACACTTTGATTGGGTGTGGTTTTTACTTATAGAATGAGCTCAAACGGACCTCCTGTAGATCATTAGAAATAGCAAGCTTGAGTTAGCAGAGTAACTTAGATAACTTCACAGGTGATGTTACTATGGTGAGTTTCTAGATCAACACACTGTTACTAGTCTGTCTAATGCAGTTGACCTAGGCCTGAAAGAGGGCTGACAGACATGTTTTCGGGGGCCTATACCATATTTGCCAGAATATAAGACAATATTTTTTTCTGGTGATTATGTTTTAAAAAGTAGGTGTAAAATATACATTCATTACTGTATATGATGTTTCACTAATACAGGAGTGAAGATTTCAATTATGATGACTCTCCTCTCCTTGAATTAATAGTATCTCAGGGAAACCGTACGACAGAGTGGGGGTAAAAGTTTTTCTTATCCTCAAAAAGTCTTTCTCAAAAAACAGCTTTTGGAAAAAGAGAGGGTCATTGTATAACCATGGTTGTCTTACAGTCAGGCCAGTGCGTAGTTAGTCAATCACTTGACTTGTTCCATCATAATGTGTATATTGTTCATTAGCATTTCTATTAAACAAGGAGACTCAGGATACTGGCCTCATCTGTATTAGATGAAGTGCATCATTAGCACTGCGGGATGAAATGGTTATTTTCTTTGTGTATAGAAGTGTCTTATTCCTCTAGGAGTTATATGCCTTAGTGACTGTGCAGTATGAGAAGGCAAGAAATAAAGAGGATGGGGAGGAAAGACATTAAAGTAGTGGAGAAGAAGCAGCAAAGTTAGGGAGCATGAAATAAACCTCGACGTAGGAAGTAGATATAGGAATAAAGTACATTATTAGAAAAAAACCCTCACTCACATAGCACAGTTTGAAGCATAAAAAGTAGTTTGGCAGAACCTCCACTTTATATTACTTGATATCAACAACCAGTTCTTCTTAATGAGATTAATAAGAATGATTATAAATCTGATGTGTTCACCACAAATATTGAATATCATATTTTATTTCAGAAATTTCTTTTATCCATAATTTCATAATTTGATACATTCCTTCCTTAAATATTTTTTCTTACAGAAATAATGTCTCTATTATGAGCATCTGCCTATGTACTGTACATTCTTGTACATCCTGTACATTTATAAATAAAACCAACAAACTCTGTATCTCTCTTTCTCAGGTACCACAGGGATTTTCCAGTGTGCTACATGCTACAACAGATAGACAGCTGCCCTCCATATCTCTGGTTGAGTTCAGGGAAGAGGTGCAGTGATAACCAGTTCTGTCACACATTGCCAGCCAGAAACTCAAACACAAACCTCTGCAAGAACTTAAAGAAGTGAAAGCACTGGAACATGAGCGACCCTCTTTGCCTTCAGCCCGACCTCCACACTAAACACAAACAGAAATTGTTCTCTTGATCATGTTCTCTTGAAATTTCTAGCTAGTGAGATTTATTAAGGATGGGTCACAATGGTGTCATTGATACTTGCCTTTTTAAGAGCATCAGGTAAGACCAGATGTGGCTGATCCATATAAATTACAGTTTATTTGTCTGTGCCAGTGTTTCTGCTCACAGGTACATTAATTCAGTCAAAGCAGTCCGCTGACTCTATATAAATATGATTAAAAAGGTTGGGGAAAAATAAACAACTGATACCAGAACTTATTTTGTTTATTATGGACACATTACCTTGAGGACATTATGCTAGTCTGATTACAGTAATATGTAATGTGAACACTTTAATTGTAATGTGAATGTGCTGCTGAATTGTGACCGAGTGCACTAAGAGTTTGGTGGATAGGAGACCGACAAAGAAAAACCGACAAAACCCACCGACAAAACATTGCAAGACATTAATTTGGCTTGTATACATCTAAGCCTCTTGTGCCTGTCTGCTAGTAGTTTCTGCTGCCGTTCCATTGCTGTTGGTTCAAGTTCTATTAAGTTTGCAGGAGTCAGTGCATCCAGGAGACATGTGCTATTATGGTGTATTTCCTAGTATATTCCATTGCCAAATTATGTGAAGTCAATGGGCTCTGTTTTCCTGCAGTCACAATGCTTGCACTAGGGGAAAATGCAGTTTTTATGCAATCTCCCTCAGATGCAAGTTTTGCTGTCTCGTAATCAGAAGGTTCAGGGTTCATCCCTTGTTAAGAGCAGACACAGATAATCCTTCAAATCTGGGAGCCACATTACATCAGTGCACCACCGTGTAAAAGCCAGAGAATTATACTCTCAAACTGGCATCTCATGAAAAGTGACCCTATTCCTAGGGAAGTTTACCCTCCTCTTCCTAGGATCAGTTTTAAGAGGGACCCTACATTAAGGGGTATCCAAGTACCAAGCCATCTTCCTGTCCTGGCTTCATCAACCATTAAAGGGCACTTAGAAATGTGGTTCATTGTAGTAACATAAAAGAATGTAAGCAATTCAGTGACTTTAAGGTAGGACATCAAAACACTCATTAATTGCATTACTAGAATTCTCCGTTTTCCTTTTTCTGTACATGTTGTATAGCCATGTAGTGGTCATACTGCTTATTTGTCACGTGTGAGTTAATTTGCTTTCTGCTCAGCTGTTTGCAATTATCTTGCAAAGGCAAATTAACTGTCTGAAGAAGCCTGTTTTGTTGTGTGTGGGTTTTTACTCAGCCTGTTTTTACCATGTATGGTCCATTTTGAGAATTTCACTATGAAATAGCCATCTGAATAAAGGCTTTTTGCCAGAAGAGTGCCTTGGATCTTTCTTCATTTAATTCATTATTAGTTGTTGTTGTTTTTTTTTTTTTAGTGTTTTTACATGGAATTTAACAAGTTGAAGAAAAACAATAAGAAAAATGTATCAAGACTTGCCCTTTAATATATTGTTTTATTTACACTCTAGCAGGTTTAGGTAGAATGCAGATTTTGAGGTCTGAGTAAAAGTAGGTTAAGATTAAAGTAAGTATGTAGTAGTGAGGATTAATGAATGACAACAGTTAAGTATATTCACATACTGTATTACTGTAAATTGTAGTTTGTCTGCAACTGGATCTAACGTTTTGATGTCTCTCTGTAGCCTATAGCACCTTCTACATCATTGGCTTGGTCCTGTCCATGCAGATCCCCTTTGTGGGCTTTCAGCCGATCAGGACCAGTGAACACATGGCTGCAGCAGGTCAGTATCCAGTCACCTGGGGTCCAGTTGGAAAGTGGAAAATGGCGTCGGAAGCCTGTAATCTGTGCTCACTGCAGGTTTATGAAGAAAATCTTAATTTCGCTGTCACTGCAAAAACATTCTTCTCTATACTTAAAACAATATTTAAACTGTACTTCTCAGACTACAGATGGAAGTATTAATACATGTTTTTTTATGGGTTTCCAATCTAAACCACATGGACATCTGCTACAAAATTAGATCCTTAAATGCAATCTCTGTATTAGCTCTCAAACTAGAGTATGTCATGATGAGTTCATCTTGGACCGTTCACCTGAGACAATTCTCGTAATGCATCCACAGCAGCTTTGTGTCAGTGTTATCATTGAGTCTGGCTTTATGTGTATCTTTAAAAACTCTGCAGTGGTCATCAGAGAAAAACACGAGGCCCAGTCACCTTAAAATGAGTGGTTTTAAAAACAAATTATTCAATTCTCATAGCCAACTTAAACAATTTTTATTAGCTGAAAAAAGACTCAAAACTTCCACCCTGTGTGCTGTGTCTTTGCAGGCGTGTTTGTGCTACTCCAGGTCTATGCCTTCCTGCAGTACCTGAAGGACCGACTGACCAGGCAGGAGTTCCAGACTCTGTTTTTCCTGGGAGTCTCTCTTGCCGCTGGAGTGGTTTTCCTCTCTGTCATCTACCTAACATACACAGGTTTGTTCACACTGTCTTTTCGAAGGCCCAGCTTCTGAACAGCACTCATTTTCCTCTCAGAAAAATTAACCTTTTTAAAACTTGATAATGTAGTGACCCCATTTTTATTTGTTTCATGGCATACACCTCTAGTGCTTAATAAAATGCTAGATATGCATAACACATACTATGCACACAGGTGACAGTAGAGCTAAATAGTCACTTGAATCCACATTCAATCAGTTGGAGGATTTGCTGTACAAATCAAAGCTTTGCGTATAACAGCTTTACCCTGAAAAAAAGTTAATTTACACTGTGTGCCAGATTACTGTACTGTCAAACAGTACACAGCTTCTATGAAAGATCATTGTGTGGAAAGAGTGAGCAAGGAATGTGTAGAAATTGTTCTGATTGTTTAATTGGTTAGGAGATAATTACTATATATTTTTAAATTGACGATATTTTTAAATACACATTGAAACCTTTAAAATCATAATCCTAAGTTTCAAGATGGAGCTCTTACTCTGTAACATTAATCTTACCCATGTGTTTTTTTAGGTTAAGTCTGTTGTTATATTTTTTTCTTATAGTCTGCAAACCCAAGAAGACCAATAAAAACAATGTGTTAGTGCATCAGAGCTGATGTTGATTGTAATGTAGGAATTTAGGTAGAAACAGTGTGACTCATTGATGCATTTTTAATATTTTTTTGGACAACAGTTGTGATCTATGGAGCAGAGGTATAAGATATATCAGACTCTGGATACACATATCATACTTCATACATTTTATTGTTGCTTTTGGTAAATATAACCAGCCTTATCATTTAAACTGTTGATGTAGAATTTTACTATTGATTTTTTATACAATATGAGACATTCTACAACTTATTTACACTACTCTTTGTTACTTTGTTCCCCCAGATGACCCAAAGCTTAAATATTGTTGGGTCTCCATATTACAAAGGACTTTTGAATACTTAAAGTGTCGTAATTACAGCCCTTATCTAATGCCCAACAGCCATTTAAATGCTCAGGCAAAGCAAATATCCATCCAGTGACATCCCATATATATTATCTATATGTGATAGGACCACCTGCTGTCTAGTGGTGTTAGTTTCACTGTAAATTATCACGCTGCCATGCTGAGTGGACAGGAAGCCAGAGAGAGCTCATTACAGCCTCCTATAATGTCTGCAGCATAGCAACACACAACAAGAAGCTCATTACCGAGGAAGTATATAACTGATCGGTTTGTTCTGGCTGGTGGTTCGACGTATGTTTGTTTAAATGTACTTGTAGGTACATTTTATCTGAGTCCAAATGGTCTGTGTGTCTGTTTCACCCTCAGGTTACATTGCTCCGTGGAGTGGGCGCTTCTACTCTCTCTGGGATACTGGGTAAGTATTTACATTTGATGTGTTGTACTTTGCACTGGATTTAAAGCACCTGACCAAAGAGCTGACAACTAATTGAAATGAAATTATGTACAGGCGCACAATGACCTCTGAATCATCAAACTGAAGGAGGTAGAAAGTGGTGGGATGGAAGTTAGTTTCATTGAAGATTGCTTCTTTTATGTTCACCTTCTCTACTATTTGATCATTTTCCTGTTTTACACAGATCTAAGAGACAAATCCAATGCATACCCAGTACTGTAGCTTTGTCTCTCTTCAGCTACCAAAGTGTTTTTATGGTCAGACAGTGAGTCAGTCAGCCCTTCACTCAGCCCCATCATACAATCCTTAACAGATAGGGCTCCCTCTCTCCTCTCCCAGATCTGGGCTCAAAGAGAACTGCCAGATTGCAGCATCAGCTGTAAAAGTCTAAAACCTATCTATATATTTTTTTTTTAATTTATTTTTATTTTTTTAAAGTTGGGTTTTGCTGCAGTGCAGTAAAAGGAATGAGGTCGTCCTCTGACCCATGATAACTGACATCAGCTGAACCTTTTTTTTTAGTTGAATAAAATCTCATAAAGCTCATAAAGTTGTGACTGAATGATTCAAGTAGATGTCAAAGGGGATAGAAATAACTTTTATCTTGATTGAAAAAATTGCTTGACCTCTTTTTTCTCTTCCTTTGCCTAACCATACTTTTTTGTGGTTTCTCACTTCTCTCTGTCCTCCATGTTACCCACAGCTATGCTAAGATCCATATTCCCATTATAGCATCGGTATCTGAACACCAGCCCACCACCTGGGTTTCCTTCTTCTTTGACCTTCACATCCTCGTCTGTACCTTCCCAGCAGGCCTCTGGTTCTGCATCAAGAACATCAATGATGAGCGTGTTTTTGGTAAGAGTCGTGTCACGGAGTAAGCACTTTTTTTTCTTTTACAAGACTAAGTCGAAACCTAGTATTTGTCTGGACTATGGTCAATATGCAAAATTGAGGAAAACTATTGTGAACCGCTCTAAACAAGTGCTTTCAATGGAAAGTAGCTAAAGCTTTTTATGCATCTGCAATTTGAATTAGATAATAAGCCATCTAAAAATTAAGTATTGTTTTGATTGGTACAACAACTCATTTCTTTATATTTAGGGTGGTGGAATGTTGTTCCACATATTTCACACAGAACTTGTAGGTAATGTTGATTAATCTGTCTGAAGGCTAATGGAATAGTAGTGGTGAACTGAAAATACATACAGAACTCAAGTAAAGTTATGTTCCAAAATATCAGAAAGAAAAGATATCTGGGACAACTCACACAGCTCATTATTTTTTATAAGAGTGTTCGTGGGCATGTTTGCCTCTACTGGATAGTTTAAAGTATAGTCAAACAGAAAATGAGGGAAAAGAGAGGGGTATGACCTGCAACAAAAGACCCTGGTGGAATCAAACACACCACTGTTCTGCTCTTTCCACCAGCACATATATCTGTACCACACTGCCATGAAACTAAAGACCAGCATCTCCCTGCAATTCGACCATGGGTGAAAAGGATTTTTATAGGGCTGGAAAAATAGAATTTCATATTGTGTTAATTTTTTCAGCTAGATAAAAAGTCCATTTTTTTTAGTCATATAAAGTTAATGTCTTTTTTATTTTTTGCAATTTGCATTTTATGCATTTTTGTCTTGTCTTAGTCCAAGAGAACCATAACTCCACTTTTAGTTGACGGAAACAAATTGACATTTTAAAAAAAAAAAAAAAATTGTTTTAAAATCAGCATCTTATTTTATATGTCTCGGACTGTGACCTGAAGTTCCAAAACAGAACAGTAAACTGTACATTTAAAAAGTGTAAATGTATTTAATGTATTGTAGTTAAAACACTAAACACCACGTAGAGCTGAACTCTTATCAGTGCATGGAACCAGTCACCGTTCAGGTCGAGCAGAGGTCCACAGACAGCCTGTCCTGTGTTGAGAAAAATAACCTGATGTTGTAACTGCGTTCCTCTGTGATGCTGACATAGCTCCAGTGTTTGGTGCGCTCTGGTTAATGCCTCTTTCATCTCTCTGGATTAGTTTGTTAATTTTCTGGTACTTTTTTGCTCTGTTTTAGGAGTGAAAGCTTTTTCCAACCAATATCTCAACCAGAAACATCCTTTCAAAACCATATCTGTAGTGCAGTTTTTTTGTTCCCAGTGTTTAGAAACATATTTTATTATACATTCCACCACAACACTAACTATAATATATTTGAAATAATGTTTCAACAAAAACAGGCCATTATAAGCTTTGTAAATGTAGAACATTTTGCAGAGCTGTTGTGCTGGATTTCATTCTAGGTTCACCTAATGAAGTGGCCATTGAGTGTATACCAGTACAATAAACCTGCAGTGAGCCAAAACTGGCCATAATACTGAGGCCTGGCTTTCCATCAACTTTTGCTTCTCCACTCTCACTCTTCAGAGATTTTTCTGTTTATCTCTTGCCCTCTCCCCGTCGACTGCTAATTTGAGGCTCTTTGATCTCAGTTCAGCTGAAAACACATTACTACGAACACACATGCACAGACAAACACATTTAGTGTTTGAATATGGGGTTTTCTTCTCTTTCTCGTTCCCGCTGCCAGTGAGATTTTCCCTAAGTAGTGGCAATGTTAGTATATACTGTAGGATAGGAGTGAATGTGTTTCAGTCCACAACTGTGTAGAGAGACATTGTATCTGTAATATGACTGGACAGTGTTAAATTAAAGTATATTGAATAGATTAAGTTATATTTATAATGATATCAAACTCAACAACATCCTGGTCGCCCGTAACCTCCTTCTCTCTCTGTGCTTCCCAGTGGCCTTATATGCCATAAGCGCTGTGTATTTCGCTGGTGTGATGGTGCGTTTGATGCTGACTCTGACTCCGGTGGTCTGCATGCTGTCAGCCGTGGCTTTCTCCAGTGTCTTTGAACACTACCTGGGCGATGATATGAAGAGACAGAGTCCACCTGCGGAGGACAGCAGCGACGAGGATGACAGGAAGAATGCCAGCAACCTCTATGACAAGGTTATCAGAATGAGTCTTCAATCATGTTGCTTAATGTACAATCAGCTTCCAGATTTGTTGTTGTACATAACTATTGTGTTGATTAATGTTCATGGTACAGCTAAAAGATTATACAGAAAAATTTCAGAACTGAGTGCCAATATTTTCTGGTGCTGGTCTTGTTTCTTATAGAATCATATTTCAATGTGTTTATTTCGAAAGTGGCGTGCAGCAGCATCTGAAGAGTGGTGACGTTTATTCAATCTTGCAACGTAAAGTGACGTGGTTCTTTGACAGTCTGAAGAAGCCTGTTTTGTTGTGTTTTTTTAACCTCAGAGAATTTTTTTTTTTCTCATAAATGTACCACTTTAATCACAGAGACTGTCTGATGCACATCCACAAACAAACAAAATTTTATTATATAAAAAAATGTATATTGAACTGAAGACCAAAGTTTTTTCATCCTGCTGCTTCTCTTCCTAATCAATACGGTGGGAATAATGCATTACTAATCTATCACAGGTCTCCTGGACGGCAGAGTTGAACAGCTGCAACAGTTAAATGTCTGTCTGGGAATTTTCTCAGTCTATAATCAGCAGCCTTTTAGTACATAAACAGCTCATTTTTACAACACATCTGTCTTGTTAGAGTTGCAGAAACATTTATAAATGCTTCCCTCTCGGTTTTCTGCCCCCTACAGGCCGGTAAGGTGCGCAAACATGTATCGGAGCAGGAGAAGGCCGAGGAGGGCCTGGGCCCAAACATCAAGTCCATAGTCACCATGTTGATGTTGATGCTGCTCATGATGTTTGCTGTCCACTGCACCTGGGTCACCAGCAATGCCTACTCCAGCCCCAGTGTGGTACTGGCATCCTACAACCATGATGGGTGAGGATAACACACCATGTGCTTTTCTCAGATGTCATATAAACTAGGCTTGTTTGTTTGTATGTTTGGATAAATAGCAATAATAGGAGAATTACAGTCTTTAAGTCTGAACATTTTCATGCCACAAAACTGAAACTACATTTAGACTATCCGAGCATACTAGTAACAGTCAACAAATGGTGTTCTCATTGGGTTAGCAGCTCTGTAAAGGGCCTATTCACCCAAATTACAAGGATTTTCTCCCTTAATTGTGCCCCTTGAGGTATCTAGCCATGCAGATTGTTTTGGTTTATATTTTTTCCATGTTTTCGTGCAATTTAAAGCTATCTCTAACATTCTGTTCTTGGTTTAAACTATTTTGTTTTAAGCTTTCTGCCTCAATTGATCGGCTCAACCAATATCTCATCAAATACTTTTACCTGCTATAATGAGTAGAAAAGCAAACCATCAAATGAAAACTTATTTTCAAGCAAAGCAAAGCTAGTCTATTGAATATTTAATAGCTGTTCTGATTTTGACCTAGGCTTTCTTCTACAAATGTGTTTACTCCACAGCTATTTTGGGGGAAAGTATATGAAAAAAAATCTGAACCAGCCTTGGTACAGGGAAATATTTGATATTAGAAGATCAAGATAAGAAAAACTAATTGAACATTCATACTTGTGACTGAGCCCTGTGACTTTCTAACAAGAAATGCTTATAACAGTTACTTTGATAAGAGGCTCGTCTCAGGGGCCTCAGGGCCATTCATCTCAATTTTATGGGGGTGGAGGCAGGAATCTGAGATAGATATGATAAGGCCATGGTACGTTAAACAGAAACTATGTAGCTATAGATGGAAACTGCTAGATGTAAGTGTGACAACGTTTTTTTGTCATTTGGATAAAACGACCCCTTAAGGTACATTGATACAGGTTTCACTGAAGAGGTTTGCCATTCAGTAAAATCAGATCACCAGCATCAGCTAAAGCCTGCTGTTCAAGCCTTCAGTCTAATATTAACACGCTGTGCAGATACATATTCATGTCTGTACCTCTGTTCTCCCACTGTATCATCACCCTGCCCATCTTCAACTTTCTCTACCAGCTCCCGTAACATCCTGGATGACTTCAGGGAGGCCTACTATTGGCTGAGGCAGAACACGGACGAGCATGCCAGAGTGATGTCCTGGTGGGACTACGGCTACCAGATAGCAGGCATGGCAAACAGAACAACGCTGGTCGACAACAACACGTGGAACAACAGTCACATAGCACTGGTGAGAGCTGCTGTAGCTTCAACACTCTTAATATGATATTTGACCGTCTGCGTCTGTTCCATGTTAACAAATTCTCTAAATGCAACCCTTGCAAGGGGCACTACACCAGTTTTACAGATGAAGATTGGTTGACTCACAATTTTATAGTGTCTTCTGAGGTCCTGGAGGAACTTTTATCAGTCCTTTTTTTTTTAAACAAAGCAGCTGAAACAGTTCTTTTTTTTTTAGCTAGTTAAAGCTAGGCAAGGATCCACATTAAAAGCTGTTCATGATAGTCTCATTGCCTTGTTTGTTTCTTTTTATATATTTCTCATTATTTTTCTGAATTTTTCATGAATCCTCTGTGGTTGCATAGCTGAACAGCTCCTCCTGCCTTGGTCTATTGTACCACCTAGTGGACACACACTGTATCACCACACTGCACTGTACAAAAATTAAAGTGAGATCTCAGAATCATGAGAAAATCAAGTTTGGGGACTCAAAAGAGACAGATTAAAGTAAAAAATAAGACAGTGGAGACTGAGCTATTCTGTTTTTTGATCCCTAGTATAGTCTACATGTCCTGTAATGTAACTTGATAGCATGTCTTCTTAGTCCCTCCCCGCCTGGTAAATGTCTGCATCTTTCAAACTCCAACCTTTACATTCCCATTTTTAATGTAGGTTTGTCTGTTGAAAATTTGTATTATTCACACGCTGCCGATGCTGACTTGAATCAATGACTCTGTGTTGCAATAAACACTTTCAGAGCCAAATAGAGTCCAAGCACCTCTAGAGCCACAGAGAACATGACACAACTGTTACAACAATCAGTGCATTATGCCCCATGTAAACTAAATTGATCCTGTTCTGTAGAACCTGTGGAGTTCCCCTTTAATCAACATATAATATTCCACCAGTTGCACCGAATTGGAATTAATTCTCAAACTACCACGTCTTTTTTCACAGGTTGGCAAAGCTATGTCATCTAATGAGACTGCAGCCTATGAAATTATGAGGTCCCTGGATGTCGACTATGTCCTCATCATCTTCGGTGGAGTGATTGGCTACTCAGGTGATGACATCAACAAATTCCTCTGGATGGTGCGCATCGCAGAGGGAGAGCACCCCAGGGACATCAGGGTGAGAGAGACGTCTCACACACGTATTACAGTCACTTCTCTAAGGAGAAACAAAAAGAAGCTTAAGGTTACATTTGATTTTAGATATTAACTAAAGCAATTTTAGCTGCCTGTGAAGTTGAATTCATAACATTTGTCATCGTCCTCTCTGAGGTCCGCGGAAAGAAATTAAGCAGTGAAGTGAGTTTTTAGCAAATTGGCAGCAAAATAAAATCACAGACACAAGTTTGCATCAGTTCCCTCATTTCTCCCCCCATCTGTCTCTCATCCCAGGAAAGTGACTACTTCACCCCGCAGGGAGAGTTCAGAGTGGACAAAGCCGGGTCCCCCACCCTCCTCAACTGCCTCATGTATAAAATGTCCTACTACCGCTTTGGAGAGATGCAGGTATGTCATCATTAGTATTCCTTCCCTCTAAAGGATATCATCACAATTAGCCGAACAAAATAGCCTCAAACCGGAATAATAAGAATATCTCATCATTTCTGTCAAGTTGGACTTCCGGACACCACCAGGCTTTGACCGGACACGGAACGCTGAGATCGGCAACAAGGACATAAAGCTGAAGCACCTGGAGGAAGCCTTCACCTCAGAGCACTGGCTGGTCAGGATTTATAAAGTCAAAAAGCTGGAAAACAGAGACCGTGTGGAGCACAAGCTGCGAAGCACTGACTCCATTAAGCAGAAGTACACCTCCAAAAAGGTAAGCTGGCATCATCCTCAGCCACCGGACTGTGTCTAGTCAAAAGCCAGTCCATGCTTTCCCCTGTCTGGTTTGAGATGTTGCTGGAGATGTCCAGGAGCAGCCCAGAATTTTGAGTCTGAGCAGACTATCCGCACTGCAACGCATTGAAGGTGCATGAGCTAGATTTGTATGGGACACTGCCTGTCCTGTATCTACTGTATCTTTCTAATCTTTGGTCCTACTCTTCTTAAGCAGTCGCACACAGGCCCGTCTCTGGACATATTGCTGCCCCAGGCGAGATGTCCACTGTGGCCCCTGAGGGGTCTCTTTTTTATGACAATTATAATAAGTTTATATACTTCATTATTTCAAATGTAACTGTATTGGGCTTCTGTTTCATTTAATTATGATACAGTTAATGCATACAGAAAGTAATTATAAATAAAATGTGTGTATTTCACATTTTTTTCACATTTTCACATTCATTTCTTTTTTTAAATGATTTAGTACGATCCGATGAGCTATTATGGACATTTTTACAATGGCATTTTCCATTTTTTTCAACCTAAAAAAAATCATTTTAATTCAGACCTCTCACATATTGTAATCATCCTCTGAATTTTGAGGGAAACTCAGCAGAGTGGCCTGTTTCAGTTCTGACTGACTCCCGAAGGTTAAAACCCCTGATTCTATTGAACTTATTTTATTCTTTATTGAAGAAGGGTTAAAATAAAAAAGAAAAACAAAAAAACAACTTTTTTAATAATTGTATACAGGGTTAGAATATTTCATTGTGTATACTTTGTTAATAGCTAAACTTAGACATATAGGGGAGTATAAATGGCAATTCAACAGAGATAATGGAGCAATCTAGATAATTTCTAACGCCTTTTAGTGTAGGTTTTTCCAGGGTTTGGTCAAAATTTGGGTACAGATATTTTTGTTAGATAGCACAATAGAAAAGTTTGATCCAGTTTTGTTGAACATTTATTAACCGGCTGGATTAAAGTGGTTATTGAAGAATGGTGAAACTTGATTTTTGGTTTTGGTCATTTCTCTCTCTGCAGACAGCCAAGAGGAAGCGGGGATACATCAAGAACAAGCTGTCCCTCAAGAAGGGCAAGAAACAGACCAAGAAGTCTTTATAGAAAGCCCACCACCAACAGCGGCACATTGGAGACAGGAGAGAGAAAAAATCTTCAACACAGAACTTTCAACAAAAACAAGCAGCAACAGTAAAATCCACCTATCAAGATGAGCAAGGAACACCAGAGGCTCTCCAGACATCAGTCATCCCGAGCGTCCTCATCTGGAGGTCCGGGCTCGAAATGTTACCATCACCCAGGAGAATGTATTTAACCCCAGCTGACCTTTGACCTGATAAGCGGGGTGAAGCAGGCAGAAAACGGGAGACATCGGCCAGTCCAAGACCCTCCCCACACTGGTTTTAACCTGAGGAACTGTGACCTTTGACCTGCTTTTCTTATTGTACTTGAACGTGCTGTGAGTGACAGGTGACAGAGAGAGCAAGAGAGATTAGATGTCCTTAATCCAGGGGTGTAGTCTGGGACTGCTCTATTCAGACAGATAAAGAACAGAGAACACTGTTTTACCTTGTTAGAACCTCAGAGCTGAGACCATTGACCTGCTCAGACAGAGACAAAGGGTGATTCTAGGATGACTGCATTGTTTGTTTACCTTTGTTGGAGGTGATAAAATTCTCACATAAGTATCAGTCTGATGGAAAAGGAGAGAGAGAGAGAGAGAAATAGAGGTGCCCATCGCCCTGCTTTTTTAGTTTCAACCAGCTGTCCGTTACGACACCGCAGAAATACAGAGAGATGAATATGTGCTCACATCCAGCTGTAAGGTGGTCGGATATTACATTCTCCTTAGACTCCACAACCAACAGAAATATGCATGTGCAAACATGTGCCAACGAGGAGAAGCCATCACACTTCTTCCAGCCTCACACTGCTGCACTGACAGGACATATTATTTTAGAGCCAGGCTGCATAGGCTGCTTAAAGCATAACTCCTGCTTGTTCCAACTTGGATTTGAGTTTCATACTTTCTTTGTGTCTGTAATAATAACACTTTACTATCTATTGCTGAGACCCCAGGAACATGGCAACATGGATAAAAAGCTGTTGAGCTGTTGGACAGGTTGTACACAAACAAGCTTATTATAACTTATTTGGAAGAGAAAACTAAGGTGAAATCTTAAAAATTAGCCAAATTGTCTGTGGTAAGCATCCATCAGTTCACAGACTGAGTTCTTGGCTCAGCTTAAAGATACTGTACCAGCTGAAGGTGTATACACACTCACATTTCTCCTAAAATGAGGAATTATTACCGACATTTCAACCAATGACCCAGTAAAAAAAAATGAGCAGAGTTGAAAATGCTGAAATATGCTGATATTTTTTTGTGTGGGTCAAACTATTAACACTGGAACCTACTTTTCCCACAACTGGAGAGACTCTTCCTTTAGAAGGGAGAACAGTGGCTAAACTGTTGGTTTGCTTACAACCTGTCTGGTCACCTAAATGTTTGACAGCGAAAATATCATACTTATTACTAATGACTTAAGTAAGTATAGTGTTATCAGAGCCAATAGAAATGATGACCAAAACTACAAAAACCCAAATTGTAATAAATCCCAACTTTTTCTTTTAAGCTGTGTGAGTTATTTTTATCTGGAATGTTCAAACATCGTTGAAGCACACTGGACAGAACAGAGAGCTGTAATCATCAGAGCTCCTTAACTTATCTTTGTTTAAGATAGTTCAGGGAAGCCACACCAAGAACCATGGTCTATATTTATCAGTTAATGGTGATTAGTGAACAAACTCAAATAGACCAATAGAACACTGCTTCTCCTTTCACGGGTCCTCTGAGCTGTCAACAGGAGGAGGGAACTTTCAGAGAGTTAAAACAATGTTACACATCAGTGCTTTTATCTAATCTGCTGAATTTCCACAGTTTTAATTTGTAGCTCTGTCATGCAACCAGTGGCATATCATTGCCAGCGGTTCCTTCTGTAAACCAACCCTCCCTGTAACTGAATCCGCCTTATTCTGCTTCTTCAAATGAGCATATCATCCTGCGCTGAGCTGACTTTGATTCTGTTGTGAGCCCAGAAAACCCTTGGAGGACAATCCAGGTGGTGAGGACAGCATTGGCCTTAAGAGAAAAACTAAAACTCATGTTGTTTCCAGAGCTCAACACAGACAGACAGTGAGTGTATTTATTACTTGGACAATGGAGGCTGCGATGACTAAAGTGAGGGTAGTGTCCTGTCATAAAATGCAAGGATTTTTGAGGTTTCTTCCATCAATTGTAATGATCTTGATGCAGGTATGGGACTGAAACTTGCCTTTTTGAATAAAGAGGTTGAAGTAACACTGTGTTTATTTCTTTCAGCTCATTTGCAGAATGTATGCGACTGTTATTCAAAATGCATCTCTCCCATTCATTTGGTTTTCAGTGCCAGTAAAGCCATATGTATACTACCTCATCTTTTGCATGCACCTCTGGATGTCTGATTAGCAACACACTTTGTAGATTATGAACTAATGTGCAGCTCATTACATGACAGGATATGATATGGAGATGCAAGTTAGCATGTCAGACTGGCTTAAAGGGATTTTAAGTTATTTTGGAAAATGTGCTTATTTGCTTTCTTGCCCAGAGTTAAATGACAAAATAGATACAACTAATGTCTGTACACTGAATATGAAGCTAAAGCCAGTTAGCTTAGCTCACTTAAATATTTGGAACCAGGAGAACAACTAGCCTGGCTCTGCCCAGACAAAATCTGCCTACCGGCACATCTGGAGCTCAGTAAATAAATGTTGTTTAATCCATAAGAAAACAAAGCATAGGCCAGTCTTGGCTGGGAGCAGTGACTCCTTGTACACTGCCATGAGTTTTGTGATCTAATGGCTTAGATTTTCTTAAAAAATTGTTAAATGTTCCAGTAGTAGAAGGAACAAAAATGCCATTTCAAGTGAAGCCAAATAGGCCATGCCGTGGCCTCTTAGGCTGTACTTAAGCACAGTATAGCTTTGACTTAAATGCTAACATGCTGATGTTTACCATGTTCAAACAATGTGTTTTCATACCGACATCAAAGTGTCAGGTATTTAGTCAAAGTACTGCTAGTGGAAAGCCAACATTATAATACATCCAATAGTTGTTGAGACATTTCACTCAAAACCACAAATGTCAACCTCATGGTGGCACTATGTGAAAACTTGGGATCAAAATCAGTAGGATTTGTCCTCTGAGGACAATGAATGTTTTTGATCACCTTAGCCAATATAGCCTGAATACACAACGGTGTGATGTAACTGTAACACACTTAATGAGCTTTCAATACAGAATATTGTTTTAATGTCTTCTATTTCAAATGTTACAGCAATAACCACTCTAAGAATACACACAATAAGAAAAATTTACATTAAAAAAAAAAATCACCCAACTGCATTTACAAGAATGCATTGTTTCCACATGAACTGTTACAGCTCCTTTGTCGAAGCTAGAATATATTCATACATTTCCAATACGTTCATCACTGAACGTATTGGAAATTCTACCATGAACACTTCCACACTACACCGATCAGCTGATCTGGGAGCTTGTGAACACACTGATCAAGACCATAGATGAATACAAATTAGCAGGAGTCAATAGGAGTATTCAAACACAAGCACCAAAATGATCTTAATATGATAAGAGGCAGATGTTCCACCTTGACAAGTATCTTTAGGTGTGTTCCGAATGTCTGCAGCAGGAAGCTAGAGTGTCTGTAGCAGTCCGGGCTACATGACAACAGCTACTGAGACCAGGGTGAATGACCTGAAACTGTGCTCTTAAAAAGAGTTAGTCTTTCTTAAAGTGAAAGGCACCAAGAACACAAGAATAACTGTCCTCTAAAGTTTATCAATGTGTGGATTCTACTAGAAGAATTTCAATATTCTTTTCAATGTTAAATTTGTTTATCAAACATAAAAAAGAAAAATGTGTCAATCTTTCACTTTTATTATAGTGCTATTTTTTTAAGTAGCTGAACTAATTGCAATTACCTAGGGGACCAATGAATAGTCAGGGAAAAATTAGATCCAATCGAACTGTTGCCTCTGTTGAAGCTGCATCGTTTGCCAAGAACTGAGAACCAATCAGCTTCAACCTGCTCCTGTGGATATGTTGCACATAGAATGGCTTTTCCATTTTGAGCCCACTGACCAATCACCTACAAATGGCCTGAATTTGACATTACCGTGGACCATTTTCAAATGTCCACAGATTTTAATGGGTGTCCATTCATTTCAGATTTGAATGAAAATCAACTTCTGGTTACTTTTTTGTATGTCATAAAATGTCTGAATTTATGGACCAGATGGACCATCAGAGTCAACATCATTTCACCTTTTTATTGGAAAATGTGATTTTACCTTGTGTTGTATTGAAGCTGTAGGCTGAAAACACACCATTAATTTTTTTTTTTAATTGATATTTTGATGTGAAGAGCTGTTAAGAGTATCATTAGCTCAGATATCAAAAGACTGTCAGACACGAACTTAGACATTACCAACATGACAGTGGACACATACACAGCTTTTATAAATAAATGTAATGCCAAGTTTGACTATTACTGAATAATTAATTTTACAGTTAAAAACTAATGTTAATAAACGCTAAATGTATTTCTTGTAGGTTTAGTTAAAGAAAACAATAGCAATTTCAATCACATTGACAATACTGTTTGGAAAAAATCACAATTTTTCTAAAATCATCATCCCTAGTGGTTTTTGTTCAATAGACTATCACGTTGTGGATGTGCGAGTGTCCCTGAAGGCACCAAGTCTGGCTCAAAGCCTTCCCTTCTCACAACTGTTCTCCCATACAACAGTGATGGAACTTTGACTCAAAACAACAAAGGCATCAAATTGTCCCCAGCGATGGATTACCATCACTTACCTCTGGTGATTTGCATCTCTTTGCATCTGCTTTTGATAATGGACCAAAATGAATACACAGGTCGTATTATAAAACAGACTATTTGTGGTCAGTGGGCTCAGATATGCAAACATACTGGAATGTCCTTTAAAAGAACCTAAAGAATGGATGGACTGCTCAGTGTGGATGGACGCCAGTAACCTTCTACAATGTCTTTTGATTTTGCTCATTTCTATTAAATAACCAAACTTCATTTGGCTCCCTCCAGTCGTGTGTTACAGGGCTGAATCATTATCTTTTATTTCACCATAACCATTTAGTCCTCCTCTTGCTCCTCATCACCTCCAAATGACAGGAGGCTGTTATTCTTTACTTTCTTTCCAGACTTCAGCTCCCTCTTCTCCTCCTCCTCTCCCCCATCACTCTTCTTCTTTTTGCTGGAGCTGGCAGTGATCCCCTGGAATCTTTCTGAGGAGGTGCGCTTGGCTGGTTTCTTGAATAGGATTTTGCCATCAAGAGGTGGTTCATCATCTGCAGACAAGGTGGATGAGTGTAATTCATTAAACTCACGTTTTTAGAGGAAAGAGTTTGAGTAGAGACAGGGATTTTCATTTTTTGCTTGCTTTTTTCTTTTCAAAATACATCGACTTTTTAAGATTTCCTCTGGGCATTTTCAAGATATTTGCTAAATCGGCCGGTATTGACTATCAATTTGTGTCTGATGCGTTTTTTCCATTAAAGAATAAATTGCCAGGTTAGAAATTCTTTGAATGACAAAATGACAAACCTGAATGATTTGATGAGTGGGGTACTTTAAGTTTAGTAAAATGACCCCGTCAAACCTAAATCTATCAGCAGTGATGAGTTTAAAACATTTGATTGGATTGTATGATTTCCTATGTCAAGTGAAATAAGAGGCCTGCGAGACACAAAAAACTGGTTCTTACCTTTCTCTGCACCTCCTCCGGCGCGCACTTTCCCCTTGATCTTCTCCACCTCCTCTGCAGTCAGGTCTCCCCCTTTCAGGACAACAACCTGGGGTTGCTCATCCTCTCGATCACTCCCGCTGTCATCATCCAGTGTTGGCATCACTTGAAGCTGAGAGGACAACAAAGAGACACCGAGCCCATGAGTCAAGTAACCCTGTTGTAAAACCGTGTCATTCGCTGCGCTGGATGTGTCGCGCTGTGTGGGGAAAATAGTCCGGGGCCGGTCTGAATGAAATCAATGTGTCCAATGTGGATATTGTGTCTTGTTTAAAACTATTTTATCTGCGCACGGCGCTTTTAATACAGTGTATCCTATTATAAAATAACTTGGAACAAGAGTTAGCTAAGATTCCATACACCCCAATGAGGTAACGTAATCGCCATCCTGGGTCCGGGCTGCTAGCTTACACAGCTAACAGCTAGCCGCACTAGCCAGAACATCATATACCTTGGTTTCGACAGTCGGTCCTTCTTTGTAGCCGACGTCGTTTTTAAACTTCTTCAGGAAGGACGGTTCCGCTGGTTTCACCCAGGACACGCCACTGGCCTTGTTCTTGTTCATCGTAAGATAGTTCACCGAGGCAGGCGCCTGATATCTGGGCTCTAGATTGGCACGGTTCGCCAAAACATACCTACATCATCAACCCGCGCCACTGACGCGCACCTGACTTCCGGAGTCGCTGCGCGATAGCGTAACGTGACGGGGGGGGGGGTCGGTTCTTCAGGATAAAAGCGCGTAATTAGCTAGAGGCACAAATAAATACCTCTCACTCTTATTCTGGGCTAATTGTTTGCCAACCACAAGGTCTCTCCTACCGCAGTAACACAGACCACCGGCTGGGCTCAAAGGACCTGACAGTGTAGTAGTTTATACGTTCTGTATTGCATTTGTTATTACGTATCATATATTATTATTCGTATTTATGTACTTGCGTTGGTGCACAACGTGCCATCTTCGCCACATCCAGCGCCACCGAGCACGGCCCTTGTGAACCAGCGCACATGAAGACAAACGAGTCATTCGGCGCCTTGAGCCCATGACTGAGGCCCGTCGGCGGCCCGGCTCCTGTTAGCGCTGCTCCCCCCACGGTCCGTCGAGCTCTTGTTCTGAAGCCCGGAGCGACCGTCCACATCCGCGGAGCGCCGCCGCCGCCGCCGCCGTGGTGTCCCCGTCTCCGGGATGTGGTCGGCGGCCCTGGACGCGATGGTCGCCGGCTTCCTGAGCGCCGCCGCCTCGCTGTCCGCCAAGCTGTCGCTCGGTGCGGACCACCTCCGGGACATGTGTGAGTCAGGGTCGGGCAGCTGGACCGAGACGTCTGCGGGGACCGTGGACTGTGACTGGGTGAGGGGGACTGACTCGGCTCTCTGTGCTAGTTCCGTGCTATGGGGGAAATAACTTTAAAATGAATACAATCGACAGATGATTGATGAATTTCACCTGGGAAAAAGTTCTGTATTGGAATTATGACTAAGCCTTTACCAAGAATTTCCATACTAATCCTGTCGTTATAATAGTTACAGTGTAAAACAACGTAAGTACATATATACAGCACATATAGTCTAGTGAGGAGTCAAAGGAAGAAGCAGATCCGAGCCAAACTGGACACAATGGGAGAGTTTTCCTTTAACTTAACACCCATCTGTTGTCACCTGTGTCTCCAGCTCCACGTCCCCCTGCGGCTGCTGTGTGGAGGCCTGCTGTTCACCTGCAATGCTGCCATGTGGACCTTCTTCTCCAAGGCTCTCCGACACTGCTCCTCCTCAGCCAGAGTCACAGTCACTACCACTGCGTCTAACTTCATCTCCTCAGTAAGCGCTCCCAAATCGCCCATGGTTCTCTCATGCTCACAAAGTTTTAGTGCAAGCATCACACTCACCTTGCGTCTTTGTTCGACGCTTCTCTTGTGTGTGTCCAGGCCGTCCTGGGGAGGGTGATTTTTGGAGAGAGCCACGCGGCTCTATGGTGGGTGGGCATCTCTCTCACTCTGTGTGGACTGCTGGTGCTTCATGGATCCACGCCTCAGGCGCTCCCACAGGGGGAGGGCAAAAAGGACCAGTAATGGAAGTCATTTGGTTTTGCCACAAGTGTGCAGCCTCTGCTCTTCGCTCACGCTCACATCAAATTGTGGCAAGAAATGTTGCTTATAAAAAGAGGCAACTCAGTGTCGTAATGTTAAGAGCAATTAAAACTGTGGACTCTGTTACGCGGAGCTGACAGTACATTCAGGACCACCAGACCCAGACAGCACTCCTGCACTCATAGAATAATGTCTCCACACTGCTGTGGGCAGATTTCTTTATTCATTTTAATTTCTGCAGTGAGAGTATACTGGTAGAATATCGAAGGGGTCAAAACCACAGTTCCTCACTCAGTCAGAAATTCAGCTAATTTTTGAACTGTTCAACGTATAAAATCATTTTTTTCCTGAATTACATGTGTAAAGATAAGTTAGATTACACCGTACCTGCATTGGACCTAGGGGTGCTGGCTTTCTTTCTCACATTAACAGAATATTGAAAACATTCCTGCTGTTCTGGCAGTGAAGACAAACAATAACATCAGCCATATCCATGTAAATTTTTTTCCAACCATGATCCAAATGACTAAGTAAAGACACATTTGCTGTGGATTTTCTTTACCTGTGCAGAATGTATCCTTAATGTTCATTTGCTTGGGACCGTTTTTTTTTTTTTTCATAACTTTCATTTTTGTATGTTCATTCTTTAATTCGACTGTAAATTCTCTACGAGCTGTAACACTGTGCAAATGAGATTGTAAAAAAAGGACTAACCGTCATTCCGTTCTGTTTCTTTGATGATTATTACCATAGCCAAAATCTTACATAATACTATTTTATTTGTATTATACAGATTTCATATGAACTGTTAATTTATCTCAGTATTTTAATGAAACCCACAGATACAACACAGCTTGTTTAAATAATGTAAACATGATAAAACGTGTGGTCCCATGATATCCAACAACGAGTTAACAGTTAAAAGCCCTTATCCAGCAGCCATTTTCAAGTTCATTCAATTACAGAGCAGTCTCTTCAACATGAAGTCAATGACCAGCCATTTTCATGAGGGATAAAGATGAAAATAGCAACTTCGGATACAGATCCTAGGATTAAGATGAGAAGTTGAAAAACATATAGTGTGTGTCCCACTTAGACATTTACTCATCAAAGACAGATAAGGCACAGGGTGAATTAAAAATCCTCAGAAAAAACGGCAGGAGAAGACTGTTACTGTGTTAGTGATGTTCTCCTGAGACAGCGCCATGAGATGCAACAATATCATCATCTCTCATCCTTGAGCTCTGAATCCTTTAAACTCCTTTATCTCACCTGATAGTTCTATTACATATGAAAGAGTTCAGGGAAATACTGCAGGTCTGGCAGCATGAGTTGGGTAGTAAAACATCATCTCCATGTGGTGCAATGTAATGTGCAATGACAGTACATATATAAAGGGCCAAAACACTGAGGTTTGGTAAATATATTCACGAAAGGAAAGTTTGCTCGCTATGCACCTTATAAATGGCTGTACTGACACTGGGAGAGAAGTAGATGTGTCAAATGTGTTGTTTTTCACACAGATAAATCTCTGAGATAAAGATATATGTATAAAATATTCAAAGTCCAGGTGGTTTCTCGCTATGTATAGTAGTGTTCAAAATAATAGCAGTCCAATGTGACTCACCAGATTAATCACTGTTATTAGTATATTTTTTATTCCTACATGGCAAACGAGTTACCAGTAGGTGCAGTAGATTCTCAGAAAACCAACAAGACCCAGCATTCATGATATGCACGCTCTTAAGGCTGTGCAATTGGGCAATTAGTTGAAAGGGGTGCGTTCAAAAACATAGCAGTGTGGCATTCAATCAGTGAGGTCATCAATTTTGGCTGTTCAGCTAAAATGATCTCCAGTGCCTTAAAATGGAGAGCAAAACCAGAGACACGTGGCAGAAAACGGAAGACAACCATCAAAATGGATCAAAGAATAACCAGAATGGCAAAGGCTCAGCCAATGATCAGCTCCAGGATGATCAAAGACAGTCTGGAGTTACCTGTAAGTACTGTGACAGTTAGAAGACGTCTGTGTGAAGCTAATCTATTTACAAGAATCCCCCGCAAAGTCCCTCTGTTAAAAAAAAGACATGCAGAAGAGGTTACAATTTGCCAAAGAACACATCAACTGGCCTAAAGAGAAATGGAGGAACATTTTGTGGACTGATGAGAGTAAAATTGTTCTTTTTGGGTCCAAGGGACGAAGACAGTTTGTGAGACGACCCCCAAACTCTGAATTCAAGCCACAGTACACAGTGAAGACAGTGAAGCATGGTGGTGCAGGCATCGTGATATGGGCATGTTTCTCCTACTATGGTGTTGGGCCTATTTATCGCATACCAGGGATCATCGATCAGTTTGCATATGTCAAAATACTTGAAGAGGTCATGTTGCCTTATGCTGAAGAGGACATGCCCTTGAAATGGGTGTTTCAACTAGACAATGACCCAAAAACACACTAGTAAACGAGCAAAATATTGGTTCCACAACCAACAAAATTAATGTTATGGAGTGGCCAATAAAAAATATACTAATAACAGTGATTAATCTGGTTAGTCAAATTGGACTGCTATTATTTTGAACACTACTGTATAAAACTGGAACATCTCATCCTCAAATTCCAAAGAGATATTAACGTGCCTGTGGAGAATCAGTCAGACTGATAAAAAGTGTCCTCCTGACTGAAGGCAGTGCTAGTTGAGTGGTATCTCTATCATGTCCTCCTCAATTATCTCCCCCTGCGGAAAGGTGACGTGCTCTGGAGGGCTCTTCTTGCAGCTCAGCCCTGTGAAGGGGCTGCACCAGGACAGAGAGAACGGGCCTCCAAACGCTGTCTTCACGGCCTCCCAACACGGCACCTTCGCCCACTTCCCCGTTTCTCCCTTCAGACGCTCGATTCCCTGGGGAAGACACAATGAGGCTCAGAGGTGACAGGAGCTGACCCAAATGGGCAGGATGTGTAGCATGTACATGCACTGAGTCACAACTATGACACAGAGTTGATGACAGTATTAAAACCTGCAACAACACACTATGGTTTAGCTTTCTGAACTAGTTTCTCAGACACAAGTGAAACAATACAGACTAAAAACAGCCCTTAGATTTAAATGAAATGATTGGAGAATTTTACTCTGAATAGTCTTTTGTACTCATTAGCTGTCTGTATGTTGAAAGAGTTGTTTTTTGCTGTAATCATTACTTCTGTCCATTTGACCAAGAAACAATCCCGTCTTTGTGTGACTAGAATATAAGAAATGAGGGACAAAATCTAGAGTCCACGTATAGGAGATTTTGAAAAAACACAGGCAACAAAATTAAGTGGTCTGATGTAGCTCAACAAGGAACGACATACTAAAAAGACAAATTTTGGAAGGTATTAGAGATGCAATTTTATTTGATTATTCAATTTGACAGTTGTTTAAACTTAAGAACATTTTAAAATGACTGATCTGCTATTATTTTTTTCAAACGGAGTTCAAAATTCAGTGTATAAGTACAACATGCAGTGCCGTATACTACAGCAGGACTGGATTGTTAGTTTGATCTACTGCATGTTGTGCTGCCCGAACATAAAATTGAGGACACTTTAAAGCCATTTCAGCACGCTGAACAGATAATTGTGACATCTAACCATCGGAAAAGCTATGTGTGGAAGCATTTTGGATTCAAAACCTTACACTAAATAATAGATGGCAGTAAACACAGCTATGCTGATACCAAGTTCAACTATTTGCTGCAACATTACCATGACAGCAAATCTTGAGTCACCGGTTAGCTTGTCACTCAGTGAGGCTGGACAGGCAGCAGACGGGACAATGTGTAGTCTGCAAGGTATTTTATTATTAGGCTACAAGGTTTGTCTTCAGATGACCGTTAATAAATCAGTCATTTTTTTGAAGACTGACACTTGATTTGTCCAACTCGGACTGCTGAAGCCTCATATCAACTATAGCTAAAATTTAGAATGTATTTATAGATGTAAACACAGCTATGTACTTTGTACCCCATTTCTTACACTGTCCTGAAAAGGGATCTCTTTAAGGCGACCATGGACACAAATTAAAATTAAGTGATTAATAACTCTTTCAGTGTATATAAGGTAAATGGACTGTACTGGACTGTGTTTTCTAGTCTTACTGACCACTGAAAGCACTTTAAACTGTTGCCGCATTCACCCATTCACACACACATTAAAAACTTAAATAAATAACAAATAGAAAAAAATGGCAAACGTCATATGTTCAAAAATGGCTCATGCATCACAAAACTCACTCATTCATTCATGTTTGGTTGAATCTTAAACAGCAAAAAAAGAAAAAATGCAAGTGCACTTTGGCCTGAACAAAACCTGCATGCTTGTGATGTGTTAAGCTTGATGAGACGACTAATGTGACCTCTGTTGCAAGCTTACCTCTGTCAAGTTATAAAGAGCTGTCTGCTTCAGAAAGCTTTTGGTAGAGCAAGTTATCAACCAAAGCAAATGCATGAGTGTGGAGAGAAAGAGGAAGATCACAGACAGTAAGGAGTAGAATGACAGACAAGGACAGTGGGAAAATTGAACAGTGCAGGACATGAGAGACAAATGACAAAAGGACGATATGCAGGGTAAATAGTTACCTGTTCCTAACATTTGAACATTGAAACACACACACACACACACACATAAATGTATTTTTACTAATGATATACACACAAATACATACATATTTATACATTCAAACATACATATATATATACACACACGTATATATCTATGTATACATATATGTATACATATGTACATATACACATATATATAAACATATATATACATACATATACACACACACACATATATATATATATATATATATATATATATATATATATATATATATATAATGTGTGTTTATGTGTATGTATATATGTATATGTATGTATGTGCACACACACACACACACACATATATATATATACATACATATACATACATATACATATATATATACATATACATATACATATATATATACATATATATATACATATACATATACATACATATATATATACATATATACACATATACATATATATACATATATACATATGCATATATATACATATATACACATATACATATACACATATACATATACACATATACACACATATATATACACATATATACACATATATACACATATATATACACATATATACATATATATACACATATATATACACATATATATATATATATATATATATATATATATATATATATATATATATATATATACATATATATATATACATATACATATATATATACATATACATATATACATATATATACACACACACACACACAAAAAAGCAAGCAAACACTTTTTGCATTGCAACGGAGAAATATTTATTCTCTGAGCATGTGCTGAAATATCTTCAGAATATTTAGAAAGAATTAAAATTTCTGTAAAAAACAAATCATCTCCACCATCACTCTGCACCATCATACCAGCAGTGTTTCACATACATTACTAAACTGGCCTTCACCTGTACCATGCATTCAGATACCAAGAAGGACACATACAATATCATGTAAACAAAGAATAGAAGATAAAAATGCACACTGTATAACAGAGAATTTCATACACGGGGAAATCTTAAATGATACAATACAATGTGCAAAATAGTAATTTTAGTAATTGTGTAAAATGTGAAGGGGGAAAGTTGAGTTAATACTTTATTAAATGCTTTAAAGTCATCTGGAAGATTTCAGAAACACAGACCAGCTAATACCCACCTGCTGCATAATAAGATGTATGCAGGAGTTTTACATTTTATACAGTGCTTCCACAGTCCACACAGGACTGAATACATTTTCTCCAGCAGGGACAATCTTAAAGCCAAGTAAGTGTCATTTTCTGAGGAATTTTCGTTCACTGAATTTGGTGCATGCTAACAACATTAAAACACCAAATGCTACAGGGGCTTTTTCACTGGCAACTGTTCATGCACACACACGGGGGGGAGCATTGATGTTACTGCTGGAGACCAAACCTTTCTTCACAAAAAGGGGCAAAGGAACATACAGAGCATTCAGAGAAAAATTCAGACCACTTTTTTCACATTTTATGTTTCAGCCTTAGGCTACAATTCCATATCCCCTAATCGGTCTACACTCAATACATCATACTAATAAAGTGAAAACAGTTTTTTAAAGAAAAAACTATGACCAAAGCATTCAGACACTTTGCTATGACAATTGAAATTGAAATTTAGCATAGGTGCCTCCATTTCTCTAGATTGTCTTTGAGATGTTTCTACATCTTGATGGGAGTCCACCTGTTATAAATTCAATTGATCAAACATGATTTGTAAAGACACACCATCTACATAATGTCTCACAGCTGACAATGCTTGTCAAAGCCAAAAATGAGTCATGACATCAAGGGAACAGCCTCAGATCTCAGAGACAGGATTGTGTTGAGGCACAAATCTGGGAAAGACAAAAAAAATTCTGCTGCAATGACCCCAGACTAGGCTGAAGGTTCATCTTCCAACAGGACAAGGTCCCTAAGAACAAAGCCAAGACCACGCAGGAGTGGCACTGGGACAACTCTGACTTGAACCCAATGGAACATCCGTGTAGAGGCCTGAAAATGACCATCCGCCAACCGTCCCCTGCCATCCTGACAGAGCTTGAGAGGATCTGCAGAGAAGAATGACAGAAAATCTCCAAATCCAGGTGTTCAAAGCTTATTGCTTCATACCCAAGAAGACTCCAGGCTGCAATTGCTGCCAAAGGTGTTTCAATTAAGTACTTAGTAAAGTGTCTGAATACTTAGGTAAAAGTGATATTTCAGCTTTCCCATTTTAATCAGTTAGCAAAAATTTCTAAAAATGTTTTTGCTCTTTCATTATTGGGTATTGAGGGACCAAATAATTTAAATGATTTTAGCATAAGTCTACAGTATAACAAAAATTTAAAACCTAAAAGGTGTCTGAACATTTTATGAATCCAGTGTATGTTATAATATAGTTGCGCACAGCCTACTGACAACAATCTAACAACCATGTATTGCTGTTGAAAAACAAGCTAAAGCTGGCATTTTTAGTGACTGAAACCTTCTCATTTCCTCAGGTGGGTGATGCATTAATGATTCTGCAAAACTTGCCAAGAGCAAAGCTGACTGGTAAATTGATTCTGGACTTGATTCTGTATGGTGGAACAAACAGAAACCTCCTGGTTTGTTTTGCTGAGGATAGAATTAAAAAAAAAATCTGCCCTCCAACAAAAGCTTTGATCATGTGTATGTATCAGTGAGGAATGTTCCAGAGTTGGGCAACATATAGGTATTTTTCATTCAAACACAATTAAATTGCAGTGTTTGGTTGATATGTTGCTTTCTCAGAGGGCTACTTCGGAGCCCATTAGACTCAAAACATTTTAAAGGAAACTGTCATCTTTCTCTTTAATTAAAAGGATTCTCAGGCTTCTACTTTCCTGACTCTGGGTTTTGGCGTTGGTAGGATCAGATCTCAGTATTTACACATATATACTGGGCATTTAAGTAGGGATGCATCTCTGAATCTGATGTGCGACATCAGAGTCATGGTTGACGGTGACCTTTTTAAGCAGATCGGGTGTCAACCAAATGTGACCAATCTACATTAAATGAAGTTTTTTCATTAGTGTTATTATAAATAAAATTTATTTTCACTATCATACGCTCATCCGTTTATAGTAGGCTGCCAACTCTGGTGTCAAAAATTCCAATTTAGGAAAACCAGAGCACCGTTATTAAATTTGGAATCAGTATCAGCAGAAAGTTTGAGTAGAGAATCAGAATTGCTATCTGGAGAGAAAAGTTGGGTTCAGTGTATCCCTTACTGCAAGAGTGGGTGAAAGAAGCCAAGAGTTGACTTTTAGCAGAAAAAATAACTTTTTAGCCCACTGGGAGTATTTAAAACATATTCACAACCATAATCAACCAAAAATCCACAGTAATGATAGCAGACTGTTCCTTTAAATTGTGTATTTGCCACCATTTAAAAGGATCTAATTTTGCAGAACTCGCTCATATAAGATATCTGACTTTAGAGACCAATCCTTAATTTTCATTCTAGTGGGATCAATTTGGAAGGTTTATTTTGTCCATGTCTGATACACACTATTGACTGCTGTCTCAGGAATCATTTTTGAAAGGTCCATTCACCCAAATTACAAAAAGACACATTTTACCACTGATTTCTGGTTGAATATTGTTTGTGGTGATTCTGATCTTTGACAAATGATATTTGAAAAATTTAACAGCAGCATTTATTTCCAGAAACAATGCCCTGGTTAATATTAGCTGGGTTTCTTAGTCTACACTGGAAGTAAACTGAATGTCTTTGGGTTTAAGCAAGATTAATCTACAAAGAAGATGATCCTAAATTGCAGGCCTAAGGGAAATTCTATTCTCTTCTTTTGTATTGCCATGGTAGTAAAGATTTCAGAGGTACATATCTCAAAACCTCAACACCTAAGACATAAGCTATCTCTATGGCCAGACACCACCAGGAAAAGGTGATAAAATATGATAATTTTTTTTGTAATTTAGCTGAAATATCCCTTCAAGGGAAAGCAAGAGATAACAAAGAGCAAGAAAAAAGAAGGCTTCTGATACAACAACAGAAAGCGAAGTCGAACTGAAACATAGATTCATCACAGTGTTTGCAAACAGGATTCACAAACTGTTCTCTGCAACTAGACTCACCCAAGGCAACACAAATATGAATGTATAGCGCACTTAGTTTAGCAACACAAAAAGCAGATGAAAAGCTGTCCATGGCTAGTATTGAAGATACAGTGTAAATCATGTTCAGCATAAGGAGCAATAGAATGCCATAGCTCTGCTCAGTGGGGCTGGGCTGGGCCTCCCACTTTGGTTCTGACCCGGGCACCTGGGTCCCTGCGCTGAGCTCTCACACCACATACTGGTATGTCTCAGCCTTCCCATGGTCAGGGGTGGAGAAGGGACTAAACCACAATAAGGAGAAAGGGTGTCCGAATACCGCCCTCATGTTCATCCACTTAGTTTTTTTAGCCCATCTTCTCTCTTCCTTTTTCAACTGCTCTATACCCTGAAAATGAGAGATAACCAAACTTCAGTGTGTGTGCTTATGTGACCCTTTCAGTAATCAAAAAACCAAATTCAACCAAATTCATTTCTTTCAAAACACTGAATATGAAAGTACATAAATAAAAGCTTTAGCAATTTCTGAAATCATCTGGGCCACAAAACTAGTGATTCAGGCTTTGAGTGATTTCTTTACAAGGATAATATAGCTGCTTGCATTCTGTTCACTTTCCCTCTAGGTGTTATACAGTCTCAATATGTCAAAGCCGTGTTTTTGAGTCAAGTGTCAATGTTCACAAGCATTTATTCTCTCCACAAGTGAATTTCACACTTTGGAAACACGAGCCGCTCCATCAACGCATAGATAACAGAGTGGGACAGAGCCACAAACCACAAGGTAGAGGTAGAGAGGTAAAGAGGTAGAGAGGTAGAGAGAGAGAGAGAGAGGTAGAGAGAGAGAGAGAGAGACACACACACACACACACACACACAATACAAACTAGAATGGCATTGGATTGGCCCCAGCAGCCACGACAGAGCTTGAACACACCGCAGCCTGATGCAAAGAGATCGCTTTAAACTAAGGAGCAGTCTGCTGTGCTTATTAACTGTGAACATCATCACTGTTCAGACATGCCACTGCACCAGAAACATCTCCTGTAAATGCTCTGTAGAGAGCATAAGATCTATTTTCTGTAACTACTTAGTCCCTCAGTATTAGCAGGGAAGAAACAATAGGCAGTCATCTCTGATCGGCATTTGGCACAAGCACTGCTCAGACGCCACAGAGTGACCTGTCAAGGCCTCATAAGAAGTCAATGAAGTCCAGATCCAACACACTGAATGTACATTTGTAGACCCGCATCATACGCATGTTAGTTACTGTTGCTATTCCTGTTGACGTTTGAGTCCTAGTGCAGCACGTATTCAGTTTATCATGATGTCAGTGGACAACTCAAAACTCTAGTAATTTTTGTAATAATAGATCCTTGATTTCAAAAGAAAGGAGAATGCAGGTTTATCACTTTATAGCTTGCACCACCAATTTTGGCAACTGACATGACAATTGTAGTCAGCAGGTTTTATTAGCTGTAGCTCATCAACATAAAGTCCATGAGTTCGTCAAACTCTTTGTGCAACTGCTTTTACGATGTTTCTAATGGACTTGTCTGAAAATGAGAATTCCTGCAAACAAGTGTTTAGTATGCATCTGACAGCATAATATATGATACCATGATAGCCATGTTATGATGTTAAAATTACAAACAATAAAGCTCACAGGCCCCAGGCTAAAACTCATCATCTGCCCAAGCTGATGATCCATGATTGGAAATAAAGGAGCAGTTCTTATACTTGTGGGTATTGTCTACCTAACATGTCAAAGTGGACATCAAAATATCCGTATTCCAGTATAGTTTAACACACCTATATAATCTGTGCACAACACAGCTGTTGCAGCACGGGGTAGTCTAGCTGTGCTTTCATGTACAGTTGTCCGCCCCTTCGTTTGGAGGGTTTGCTGTACGAGTTCAGAGAGCAGAGCTTGAAACACCCGTTAGACACTTTAAACACTGGTCTAACCGACAACATTTTGAATAGTAAACAGTCACGGAAACCACACATTTACATTTAAGGCACTCAATATTGAAGTTTATTTCTTTTTGGCATTTGCTTTTTAGACAGTGTTTTTGTTCAAAGTAGAGACTTGGGAAGAATGCGCTCTACTTTATGCTACTTTCAGGCTGCAGAGGGAGAAACATCACTTAGTTGTAACAGTCTGAATGAGAAGGTCAGAGAGATTAATGTTTTAAAAGGAAGGGGCGGAAGCAGCAGGAAGAAAACCTGAAGAGCAGAAAGAAGTTGTGAGATAAACGGAGAGGAGGATTGTTGGTCTCTAAACGGGTCACTTACGGTCTCGTCGGTACAGATGGAGTGGACTTGGGTGCCGAACATCACAGAGGTGAAGATGAGGAAGAGGAGACCCTCAAAGCACAGGAGTATGAGGAGGATGACTGTTGCTGGGGGAGAGAAGGAACTGCACTCTGGGGGATGGAGGGACATGGAGGAAGAGAAGTGAAAGGGCAAAGAAGAGGATCATATGAGGAACTGCTACACTACATTTAAAGAAACTACAGTACTTGTCTGTACCAGCAAAGGAAGGATTCATAGCTCGGGTTCAGTCTAGGTTGAGGTTGCTTTAGTATAAGGGAATGGGTGAAGAGAGTTTGGGGTATGGAGATTTAGGATGGATTTTACAGCAGGTTGGAAAAACCTGTAACTGCAGTTTTAGCACAGATCTAATACAATATTTTATCACCACTTTATATTTCACCTGTTTTTTCTGAACTCATATTTTTGGTTAAGAAGTAGGTTGCTTATCAATTTGTTGATTCTTTATGATTAGTAAAAAAAAAACAAAAAAAAACAAAAAACAATTTTGAAAGTGAAATATTGTCTCTTATTCAAAATTCACATGAGGACTTAAGATGCACTCACTCAAAACAGTAACTGCTGCTCACACTGCTGAACTGTCTAACAGAAACATCACCTGACACTAGGCTTCTGCGGTATTTTTACATCAACTTGGAGTGAACATTGATGAAGTTAATAATCCTGTCTGAAATCATGTGTTTTACAGTCATCTTCACCTTTGTTAAAAAAAAAAAAAAATCAAAGCACAACGTTGTATTGCTAAAACAAGTTTCTCTAATAACAGTCAACTTAGTATCGTTGTAGTGTAAATAGCTGATTAAAAAATGCGGAGTTTAGAGAGTGTTGACTTTCTCAAACCTCCAATAAGCTGATGCAACAGGCTGCTCCTTATTTAGTGCAAATTATTAACTACCATGCCTGTTCTATGTCAGCCACTCTCTATACTCACAGGGCCAGCAGTGCACACAGGATAGTTACATCTGGGGACAACCACAATGGCTTGTTGTTTTATTATGTGTGGGAAACATCAAATTGTAAAGCAACTGTAAAAGACAGAATCAATTTCCTTTTATATGTAGAGCTTAAATTAAGGGCAGTGAGTCAAACAGGAAATTGCAATGGAAAGAGTGCCCTGAGATAACGTCTGTTATGAAATACCGCTATATAAATAAAGTTTAATTGAATTGAATCGAAGTGAAAGAGAGTTATAGTTTGGGGCCGCTCCTTTATGGGTGGAGGACATTGTTTCCATCTTCAGCCACAGTTTCAACTTGATTTTTAGCTTAACAATAATTATCATTATCAGTTGACGACCTTCTTTCCTTGCAACCTATCATTCAATGTAAGTTCAGTAGACTGATCTAATTGCCTTCAAATACACACATGTATCTTAACTTAATTAAAAAATATAGAAATTCAACTAAAATGTTAAAAGAAGTCAAAGACCAAAGTCTATAATTAAGCTCTAACATAAAATTTAGCATATTTGCAACCAGGATAGTAAACAAAACCAGTTCAGGGAGCATAAAGATCTTTAGAGGTATCACATGCCATTTAGTTCACATTACTGGAGGACACACTAAAAAAATGTAACTTGCTTACCGAGCAAGTGCTTACCTCCGTCTGCTGATGGTGAAGGTTTTTAGTGTGCTATGCAACCCAGATTTTTCAGCAGGACAAGAAGGCACACTAGAGTCTCGCACAAGTGTAAATATTTTTACAAAGTTTACACCTGTAAATATAGCATTTCTGATGGCTGTGGAGAGGACCTAAGTGGAAATGCTACCATATTCTTCCAGTGTTGAAAGTACAAATTACTTATTACTCTAATTTTCCTACATTAACTATAGG
This sequence comes from Istiophorus platypterus, assembly GCA_016859345.1. NCBI lineage: Eukaryota > Metazoa > Chordata > Actinopteri > Istiophoriformes > Istiophoridae > Istiophorus > Istiophorus platypterus. The sequence goes on along the minus strand of CM029126.1, from coordinate 24,684,639 downwards.
CACCTTACAATAACAGTAAAACAATAACAGTTTCCTTTTTTTAAATAAATGACAAAATCCCTTGAAGAGGCCAAATCTAAAAAATGTATTTTATTTATACTAACAAGTATTGTCTGTGTAGACAAAGACTGACACAGGTTAGGCAACCATGCCTTAAAATTCTACTGTTGACTATTACGCCACTGAGCCAACTTTAGCCATCCGTTCTAAATCCAGCAAGATGCCTGTATCCGTGGTAGTGGCTTGGAGGTCTACTGAGAGCCATCAGCAAAACCACTGATCCGAAAAGACACTGTGGCTATGTTGAAGCAAGTATTTAAGTGGTCCTGGCTGAATGGACACAGCGCTGAAGCAAAGTATCTGGCAGAGCTAAACGGGAAAAACTTCAGGAAATACAAGTGCATCACTCACATAATCTACAAATGAACAATGATTCTTAAAGAAAGAGATAAATATTTATTTTGCTCTCTAACTTAGCTTTTATAAGCCTGATATTAACAGATGGTTCTCATTTCCTTTTCTTCTTTTTCTTTCTGATTTCTGATTTTTCTTTTTACTCAGTTTCTTTTTTCTCATTTTAACTTTCACTTCATTGTTTATTCTTTTTCGTCCCCTTTTCTGTCTCTCTCCTTTTTTCTTCTGTCTTTTTTTTTATTTTTATTATGGGGAGATCAAGGATGGGAGTTTCTGTTCTCACAATACCTGCAGACAGACAGACAGACAGACAGACAGACAGACAGACAGACAGACAGACAGACAGACAGACAGACAGACAGACAGACAGACAGACAGACAGACAGACAGACAGACAGACAGACAGACAGACAGACAGACAGACAGACAGACAGACAGACAGACAGACAGACAGACAGACAGACAGACAGACAGACAGACAGACAGACAGACAGACAGACAGACAGACAGACAGACAGACAGACAGACAGACAGACAGACAGACAGACAGACAGACAGACAGACAGACAGACAGACAGACAGACAGACAGACAGACAGACAGACAGACAGACAGACAGACAGACAGACAGACAGACAGACAGACAGACAGACAGACAGACAGACAGACAGACAGACAGACAGACAGACAGACAGACAGACAGACAGACAGACAGACAGACAGACAGACAGACAGACAGACAGACAGACAGACAGACAGACAGACAGACAGACAGACAGACAGACAGACAGACAGACAGACAGACAGACAGACAGACAGACAGACAGACAGACAGACAGACAGACAGACAGACAGACAGACAGACAGACAGACAGACAGACAGACAGACAGACAGACAGACAGACAGACAGACAGACAGACAGACAGACAGACAGACAGACAGACAGACAGACAGACAGACAGACAGACAGACAGACAGACAGACAGACAGACAGACAGACAGACAGACAGACAGACAGACAGACAGACAGACAGACAGACAGACAGACAGACAGACAGACAGACAGACAGACAGACAGACAGACAGACAGACAGACAGACAGACAGACAGACAGACAGACAGACAGACAGACAGACAGACAGACAGACAGACAGACAGACAGACAGACAGACAGACAGACAGACAGACAGACAGACAGACAGACAGACAGACAGACAGACAGACAGACAGACAGACAGACAGACAGACAGACAGACAGACAGACAGACAGACAGACAGACAGACAGACAGACAGACAGACAGACAGACAGACAGACAGACAGACAGACAGACAGACAGACAGACAGACAGACAGACAGACAGACAGACAGACAGACAGACAGACAGACAGACAGACAGACAGACAGACAGACAGACAGACAGACAGACAGACAGACAGACAGACAGACAGACAGACAGACAGACAGACAGACAGACAGACAGACAGACAGACAGACAGACAGACAGACAGACAGACAGACAGACAGACAGACAGACAGACAGACAGACAGACAGACAGACAGACAGACAGACAGACAGACAGACAGACAGACAGACAGACAGACAGACAGACAGACAGACAGACAGACAGACAGACAGACAGACAGACAGACAGACAGACAGACAGACAGACAGACAGACAGACAGACAGACAGACAGACAGACAGACAGACAGACAGACAGACAGACAGACAGACAGACAGACAGACAGACAGACAGACAGACAGACAGACAGACAGACAGACAGACAGACAGACAGACAGACAGACAGACAGACAGACAGACAGACAGACAGACAGACAGACAGACAGACAGACAGACAGACAGACAGACAGACAGACAGACAGACAGACAGACAGACAGACAGACAGACAGACAGACAGACAGACAGACAGACAGACAGACAGACAGACAGACAGACAGACAGACAGACAGACAGACAGACAGACAGACAGACAGACAGACAGACAGACAGACAGACAGACAGACAGACAGACAGACAGACAGACAGACAGACAGACAGACAGACAGACAGACAGACAGACAGACAGACAGACAGACAGACAGACAGACAGACAGACAGACAGACAGACAGACAGACAGACAGACAGACAGACAGACAGACAGACAGACAGACAGACAGACAGACAGACAGACAGACAGACAGGCAGACAGACAGAGAGACAGAGGGACAGACAGACAGACAGACAGACAGACAGACAGACAGACAGACAGCACATACACACGCCAGACAGACAGACAGACAGACAGAAAGACACACACACACACACACACACACACCACACACACCACACACACCACACACACCACACACACCACACACACACACATACATACACACACACACACACACACAAGGGTATATATACACTTTTGACTCCACCTATCCTGGGGGAAATCCAGGTCATATATAAAACAAAACATTATATATTGTTTTATGTTACTTATATCAATTAGCATCAAAACATGCTAATTAATGTAACAACAGTTACAGAGAAAAATTCAATGTCAGTCCAGGATCTGAAAAAAGCTTTTTCCTCCAGTCTTTTTAAGAATGAAGAAAACTGAGAACTATGGAGCTTGAATAAACACTCACTTGTCCAATCATCTTCAAAGCAGTAGAGAAAATGGAAGACAACCATGACCAGAGCGTGGAGAGAGATGAGTGCAATGTACATCTAGGGTTAAAAAAAAAAAACAATGAGAAAAGAGGAAAATACACTGCATACACCAACTGCAAAACTGAGAGGACATCACCTCTCATCTGCAGCCCTACAGCATTACAACAGCAACTACAACTGATATCCAATGTAACTTCTTAAAAAGTACAAGAAGGGCGGTAAAAAGTGTCCCAGTTAGCTACAGTCTGAGGCAACTTCTTATTGCCATAGGCTGAAAGTTGGTCTTTTGCAGCCTTCTTCACTTTATAATCTAATGCTAAATTCTTGGTCAGCACTACATTATAAGAGATTCATTCTTGCAGTGAACTTACTGTGAAAAGCACAAAGTACTTTTGGTTGTTCTCCCCAACACAGTTATTGACCCAGGGGCAGTGGTGGTCCATCTTGCGTATGCAGCGTTTGCAAACACTGTGAGAGAGATAGCAAGTTACGTGTGAGGGAAAAAGGAGTAGATTAAAATAAAATGAACACTACACCAAAGAAAACATCAGTAGAAAGTGAGAGAAACTATATTCTGGGAGGAGCAATTTCTATTTCACAAATTAACTTAACTGTACAAAAAAACCACTGCAGCTGTAAGCATTAGATTGGGTTTGTGAATATCAAATGCTGCAGAGAGAATTTCATATTCTTTTTGTCCTACCTGCAGTGGTGTGCTCGGTCAGGCTTGATGCTGCAGCATTTGGGACATTTGTAGACTACCTGCCCTGGTTTCAGCTGAAGGCTTTCTATGTATTCCTTAGTAGCATTCCCTTTTGGCACCGCCCCCTGGTAGGACACACCACCACACAGAAGATGATTTTAGTGTAGGATTGTTTCAAGCAAAAGACCCAATTTGTGTGTATAAATTACTCCCAAAAAGCCTCTTACAGGGTCAGTGCACATGGCCCTGAGGTGTGAGGCGAGAGCAAGAAAAGCCAGGGTGTTGAACAGGGTCCCGTTAACGATGCTGTATGTCAGATTCTTGGAAGGCAGCAGCATTACAAACAGCACCACGAACTCAGCATACAACACCAGCAGCCAGGTGATGACAGCGCACACAATACCGCAGGCGTCCCTGATGAACCACATGGCAGACGCAGAGGAGGACGTGATAACATCTTTGGAGATAGGGATGCGCTGCTCAGCCTGTAGGCAGCTGACTCCTGCCCCATCCCCGGACTGCCCACGCCCGTGCTCTACATCCCTGCATCTGTGCACCGGGCTCTTCATCCTTCATCTAGCTGCTGCCACCAGAGAAACTGTGCCTTCAGGCCTCATTCACTGCATGCTTGGCAAGAGGAGCAGGAGGGTCGCAGGTTAGAGTCCACAGTTTGGTTGTCTAGAGACTTTCTAAGGGGAAAAGCATTTCATTAATGGCAGTGTGTGTATACATATGCCTTGGATCTGTGTAATTTAACAATTACGGACATGGAAAGCAGACATGTACCATACTGTTTTTAGAGCTGAAACAGCTAATCGTTTCATCCATTGACATATAATAAATTGTCAACTATTTTGACGTTTGATTAATCATGTATTATTCTGTAGTTTAAGCTTGTCAACTGCAAGAAATAGCTCCTTTTTCCTCTGTGATCATAAATGGAATATATTTTGGTTTTTAACTGTTTATTGAACAAGTAACGTGATGAGAACAGGTTTGAGATATAAATGAGAGTAAATTAATCAGCAATTGGGGCTGTGGTGATTTGTAGATTAATGGATAAATTGATAGACAGATAATTAGCAGCTATTTTGATTAGTTACTTGGTTAGGGTCATTTACTAAAAAATAGTGGTAAGATTCTCTGTTCAGATAGCTAGTTTTCCGTCAAGCTTTCCAAAGCCCAATCTGACATGTTTTTACCATCATGTAGGACGGAGAAAACAAGCAAATATTCATATGTCAGAGGCTGGAAGCATGCAAGTTTTATGGAATTCTTTCATTTAAAAAAATAAATAAAATAGAAACTAACAACTGTTTTTGGATTTGCAATCATGAATACATGTACTAGTTGAAACAATGAATTGCTGTTTATTGTGAGCTTTGAACATGTGTTAATGCCACACCTGAAATGAAGTATGTATGACACAGCACATTTGTGAATGATACCAAAACCATCTGATATGGAAAATACTGACCGAAACTGAAATTTCCTCTTCTATAGTAAAACATGTCTGTGTGTGAGCTGACAAAAAAAAACTTCAAATTGAACTCAAAGTACATAAACATGCTGAAAATCTATAATTAAGCTTTAACCTTGGTAACGGATTACCCAGAGGACACAAAAGTATGCAGCGACAACACATTTCAATCCTCAAGTGATACTGTATTAATATCAGTTTGCACTGAACCAAACTCAGTTGTCAGACAAACATTATGGAGGTGAAAACAGTCACGAGTCCTTTGCCATGGGAGCACACACACATGTGAGAGGAAGCTGGAGGTGAGAGCTGACCGGTGACTCGGTCTGTGTAGAGGTCACACACACACAGCTGCGTCCCTCCGCAGCCTGACTCACGGCCACTGGACCTGGGGCCGTGGGGATGGAGAGGTCACTGAAAGGTGACCCGGGGCCAAGGCTCATCATAGCCTCGTCTGGCCCTGAACCACCACGTCCTGGCCGGATCCAGGCTGTGTGCCCCGCTACGGTGACGCTACGTCCGACAGACACATCACTGTCCTCGGGTAAAGTCAGACTGGGCTGACTCCCTTCTCGGGTAGGTTTCCAGCGCAGCCATTCCAACGGGTGAAAACTTTCCATTTCGTTGCTGGGTAAACAAGCTAGTAGCGTTACCTTAGGCCAGGTAAAGTACGAATATGGCGACAAGTAATGTCGACTCTATTGAAGCCCACCTAAGCCTGCTTCGATGCTTGGTCGGACAGTTTGTAGGCCTATACCGCCAATACCTACTGAAACCTGACACACATTATCAGTCCGTCTTTGCTCACGCTAGCTGCTTAGCTAACGCATCGGGACGAGCGTTTACTGACCTGGATGCACATTCCCGTCGGTTCCTCCGTCGCTCTCCCTTCGGCTGTGGGGCGGTAGACGCCCGGGACCGTCCGCCTGCCTTCACTTCGGGTCAGTTGTCATCGTTGTCCCTGTAAATCTCACCTGAAGACGAGCGGGAGACTAGCGGGAGACTAGCGGGAGACGAGCATCCTCCGGCCGCTGCGCTGCGGCCGCCGCGGTCCCCCCTGGTTCCCGCCCCGCCCCTCCACCAACAACAAGACGTCATGACGTAGGAAGGAGCCGGTGGGATCACCGGGGAGGCTCCCGACGTACGCGCGTCCCTGACCTGTTCAGCTCTGTTTATCGCTCTTGTTCTGGAGAAACCGAGTCTGGCTGTGTTTATCGTGTCAGTGTATATTTCTAACGATCAGAACTGATTTCTTAAACTCGACGTTTCCTATTTCCATGTGTTAAAATAGGCCGTACAGAAGGCTAATTCTTTAATATTCTATATATACCGTTTTTGCCATTCACTTGATAGAGGACATGGTTGTGATGGTCAAGCCGTCAGGGTGTGTGCTGGACAGCTGGCAAGTGTGATGACCCAAGCAGGCATCCCCATATGCCTCAAGTCAATCACTATCACATCATTAAATCCGGCCTGGCACTTCCCCTGGTGGACAACTGTTGGGGAGTGCCCTGGCACACCCCAGGGCTGTGTGCTCAGCCCACCCCCATTCGTGACCGCTGCCATATGACTGCACTGCATCATCCATCTTCAACCACATCATAAAGTTTGCTGATGACACGACAGAGAGGGGATCAGCAATAATAATGAAACAACTTACAGAGAAGAGGGGGGCCTACTGGCAGTATGGCTTAAGACCAACAATCTTTCCCTGAAAACAGGAAGTATGGCGGAGGTTGTCATCAACTTCAGAAAGATGCATGGTCACCACACACACCTCACACACCACACCACACACCAGTACCATCGATGGTACCCCTGTGGAAAGGGTCAGAAGCACCAGGGAGTGTAGATCACAGAAGACTCCTCTTGGAACTCACACATGACAGCCCTCTTTGAGAAAGAACGTCGACTAAAGGTGGTGAACCTCTTCCACCTGTCCTCACCATGTTCTACAGAGGAATCACTGAGAGAATCCTTACTACCTGTACAGGTACTGCAAGGTCTCTGGTTGTAAGACCCGCAAGGCTGTCAGCATCATGAAGGACCACAAAGAGTCTCTTTTACCAGGCTCTGCAACAGCTTCTTCCCTAAAGCGCTGAGGATCCTCAACACCCTGCACACACAACATCCCTAATCACCTCCCTTGAACTGCAGCGCCCCACAGACAGACCCATAGGCTTGCATTCACACCATGGACAATAATGACTGTACATTTTTAAATCCTTACAGCTGACATCAATGTATGGAATTTATAAGCTGAAGTTTTTTGTCAGTTATCTATTTAAAGTAATGTTTACATCAGAAAAGTTAATTTTAAACTTCTCAGCATTTTTGCATATTGAGAAACATCTTTTCTGTAGCGGTAATTTTCCGGATTCATTGGAACCTTCAGGTCCGTTTGTCTATATGTCCAAGCATATATAACTAAAATATAAGGAAAGAGAGGAACTCAAAATTTAGTGATTAATGCACATCAAATAGCCAAAGGCGAGATTCATGACAAGTCCACATAGTTTTAATGGTTTTAATAATAACCCCTAGAAAGATGGTTTGGGCCCGGGTAGATTTCCACTGAATTAAAAGATGATGTCTTGTTAGTAAAGATGTGAAAGCTAAAATGTTTAACCGTTTGGAAGTGAATGGATTCTCTTGAACTCCAAATAAAGACATAATGGGTTGATTTAAACTTAATTTTAATCCTGGACATGACCCCACATGAGTCATTCCAAAATGTGTGTGTAATCTCCAGTCTTAGCTTCTCTGCATTGGCTCCCTGTGAAATCCAGAATACATTTTAAAATCCTCCTCACCTACAAAGCCCTTAATGGCCAGGAACCATCGTATCTTAGAGAGCTCATAGTACCTTATTACCAGTAGAACATTTTGCTCCTAGAACCGAGGTCTACTAGTGGTTCCTAGAGTCTCCACTAGCAGAATGGGAGGCAGAGTTTTCAGTTCTCAGGCTCCTCTGCTGTGGAACCATCTTCCAGTTTGGGTCCGGGAGGCAGACGCCCTCTCCACATTAAAATGCTCGTTACTAACTGTCCTTCCTCTCTCCCATAGTTTTGTGCTTCCACTTCTTTCTCCTCTCTCCTCCTGTTGTATCTACAAATTTATATTTACTTAAATTGCTTATGTTTTTTAGGGTACCCATCATTTGCCAGTAAACATTCCCTGAGCACATGCCAACTAGTCTCTCTTTCACTTCTACATAAAAGGAATTGTTCATTTGCAGCAGTAGTAGTTATGCGGCAGGATTTTTGGATGAAAAATACTGTATTTTTGATGACTATCTATTTTCCTTAGATAGTCATGTTTATGTGTATGACTTTATATTGCTTAGCCCAGACTTATGCCAAAAACTTGTACTTTAACAATTATAATATATTGTTGTTTTTAAATCACAACATTTTTCAATAAAGCATTTAAAAAAAGAAGTCAAAACTGAAAGAGGGCTTTGGCACACACCACTGAGTCGTCATAGTTGTCAATAGAGGGCAGTGCTACACAGACAACTCTTTCTTTGGGCAAATACTGACCTGCAGCCTGTATGGATTCCTTATTCTTTGGTGTCTTGCTTATTTGGATTGACTGATAGTTGCACAATATAATTGCGAGGCAGAGGACTGTATATTACCGTACAGCCTACAAGTGTGAGTGACATGTGTTTCCTTGACACAATTGTTGTGAACCAGTGTGTCTATAGTACCTCCACGGTGTTAGTAATTGGACTCAACAAATCAATGGCCGGTGAATTAATTGAGCAATGCATTCACTGTAATTGTGTTTGTCCTTGTGAGTTTAAACCACAAAGTAAGAAAAAAAACTGTGTCCTTTTATTCTTCCATAAGTAATACCCAAGGTTACTAGCATTTCATTAGATATCAACATCCTGTGGAACATCATTGAGGGCAAATTAAATTGATGGTTTTTTTTTAGAAAAACCAAAGGGCTTGTCATGTTTGAGAACATTGTGTATTTCAAAGATATATAAGCCTTGAGTTTGTCCCTGCAGTATAATTTAGGGAGCGGTTTTTTCAACTCTCAGGGTTTTAATGTTCAGGGTTTTTAATGGTCAGGGGTCTAGGGGCATTTTCTCAATTTGTACATATCTTCTTAAATCCACCCTTTAATGAATATTTTTTCTACAGATCACCTATCATACTAATTTAGTTATATAAATCTCATGATTAAAACTACCTACATATTTGTAATAAGTATTCTCAATGTTATACTGAGGGGTTGAGAAGAAACCTCTTTTATATTCCCTCAGGGACTGTTTATACTCCCTCATTGAGGGGTAGGATCCAGGATCCACCTGACCCAGAACAGGTACCATAGGATCTAATTACATTTCTCCATTCCCAATCTGACAGTAAAGCCTTCATGAGTCATATTATACATACATTGTAAACCAGATGAAAACTTTGAATATGCTGTAGATATCAAGTCAGACAAAGTTGCTGCGAATTTTTCAGTAGTGAAATTATTAACCTGACGTGTCTTGGGACCTCAAAAGTCAGACGATGTAACAGGGACGGAGCGAATCATCGATAGAGGATGGAGACTCTGAGACACCCGGGTCTACATTTTGATCATCATTTTTTGATTTTCATATTATGTTTGCAGTTTTTCTTGGAGAATTTTCTCATCGGTCAGCTTCAGTCTATACTGCAAATATGTCCATGTAATGTCAGCATATTGATAATATTAAGGAGGTAATTTGATGGACATACAGACACAGAAGTGAAGGAACTGCCCATCAATGACCAAACCACATATGAGTGAGTGGACCAGAAATACTGGAGCTAATGCCATGAAAGTCATTCAACCTAAACCTGCTAGCCCAGATGGGTTAGGGGTTTCTTTTTATATTTACTGAGCCATATTAAGCCACATACTGTATAAATGATGTGGTTGGAGGCTCTGCCTCTTTGTCTCTTGCAATAGTCTGTTGTTTGTTGTTTCATTGTTTGCATTTTTTACATCCTGTTCTCTAGCCTTGTTAAATTAATCGTCTGCCACAAATCATGTGTTCATCTTTTGTGAGAATTAATTTAGAAGCAGGCAGAGGAAAGATATCATGTATTCACCTGAGCGATATGACACATGGTGTTCTTGGAGCCACGCTTATCAGTTTCTTGTTCAAGTTCATATCTTCACTCTATTATTTGTTAAGAAACCATAGCTTGTATTCTGCTGGTATGACTGATGTACCACTGTGTCAGCAATACTTTCAAGGCATGACACTTAATAAGGGTTTTGCAATTATTATGCCACAGACACATCTACCAGCTTTCCAATCTTTCCGAAAGCACTGCTTTCATATTTGTGTCAGTGTGACACACCAGATTTGATGTTCTGTGTAAAATGCCTCATTTATTTTGACTATTTTGACTGCCCAATTACTTGTGTGAGATCCAGATATTAATAAAGACATTGTGTAGACTATTGGTGACAATAATAATTTAAGGAAAGAACCCAGTGGAACCTCCCTCACCTCTTATGTTTATAAAAAAAACATCGTAGTCTATTATAAGAATTGGAGCTTTATTAAGCACTGCCTTTACAGACATGGTGTTTGGGCAGCTAATAAAACATGTCATCACTGACTGTCCTTCTCCATGTCCTGATTCTTCTTTTCCAGCACCTGACTGTGAACCAGCTCCAGGTTGTGGTAAAAGGTGCGGCTCTATTCCAAATGTTAGAGACAACCTGTTTTATTCCTTGAAACCTTGTGGTGCATGCAAGCACAAACAAAGACCCACCAGTGGTCTAGTGCCCCTTGGTCCACCAAAAGGACTCTTCTTCTCTCTCCTCTTCCTCCTGTTGCTTTCTGCAGGTTTTTCTGCCTCTGATGCTTCTGAGTCTGGATCCATGGCTGCAGATCCACCTACTGCCCCATGAGCCTGATCAACACCCACTGCTTTAAATACTATGATTACTATTGTTACCATTTCATTTAGTCCTATAGGTAATATTATTAGCCCTGTTAGTATAACTATAGTATATATAGCTGTTAGTCCCATTGCAGTGCTATGCTCTCTCTCCTCCCTCCTGCCCCCCCCCTTTGTCTCTCTCCCTCTCCCCCCTCTCCTTCTCTTTCTCTCACTCTCTCTCCAGCTGGTCGAGGTAGACCCCCCCCCCACCACGAACCAGGACCTGTTCAACGTTTCTACCTGTTAAAAGGGAGTTTTTCGTTGCCACTGTCACCAAGTGCTGCTCATGGGGGAAATGTTGTGTCTGTAGATAATAACCATAAAGAGTCTGGTCTAGACCTGCTCTATATGAAAAGTGCCCGGAGATAACGTCTGATATGTTATAGGTTGCTATATAAATAAAATTGAATTATATTGAATTGACTCTCTCCTCACCAAAAGTAACAAAGCAGTGGGGATCTCCTGTTGGCTCAGTTGCTAAATCAAATTATATGTTAACTTCTGGGACCTTTGACGCATGTGCCAGCATTCATGAGTTCTTAAGCATCCCTAGGCCCTCAACAACAACTCCCTGTTTCATGGTGAACTATTGAAGTTTGCCATACTGGCACAACAAGACAGCTTCTCAATGTAGAATCATGAAGGTCTTTAGATTAGACGGAACACTTATAAAGTCAATCTGGTAAATACTAAAGGAGGAGTTATTTAAAGCACAGTGCCTGTAATTATCAAAATTGCACAGTAAATTTGAAATGGCCAACTTGCTGTTTGGTTTAGGTCATGAAACCAAGAGAATTTCCTTTTTATCTTGTGATGTTATATGTGCGTAGCCAGTTTTATACATCTAGGTGAAATTTAGTGCAGGGGCTACTTCGTAAAGATTTTGCTGTTGAGCCCTTTTGTCAACTCAATCCTGAGACCATTATTAGATATTAATTTCCACTACACATATGACATATGCGTCAAGTGTCGTGAGTTTTCGAGCGTTCCTCGCCCCTCAACAACAATTTCCTTTTTCAAACATTGAAATTAGCAGCCTGACCAGGGAAACACTGTTGATGAAAACAAACAATTTTCCCTATAAAGGATCATCAGTCATATGGAATTCATGCCCACATTTGAGGTGGATCTGGTCAACCTACATCAAAGTACAAAACACTTTATTTCCTATTACCAGTAGATGGCGCTATGGGAATAACTAAATTTTGGCATGTAGCTGTTTTCAGTCCAGGACTCTTTATCAAACATAATTTTTGTGGCAGATTGGCAACTGTTTATTGAAGTTACTGTGTTTTAGCAGGATTAAACTACTATTACGGTTGATAGTAGTGATCCTGAATGCGTGATCTCTGTGTATAAAACCTCCAGTAAAATAATTTCTGTGGCAAGTTCCTTTTTTTGCTCAGGTATTCTTCTTTTCTTCTACACCAAGCTTCACACATCAGTGAAATCATTGTAAAAACATTGAATTAACCATTAAGTAATTACAACTGGTTTTATAAATAGTCCCTCATTTTCAAGAGCTCAGAAGTAATTGAACAATTGACATTTATACATTTCATGACCAGTTCTGGCCTATTTCCTTGTTATTTCATGACAAATGAAGCAGATGAAAGGTCTGGAGTGTTGACTTTGAATCTGGTAGTTGTTCATAGAAACTCTTAATATTAGGTTCAAAGAGGTGATGCAAATGAATGAGATGTCATTAGGTTGAATCAACAAAACAAACCTATCAGACAGGTGAAGAAACTTAAGGCAGAAACAAATTGACAGTTTGGTACACAACAACACCAAAACGCCTGGAGGACCACAGAGGACAACCAAAGTGGATGATGACAGAACTACATCCTTGGTAAAGAAAAACCAATCACAACATCTACTAAGGTCAAGAATACTCTCCAGAAGGAAGGGGTATCACAGTCAATGATACATCACAACAGTTCCCTTCATGGATGTAAATACAGAGGGTTTACCACAAGGTACAAACCAGTGGTAACACCCAGGAACAGAAAGGCCAATAAGACTTCGTCAGAAACCATCTGAAAAAGCCTGAACAGTTCTGGAACAAGATTCTTTGGACACAATGAAACCAAGATGAACTTTTACCACAGTAATGGGAGGAGTATGGAGAAAGAAAGGAAAAAATCTGTATAGTCGAGATAATGTTATAGCGTGGACATGTATGGCTGCCAATGGAACTGAGTCACTGGTATTTATTGATGATGTGACTGCTGATAGAAGCAGCAGGATGAATTCTGAAGTGTATAGAGCTTTACTATCTGCTCAGATTCAGCCAAATGTTGCAAAACTGATAAGAGGATGCTTCACAGTACAAATGGATAATGAACCAAAACATACTGAAAAAGCAATCCAAGAACTTCACAAGGCAAAGAAAATGAATATTCTTAAAGGCCAACTCAATTGATCATGCTTTTCACTTACTGAAGACAAAACTGAGGGCAGAAAGACCCACAAACAAGCAGCAACTGAAGGCAGCTGCAGTAAAGTAAAGGCCTGGCAAAGCATCTCAAGGGAGGAAACTCAACTTTTCAATTCAGTTCAATTCAATTTTATTTATATAGCACCGTATATCAGACATTATCTCAGGGCACTTTTAATATAAAGCAGGTCTAGACCAGACTCTTCATAGTTTTTATTTACAGACACAACATTTCCACCATGAGCAGCACTTGGTGACAGCGGCAACGAAAAACTCCCTTTTAACAGGTAGAAACGTTGAACAGATCCCAGCTTATGGTGGTGGTGGTGGTGGGGGGGGGGGGGGGGGGGTCTGCCTCGACCGGCTGGGTTGTGGGAGAGTGAGAGAGAGAGAGGGATCAGGAGGGAGGAGAGAGAGCATAGCACAATAATGGGATTAATACCTATATATACTATAGTTAGACTTACAGGACTAATAATATTACTAATAGGACTAAATGAAATGGTAACTGTAGTAATCATTAGAATTAAAGCAGTGAGTGTTGATCAGGCTCATGGGGCAGTAGGTGGATCTGCAGCCATGGATCCAGACTCAGGAGCATCAGAGGCAGAAAAACCTGCAGAAAGCGACAGGGGGAAGAGGAGAGAGAGGAGGAAGCACAAAACTACAGGAGAGAGGAAGGACAGTTAGTAACGAGCATTTTGTGTTAATGCCACAGAGAGAGAGAGGATGAGGCAGTGGAAAGGGAAGCTCGGTGCATCATGGGAAGTCCCCTGGTAGTCTAGGCCTATAGCAGCATAGTGAGGGAATGGCTCGAGCTAATGATGAGCCAGTACTAACCATAAGCTATATCAAAGAGGAAGGATTTAAGCCGACTCTTAAACATGGAGAGGGCGTCTGCCTCATAGACCCAAACTGGAAGATCCACAGCAGAGGAGCCTGATAACTGAAAGCTCTGCCCCCCCCCCATTTTAAATTGTATTCTGGGTTTCACAGGGAGCCAATGCAGAGAAACTAACACAGGAGAGATATGATCTCTCTTTCTGGTTCTTGTCAATACTCTCTCACAGCAGCATTCTGAACCAGCTGGAGGCTATTTAAGCCTGATAATAGGGAGTTGCAATAAACAAGCCTAGAAGTAATGAAAGCATGTACTGGACTCAAACTTCATTAGACTCAAATGAGATACCTAAAAAAGTGGCCTCTAAGGTTATATGAAAGTTACTTTTGTACACAGCAGAAAATACCTTCAACTGTATATTGTATTGCCTACACTCCTCTTGCAATGAATAAGATGTCTTTATGTTTGTGTGTATATATACTGCTAATCTCATTCTCTCATTTCTAACATCCTCACCAAAGCACATTCACATACCTAATGGCACTTAAATTTGAAGTGACTGCAATTCTGATTCTATTACTGTATTAGTTAAGGTATGTCTGAAAGAAACTTAAAAAACTGAGGGTGTTGTTTTTATATCCCCTGTCAAGAAGAAAACATTTAAACAATGGCTTTCTCTGTTGGGCCAAACTGCAACTCAATGCAGATATATGACATTTTTAAAAATTTTTACCTTTCTGTCTGTTGTTTCCCACATAGTCCGCAGACAAGAAAGGGGGCTAGTTCTTCATGTACCAATGGGTTTTTTGCATTTACATGTGTTATAACATATATCTGCTAAACCCTGTGGAGGATAATCAGAACTGTTTGATTTCTGGCCCTGCAGGGATCCAAGGTAAAGGAGGTCTGGGGCGACAGTCTAATGAATGAAGATGGTGTGGAGGTGACTCACCAAAGCTCATATTCCCCCACTCTCTGATCCTGTGTCCCTCACTGTCTGCCATTGGCACATGCTTCCATTATAACAGTCAATTAATATGCTATTATCTTTGCTGTCTGCCTTTGTATTTCTCTGTGATTGTCCCTTTCCACCTTTTTTTTAGTCTTTCCATCAGACCTCCCCCTGCTTTCTCTGCACTGCACTTGGACTACATTTATAAAGCAAGGCTTTTTGTATTATTGACCACTCAAAGCACTTTATACTACATTCCGCATTCACCCATTCACACATTCATTTATACATCTGATTCATACACACAACCACAATGAAGGCACAGCCATTAGGGAGGATTTGGGATTCAGTATCCCTGTATCCCTGTATCTTGGTTTGGGCTACTTGCAGTAGGGCAGAGAAACTTTATTAAAGGAATCAAGACCTGGGAAAAGGGAGAAAACTTGTTAAATATTGCCAAATTAACTTCTCAGAACAACTCAATCTATCATACTGTCTTTAAGATCAGCATTTGCCAACCTGTTTTGTCACTTCACTCTGACTCACCCCCATTATTATGTTAATTCATGACTGTCCTTGTGCTGATATCATTAATGGACATGCTGATGAACAAGAAAAACAGAAAAGGGCTAAATAAGAATCAAGGCCTTGGTGGGGCAGCCTTTCAAGGCTACAACAACAGTGTTCCCTGTCTCTCCCATGTGAACGCACTCCACTGCCTAGATCCCTCTTGAGACATAGGTTCACTTTACTCTTGTATCATTGTCTTTTGGTTAGATGCTTAGCAAAAATTTAAAAAACAAAGGGGGGGTAATCTTCTAAAAGGCCACTCAACAAGAAGGTTGCTTCAACAGCTGCCAGCGGAGGGAGGAACAAGTAAGGATTTTACATGATTCCTCATTTAGTTCAAGTTTCACCTTTACAATGTCTAATCAAGGATTCAGCAGGGAAATATATGTTGATCTATGATTTGTCCATGGATACATTATGTAGGAGTGCATGGCATCTTCACATACAGTAGCTGTAAGTACAAGACATCCAATGTTCTGGGTTTTTAAAGCCTAATATAATTATATATTAAAAGAAGTTAAAAATGTTTAGAACAGTTTGTCTGTCATAACCTGGTTTAGAAGGACGAACCAATTAAGGTTACATTAATGCTAAGAAGCCTTTTACCCTAAAGTACAAACAGAAAATAATAGCTAAAAACTGGGGCTACTGTGTCATGAAAAGACAGCAGCCAGAGGTGGACTGGGCTGACAATCTGTCGACATATAACTAAAGCTCCATCCATTACCATTCTTGCTGCCACTTTGTGCTGACCCGTAGGATTAATTGTGCTTTGATCATCTTTCGATGGGACCTCCCTGTGGAGGGCTTACTTAAGAATCTGCTCTAATAGGAATCTTGATAAAGTTTTGAGGGACAGTTCTTCCATGGTCATGGCTCCTCTTTTCTTTTCTAATACGAACCTAGACAGGGAAACAGGAACAGCATAAACACATTATTTTATTTGCCAGTCTATCTTCTGCCAAAATAAGCCCCCGACCCATCAGTAATATGTTTGTAGCCCTAACTGGACTCCAGCTGTGTAATGACATATTCCCACAAATTTCTACCTTTTTCCAGCTAATGACATTTATTCCCTAATCAAAACCTGCTGTGGAGCCCTCAAGATAACAGTTAAGTGCTCTGCTGTGCATGCTCAAACTACAGGTCTTTCCCTTCTTGAATATGCAGCTTAGGCGGATAGATCATATGATCATAGGGGAAACCCAATATAATAACACCATTTCAGGCCATAAAGCCAGCTTTTCCATCTTCAGCACATGATAAATGAGGCAATGGAGAAACTAAGGAGGTAATGAAGGGGAAGAAATGAAGAAATTTTTAATAGGAGAGGATTAAGGCAGATAATAGGTGCATGGGTTTTGGCATTGGGAAGGGGATGGGCACAGACAGAGATACTGGGGTGGAAAGAAAATTTTGTGGGCTTGTATAAGTTTATATAGGTCTTTCTGTTAATGAAGGCCTCTAAGAATTGATCACATGTATTTCATGTGATGTTTATGCCTCTCTTATATCATTACTAATCAACAGTAACTGTGACCCAGTAGGCCTATATTATAAGCATAGACTGTACAGCCAACTGTGTAAACAGCCAGCTGGGTTAGGACTTCTCTGTGCACATATTACTTTTGATCCAGGGTGGTTCATGGTTTGGACGTAGTTCCAATTGAGAGAAATCTTAATGCTGCACCTTAAAATGAAACAACTTTGTCCAGATTTGTGATATCAGTTTAGGGAAGGCCCTCTCCTTCCCTATTCAACATGACAATGCCCTTGTGCAAAAAGCCAGTTCCATAAAAAAGGTTTTCCCAGTTTGGTGTAGAAGAACTGTGACTGGCTCGCACAGAGCCCTCATCTTAACCCCTCCATCCCCTTTGAGATAGTGGAAAGCCAACTTTTCAGGAATATTGTAACTTTCCAAAATAGAAAATCTGACAATCATTCCTACTATACTCAGCAATTGAGCAAGTATACAGAGGTGTGAAAATAAGGTAGGATTTGAACTGTTGTTCAAGAGTTGCTGTGTAAGTACAATACCAAATGCCTTTAAGGAGACATCCAAACATGTTATTACACCATTTTACATCACTACCCCAGTGTGATAAATTATCTATAAGGCTGTTCTGAACAGCTCATAAGCATGTTTGCCTCAAGACAGGATCAGACAGCCTGCACAAACTATGTTACATCAAGCACACCACAGCCAATATTACCATTTAAGAGAAATCTTAGCATTGCAGTATACAATGTATTATATCATATTAGATTATATTATATTCGATTAGAATAGATTAGATTAAAGTAGAGTAGATTGGATTAGATTACACAAATTTGTATTTTGTACCAATAGTTTAGGGAAAGCCTTGTCCTATATAAATAATGCCCCCAACCACAAAATCACCTCCATAAACAGCTGCTCCCAGTTTGCTGTGGAAGCACTTTACAACACAGAGCCCTTAACCCCTCAACCCATTCCAACAGCTTTAAGTGGGTGAACTGGAAAATCACGCAACATTGGTGTTGGATCTCATCAATACTCTTGTGGCCCAGTGGAAGAAAATCCCTGCAGCCAGGATCTAACATCTGGTCATAAGCCTGTAACCAAAAGAGTAGAGCCCCTTATAGTAGCAGATCAATGCAAATGATTTTCGAATAAGATGTTCAACAATCACAAACAGTGAAGTGTAATAGGGGTTGGAAATTAACTTTTTTAATCAGCAGCCAGATGGAAAAAAATCATCAGCCAAGTGTTTTTTAACTGGCCAAAATAATAAAGTGCCATATATAAATATTGCCACATTACTTTAATTCATTTATCTATATCCATATCTACATATACAGGTTCTATGACAATCTAGCTAGCTTGGTAAACATTATCTGTCTATTTCGCTAATCTCTCTCCTCAAAGTCAGAATCAGCAGCAATGTTTGGCAAATTGGACCCAGAAAGGTTTCTGAACACTCATCTATATTATAGGCTACTACTAAACAATACTGTTATTATATGTGCTCGCCATTCTCTCTCTCTCTCTCCCTTTCACCTTTTCTGTATCTCTCACTCTCTATCAGCTTGTAGTTGACCTGCAGAGCAGAAACGTATGAATGGGTCTTCATGCAAATGTGTAAAACTCCGACACAGACAGAGGACAGGAGCAGGGCACCTGTAAGACAAAATGTAGCAGAGACTCTGAGGGTAGAGTTTTAAGACTTTTTTGGTACAAACATTTGGACACCAGATGGTCGTTGGATTTACCCGTTTGGCGTTTGGTCTTAGCTCCAGATTCTGGGTTTTATGATCTGCTGTCCAAATACTTTTGGCCATAAACTATAGTTCCGTATGGCTTTAGGAGTGTGGTCAGTTCTCTTTGACTGGACCACTAGAGCAGGGCCAGACCAATAAACATCAGTGACTGAGTGACTTATGGACCACCAACAGCCAGCGCAATGCAATGAGTGCTGATATTACACCATTGGTCGGCCAGCCGATTGACCGACATTCCTCATTGGCTGTTGCTGTTTGAAAATTAATATTTACAAACAGTTTCTATTGTGTCATCAGGAGCTTGTTTACAGACAATATTGCCATATTAGAGCCTTTGTTGCTAGATTTACCAAATTTTCTTATCCCTTTATTGACATTTCTTCTTAAAAGACCCCAGTGACAAACCTAGGAACTTTCTTGAACCCAAGCTGTATGTAAGAGTCACCAGTGTTGCCCTGCACTGGGTCGAGCTTTCCCTGCACAGGCAATTTCTGCATCTCATTCAACTGACCACACAGCATCTGACACAGATGTAAATGAGCCTCCAACTTTCTCTCTGAGTGATCATGTTGCCAGTAAATCTAGCTGAATTCACAGCACAGCAGTTGTCATTAATTTATATGTATGAAAACCAGGATTATAGCAGCAGAGCAGCATCTTGGAAATGGCTTGGAAATAACTGCTGGTTAACATATCATCTTAATGGACAGTGTATGTCACTCTTTCATACCTGTTCCATTGTCTGACAAAAGAAACAGAAAAAAATGGAAATGAGAACACTTATGTTAGGAATTCAACTGTATTAAATCATTGTGTATTTGGGCACAGAGAGTTGGAGAGAAGGTAACAGATAAAGCTCGGTTGAGCCTTTTACTAGGTTATAACCCAGGCTTGTTTTAATTTTTGCCTCTAGCAGACAATTCAAAGGAGAGTTTATGGTAATTTATATGGTCATTTTCTTTAGTCAGGATCAACAGCAAGAACCTCTTTAAATATTTGAGAGAGTACAAGGAGAGTACATTTGCAACGTTTTGGTTGCAAGAATTTGTAGATTTTTCTTACACTCCTTTAAAGCTGTTCCCTCATGATGAACAGTTTAGTGTTTACTTTTGAGTATGAGTCAATGATGAGATTTAAATGAAACTTTAATGATCCCTGAGGCTAAACTCACCATTGCAGTAGCAGAGGATATACATAGCATGGAAATGTGATCAAAGTGTACATAGTATAACATAGTATAACTCATAGGGTAGACGTGAGTGTGCAGAAATAAGCAGTAAACTGTTATGTTTAATGGATAAGTAGATAAAAGAGCACACTAGAATATAATGTTAACAGCCTGAAATCACATCATGATGATGTTTTTAATCCTTAACAACAGGAAAGATGTAAATGACTGAAAAAATATTTCTTTTTAGAGTGTTGAATCAATTCTATTTTGTCATTTAATCAATAACATAGCGGATCCCTACAAATTTTAAACCAAAGGTTTATTTGACCTATAGTCTGATGACATCTGAGTATTGATCATGTGCTAGGTGAATATATTAACACACAGAAACATACATACGTACATACATACAGACAGACAAACAGACACACACACACACACACACACACACACGCACACACACACACACACACTCACACACACACACACACACACACACACACACACACACACATACACACAGGTTTGTATTGCTATTCTTGTGAGCTATGTCTATAGCCTTTCCTCACTTCCTCACTCACAGATTATGATATTTATAATCTATTCTTCACTTTCACAGTAGTGCAGAGACATGCACACACACAAACAGATACACATAAAGCATACAGAAATGATTTCCTGGAATGCATTCAACCTTTAGTGAAAATACGTCCACTCTCTGTCATTATGTTGTCGATAAATCCCTGAAAGACTGTGAACAGCAAAGATGACAATATGATCAGGTCTCCTCACAGTTTTGTCTGTTAGAGCCGCTGCTGTTCTTGTTCTTTTTCATGTACTAATCAAAGCTTTGCAATGGGTTGGACTTTCTGCTGGAGCTCATGGATCACACAGGCTGTTTGTCCACCACTTTGATCCTGACTGAAACATTTTGATAAATATTGTATGGATTGCCATGAATTTTGATACAGACATTGTTCCAAACAGGATAGATTGTAATAGCTTTGGTGACCGCTTAACTTTTCATTTAAAAAACCGCTAAGTTAGTTGGTTTATGACCAAATATTTGTAAAACTGATATCATTCCCATCAGCCTCAGCTAAACTTTGTGTTTAGCCAAACATCTGCATGTTAACATTTTCACTGTGAGCATGTTAGCATGCTCATATTAACATTTAGCACAGAGTACCACCATGCCTAACTACAGCCTTACAGAGCTGCCTGCATAGCTGTAGACTACACTGGTGATGTATGACCTGCAAAGCAACTTCACCACTGACCACCACTGAGTTCCTCGCTAAACCAGTTTATGAATGCATTGAATTTTTATTTTACTCCCTAACACCACAGCATTACAGTTCCATTTAGTTTCATTTTTGTGCAAAAGACCTTCATAAAGACCCTGTAACAGAGTAAATCATATCTTACTATAGGGAAATTTAAAAAAATATTATAGGAAACCATTTAGAAAGCTTGTACCAGATATTTGATTTTGCAACTCCTATAGTTTCTGCCATCTTTCTCATGGGTTTGTTTTGTTTCAGCCTTTAATTTGTTCCAATTGTCTTGAAGGTACGAGGAAACAGCCCAGATCTTGTCATTAAACTGATGGTCAGAAAATTGCCCGATAATTTCTGAGCATCTAAAAATTAGTAAC
The DNA here is from genome assembly GCA_016859345.1 of Istiophorus platypterus. NCBI lineage: Eukaryota > Metazoa > Chordata > Actinopteri > Istiophoriformes > Istiophoridae > Istiophorus > Istiophorus platypterus. Next base: position 24,662,527 of record CM029126.1, on the reverse strand, counting down.
TATGTAAAAAATGTCTGTAATTCCCAGACGGTTATTCATTATATATAATATAGTTATTATTTACAGAGACCCAACATTTCCCCCATGAACAGCACTTGGCGACAGCGGCAATGAAAAAATCCCTTTTAACAGTTAAAAACGATGAAAAGATCCTGGCTCGACCGGCTGGGATGAGAGAGAAAGAGAGGGAGAGGGAGAGAGAGAGAGAGAGAGAGAGAGAGACGGGGGCAGGAGGGAGGAGAGAGAGCATAGCACAATAATGGGACTAATAGCTATATATACTATAGTTAGACTAACATGGCTAATAATATTACTAATAGGACTAAATGAAATGGTAACAGCAGTAATCATTAGAATTAAAGCAGTGGGTGTTGATCAGGCTCATGGGGCAGTAGGTGGATCTGCAGCCATGGATCCAGACTCATGAGATCTAGAAGCAGAAAAACCTGCAGAAAGCGACAGGAGGAAGAGGAGAGAGACGAGGAAGCACAAAACTACAGGAGAGAGGAAGGACAGTTAGTAACGAGCATTTTTGAAGTGTTAATGCCACAGAGAGAGAGGATGAGGCAGAGGAAAGGGAAGCTCGGTGCATAATGGGAAGTCCCCCAGTAGTCTAGGCCTATAGCAGCATAGTGAGGGGATGGTTCAAGCTAATGATGAGCCAGGTCTAACCATAAGCTATATCAAAGAGGAAGGATTTAAGACGACTCTTAAATGTGGAGATGGCGTCTGCTTCCTGGACCCAAATTGGAAGATGGTTCCAAAGCAGAGGAGCCTGATAACTGAAAACTCTGCCCCCCATTCTGCTTGTGGAGACTCTACGAACCACAAGTAGACCTGTAGTCTGGGAATGAAGTGTTTTACTGGGTTAATAAGGTACTATGAGCTCTTTAAGATAGAATGGTTCCTGGCCTTTAAGGGCTTTGTAGGTGAGGAGGAGGGTTTTAAATTGTATTCTGGATTTCACAGGGAGCCAATGCAGAGAAACTAACACAGGAGATATATGATCTCTCTCTCGGGTCCTTTGCCAATACTCTCTTGCAGCAGCATTCTGAATCAGCTGGAGACTGTTTTATTGGGGCAGCCTGATAATATGGAGTTGTAATAATCGAGCCTAGCAGTAACAAAAGCATGTACTGTTTTTTCTGGGTCACTCTGAGAAAGGATGTGTTTGATTTTGTGGTTTTACATAGGTGAAAAAAGTCAGTCCTTGACGTTTGTTTTATGTGGGGTTTAAAGGACTTAAACTGATTAAAGACAGCTCCATGATTCCTAGCGGTGGTGCTAGAGACCAGAGCAATGTCATCTAGAGTAAGTATATCATTGAATAATGTGTTTCAATCATATCTTGAGTCATTGGTTTCATATTCATTGTGGTGTTGTAAAGAGGCAAAATTAATAAATTGTATCACTCTCCAAATACTTATGGACACAGCTGTAATTAACTTTTACAATTCTTCCATTGTACTGTAATTTCCACAACAAATTACTAAAACCCAATGAGGCCACGTTGAGATTGACAAGGCAAAGAGGGATCAGAGGATTTTAGATAAAATCTAGGTATAATTATTATAATGATCTGAGTCTGCAGTCCGACAGGAATTCTTACTCACAGCTCAGATCACATAACATTTCTATCATTTTATTTATGATTATGTCGATCAGAAAAGAATCCTTTTAAAATGTGTTTCATAACTATAAGAACAGTCACAAAGGAGGTACTGAACATTTTCATTTTTAGAGGCTGGAAACTCAGATGAGATCAGATGAGCCATGAGACCTAGGACAATAGGTCACACTACTCACAGAGAGAAAATTCATCTGTAATGGAAATTATCAAGTGCAAATGCAAACTGATTCCGACTGAATTCACCATGTGAAACACTGGATATTGAATCTGTGCAGCAGAAGCGGGAGGTAAATTTTTAATAAAACATTCTGTCACTGTGTTTCCACAGGGGAGGCATCAAGCAAACATTCTTACTGAAGCAGACAAGATTGGATTCAACACAGTTCCAATGACCAGCAGTTTAAATCACTGCTCTGCAGTCTTATATAAACCCATTTTTTAATAACTGACCCGGACATTAAAGCCCTGGACCAGCACTCACTGTCGAACAAAAACACCTAAAGGAAAGAGTCTGTTTCTCTTTAATAAACAGCAGGGAGGAGACAGAAACAGTCACATGGCTGGAGATCATGATTGAAGTGTGCCAAACCACCACCGCTAGCCCCCAGCTGAAAATAGGACATATGTGGAAAGGACAATCTGTGACAAGTGACTAAAATGCTGTTAACTCTCTGGGTTTAGGTAGAGAGGAGAAGCTGAAACATTGGACAAAGTAGTGACATTTCTTCAGTGAACATCTAGGGGAAGATTTAAAACGTTGTCAATCCAGGAACATATTCATTCATTCTGTTAGCCACACGAAGGAGAGTCCACTGAAAGTAACATTAATGCTGCATCCACACTCACATTTTTTATTAATGATACATTAGTTTACCCTTTTACAAATGTCATCATGCTGCCTGCATGTTTTTGAAGTTTGTTGCTGCTTCCCATATAATTCTCAGTGGGCTGTAAATGAATTTGCTCCGTCCCATTTGTTTCTTCCAAGAACTGGTAACGTCAGATAACATTACTGACTGATACAGAACGTTACTGAATGCAAAATGCTTCCTGTTAACTGTTCCCCATGCTTAATCTACTTCTAAAACAAAACCTTTTTGGTACTTAGGAGCTAGTTTGTGATTCTGCCGATGTATGCAGGTTGTTGAAGAATCTGCATTAAAACATTAATCATTTATGCATCTATCGTTCAAAACATCATTTAGTCTTATTTTTTTGATGACATTTCATCATAGTCATTTACAAAGGTTACTTTTAATTTCGTTTTTTATTATTATTGTAAAAAAAAAAGAAAAAGTTCAGTCAATTGATGTTTTTCCTCATGTTTTTCATTGCGAACCTTAACCCTGACTGGAGGGTTAGAAGAAGTATTAGAATTGCTATATTCCAATTGTATAACTGAGGCTAACACTGAAGATTAGGCTATAAAATCCCATGTGAATCTTTTCCTCAAGCGGTTCTCAACATCTTGAGAACCTAAGAGGATAACATTGATGCCTAGGCAGTTGTAGTGTCCATGTTAATAAGTTTTTAAACCAAAACAGAACGCCATCTTGGCTGACTATGAACAATACCTCAGTGACCAAGTCAGACTGCCCGGACGTCAAAGTGCCCGTCCCTCTCTTTTTCACCATCGGATTAGTGAGTCTGGCTGAGAACCTCCTGGTTGTAGTGGCCGTCATACGGAACAGGAACCTTCACTCTCCCATGTACTGCTTCATCTGCAGCCTGGCAGCCTTCAACACCATTGCCAGTCTCACCAAGACCTGGGAGAACCTGATGATTGTGTTTGCTGATGTGGGACAGCTGCAGAAGAAGGGTTCCTCTGAAACCAAGCTGGATGATGTGATCGACTCCCTGTTGTTAATGTCGTTCATTGGTTCCATTTTCAGTTTCCTGGCTATTGCTGTAGACCGGTATGTATGTTTGTGTGAAGGATGGATTTAAAGCTTTGGTGGTATGAATATGAATGTTGTTGATTCCATCCAAGCTCAATAACTAACCAGAATACAATTTCCATGGGCATCATAATGCTAAAAGCTTATTCTTTTCATTAGAAATCAAAGGGAGAGGTTTCACTGAGTGTAAAGGAAAACCAGATTCAAGGAGGCCATACAGTACATTGTGAGCAGAGAGTTGAGTGATGTATTTGATCGGTTTGCTGATGTAATCTGTGACTGTTTTAAGCTGTTTTCTGTGGGGTTTTTGGGCCTGTAACAAATTATCCTCAGCTCATATTTAGATTTAACACAGCAGATCTCACTAACTAACACTCTGGGGATAATTTCATTAGGTTCTACGTCACACATAGAGTCCAGTATTGTTACATATGTCATATGTCTGATGTGTGAATAAGAAAGTTTTTACTGACAAATTCATCATATCAACTTCTATGGTGAAAATATGTCATTGTTGTGTTCTTTTTTTCCTCTACACCCACGCACCCCCCCCCAAAAAAAATATCCGTTATGGCAGGTTAAAAGCATGCAAATGAAAGTCATTTTACCAATTAACATGTTGAGATGAGAACAAAATTATTTTTTTCATTTTCAGCTACATCACCATCTTCCACGCACTGCGATATCACAACATCATGACAATGCGGCGCACCAGGGCCATCTTGGGTGTCATCTGGACTACATGTGGGGTATCAGCGGCCCTCATGGTGAGGTTCTTTGCTTCCAAGTTCATCATGACCTGCTTTGTTGTCTTCTTCGTCATCTCCTTGGCGATTATTTGCTTCCTTTATGTCTACATGTTCATGCTGGCACGTGTCCATGCCAGGAAGATTGCATCTCTGCCTGCCAGTGGCAGAAGGAAATGTCGGCACCAGTGGTGGCGGAGCAGCAGCATGAGAGGGGCCCTGACTCTCACTATCCTATTTGGGACATTTGTGGTGTGTTGGGCGCCATTTTTCCTCCACCTCATCATCATTATGGTGTGCCCCATGAACCCGTACTGCGAGTGTTACCGATCGCTGTTCCAGCTGCACATGGTGCTGCTGATGAGCCATGCCCTTATTGACCCAGCCATCTATGCCTTCCGCAGTGCAGAGCTCAGACAAACCTTCAGGAAGATGCTGCTTTGTTGCATTTGGAAACAATGCTCATAGAGAAATCCTATCTACACACTTGGTTTTAGTCTTTATTCATCATCAGAAAGAGCACAGGGGCTCTTTCCCTGCAGAGTACTTTAAATTCACTGGACTGCTTATATAGCATTAACACCTTGGAGTCAACAAGACATCGCCCTGTACTGCTGAGCAGCTGGGGGTACTCAAGGGCATCCCGCAGCAAGTTCACTTTCTTCCTTCACTTTTCCCTTCATGGTATTTGACACAGACTGAATCACAGCAACTGCCCCCCGCACATTTAGATCACTTGTGTCTTTACATCCACCTATTGTTTCTCTGTATTTTTTTTTCATTAGATTTCTGCCATATGGCCATCCTCTCCCTGCCCAGTTGGCTGTCTAGCCATCCATTCCTCCTCCATTGTCTCCACCAGTTTCTTCAATTCCTGTTTGAAATTACCCATCTGCAAAACAAAAAACTGTTATACTCAAAGAAAATATTGTTATTTCCTTTTTTTGACATGAACATTGATTTCAACATCATCATAGGACAACAGTGTATCCACGCTGCTGATAGGAACATAATAGTGAAAACAGCTCTCAATTGTAACGTTTGCTTTATTCAGACATATATAAATAAAATCAAAATAATTTTAAGCAACATGACCAACATTGACATTAGTCATTCAAACCTGTAGCTCACATTTATAGTCTGTTTGCCACAACTTTAACTTAAATAACATGAAATACTATATGCCCCCATAGCTGTTAACACTGTCTCACTGAGCAATAATGTCAGACAAGCATGCAAGTAGTAATCAACATGTGGGCTTCACCCCTATTCAGTGTCACATCATATCAGTCATTTCTGTGAGAAAATATGAACAGTAAAAAGGTTGCATGTACACTATATATATATATATGGTGGACATTTAAGTGCATATTCATATGCTCTTCTTTGATCTCCCACTTGCAAAACACCTATAATAAACATGGAGGAAGCCAAAGTAAGGCAAATTACAACATAAAACAGAAAAAAACAGCCTTTAATACTTTTTTCCTCATGTTTTTTTTCAAAAACATCTTTTATCTTGTTGTGTATATGATTAAAAAGATTACAGATTCATCTGCAGATACAAATAATACAATTTGCTTGCTTTTCTTTCAAATTAATATTAACATGTAACACTGCAAAATAAAGGTCTATTATACACTTTGTAGTAATGATGCATGATATTTTATGTAAAAAGCTATGTCAGCAGATGGTTGATTTTCACAATAAAATTCTGTCAAGTTTCTCAGTTGGGCGTTAGGCAGCACTAAGAAACACATACAGAGAGCATGTGAAGCTAGTTGTGCATTTCTACATCTTAAGTGTAAACTTTATTTACTTTCATTTAACACAGTTTGGGCAGGAAGGCAGTATGAAGAGTACAGGGGCGACATTGACAGAATACAACAAAGATAAATAATATGAAGATAGAAGACACGAACAGAGTCACCCTGCATTTGAATCAAAGTAGAAACTGCTGAGCTACTGTTTGCTGGTAGAATGGAGGAAGCTGATTGTTAACTTTATTACTGGACATGCACGCCCTTCTATACATACTACAATCAAGGGTACGTGTATGTGGACACATTCCAAATAGATGCAGAAGCTACGAATCAGCCTTAATATGGTCAGACTCATGATGGACAGTTTTTAATAAGGATCAGCAGAACCAAAGAGCATTCTTCTTTCTTGTCAAAACCTGGCACCTGCACAACCCACAACACAACCTGGTTGCCGAGAATTCGGTCAGTAATTTGGTTTTGTTATGCAAGTAGCGGCTAATGTAGCATTGAGTGTCCTGTATCAAGCAGAGATGAGGAGTGGGCCTTCGAGGTCAGGTAAGCATGTGCCTAATTGCTACAGGGGACTGTGGGACATGGGACCCACAATGTATGGAAGAGGGAAATTTTTACACTTTGAAGTTCATCTTTCATTATACTAAGCATAGTGGCGTTACACAAAGGAAGCAAAAGAAAAAGATACTCTGTGTGTGTGTGTGTGTGGGTGTGTGTGTGTGTGTGTGTGTGTGTGTGTGTGAGTGTGTGGGTGTATATATACACTGTGGTCCCAAAGTGTAATGGGAAAGTGGTCTCTAGCTTCTGGTAAAAAGAGACAATGGACACAAAAGAGGCAGACAGAAAGCAGACTTAGAAGTTGAGGGTTGGAAGTGACATTGTATCACTCAATTATTCGCATGACAATACTGATCGCAGCATGTTACATGTGTTATTGAAGTTCTTTATTTCAGAATTTCTTGGGGCAAGAAAAAGAGCTTATAGAACTCAACTAGCAGCCGACCTCCATGTAGTTAACTGTTGCCCTGAGGTCTCTGTCTGTCTTGCTTTGCTAAAACTAACATCATGAAGCTGGTTATCACCTGACTCTGTTAACACTGTTAGCACTCTGTTTCCAGCTCTCCACACATACATACACAGACGAAATCCCTTGAGCACATTTAAGCTCCCTTAGTTTGTTTGATGCATTTTCCGAAGAATTATGACTTCAAATGGTCCTAGCTGGGTGTTTAAATAATGTACCCTACAAAGTAGCCTTTGCCTTTGTCCTTTGTGTACATGGCAGATACATTTAACCTTCCTACTTAATGCGAGCCTCCCCTTTCCAGTTCATACTGGTCAGAAGACAAAAGTGTGCTTGACTATACACTGTACAGGCTCAAAAGTGCATTGAACCAGTTCTCAATATATTTTGATATCACAGTTATGCTCTAGTGTCTGTTTCAGTCAGTCCTTTCTCCCCATCCTGTCATCGGTCCTCTAGGTCTGTTTCTCTCAGTACTTACCTGTCAGTGAACAGATGCTAGTGCAGGCATTTCTCAGGCTGCAACAACAGATGATCTCCTTAAAAGTCTTCCTCATCTCCTGACTCCTGAAGGCATAGATGAGTGGATCAATCACAGAATTGCACATGATGAGGATGAGGTACATGTTGAAGTGGGACATGAAGCACACACAGTAGAGGTTCCGCGGACAGGAGATCATTAGGATCAGGTGGAGGAAGAAAGGAGCCCAGCAGACAATAAAGATCCCCAACAGGATGGTCAGCGTGATGGCTCCCTTCATGCTGGCCCGCTGGTGGATGGAGTTATAGCCGGGCAGGGCAGCAATGCGCTTGACGTGCGAGCGGGCCAGCATGAACATGTGGCTGTAGAGTGAGGCCATGATGAGCAACATGGCAAAGAACATGGAGACCAGACAGATGATGACGGGAGTGGAGTCTGAGTAGATGATGAAGACGATACCGCAGCCCGTGCAGAAGGTCCAGATTCCCCCAATGATGAAGCCAGCTCTCTTCACTGTCATAATGTTGTGGTACCTCAGTGCATAAAAGATGGTGACGTACCTGTAGATATTGACATAACTTGATAAATTTATTTCTGAAGTTCCCTAACCTAACATTTACAAGCCAGTGAGGAATTATAGAATGAGGGCGGACTTTTAAGATGTCTAGAGAATTCCCTGTGCACAATAACACCGCTTTGGTATTTCAGAACCAGAACCAAACACTGCTTTGGTATTTCAGAACTCAGAGTTAGTCACCCAAAGGAGTTTTCACACTCACACAATCTAGTTTTCGCTCTAGTTTTCAATTGGCACCTGCCTTTTGTATAGAAGAGCAGTGCTGCAACACCAGCTGGCTGAGGACTGAAGAAACAGAGCAGAGCATAGCTGGGAAATGACTGTCTTTAGAATTGGTTTATTTTAGCAAATACCAATCCACTGAAACATACAAAACCAATACCAATCCCTAGGATCGTACCGAGACATCTCTAGGTGAAATCAGTGCAGTTTAGTCTGGGTAGCATTTATATAGCAGAAGTCCCAGAATACCTAGTTAGTTTAGAGAGCTGAATGTGGGATATTCACACTGCTACTTTAGTCTACAATACTAAACATCAGCCACTCAGTGCAAGGTTTCCATTGCACTACATTTACTAGTTATACAATAGAACATAGTATACGTAATATATAAGAATGTAGTAATCGTAACCTGCACCAGCTTTTACAGAGGAAAGCTCAGTCTGATGGGTGCCAATCAGGCCAGTATGTACTGTGAGTGAGCATTGCACTTGCTCTAATCCAACACATCAAAACAGAGGCAGGCTCCACCTCATGTAACTATTTGGTAGAACCAAATTATCAAACTCAGCAGAAGTGGTCGAGTCATCTTGACTGTTCTGACCAGTAGAATGGGTTTGAGCTCCAAAAAACACAGGTTTCTACATTTCCTAAAAAGCAACACCATAGTAGTCTTTGTTAGACTATTCCTGCCTGGTTAACACTCACATCTTTCATAGTCCATACCCCCAGTTTCTAAAGCCTGCTTCCTGCTAAAATATTGTAGTTCAAAGCTCAGACTAAAGATGACAAAGACGAAACTATCAGGGTAATTTTCTCATTTTTGAAAATTCTCCTCCAGAGTAAAAAATAAAAAGATTATAAATTGTTTTCACAAGATGCGTACTACCTCTCATGAACTGAATGTAAAATTGAATGATAATTACATAGTTTGGTAGGGATGTTATCAGTTTCCAGAGGAATTCCCGTAAAAGAATTAGATCATAAAGTGATTTTAAGTGAGTTAGTGATTTAAAGAGATCCATTTAAACCCAAGTATATATTAATTAGTTTGTACATACTTTTTGAATTGTATGCCTGCAAAAAAATGGCAAATAAAAATTTGAAATTTGCAATCACAGAGAGACAAACTTCCCTTTTTTCATGTTTAGCTGAAAGTCGTTGCGCTCACAAAAAAGATGGATGTGATTAAAGATCATTATGCAACTGTATTTATTTACTGGAATTAGGTGAAAGATTAGCAATTATGCGCTGCCTCCATGTTCCTGGTAATTAGCACAAAATTATCCAGATATATCGAAGACCCTTCCTAAAAAGGTTTTATTACATATAACTTCTGTTCTAGGATGTTAGTAGGACACTGTGGGACCTGACAGTGCCATAATTCTGAGCACCAGTATGTGGCTTTTGATAGCTAATTACATCGCAAAACCTTTATTATTAAACAGGCTTATGTAGGTCATTGTTTTCATGTAACATTTACATTAGCCGAAATAAAAGGGCAACCTTGAGCTTTGTTTCAGGATAAAACACAGCGGTGCAATTATGCACACGGACTCTTGTGAGAGAGCATTTAATTAAATTCAATTAAATTTCATTTAAAAGCTTTGAAGATGTTACAAGTACAAGAGTGTGCATGTGTGTAATGCAGTGACCTAGAGCTTATACAAGAATTTCAAGGGGGAGATAAAAATGCGTGTATCTATCCATATACACCTCCCTCCATCATTACCTGTCCACAGCGATGGCAAGTAGGCTGCACATTGACGCAACGACAGAGATGCAGATCATGGAGTCAAACACATTGTCCATTTGCCGGATGAAGTGGTCCTCCACCACCAGCTGTTTGTTGTTAAGCAGGTAAATGATGATGGTCTCCCACGCATTCGACACGCTCACCAGCATGTCTGCTACTGCTAAACTGTAATGACCAGAAGAGTTAGGTCAAACTTTGATCACAGAGATAGATGTTCATGAATCTGTACATGTTCTGATGACACATTCATGTCCCAGTGGGAATAGCAGTTAAATAATTTAATTACTGAGGGTATATTAAGTAATGTTACATTTTCTATTGGCAACCAGCAGGCAGAGGTGAGGCCAAGGCATTGTGCTGACACTCATGTGCCAAGTAAAGACATTAGACATTAGAACACCTACTGTCAATATCAGAAATTAGAAGCCTGGACACCAGCGTGTATATATATATATATATATATATATTCAAAGGTGACGACTACAGCACTCTAGCCTGCAAGTAGAAACCAAACAGGATTAGCTGGTGCTTTGTGCTAAATGCTAACATCATAATAAAAACATGCACACAATGACAACATGTTGATGTGTGGCAGGTAATGTTTACTATATACACAACTTTAATTTAGTGTGTTAGCTTACAGTGAATACACACTGCATCTGAAGAATTCTGCAACATTTCCCCCAATTCTCACTCATCACCATGCCTGTGTCAGCAATAACAAGCTTGCAAGCCTTTGCGACAGCATTGTGTAATTTGGCAGCCTAGTGAAGAAGACCACTGTAAGCAAACAAATGACACAATATTCCCTCCACCACTTCTTCCTCGTCGTGATTGGTGTGCCAGCATTTGCAAGCTAGTGAGTAGCTTGCTCCTGAGCAAACGTTGTACCGTCACAAATTTGGTCAGTGGTGCATCTCCTAGAATGCGTACATTGCCAAAATGTCTGGTGATACAATTCGCTCACATGAACAGGAGAACATTGGAGGAATATGGTTTTGAATCGTCTAAGCTAAAACTGAACAACAGGCAGGGCACTATATATCCTGGACAGGTCAGCAATTCAGTCAACAACAGACCTATCCTGCTTCTGCACCGTGGCCAGAAGAAAGCCCTGCACAGGCAGGTGGAGAAATCCACACAGGTGAAATGATAAGAGCCTTAAGAGGACATCTCTATTATTACCTAATCTTAGGGCCCCAACCTGTACATGGAAAGTACTGAGATCTAGATTCAAAGCTGTTATTATTTCACCATATATTGTGTTAATATTGTGCATATTCTTAAATAATTCTGTGGTTATTCAAATGACTATATACGCAATCAAAAGAAAATGGGAGATTACATCACCTTGTTTAACAGTCACTCCAGTGTAATTCTTTTTATGTGAGAACAAGACAATTAATGTTGCTGTTAAAGAATCACCTGCAGACAAAAAAGTACATCGGTGAGTGGAGGTTCTTGTTCTTTACTATGGCTGTGATGACTAGGATGTTCTCCAGCAAGGAGATGATACCCAGGATCAGAAAGACCTGAGGAGAGAAAAAAACACGCAACAATGAGCATAGTAAACATGAGTGATGCAAAAGCATCGCATGAAAAAGGAAGCAGAGGGGTCACAAGATGAAAATGAAAAAGTCACAAGATAATTAACAGGACAGGAAAGAAGAAGAAAACATACTAACACGCAAATTAGAGTTAATTGTTGCATTCTTCCTGATAAATACTGGAGCATTTGACCTTATCTGGACTTCAAAACTATTAAATTGAATCAATCAGACAGGGAAATTTTGCTTTGGTTATACTGCTCACAGCCCATAGACACATGAAACATGAAAGGCATGGTCGCAAGCAAGCATTGCTTGGCTATATACCGTCATAAGTAAAAAGAAAAAAACAAAACAGTTGAGTGGAATAATAACGAAAAAGTTACAGTAGAATATTAAAGTAGCAGTATTAATAGACTGTAGCAGAACATAATGGAGTAATGTAGAGCGTAATAGAGTATTTAAAAATTGACTCATTCTTATGATTGCTCATTTAGATGCAAGTTAAAAAAAAACTGCATTTTGGAGTCTGTACAAAATACAGACCTCTACAGCAATGTGGAGCTGCTCGCATGCTGCAGGTTTGGAGGTGCTGGTCTTGCCCGGTATTAGTGGAGGAGGTAGGGTGTAGTTTTGGTAATAGTAGGAGTAATCCCAGGTGGAGTTACCCATCAGCCCCTCCTCATGGTAGGAGGACTCATCAGACACATTCATCTCTGCTGGCTCTGATCCAGATCACTGCTAATCTCTTGTAGATGGCATTTTTCAAGCAGGCTGCAAAGGAAAACAGACGTCAAAGCGAGGCTGTGTCATATTTTCCATTATATCTATCATGTGGAATGTATAACATGAGTTTCTGAATCTATAGCTCAGAAAAAATGTCTTTGTGCTTGACAAAAGTTAATGTCCCTCCACACCAACTTCCACCATGTTCAATACAGCATATAAACTACATTCAAGAAGGACGTACCTCAACATTACACTTAAGCATATGAACATCCTCTAGCTTTAGCTTTAGAGTTGCTAGTTGTTGGATTTTGCCAGAACCAGGTTACCTGTGTCTCCGTTTCCAGTCTTTGTGCTAAGCTAGGATAACCAAGACACAAGGTACAATCCAGCAAGCCTAAAATTACTCTGAGTACTATGCTGGATGAGGTTGAATGAGATTTGTAGCCAGTGTTTTCTTTGCGGCTTGAAAAAATCTGAAGTTTCTGGGGAACTCAATTCATAAAACTGTCACAATCATTCAAAAATTTAAATTAATTTAAAGATTTAAATTTACATATTGCTATATGGTAGAGAGATAAATTTTGTCTCAGCTGACCAAACATAATGACACTGAAGTTTGGTCTAAACATTCAACTTTGTTTATAAAAGAAAAGACATAAGAGGCCATGGCGTGACATTCCTACAGCAAGTGAACGGGACACAAAAAGCCTCAGTGTTAAAATCTGCCCACAGCTAATGAAACGTGGTGAGATCAGACCTGAAAGAGTAACTCTAACATTTTCCCAGAAGCAAACGCCTCCCGTGTTTCTTATCTCATGATCAGACTCGTGAAACCTCCAGTGATGTCTAAGGACTCAATTTCAGTTGCTTATACATTTGCAAAGAGGCAACATAAACTCTTTTACTGCATCTTCAATTCACATGGTACATAAGGAATTTTCAGGTCAAGATCTTCTACCTGGAGGGGGTTTAAAAAAACACATGTAAACAATAAATGTGAAAGAGGGAAAAGAGAGGGAAGCAAAGTAATTGATGGCAAATGAAGCCATTCAAGAACAGTTAAAGCAATAAACTTAATTCTGAATTGTCGCGACTATAATGATTGGACTGCAGTCTGTCTAATTTCAGCAGACATTATCTAAATCCAATTGCAGAGTGACACTATGAGTTTAGAGGGGACAGTGATTAACCTTTGCTGCAGGGCTAAATAAGAAAGCTGTGTGAGTGGTTATTTTACTGCTGATAAGAATGCACAACACAATTAATACAGGAAATATGAATGATTTTAGTGTATTAGTGCAATTGGGATTTAATTTTTCCATTACTCATTGACACAGTTGTTATCTTAAGCTGTTCACAAACAAAAAGCAATTTCCATAACTAAAAAGTATAAACTAAACTGAACTGATCAACATGTAAATACTGTTTACAGTTTTTATTAGATTTAAACTCTTAAAGAGCCAACATTAGTCAAATCCCAGGGGCAGGAGAAGTCAATTTCAAGTTCACTTCATGTGTTTTGTTTTTCATTATACTTGCCTATCTTTTCAGAATATATTAAGTTTACATTTTCCCACATTAGTTTATATGTTGAATATAGACAAACTGTTAATGAGATCTTTCTTACCTGTTCTAATGATTGCAAATATGCTATTATCTAGTATCTAGTTTTTCTTGTCTCCCGTATGGAGTATGATCCTGCATAACCCAACCCACACACACTGAGGGATTGCCAAGTGATGGAGTGGATTGCTTTGGGGTAGATCTCATATTTTGAGCAGGAAAGAACAGAAAAAAATACTGTGATAGTTTCCGTAAAAAAATGGGAAAGAAAAAAATTCATCCTCTTGCTACGAAAATCTGAAAATGACATGGACATTAGACATTGTGCTGTAGTTCAGACTGAATTAAATACCTATGGAGATATCCAGCACAAGATCAGAAGATGCTTGAAAAAGTAAGACCAGATGATTCTGGGTGGGTTCAGGGACAATTGAAAGTAGCTTTGCTCAAACTGCGCCTTAGCCCACAGACCTCTTAGCAAGAACATAGTCAAAAAGTCAAGAGGTCCTTGCAGACTTTGGCATGCCCCCTGAGTCGCATGAAACGGGAATAATTTCAATCAGTCTGTGACCTCAGACCTTTTAAGATATTCTTCAAAACATCATGTAAAAGATGACTGGTATTACTCATCATCTTGAGACTTAGTGATGAATTAATTTCAAGCCCAGCAGAGAATGTGGTGCCTTTAAAGAAACTGGATGTGAAATTTTATATGCATGGATTACAGAAAAAGCCTGAGCCACCGGGTGCTTCTAAGGTAAAGTGCCTTAGGGGTTTAAGGAATCCCCCTTAGCCAGAGCTTGTTTTTTTTAACTTGTCTTGTTGGAAAGTCACATGGAGCATTTAAAAGTAAGGACATAATGATCACATCTGTTTTGCTGTTTTGATCCTAAATCCTGCCAAGTCCTTTTACACAGACTATCACCCATCTGTCAGATCTCACATGTATTTTTTCATATATTTTTCCCACGTAATACAGCTACACATTGATGACTCATGGCAAGACACTACAAGTGAACAGGGTAACCGTTGAGTACTTGGATTAAGACAATTATTTTCTGTATTGAAAGTTTTCTGAAATTCTATGTTTTTTTAATGCAAATAAGGCAGAGGAGAAATCTGAACAGTGGGTAAATCCAGGTTCAAAACTCTTGTTTAAATTAGTTGACATATTAGAGTCAAAGGTGTTTACGTAGGGGATTTGTGGTATGGTTTGATTAGTCCCTGAATGAGAAAAACTGTCAATTGTAAAATTTTCCTAATTTCACAATTTTCACTTTCACTGTCGTGATTGGTTGCCAATACACAGGCAATGACCACGTTTGGATCTGATCTAAAGAGGAGAGAGAGCTTTAAGTAATAGCTGTGTGAACAGTTGACCATCCCGCTTATCCATGTTGTGTAGGGATGATAACTTTTGGCGGAGAAACTGGAGGAGTAGAATTCTACAGATGCAAATCAACCAAGTGTAGAAAAATAAAAACCTAAACATGTATTTTGGGTGCTTTCTTTCCACTAGTCTGAGACAAGACAAAATATCAACATTAAACATTGCATGAAAACCAATGTTTTTGCCAGTAGAGTATAAATCGTGTCCAGACCTTCCTGCTACAACAGGTCCATGCTGACACACTCCTTCTGGCTGGAGGCCTAAATGCACTGAAATTTGTATAATCAAGAAAAAAAATTGAAATAAATTGAGAAAAGGTGTCAGGACAGCGATAAGTCAGTCTCAGAGATATGAATATTTAGACTATGTTCTATATCATATCCTGAATATTGTTAAAAGCAGGATGACAGGATGACATATAAGAGGAACTACTGTGCATTTAAAGGTACTAACTGACAGATGACGCTGATGTCATGGAACACAGCAGAAGCTGAATATAGTTACATTTGAAATAATCAACTATGTAAAATTATAATAATTGTTATAAAATATTCTAATGAAAAAACAGGCCCCTCAGTGCCAGTTGGCAGCTCGCCTAGGGAACCAATACACCCAGAGACAGCCCTAATATATGAAAGAGAAATGGCTGAAATATAAGCCTGTGTTTGGTTGGAAAACAAATGCTCCGCTTAGATGTTACTACAAATGCAAAGTATAGGTACAGTAACTTCAAGTAATGATGCTGTTAATCTCACTAAGCTGTAGGGACCACAGCTAAAAGGAGGATGGAGGAAGGCTCACTGAGTTCACTTTTATCTTAAGTGGTTTTTATCAGTATAAGTCCATGACCCCCCCCAGTAACATTTGAAATCATTTCACTCTCATATGACTTAATGGAGAACACTGGCGGGTACTCAGAGTCATTTTTTTGTTATTCTAAAATTGTCCCCCACACAAATTAATTTCAAGATCATGGTTCTGCAAGAAAACATCCTTGACAAACCTTGTCATTTTTTCTGAATGTTTTGTCCCAAGTGTTAGATCAAACCTCAAACCTCAAACCTACTTCAAAATCTATCAAGAGGCATTTTTTATCAGCTGAGGAGTTAACTGCATGGCGCAGAGTGGCTAATAAAAGAGGAAAAACCGCCTGGAGGGGTTTCCATCTGTTTAAAAAACAGACGCGTTATGGATATACTTATACACTGGATTCATATTCAGGTTATAGCCATCTTCATTCCCCGCTGTGGCACATTCACATACTGTTTCTTACTGCTTCAAGCTGAGTTGATCTGACCTGTGTTACAGTTTGAAGATGCAACATCAGAGCTGGGGTGTATGTTCTGCATGTGTGTCTGCCCTGATGTGAAGATATAAGCCATTGTACTGCATAAATTATTCTTCCAGTTATGATCAGTGCACAATTATGTACCTAACCACCCTGACCTCTGGTACAAGTCACTCTTCTCATTCACATTTTGTAGTGTTGAAACTGTAATTTCTGTGATTGTGTGCTTGATTATGAAACACTGTCCCTGTAATAATCACATGACCATATTTCTCTTTGCCTCTTTGTCCTCAGCTCCACTCCCTTTTTTACAGTGACCTGTGCCCCTGTCAGCATCAAGACATCTTGAAGCTTCTATGCTGCGAGCTAATGATCATCTAACTAACCACTATGTTTCTGAAAGGAAAAATTGGAGATGGTTTTTAGTTCTGAACTGTTGAAATGTGAGACCTAATAAAACTAATTTGGATTTAAAGGCTTTTACAGTACACAATAAATAAACTCTCAGCACTCTCAGCAAACACATGCAGGCTTTCTGTTATTTTGAATGGAACAGCTCAAACAGAATATATGAATAGTTATCAAAATTCTGAGCTTATATTTGGGTGTGACACTCATTTCCACATTTGTGTGGGGACTAAAATCCATCTAAAAGGGGCAAGAACAGACTTTTCTCAAGGGGACGTTTTTGTTTGTGTACCTCTCTACATTATTCTTTTGGAGAATAGGACAAAATCAATAATGCACAGGGCAAAAAATTGAATCAAATCTAATCACATTTGAATATCAATCCCACTGAAACAACATATGAGCCTGCGGTCTTGACACATATCACTCAATACAGTCTGTGAGTTTCAAGAGTAAAGTGAATATTAACGCAATCATTTGAGTTTCAATACATTATCATCAGTGCTGTAATCAGGGTGTGAATGAATGATCTTGTTCAATCATGATGTAATTACTAATATGGAGCCCTGAAACAGACAAAATAGATATTAGAATACTATAGATTGAAAATCCTAACTGAATACATCAATGTGTAAAAAAGAAATGTAAAACTTTCCACTTTTCCTTCAACCCTCAAATAGTTTGTAAAAAAAAAAAGAAGGTGATACATTTTCTATTTATTGTTTTTAATACCCATCATTTCCCATTTGTGAAAAAAACAATATCAAACAGTGAATTTTGTTTTATATCAATGTATAAACCTGTGTAACAGTGGCTAAAGCATTTTAGCTTGAAATTTTATGTAAACAAAGTTAGCTAATAGCAGCTTTTTAGTTGGTTAGTTTGTCCATGTCAGCCTCATTGATATAACTGACTTGGAATTTCTGACAGCAACAATATCTCTCACTTGGTGAGTAGTCTTAATAAATTACTTTTAAAATAACTGCAAACCTAACACTAACCCTATTTTATACTTAGACAGAGCAGGGTAACTGAATTACCTTATTTAAATAATGTGACTAGTAGTTGAGTTAACCATGCATGATCACTCTCGAGTTGGTATAACAGGAGGTTTTCTTTTGCATGAATGCAGCATTGGGAACATTGGACATGTGGTTAAGAATATGTAAAGAAAATAGGGAATAGTTAAATATGACAAAATATGAGCCTGTAACCCAAAATAGAAATACTGGAGTTGAAACATTGAATGATGAATACAGCATATTGTAAATAAAGTTTAACCTTTTGCAGATTGGAAGTTAAAAGAAAAATATAAAGACGGATAAGCACTTTTACCAAACAGTACAATTAATGTATGCATTTTGGATGTATTTATGGATAGTCTGATTAACGTTTTATTCATTTTTGTGAGTTTTAGGGCTCCATACATTCATTTACATAAACCTTTGTGATATCAGATTCCTTTAATTCTTACATTTCCTTCCCAACATGCACCGGTTGAATAGGAAAGTCATGCTGTATGTCTGCCATCTGCTAGGTTTTAAGGGGCCACAGTGAAGCAGAGATCTGCTCCTACTGAGCATCCTCTCTCTATGATCCACGTGGATGGCACAAGCGGAGGCTGATCCAGCGATACAGAGGCCTCAGTCTACAGCTGATCTTATGATTTGACTGACTCCAATGACAATGACACGGATGATAGCAACACGATGGTCATAAGCACTTTTCCAAAGGTTACCATGGCTACACTATCACAAACACAGTATTAAATGACATTTTCATTTTCTCCCCAGTGTCCCCAAAATTAACATCATTATCAACATTCAGGTCATGATCAATTGACTTGCAGTTTCAATGCTTATTAACGTTGGTGGTTGTTACCAACAGAGGAAGGATTATTTAAATTAGGTAGCAAGATAGTTGACAATATTCCACTGGATGATCCTCATTACCAGCCAATGTTATTTATATCACTTCGCACTCGCTTTGACATACATAGACTGAAACTAAAATATGAGTATGAAATATAGATGTGAATATGAGCAGTTTTGTATGATATACATGCGAATATATATTCACATATATATGAATGTATTATAGACACACAACATGCTAAACATATACCAAGCCAAATGGTATCAACACCCACATACTGCAAATACACATTTCATATTCTTTAGTATTCAAGTTGTTTTATTTTGGAAATATATAAATTGCAAATATGAAAACAGTAACTCTAGCAGCATCTATTATATATATATATATATATATATATATATATATATATATATATATATATATATATATATATATATAATAGATATACATATACATACACAACACGTATACATGAATTGTGAACATGATCAGAGTTATTCTTTTTAACTTGCTGAAATAATGAGATAGACTGCTGGACAGATTGCTATTTAAAGACAAAGAGGTTATTATTTTAGGCTTCCCATTCAACTCAGAATTTGTGGCAATCAAATTTCCAAAATAAAATAACCTCAGAAAATTTATATAAAAAATAGATCCACTTTGGAAGAGAAGAGCAAAACATGGATATGATAAGAAACATGCGAAAGAGGTGAACCTGTCGTTAAACAAACCAAATATACAACTGAATTGAATATTCGTTATGGGGGCGAGTTTTTGTTTTTCCAGCAGAAGATATGTTTATCAGGAGCCCAGATTTAGATCAGAGTCGGGTCTTTTGGCTAAAAGACAGCTCCCCATCTCACACTGAGTGATGCTCGTTGCTGCTGCTTTGCCAGCATGGTGGCTAATCGATATGAAAAAATGATATTTTCTCCAGACAATTATTACAGCATCGATTGACAGACAAAGCATTTCCTGCACTATGGGGGTGGCATCCATTAAGTTTTCTCAATGCAAATGAATCAGCTGTCTCTCAGCTTTTACTGGGTATTCATTTGCTCAGGCTTTGCGCCATATATTGTTACATTCTGTGCCCACATAAAACATTTTCTCGCTACCCATGACAAACAGGCAGCTCTGTGCTGAAGTGCAGCTAACCCGCACTATTTCTATGCTATACATTGGCTGAGTGAGGTGTTATTCTGGATTAATCCGGGGCAGAAGAAACTTCAGCTAGAGCAAATGCAGATGAGACTGAGCAGTATCTGGACCTCTCTGTTTGTGTTTCCATAGGAAGTAGCAGAGCACTCCAAAAGAAGGTTCTGTCAGACTGAGGCTCCTTCACTGCTGTGAAATGAATCCTGTAGTTTCATGGCAAATCATAGCCAAATCTGATAGAATGAATGCACATTGCATGGTGGCCTAATTTCTCAACAGAGATGAGGCTTGTGCTGTTAACAAAGGACCATGGAGGATGATGAAATTAAGATAACATTTATGGTAGTTTTTCATTTAGAATATGCATGCTGTACGGTTTTGAGCCAATTCAAGAAAAAGGCTTTTAAAACAGTTTTATGCCTATGGTGAACTAACCTTTCATGGGCGATGTGTGGACAGTGTTGGTTCTGATGCAGAGTTTCAGGTTTCAGTAAAGCAAAACACAGGTGGTTCCCTAGAATGTTTGATTTAACCCTTGTAGGATTATTTTGGGATTCTATAAATTTATAATAAAATGCATATAATTATTAAAATGATTTGTGGATTCGTATGCTGTGAATGGTAGATGATCTTGCCATATTAGTATGGTTACTGAGACATCCACAACAGAGAGTAGAAAGAGTAGAAAAAAATCTGCTGCAACAAGCTCATTCATAAATCGCAGCAGAGTCTGTACTTCAGATCACAAACAAACATGAAGTTTCCATCATATGAAACCTCAGAGGACAAGAATGATAATCATGTATGACAATGTTACTATAAAATCAATAACACACTTAAGATCCCTATCAGTCTATTTAATACCAGCTATTAACTGTAAGTGACAAAAAAATGATTTAAAAATGGAAAGATGTCTTCTGAATCCATCATGAGAGACAGAGATAAAAAAAAATGACTCACCTCTCTCACGAGCCGTGATTCAAATCCTTCCCACAAGTGGCTGAGATGGACAAGAAGATGCCTCTGTGGAACATCAGACCAGATGCATTGTAAGAGTGGCGATCGTGAGAGAAAGAGAGAGGGAGGGGGGGTGGGAGAGGGAAGGCGGGAGGGAGAGGAAGCCCGCTTCAGATCTGACAGAATGGACGACATGCAGCTACTGCCAGCAATTTTTAGCCCTCTCCCTCACAGTGGGTTAAAGGAAGCAGCTTCCGTGAGCGCAGAGCTTTCCCCATGTTGAAAAGAGCCTGTCTGTGAGGAGCTCCATCTTAGAAGAATTTAGCTCCTATAAGCGTCTTGGTGCAGAACTCCTGCCTGCAGTATAGAGAAGATGAAATGCAGCCAGACAAGTCACACACATTCTAATGCAACTATGCTTGTGAATATCTGTATATGCTGAGTTAAATCTAAGCAATTCTATATGAATACACTGGTTCAAGTGGGGATTTGTACTGATAGGCATGCACTGTGCCTGCTGTTATAATGGCTCCTGTCTTCTGATATCCTGCATTAAAAGCAATTAAAGCAGTTTTAAGCAGTTAAAGCAATTGAACTAAATTAGGTTGAAGGACAAATATAACAAATTCTCATCAGAGTTAACCCAAAATTAACAG
Organism: Istiophorus platypterus; assembly: GCA_016859345.1. Classification (NCBI taxonomy): domain Eukaryota; kingdom Metazoa; phylum Chordata; class Actinopteri; order Istiophoriformes; family Istiophoridae; genus Istiophorus; species Istiophorus platypterus. Next base: position 24,640,847 of record CM029126.1, on the reverse strand, counting down.
TCGGTGTGGGTTTATATTGTACCTCCCAGCATTCCATGGGCTGATCGACTTAGAGATATGGGAATAAATCTTGTTTTATGTGTGGTACTGCATTTCTACCATGTTTTATATTTCTTCTACAATATTCCCACTGTTTGCGCAATTCCATTATTGTTATATTATAGCTAGAAAGAGTAAACACAGTTAGACCATCAATGATATACACAACTGGTGACAGGCTTCCCAGTGTGAAAGCTAGTGATGGGAAAAGCAGTTCTTTATAATGTATTGAATCATTATGATCTGTTCATTAAAAAGGTTAATTCAAAAGATCTTTTTACCAAATCTTTCAGTGCTTGACCAGAGCTCTGACTGTGTGCAATTCAATTGGATAAAGATACCGTTTGCTAACTGAAAGATGTAATAATAAAGTCCTACCCTATTATGAACAGCACATATTGTATATTTTTTCTACTCTGCGACTCCAAGACATAAGAGGGAGGCAAGCGGCTCCCTGAATATAAATCACTTTCTATATGCTACTTGCTTTGTGTTGTCTTGCGTGGTGTTGTTTTGTTAGTGTGTTGCTGTAGTAACTTCCGTTTGGGGTAGGCTACACATCTGCCTAGTCTAAAGAGTACAATCATAGTGTTGATAAGTTCAAGAGGCCTTAAGTGGAAAAATTATTGTGTTCAGACTGGCTGAGTATAGCTCTAATTCTGAAAATACAATACTGCCTGAAAATATAGCATTCCAGGAAGTGATTCAGTCCCATTTGTTTACCAAAAAGATTTTTTCAAATGTTTGTGAATGACACAACAAGAGTGAAAACACATAGCAGAATGCTCCAAGTACAGTATTTCAGAATGGTTTACAGTAGAAATTATTTAGGGTCATGGCTCAAAGTTATAATAATAATAATAATAATAATAATAATAATAATAATAACAACAACAACAACAACAACAACAACAACAATAATAATAATAATAATAATAATAATAATAATAATAATAATAATAATAATAATAATAACATGTATATTCCCTTAATTTCTAAAATTTCTATCTCAACCTTCATACAATAAATGACACTGAATATTTTCTGAAAATCAGTGTTGTTGAGTGGTGTTCCTGATTACAATATGAACCAAAGTAAAAATAATTTAGCATATTTTATCATTTAAAACGATGAAAAGTATAAGTGGGGTTTCTCACTGTTAACCAAAAGACCATGTGGCCGATGTGTTAAGGGGATTATCATAAGAAGCAGTTTACTGAGTTATCTGGGCTACTTTGCCTGGTAAAACCATCAAGTTTGAAGGTGGACCATTAACTTAACACCTGTACAGATTATCCTCAGCAAAGTAATCTTCAGTTAACGTTCCCATAACAGGCCTAACTTCTAAGAAGCTGCATTAACTGTTTGGTTTGAGAAATTATTTATCTATTTTTCAGTCATTCATCACAGTATGGCATTTGGAAGGTGTAATATTTATTTTCATTTGACATTTAAACCCTACCATCATCACTTCCCTCCAAAAAAGGCCATCTGTTATGAAAGACCACTCACCAGCCAGAGTCACTGGCACTGAGAGGAGCCTTCCTGTTACTTCATCATCACAAGACAGAGGTTAGTAGTAATTATCTAAAATTAGCATTCTGTAAACAACACTCAATAACTAGAGAGTGCAGTTTTGAAGAATTTGCAGTGAGAATGCTGGTTTCTGCAGAGCCGATGCTGAGCTGCTTAGATGGCTGGGAGCTATACTGCATTGCAGTTTCAACTTTCTTTCAAAGAGCAGCTGAGGAAGTACAATTAGTTTGAATTATAGGGAAGTGATCATGTGGGCAAAATCTACCGTAAGACTTACATAAGCTTGTGTGTTCAGAGAAAAAGATGTCAATCAAGTGTCTTACATGGAGTAAGTGTAAAAAACTGAGGTCTAAATCAGTTTGTCAATCAGTCCTGCGTTGTGCTACGTTGAAGCTGCTTTAAAATATGACATACAGCAGGAATTAGACAGAAATGTCAGTCAAATATTTGGTGAATACCACAGACTCCAAGACACAGTGTAACCATCTCATCTGAAACAGGTATTTGTGCCCACCTGCAGTTACAGGTTGCCATGGTGATGGTAACTGTTTCTCCCAGGTCAGACAGAGGACTTTCAGTCAATCTGTATATGTAGAGTCAATGTTATTTCATCAGGAATTATGAATAAAAATAGATAAAAATTTGCAAAAGGGTCAAATGAACAAAAACTAAACAGAATTCTGTAATGGCAAAAAAAAGATTCACAAACTGAAAATGAGAATAAATGATCAGAACGCATTTTTTAGCACTGTTACATCCATCCTCACTGAAAACTAACACTAGATGTTAGCATCAAGAAAATCAATGTCAAGAATATCCCATCAGGATGAAGAGGAACTGGCTTTATGAGTGTGCCTGTGTGTGGAGTATCGGTCTGTGTCATAGTATCGAGGACGGAATCAGCCTGTCTTACGTGTTCAGGAACGTAGGCAGCGGTGTCTCTGTGGGACACAGGTCTAGCGGCCCTGTTCACAGGCTAACACGTTGGCTGGTTGTCAGTCACAACAGAGGTGTTCTGAGGGTCAGAGGTTGCACTCGTCAGTCAGGATGTTGGAAAAATGCCCTTGTGGCAGACCCGGTACCGACATCAGCGTAATGCTTTCAGTCAAGGGGCTCAGTCCCTCTAACAGTCACAGGTGAATTCCTCTCACCTTCAGTTTCAGGCTTTTCACTACCTTCACAAGTATCGACACTCCTTCTCTCAACCACTGTCACCGTTTTCTCTTCAATATCACCAATACCTAGATGGGGAGATTGCAAATCAGTCATGAATGTGGCACGGTCAGAGATTGTATGTGTTCTCCACAGGAATTAAATTGGCTGTCATCAGCAGGTTCCTGCTTATATGCTTATGTCTCTTTGTTCATGTCCAGCAAAGTGTAGAGTGACAAATCCCACATAACGACAGGTTTCTTTTTACCCTTCTCTTTATAGAGAGGGGTAAAAAGTATAGTCTGCTATCACCAGAACATCAGTCAACTTTTTCTTTGAGTCTCTGGGTCCAAAAGACAATAAAAACCAGCTCTAGTGGCTTAGTTGATATTATGCTCTCCAAGGGGGCTCTTCCTTTAGGTTCAGCTGTCTTGCTGATGACGTATTGCTAACAATGGCATACATAGTCTCTTACATCTTTGTCTGAATTTGAGAAAAAACATCTATCTTGTTAAACTGAGTCCTGAACTGAGCCTTATTTCTGGCAATGTTCAGAACTCCTTTAAGGACTTCACACTTACGGACACATATGGGACGACATATTGGAACTATTTTGCCCTGGATTCCTAGTCTCTGTTATGGGCACAAAGCATGTCAGCAAGGCAGCCTCTTCATCTAATGCAAGCACAAACAAGTCATCCACGTTGTAAAGCAGAATGGAATAGTTTTGGTCCACAAAAATGCTGGTCACCATGCCAATGATACACCTTGAACCAGGCCACAGGATGTCAAGGAGGATGACAGAGATGATGCTGGGCTCAGAGGGAGAAAGATGAGGTACCAGGAGTGTGGCCCTGCTCTGGTGCTATCAGGTTTGTTGATTGTGGACTAGGTTGCTTGGTGATCGCTGTTGTTGTTTTTTTTTAACTGTGCTGCATCAGTGACTTTGCCACTAGCCCATAACTCTCTCCAGTACCCCTCTATCCTCAGCTGAACCTCAGGTGAGGTCCATTTGTGAATTGGCTTGCACCTCAGGGTGCAGGTGGCTCTGGATCAGGCGAGTGTTAGATAAACATGAGAGCTACTCCATGACATCATTCTTGTTCTCTGTCTGTTTCCCTTGTCTTTGCAATCCTTCAAGAGCTAGATCAGCTGCTTTTTTTTTTTTTACTCTTATGGAGTAGGCATCTGTGTCCCTGTGTTTCAGTAGAGTAGTACAAAAGTCCGTAAGCGTGAGACATGAGGGATCATTAACTGAAATGGTGGGGGAGAACACTATAAATTAGGTAAGGTTACTGTTTAATATCAAGTGCTAGAACATTAAATAGCTCATAATCTCTTCTGCTTGGTCATGCACAGAAATATCTTGCTTTCAGAGATTAGTCTTAGTCATGTCAGACCAGTCCAAGTCTGAGTATTTGTTAGTGCTATCAACTCTGAAAGTCTGGAGCTTTGTATTTTAATCTAAGTGTCACATGTAGGAGGTCATGTTTGGTAAGTTCACTGTCTGCATTCTGGGTGGCAGATGTAGTCTGGTAGTCACTAGTCACAAAACCAGCTGACATTAATTTTCCAAGTAGGTCACCCATTTGAACACCTAACCATCTTGCCGTGTGTGTGAGATGGTTAATGGCACCAACATAAAGCCAGTTGTGGTAGCGTGAGGAACCTCCCTCACAAACACACAGACAGGAGTACATATGTATGACAGTCCTCCTGGGATAATGAACATGCCTACTGTTAAACTTGACCTAGCTTGGCTGCTTTCCCTTTTGTGCCATATCATCCAGTTTGTCTTTTTTGAGTCAGATATAGAAATCTCTCAATTTCTAGATGACATTGTAGTACATATTTAAATGGATGGATAATGGATGTCTTTGATAATGGATGTCTTTGATAATGGATGTCTTTGTGAAGAGACCTTAAAGCTGCCAATACTAGGCTGCCATCAATGATTGTAATAGATGCTAAACGGACTTTCTTCCTGGTAAATCCAGGTATCACAATGTGATTATTGATGGTACCTCTGCAACTGAGAATGAAAGTTGGTCAGAATCAGAGAAGATCCTGACTTTCTTCAGGGACAAACTGGACCTGGATCTGCACACAGTCTGGACTGAACAAAATCAAAGGCTTGGGAAAGTGTCCAAAGAGTCAGATGTTTTCCATGGTAGACCTCAACAACTAATGGTGAGGTTTCTAAGGCTCAAAGACAGAGCTAATCCGAGCTGTCCTGATTTAGTTTGACAGAGAAGAAGAGCTTTCTAAATAGAAAACTGCAAGGGAATTGGGGAACATTATGCTTATAAAGGTATGACAAGCTTATCGTTCACAAACAACCAACCAACCAGTGATATGAACAATACACACTAATACAAATACAAATACAGAAGAGTAAAATTAGGGTGGGAAATACATTTCATGTCTCGTGTCTATTGCTGCTTTACTTCCAAATTAAAGCTTTAAGATTGCTAACTTTAATATTGTAGCTCAAGGAACAAAGTGTAAGAAATTACTGATCTGGCATCTTCTAACACAATTAATATCTTAATATCTGAAACCTATTTGGATGAGACATTTCATGATGAAGCTATGTGCACAAAAGGGTATAATCTATACAAAGAGGATAGGGCCACGCAAGGGGGCATGTGTAGCTTACAGAGGATATCATTGGCAATTAGAATTGAGGTATTATTGCTTATTGCAAAGACAGTTGACACATATCCCACCCCAAGCCCCCAAAATTCAATAATCTGCTTTATATCAGCCGAACAGGAAACATAGCAAGCCAATCATGGTAATGCATTGACACAAGGGGAAGCTTTCACATATGTAGTAGAATTATAACCTATAGAAAAAAAGGTGTTATAAACCATCTTTTGGGGCAACAACGCCATACTTTTCAAGTGCTTTTTTTTGGCTATCTTCCACATTTATTTGATCAGGGCCTAGTCATGTTAGCCCAAAATAACTGTCCAGGGCATTTAAGCATTAACAACGCGACTATCAGTATATCATCTTGTATTATTTATGTTTATACCAAGGTTGTATCGGTCTGAAAAGGTTGTAATTGTCACAATATAGTAGCAATTGGAGGACTCTTTGCTGGCCAGTTTAAAGCAGTCCATCTTTTCCTTTTCAGCCATTCTTTACTCTGCTGGATGCTCTTCTTTTCCTTCTGTGCTTCATTTCATTGCTTATAAACAACTTGAAGCACTACATTCTCAGAGAGCTCTGCTTTGGTTTCAGTTGTCCAAAGAATTTTAACCCAGTAAGACTGTGGCTTGTCTATGAAAGGCAAAACATAAGTCTTGCCTTTTTTTACCTTTCTTCCCATAGTTGCGTCTCCCTGACCTTTGACCATGGAGCTCTACTTGGTCTACTTAGTGTCAGCCTCATGCTCTTTGTGTGATGTTTTTGGGTTTTTTTTAAACAAGCCACATTAACTTCCACAGACTTCTGTCACTGAGTTTCTTCTTAGTGCCACATCCTGAAAGTTTCATACTTCTTGATAACACTACAAACAGTTGAAACAAGGATTTCAAGATCTTTGACAATTGACTTGTAGCCTTTGGAATTTTATGATTTTTATAATAGCAGCCTGATGCTCTCAGACAGCTCTCTTGTCTTCATTACTGTGAAAAAGAGACTGGAAACAATAAGCCCCTTTTTATGCAGTAGAAACCATCATTGGTTCATGTGACCACTGAAAATTAAGATAGGATAAGTTTTATATGTTCTTAATTTTGTTTGAGAAAACTAACTTAAATCACATCACAACGGATAAATGTGTTTAGTGTACATTAAACGTCTGTGTTTTTTATTGAAATATATCAAAGCTTTTTTGTTGTTATTGTTCAGTAATTTTGGACATTACTTAATATTCTGGTTATACAATACTAACTAATTTCCATTTATTTTTGAAGATATTCTAAATCCTGTACTTCAAATTCAGAGATACCAATAATGTCAACCAGGATTGTATAAATAAAACTTACACTATATTTGTACACTGATCAGCTAATATTAAAACCAGTTATTGGCTGAATGGTGAACATATTGGAGTAAGTTTGGACTGTCTTGTTTAATGTATATTTTTAAACATGGACATGGAAAAGACAGGCTGTACTAGGGCACAGCTTATGAGGGTCCCGACAAACAAATAAAGAAATTTGATATTGATTTTTTTTTTTGCTCTTCTTGCTTGTTTGTGCATCTGTTCTTTTTCAGTCTGGAGACTGAGTTCCTTCAGAAGCCCAATATACCATGCTTTTTATTGTAGTTTTACTTCCTCCTTATTTCCTTAAGTGTTTCTGTTCTTTGTACTAGCCATATTTGCTTTGAATGTGACAGCCAGGGTCTCCAGTAAATGATCGCGTTGCCTCGAGGATGGCCTGTTTGCCACAGAGCAAATATTATAAAGATGAAAATATGCTCTGTCTTCTGATTGAAAGCAGTTCCTACACACTCTGTATTCCCCAAAGCAAAGTCCTGTAATATCTTACTGATCTTTAACAAGCATTACTATCAGTCCCTGAGGTTGACTTTCAGTCAGAATATGCAGCCTTATTTCCATCAGCAAGTTCATTCAGTACTGTTGCATTGTGACACAAGTGCCAAGAAAAGATTTTATCTGCTGACTCTTTACTCAAACTCTGCTTATATTTAACTTCATGGCATAAAACTTATTTCTAATCACACACATAATGATATCTTTTATGGCTGGACGTCAGTCCCTTGGAACCACATTAAGACTGCAACCTTCGACATCCTTGCCCCAACAAGAAATGTCTGTTGAATAAGTGTAATGTTATCTATTGAAGAAGCTGCACCCTTATCCTCCTATCGCATTAATTTTCATTTACAATGAATATATTAGCAGCAAATGAGTCTGAACCATTGAATGATGATCCAAAGTGGGTTAGACTTTTTATTATAACCCTCTAGTGACATAAGGGGCAGGTTTATATTTGATATTAATTTTTCAGCCAGTCATGACAGCAGTGCAATGCATGAAACCATGCTACTAAGAACTGAGGCTGTTTTGAGAGCTAAGGGAGGCCCTACGCGGTATGATGTTTCTAAAAAAAGACCTCAGTGAGTGATTAGCAAACTGAATAACATCAACATTAAACTGTATACACACACACATATATATATATATATATATATATATTGTACATCTGTGGTATTTTCATTCCTTAAATTCTGACAAATTAATTGCACCAGATGTTTTTCTGCATTGAAGAGAATCTCATGGGAGGCAACATTAACCATGTTTGAATGTCCTTTTGGCTGTTAGACTCAGGAGATCCAAAAGAACAACAGGAGCGATTTAATGATTTAATAGTGAAGAAGACATGTTCATTTTTTTCCTCTGCTTTTTTAGTTAGTGAGTCATCAAACCTAATGTTCTGTTTTCGGTGTGTATCACAGCAACAAAATAAATGTTAGCACTTCTGTCATATATTCGAATTTACAAGTTCTGAAAAGTTAATTCTTATCTCACTTTTTTACGTTTAGTTTCCTTTTGTCCTTGAAAAGCCTTTCTTGCCTCTCTTCTACTAATAGAAAATTCCTATCCACTTTGTGGCAGAACAAAGTTAGAACAGCATTTTATCATTAATGATGAAAGCAGAAGATGTAGATGGTTCATAACTTGTTGGAACATTAAAGTGATACTTGACTTATAAAAAAGTTTTGGGTTTTTTTTTTGAGTATCAAACATACCACCTGTCAACTTGAAAAGTGGCTGTGAAAAGTTTGTACTTTGCTTACTCAATTGCTGATTCCAGATTTAATTCACTTTAATTAAACTGAATTTCAACAGTGACAGACTTTTATGGTGGAAAAAGATGTATTGAATTGTCCGTAGAGTGTCTTGAATCACTCCAACAATATAATGCATATAATGCATGCTTAGAAGTTTCAAGACACTGTTTCACTTCTTTGTCGTGCTGTTGCCCTTCTTCATCTTCAAAGTACAGATGAGAGCATTGTGTTTTTTGAAAGAATGACATCTTTAATGCCTATTCTCAAAAAAGTACGGTGCTTAAATGGTTCCTCAAAAGCCTATGTGGTACTACAAAGAACTAACTGCTCTTTTACTTAGTAGATAGTTCCTTATGAAATTTATATGGTTCTTTGTGGTATTAAAAGGTTCTTTATTCTTATTTGAGGTATCTAATGGTGCGTGATGCCGTAAAATAAAATCCACATATTCTCAATTGCTTACTCAAGCCTTCTTTGATCGAATTATTTCTCAGATTCAGATTATTGATGATTTTAAAGGTATTAGTGTCTTTCTCTCTACCCAAAAAAATGCAGTTTACCAAAGAAATATCAATTTAGAAAAGTCAGTCTTATTGTAGCCAATGGGTTTGATAGAAAACGTCTGATTAAATAATTATCTCAGCAATCCACTCTGAGAGACGACACACAGAGACTCCCAAGCTTTTCTACACAGTGAGCCCATTGTCTGAGGGTTAAATTGGATGACGCTACAACAGAACAATTATACTTGACTTTATTTACATGCTTGCCCTTTACTTCAAGTACTACCTGCTTTGATAGAAGGAAAAAAAACGTCCAGGATTGCCTATAAGTTCATTGCACATTGGACTATGCTCTGGGAAAAATATCTCTCTCTGACAGAAAATGACAGAGAACCTGTTTACTAGCTTAAAAACCTGAGGCAGTGGGGTAAGATTAGTATTTTCACTTGTCGCTGCCTTCAATTATATGCTCATTATGCTATTTCAGACATGTCAGCGGCTCACTCTTTCTACATTCTTCTCTATACTTGGGCTGTGACTGATGATCCTTCACAAGTTTGCAAGAACACAAGTGCTGTTCCAGTCCAAAGTCCACATCTTGCCAATTACAGATCAAATATTCGGATGTTTTCTCGCTCTGCATATGTTGCCTAGAATATTTTGGGAGCTGAGTGTTGATTTGAAATGCATTACATGCCAACCAGTGGCAATGGTGGAGATTTTGAGCCAGACTCAAAGTTGTTGCAATGTTTGTCCAAGGACTGTTATATTATAACACTTCATTAGATTTTGATATTTTTTCAAATTTTGAATATTTGGTCAGTTCATCCAACTTTTTTTTTTTTTTTTTGTTTTACCGCAGTCACATTGTATACCACTTTCCCCTGGAGAAAGTCCATGGACCTTTGGGGTAAGATTATTTTTTAACAGTGCAGTCAACTACAGATGTGTTGAAGTGTAATCAGTGCTGAGCTGAGCTACTGATATTAGCAAGAACGCTGCTGTTCCAGTTGCAAATAGTCCTCCCATCAGGAGTCTGGACTCCTGAGCTGAATTGACCAAGTTTGAAGACTGGGTAAGTGCGTCTAAACTTAGTGTTGTCTGTTTTCAGAAAGGACTAAAATCTGTACCAGTCAGATGACATTAGCTAACTAACACTAATGTTAAGAAACTGCAGCTGGTACTTTACAAAACTAACCCTGGCCTCAAGTTAGTTTGTCATGAGTGCCATTAATGTTAAAGCTAGTGTTAGTTTTCATAAAATATACAGATTCTATATGAAATTATTCATGTACTATAAACGTTAAACTTTATTAGTTATACCACCAAGTGGCCCTTGAAGTATATCTGCATTGTTCAAAAGTAGATAAAAGAACACATTTCTTGACTTTGCAGCTTATCAGGGAGGATGCATACAACGGTTGCTTTTGCATAGCCAATTTTAAAATAGTGTCATTGCTACAATATACTGTATTTTGCATTAACACTGAAACAAATGAATGATTATCACTTGGTTGACAGAACATTAATCCACCATTATGCAAATTTTTGTTTTACTAATTTTTTCGAGGTTTTTGACCTTTCATCTCTCATCTAAAAGGCTTCTTCAGTTCCAATTATCTAGTGGGGAGTCCTAGGATTTTAACCTCTTGTGGGGTTGTTCACACCTTGAGAGTCGTTGAGGTCATTGTCAGTTGTTAACCCACCTGACCAACATATGAGTCATTAGGGTCACACGAGTCATGATGTAAATGAATGATGAGCTGCCTGAGGAGGGATATCAAGACCACATCCTAAATGTGTTCTACTGGATATAGATCTGGTGACTGGGGAGGCTACTGAAGTTCACTGAACTCTTTGCCATGTACAAGAGACCAGTTTGAGACACCAGTTGCTTTGTGAAATGGAGTATTATCCTGCAGAAAGCAGCCATTAGAAGATGGTAAATTGTGGCCATAAAGCGAAGCACATGATCAACTACAATACTCAGACAGGCTGTGACATTCAGACCATGAATCATTGGTATTAAGGAGCCAAAGTGTGTCAAGAAAACATCCCAGACCGTTACACCACCACCAGCCTGGACTGTTGACAAAGGGCAGGTTGAGTCCATGGATTCATGCTGTTGACACCAAATTCTGATCCGACCACCTGATGTCTCAGCAGAAATCCAGATTCATCAGACCAGGCTACATTTTCTCAGTCTTCAACCGTCCACTGGTGGTGAACCTGTGTCCACTGCAGCCTCAGGTTTCTGTTCATGTCTGACAGGAGCGGAACTCAACATCCTCTGCCGTTGTAGCTCATCCACCTCAAGGTTTTATGTGGTGTTCTTTCTCAGATGTTTTCTACTCACCACAGTTGTAGAGTGGTTATCTGAGCTCCTGTAGCTTTTCTGTTAGCTCCAACTAGTCTGGCCATTCACCTCTGACCAATATGTCTGCAGACCTGTTAATCCCCCCTTTTTTTGCACCATTCTAAGAAAACTCTGGAGATTGTTTTGCATGAGAATCCCAGGAGATTGCATTGCATTGCTGCAATGTTACTGACTTTTCTTCTGTATGTTAGCAAGCTAATATTAGCTGATGAACTAAACAAAGATTGCAGCTGAGCAGGATCTCACTAATTTTCCTGGTATCTAAGCAAAAGAACTGGAAATCTTTCTGATATGTTGGTGTTGAAATTCCTGCTTTGGTTAAGTAATCAGCCCCTTATGACAAAAGAACCTGCTCAGCTACAATCTGACTAGTTTGACTGAATTTGAACAATTCTGCAAGGAAGAATGGGCATAAATTCCACAATCTAGGTGTGCTCATCTAATAGAGACATATCCGTACAGCTAATGGCTGTAATTAAAACATAAGGCAAATCTATGAAGTATTAAATCAGGAGACTCATGACTTTTCTGACCCTCATATTCTAGTTTTTCATTTCTTAATATATTTCAGAACTGCCACCTTTTTTTGTTAGTGTGATGTTTCCTGGGAAAATGATTTGTTATAGGCACTGTATATGTAACTTTCCCTGTCTCCCTAAGATAATGGAGAAAGCAGTCACCAATCAGTTGTGTGACTTTCTACAGAGCAATAGTTTATTAGAGGATTTTCAGTCAGGATTTAGAATGCATCATATTACAGCACTGAGGAAAGTTAAAAATGATCTTCTATTTGAGTTAGTCAAATGACTGTCTTTGTACATCTGTAAATGTGTGTCTGTATGTATTGTTAAATCTTATTACTACATATAATACCATTTACCATCACATCCTGTTACAGAGACTTGAACATTAGATTGCTTTTAAAAGACTTGCTCTTGGCTGGTTTAAGTCCTATTTATTGGATAAACTAGAGTTTGTGCACATTAATGTTAAATTCATCATATACGCAAAATTTTAGACATGAAGTTCAACAATGTTCAGTGCTTGGACCAGTTCTATTCACCATATATATGCTTCCCTTAAGCAATATTATCAGGAAACACTCTTTTAACTTCCATCCAGATGGTATCCAACTGTACCTGCCAATGAAGCATGATGAAACCAATTGGTTAGCTAAACTTCCAGCATGTCTTAGGGATATAGAGATCTGGATGACCAGGAACTTCCTACTATTGAACTCAGATAAAACTGAAGTTATTGTACTTGGCCCATAACACCTCAGAAACACATTATCTAATGATATACTTACTCTAGATGGCATTAACTCCCACATAAAACAAACTTAAAGGACTGCCTTCTTTCATCTATGTAATATGGTAAAAATAAGGAGCATTCTGTCTCAAAATGATGCAGAAAAACTAGATAGATAGATAGATAGATAGATAGATAGATAGATAGATAGATAGATAGATAGATCGATAGATAAATAGATAGATAGATAGATTAATACTTAATTGTCATTGCACATACAGTACAATGAAACTTTGTTTAGCATTCTCATCCTAGCAGCATATAAATTATGGAAAAGATAAGTAAATAAATAGAAACATAGAAATGATAGATAGTAAGGTACATTGGTCTTTAAATATTGCACTTATTTCTTGGGATGTGTGTGTGTGTGAGTGTGAGCTGTGTTCAGGGGTTCGAAGGGGGGCTCAGCAGGATGTCTACAGCTCTGCGAAAGAAGCTGTTTCGCCATCTGTTAGTTCTTGCACATGGAATCCTGAGCTTGTCTGAGGGAAGCATAGAAAACATCTCTCCTGTCTTAGCTTCTCTACTTTGGCCTCCTGTAAAATCCAGAACAGAATTTACAATCCTCCTCCTCACCTACAAAGCTCTTAATGGCCAGACACAATCCTATATTAAAGAGCTCATAGTACCTTATTGCCAGTAGAACACTTTGCTCCCAGAATGCAGGACTACTTGTGGTTCCTAGAGTTGCCACAAGCAGAATGGGGGGCAGAGCCATCTCTCTCCTGCAGTCACTCTCTGCAGGGTTTTTTTTTGCTTATGATGCTGCTGAGTCTGGATCCATGACTGCAAACCACCTACTGCCCCATGATCCTGCTCAACAGACACTGCTAAGATAATTTTTCATGTATTCTTCTTCCACTTCTTCCTCTTCCTCTTTTTCCTCTTCCTCTTCTTCTTCTATTATTATTATTATTAGTAGTAGTAGTAGTAGTTTTATTATCTCTGGTCTTATAGTTAGTCTAATTACGTGTCCTGTTATTGTCTTATTATTATTAGCATTATTATACTTCTTTCTGCGGGACCTGCATTTTGATATGTTCTCAGGCATCCTGCTTGGTCAGTACTTAGTAAAAACCCCATTTGGCAAGTATCACAGATTGTAAAGGCTTTTTGTAGCAGTTAAGACTCTTTAAGCTATTGTTTGAGGGATTTTCATCAGTTTTTCCTAGTCCTCTGTCGTCCACTGTGAATTTTAAAGTGTGTTCAAGATCATTATCCTGTTGTAGAAGCCATCCTCTGTTCATCTTTACCCTTTTAAAGACAGTGTGATGTTTGCTCCAGAATTTGCTTGTATTTCTTTGAATCCATTCTTCCGTCTACCAGTGAAACGTTCCTCATGATATTGGCTGCAATTCAAGACCAAAGCAGGATCCATCCAACCAGGTATTTAACAGTTGGAGAGGAGTTCTTTTCATGAAATACTGCGAGCCTTTTTCTCCAAACATAAATTTGCTTATTGCAACCAAAGGTTGTATTTAAACTTTTTGTTTAACTCACTGAACAGTAGAAAGGCCCACCACCAATCCAGAGTCTGCTAAATCTTCCTGAAGGTCTTTTGCAGTCAAACAGGGATTTTGATTTGCCTTTCTAGTAAACCTATGAGCAGTTCTCTGGGAATGTTTTCTTGGTCTTCAAGACCTGCCCTTTACCTCCACCGTTCCTGTCAACTGCTATTTATTTAATTACATTATGAACTGAGGAAACGGTTACAACACTTTGCTATCTTCTTTTATATTCTTCTCCTGTTTTGTGGGCATTCATTATTTTAATTTTCAAAGTGCCAGACAGCTGCTTAGAGGAGCCAATGGATGCCAATTGTTCAGACACAGTTTGAGGAGTCAGAGTATTTATAAAGGTTTGAAATTTGCATCATTCCTCTTTTCTAATAATGACTGTGAACAGCCCATAGGCTTACCAAGCAAAATTTTTTTGTTCACTGTAAACTTGTAGAAAACAAAGATTATATATTAATCTTTCTTTAAACGAAGGATATTTCAGCTTTTGCCTTTTGATGATCTTTATATCTTCTATTTGTGTGAACACATGATATCATGTATTTTCCCTGCAAGAGTGCTACACAGGCATGAGGGACAAGAGTTCATAAATTCAGCAGATTCTCATATTTGAACATGATTACCACAGCTCTGGTAATAAAGAGAATGCAAGGACGATATGAGTGGATGACTGGGACTCTAGAAAACATGTATAGGAAAACTATGTTAAGTTTGGGATAGTTTACAGTATCATATGGCTACACTAGGAGGACTAATGGACTGCTGTTGTTCCTTTACTGTAGACAGGTTCATTTGAGGGGCACTGATACATCTTAGAAAGAGCCAATTTGACACATGGTAAGAGATTCTCAAACCTGTACTTGTATTTTATTGGCTCCTAGTGGCATTAAGGGGTTGCCATAAAACTCATTGTGAGGCAGACACCAAACACCACAATAAAAAGCCAAATAAATGATGATATCTTGACTTTACAACACAAAACAGGAGTATGTTAGTTTTATAGCTTTCATCAATAGCACAGAAAAATATGTTTATTCATATCATGCATAATGTTTTTTGTGAGACTAAATAGAGGTTGGAGCTGAAACAAGGAAGTATTGAGCCTTGTAATCACAGGACATAATGTTACACAATGAAATGCCTCATCTGTCTTCAGCTGACAAGAGAGGCTAATAAACATGCGATGGAAACTACACGCTCATAATGTGTGCAACAGTGATCATGTTCATATCACAAGGCTTTTGGCCTTATGCATTCTTTCTATTACAGTACAGGAATGCAACATATATTTTTAACACCATTTAGAAACTGTGTCTCTTTAGTGTATATATACACAGTGGGGTCCAAAAGTGGGAGATCCTGAGACCACATACTGAGAACATTGTTTTGAGACTTTTGGACCCCCCCCCATATATATATATATATATATATATATATATGTATATATATAATTCATATACATTAATGAACCACATTCTTCCAAAGGATATTCTCTCATTTAGTTTTTTGATGTTGGTGGTTAAGACGCTGTGTTCAACTGGGTTGAGATCTGGTGACTGCGAAGGCCACAGCATATGATTTATATCATGTTCATACTCAAACCACTCAGTGACCCCTACTATAGATGGGAAAATGGTCAACTCAAACTACTTAAAATGTTGTGGCTGATCGGTGCAGATTGTCCTACAGAAAGTAACGACAAGTTTATTTTTCAACTGTAAACTTTCCCACTTATCAAAATTCTCTAAGTACGTAAATAAGGAAATACATGGAAAGTTTTTCAAAATTTTATGTGTATATCTTAACACAAGGCTAAGTGTCTACAGCCATGCTAACAAATTCTATTAAATATAAATGTCATTTTAAGCCTCAAGAATCCAGCAAAATTCAAATGTTTGTGAAGAAGAAGATCAGGCATTCCCAGTAAAGAAACATCAGAAACACCTGAAAAATAGTACAATGTAGCCATTAAGTGCTTGTGATTACCACAGAAGCAGTCTGTGCTCGCTGCAGCACAGAATATCATGTTGGTTTGACTTTGTTGTTACCAATAACTGAACGGTAAAACCAGGCAGGCTGAATCTAAAGCTTGCTGGAGTGTGTTTTTGAGGAGGTGATGGATGCCTCGCTGACTCATTTCAATCCTGTTGAGCATCACTATTTGCATCCTGCTGACTGAACAACCTCAGCAGCAAAAATCACATCTGTTTGCAAAATACTGTGTGAATTCTGTGAAGTGGACTGAGAGTGTTTCACTTTCTTAGATTGTATATTGCTCTGTGAGTGCTTCAGCCATCATCTGCTTCACTGATGGCTCTGGAAAAGTACAGTTTCCTGCACCAGCTTTCTTTTTAAGTGCTTGTTGTAGTTGATGTAGAAAATACAGGGGCATGGAAAAGTTTGGGTACCCCTGGTCAAAATTTCTGTTACTGTGAAAAGTCAAGTTAGTAGAGGACGAACTGGTCACGGAGAGCCATTAATTTAAAGATGAAACATTCTTATCTAAATTTAAACATGATTGGTGTAATATTTTTGTTTAGTACCATTTTAAAGAAAAAAAAAAACTGATGGAGCACTATACAAAAGTTTGGGCACCCAAAGAGATTTGAGCTCTCAGATAAATTCTACCAAGGTCTCAGACTTTAATTAGCTTTTTGGGGCTACGGCCTCTTTACAGTCATCATTAGGAAAGGCCAAGTGATGCAAATTTCAAACCTTTATAAATACTCTGACTCCTCAAACCTTGTCCCAACAGTCAGCAACCATGGGCTCCTCCAAGCAGCTGTCTGGCTCTCTGAAATTTGACAAGTCTTTTAAATAATTATCCTAATGAACACATTATATCCATGGAGTTAAAGAGTGTTTTCTCCACCCATTGTTAAGGCAGAGACACAGGGCCTATTCAGGTCCCCTTGGCCAAAATGTTAACAAAACGTTGCTACTGTTTAGTCTGCATACAGCAAAGCATTACCAAGTATCTAGACTCAGTTATATGTGTTTTGTTTCCTATGGCTGCTGCTCAACCTGACACTACTTTTAGTTCCTTTGAAAAATTCTAACTTCATGAGGATAACTTAAGTTGTGGTATAAACTTATTGCCTCCATGATAGATGAAATACTATCTATTTTTTAACTGTAAGTCAGACCTTCACACAAACTCAGATACCTATAGCCACTATATAGGGCTAAGGAACCGTAAAAAATCGTAGTTTTCCTTGCATATACTGTAATGTGTATTACCTGTTATCAGGTCCAAACCGCCCTGAGGAATTTGCAGTTATCTGGCAGTTCTCCTTCTCCTGTTAGGCAGCATCAGAGGAATGTTCTGAGGACCGCTCCTCAGCAATAACAAAATATTTGTCACAGAACAAGAGGAAACTGAACCTTATTAACAATATAAGGGTTGTCTTTTTTCTTATTTGAATGACTGGATGCTCCATTTTAAGGGTAAATATTCACTAACCAATGGCTTTAATTAAAAAATTTAGGACAAACCTTCCAGAAATTTCTCCGTGTCTGTTTTGATTTTGAAAACAAATTGCAATGGATCTAGAGCATCCCCCCTATCCTCTGTAGAGAAGGTTTGTTTTTTTATCAAGTTTCCCAGAGCTCGTCTTCTGTCGTCCGGGGAATCATAGCACAAATGGTACTTGACCTCTTTATGGAAACGGCCTCTTGTTCCAATTAACCTATTACCTCAGTACCTGAGCAACACATTGTAGCATTGTTGGATTATTGTCTTTTATCTCTCTATCCTCTTTTTCATATATTAATTTCTTTTTCAGTTTTACAGATCAGACAGTACTTTAAAAACAAACCAACTCATGGAAGTAAGCCAATGATCTATAAATAAAATTGTTAGAAATACATGCTTTTTACCACCCATCTCAACAGTTGTGTACAATGAATGTTCTTGGAAGTGACATTTTGCATATCTTGAATATAGGTTTTGGAAAGTCCAGCAAAGGGACATTTTGACAACTTTAAGGATATTACAAAACCTGGCAAAATAAAAAGGAAAAGAGAAATGTCCTATATAGCTATAATATGCATTTTGTACATATAATGAAGCATGTATAAATTTGGGACGTCTTTGGCGGGAGCTATGGCACTAAAACTCTATCGAAATGCTAAAACACTAAAGACAGCAGCAATAGTAACAAAAAAGTTACCTTACATTTCCCATTTACCCCTGGGACAAATTGAACAATCACTAGTCTAATTTATTTCTCTGTTCAAACTGGTTCAAACATGCCCCTTTCACCATGGTGTCCGAGGGCCCGATGTTCCATGTATGACCTCTCTCTGTTCCAAAAGGAACACTGCCCTAGGTCATAAACATCTACACTATGTTAACTTATTCTAGGAATAATGTATAGGCAGTAAGTTACATGCAGTTATCCCAAATGAATCAACAATATTAGTAACAGCTAAAGCCGTTCAGAGTATACTGACATCCATTCATTAATTTTGGAGATAACATTTTTCTGACAGCTTAAATAACTCAGCAAACTTCCAGAAACGGAAAGCAAAAAGCTGTGGCGACCCCTGTGTGTAGAACGATTAACAGTGATGTGCCCTTGTTTTCCCATCTACCGCAGGCCTTGTAGGACCACGGAGCTCTGAAGGCCGTCCACAATCTGAAAAATGACCAGAAAACCCAGCCTACCCAAATGATCTCATTCAAATACTTCACAGCCATTCAAAAACCTTTCCCTCCTGCGTCATTACTTTTTTGTCAAAAATATCTCCAGTGTGCTGCCATCTTATAAGAAAAAAGCAAATGACTTTAAGTTTTTTGTTTGTAGTCATACTTGCAGTAGGCCAACTGAAGATAATGCGTTAGCTTTGAAATATAATGAGGAAATATTGTTTTTTTTAATTGCATACATTTATAAGTCTATTTTGCTGTGAACAAGAGAATCTATTTTTCCCTTTTGACCAAGTTTTCCAATTACTGACCAATGTGACTTCTCATACATTTCAGAAAATGTCTGAACCACACCTGGATGATGCAGACACCAGGACAGTTTATGGTAAGAACCTTGTTAAACATCCATATATGTACAGCTAGTTTCACTTGAGGAATTGTGTTTGTTATTGTATTCCCTAAATTAGTGACCAGGGCCTTTTCTTTTAACCACTACTGTAGTATGTACCAGGCCTTTTTTTCTAGTTCACTCTGACTGAAGAGCAAAATTGGTCATTGTCAAGTGCTGAAATCGAAGACAACTGGAATTCTTTTTTGGTTTTTGAAATCATTTTGCCTCTCATCCAAAGGGTTTCTTCAGTTCTAAAAACTGATGTGGGAGTCCCAGGTATATACCCTGGTGGGGACGACCCTTGGCTCTGTGGGTGGTTAAACACACTCATCGCGTGAGCCGTTAGGGTCACCTGGACCAAGGTGTGACTCACCAGAGAGTCGTCGTCTCCCCCTGCCATTATGTGAGTTGTTAAAATCACATGGGTCAAGATGTGAACGGGGGCCAAACGCCTGGGGGGGGGGGCTCTCAGGACAGCGCTGTAGGTGGCTGACAACTGGTCTCTGTTGGAGGGAGGTTGCTCTAAATGGACATACATGGCCTCCTTTGCTCCTCTCTCAAACCATCTGCCCTCTCTGTCCAAAGTGTTAGAACCCTCAACTGAGCATCCTTTCTCCTTGAGATGTAAATGTACTGCTGAGTCCTGTCCCGCTCAGCCGGCTCTTCTTTTTTGTGCCATGTGCCGGTGGAGTGGTTGTTCAGTCTCACCTATGTATAGGTCTGAGCTCTCCTAACTGCTCTGGACTGCCTACACGACGTTGCTCAGTTGGTGGCTAGGATTTCTGTTCTTGGGACGGATCTTTGCCTCAGGCTGTTAGTGGGCTTGAAATTGACACAGATCTTGTGCTTGTGGAACCCCCCCTCCCCCCACATTATTTTTTTGGAACTGAGGAAGCCTTTTAAATAAGAAGCAATTTTTTTCAAAGACCAAAAAAGAAATATAGTTTTTTTCGATTTCAGCACTTAATGACTACTATGGCCTGGGTGACTAAGAACCTTCTCTAACAGTATAGTTGGTCATAATTTGGTAAGAAGCCTCATTTTCTGCCCTGTAAAAGTTACTCTGTAACCCTGTTGACACAAACTCAAGATTGCCTATAACGTTTCAAATTTAAATCCCTCTAACTTTTCAGTGGACAATGTCTAAATTTCTTAACAGGACTTTAATTGTGAAACATATGCAGGAATGTGTTGAGGAAAACTCCCATAGTCACTGCCAAAGATCCCATACTTGAAATGTAGCCACTTCCATCTTGTGGCAGATACAACAAAATGCAGTTTGGCTGAGACATTAAACACACATACATCTGCAGTGACTGAAATCAGAAAATAATGCTTTCAAAGAGTAACAACAATGCGTTGAAAATGGCCCGATAGAAAGCCCCCATATTGGTAAAAAGGATCAGTTTCAGTGTATATTATAGACTCGGACATGTTGCTCTGTATTGGTGGAAAGGGAAATCTTTTAAACCGTTTTTTCCATGTAACCAACTTCCATTAAAAAGACTTGTTGTGCATAACGTAAACATAAAAGTACATGTATAAGACATGGCGGTACTGCCGAGCCTGGTTAAACTGTATCTGCAGACCAAAATAAGTTTAAATCAAAGAGGCATACACACAGATTGCTCATACTAAATGTCCTGTCCTCTGATGCTGCCCAGCAGGAGAAGGAACAGCTGGAGGAATGGGCCACTTCCCCGGGGAGGTGTGGACCCATAAAGTGGCCTGTGTCCACTAGGATAAGTCTGTTTGTTTGTTCGTTGTAACTGAACAGGTTCTACCACTCAATAGTGAGAAATGTGTCAATGTTAGCAGGGATTAAAACTGCACTGGTCCATTAAGAATCATCCCTATTGTTTGCGTTGGGCTCGAAAAAGGGGGAAGATTTCACAAAAAGTAAAACAACGGGCGGGATTGGCAATTTTTAAAGATGAAATCCTCAGCAGCCACCACGGTAACCTGGTATCCATCAGCATTTGTCAACAAACGAAATCTGAGTGATTCTCTTTGAAAGTTTTGAGTGAAGCGGTTTGTTCCCTTTTCTTGGGCAGTGTGCGAGAGTCAAGATCATGATTTTAAAGAAGGTCCCGAGGAAGAGAGCGAAACAACGTAATAAGGTTATTGTAGTGCTTGTATTTGTATAGTTCAATGCACCCTGATGAATAAACTCGGCCATGTATTGAAAATTGTTCATTCTACACAATGTCGGAGAAGAAACTTCAGCATCTCTCTCAGGGACACGATGATCGGAGGAGCAGGGGGTTGAACCACCGAGCTTCCGGGGGGGGGGGTGACCGGCTCCACAACCTGAGCCGCAGGCATCCCGACGCGGAGACGACCAAAATAAAATGTCAGCACAACGACTGACGTTAACGTTGACATGACGGTGTTTACTGGTGACAGCTGGTCAACTGAGTCGGTCTGCACATGGACGGTGGCGGCCTGTCCCTCCCAGCACCTAGGACGGCGGAATGGTTCAACCCGTATTCGCTCCGTCTTTGGAGTGCGGCACGTTGCGCGGCTCCGACGTCCCCGCCCACAGGCTCCGTCTCCAGGACAACCAGCGTGAACATGCTAGCGTTTGATTGGCTGAAATGTGGGGGGGCGGGGCTACGTGAAGTCGCACCTGCTGACAACGGGAAGTTGTCGATCATGAGCGAGGATCCAGGTGACTCCCTGTTCTCCGCAGCACACGCCAGGTAACCTTGTCCCTGTCCGCGCCTTCACGTTTAGATATGATGCCACGAAAAGAGAAGCCCCTTCACCGGCAGGAGCGTAAGTAGTAGGTAGTAAAGAAGCCAGCAGGCATGTTGACTCAAGATGAAACCTGCTAGCTACCTAACACAGTGCCCCCCCGTGGAAATGAACGTCAACTGTTGTCGGCTACCGTGTTAATTAACAAGATGACCCTGCTTCTGTCATCTGCAGGCGAGCAGTCAGGTTGCTAGCAGCAGTAGCTTAAACATAAAATGGGTGCATACTTCAAATTGTGAGTTGAATTTTGCCCTAGAAATCCATGGAAAATGTCCCCTTTTTTGGATCATTTTGTCAGAAGGAAACAGCAACAGACTACAGATGTAGAGCGGAATGATGAGGAAACTGGTGCATCAGGGCTTCAGGTGACGTCCTGATTATGAATTATAGTTTAGCGGTCATCAGCTTTAATGTCACTCTTAGGATGTTCACTAAATGTAACCTTTGAGAGTCAACATTCTGCCCTCAAAATTAAATGGGACCACAAGTTTAACCACATTTGTATGTATCATATTCATCAATGCATTATAATTTTACATTACCTTGAAGTCCAGTAAAGAAGCTGGTTCTTTAGGGCATCAGGTGAGGTCTTAAAATGATAATTTGATTAAATATATGCTATTATTGATCAATTGTAAGTTATCAACAAAGATGTAATATAACCATAGCCTACCTGTTTTAATCATAACTTAGTTGTAAGTTATTATAACGAGATGCAAAAAGTCTGTTTGCTAATGTGAACACATACCAGGTTACAGACACTACAAAGAAAAAAATCAAAACTACAGAAAAACATGTATTGTCATCTGAGCTCTCAGTATCTTGTGTCACTATAATAGAGGCTATGTGCAATATCGTATGGGATTAAATTAGTCTAATCACAGCCTGTGTTGTCAAATTAAGCTATGATAGGTAGATATTGGTAGCGTTAATTGGGCGTCTATTACAGCATAATTTTCTGGAATAGCTCAGTAGCATATTGTGAATCTGATAGGTCATTGTATTTGATTTCTAATTAGATTACAATCTTGTAAAATTTGGTATAATGTCTAAGTGTAATATATTTTGGATCAACTGAATATAAATTGTGAATCTTATAAGGATCATAAGGCAACAGTTGCAGCATCCTCTTAAAAAAAACTATTATAAAAAATACTCAGTGTCCATCTAAGAAGTCATTTTAGATTTTTTTCTCTGATAATAGCTGCCTGTTGCTGCCAAAAATGAGGCTGTGAGTGGAGTAAGAGTGAACTAAAACGGCAGAGTTATGGACTTCATCACTGTAAACTCAAATAATACTCATTACAATGCCCCATAAAGCCAAGGGGGGGCTGCAGTTTCAGATGAAAATTCTCTGTAGGTTCATTACTGTGGGATCCATTTCACATGCTAGGTATCAGAGAGAGGTTCTGTTTGTCCTTTTATGCATAGCCCCCTTCAGAAGTCTGCTGGAATTCATTTATTATGGCATTATATAGGGCCATACAAGCTGTGGCCAAAATATTGATTATTTCATCATTACATTGTTGCCATCAGTTTTCTCATTGAATCACTTATCATATATACATGGTAGATACCTGTAGATTTCCCAATTCTCTGGATCTCTAAAATGGGAATGAATATCATTCTTCCAAATAATATGCCCTCATTTGCTGTTTGAATGATGGTGGTCTGTTGCTTGGTTCACAATCTCCCAGGTGTTCAGTTGGGTTGATATGGTGATGCTGGTGTCCTGTAGATCAGGGCACTGTCTCTTTTAAGGTGGAAGGAAAAATACAGTGCATTCTCTGTCAGTGCAAAGGAACAGTTTGACAAAATAGCAGAGTGGTTAGGGGTGCATACCACATGGGCCTAAAGGCCCTTAGCAGTGAGTCCAGGGTTGCACTCCTGGCCTGCCAGACTATAGCACACATCTCCTGTGTGTTTACATTGTCCCTATCTGTATAATACAGATATAAAAATAACTTAAAAAGCTTTATTAGAATGAATACCCAGGCCTTACAATAAAATACAAAGACTAGATCAGGTGTATGACACGACACACCAACAAATATCCCTGTAATGCTTTAAACAATACAAAAAAGTTTATGGAACTCTCATTTTCTTTTATTACAAATTTCCACGTACTATAACAAACTGTACATTTACAGTTGGGAGCTAACCAGCAGTCTTATGACAGTTTTTTTTCTACTGCTGCCAACTCAGCACCCAACCCAACCTTATCTCATCCATCACTTCCAACACAGGTGCTCTAAATGATTTGCCCTGGCATCCCTCCATTCATAAAATGGCTTCTTTAACCTTTAGCCGATATTATTCTGTGTGACTGAGTTTTAGCACTACAGAATGACGCCAGATTTTCGTTATGCTTGCAATTTATCAGAAAATGAGTGGTCCGTTTAAAGATGGCAAGATTAGTAAATATACACAATGTGAAATGTTCCCAGGATGCATATGTAATCTATATAGACAAAAAGACAATTATCCATATATTACAAGGTGATGGGATTTTTAGGTGCTCTAGGTTGTGTTGAGTATGTCTTCCATCTTACACGCCTGCTATAGACTTTGCAGATCAATACAAAATAAAACTGAGTTGTTTTCCCTTGGACCTACACAGCAAACTGTCTTCTTCAGTTTGTCCTTAAAGTTATGCTACTCATGTAGCTGTTTACCTCAAAACCTCAGTAATACTGGGTAGTTCCTCCCTTTGATCTCAAAACAGCCTCAGTTCTTCATGGTATAGATTCCACAAGATGTATGAAATATTCCTTTGAGGTTCTGGTCCATGCTGACATGACTGCATCACATCGTTTCTGCAGACATTTCAAATGAATATTCATGTTGCCAATCTCCTAATCTACCACAACAGAAAGGCTCTACTGGATTCACACCTGTTGAACTCATAGTCATGTTACTTTGCATTGTCTAACTACAGTTTGTCTAACAGTTTGAGATGACTATTGCTTTGTGACGTGGTGCATTATCCTGCTGGAAGTAGCCATTAGAAGATGGTAAATTGTGGCCATGAAGGGAACCGCATGATCAACAACAATACTCAGACAGGCTGTGACATTCAGACCATGATTCACTGGGATTAAGGAGCCAAGCGTGTCAAGAAAACATCCCCCAGACTGTTACACCACCACCAGCCTGGACTGTTGACAAAGGGCAGGTTGAGTCCATGGATATTTGCTGATGACAGAAAAAAAATAACAGACCATCTGATGTCTCAGCAGAAATCCAGATTCATCAGACCAGGCTACATTTTCCAGTCTCCAACTGTCCAGTTTTAGTGAGCCCCGTGGCCAGCGGATTCATTTTCACACTAAACCGTTTAGAGAAGAGTTTAGTTTCATGAATATAAGCAGACCACCCTCTGCTGCTGGGACTCGAGTAATGCAGATTGTGGGACGCATGGTACGTGACATCCTTGTGTGTTTTAGATGTGATATGATATGAATGGTGATAATGCGAAAAAAAACTATGCTTTTCGGCACGTTTGTGTGTTTCTGTTGGACAAGATAATCAGGCAACGGGTATTTTGCCATCGCGTTGTTGTATGAAACGGACAATGTAATTCGGCTTGTTGTTCAAACAGACAAACAAGTGCGTGTTTATGATCCGCTCACGGATAAATGGTCCTGGTTCCAGTGCAAAGACACTTTTGAACGTCGACATTGTCAAACGACTGAGTGAAAACAGCGCATCGTTCAGTTCCCTGTCTGGACTCTCGGCGATAGTTTCCTTTACATTCTGTGGCTTGTCACAGCCGGACTCGTGCGAACTACATTTCCCGTGGTTCCCTGCTCAGGTGGGGGGAACACGTTGCTCCACGCAGTCCGGGCTGCTGCTGCCATGAATGTGGACCTTGAACGACTTATAACCCGGACACCTTCGCATGGCCCTCGGGAATGAGGACTACGGTTTTGTCTTGAGCTCAACCCGTAACTTCCACCGTAAGTGTAGTCTGCTCTCCGCACTCTGCTTTAATACGTTTTACTTAAACGTCGACGGCGTGTTTTCCTACATGTCTACAGGGCAGCAGTGCGGCCAGCTAATGGCTAGCTAGCTAACGTCAGGCGTCAGAGGCTGAAGTTGGCTCCGGTTCAGAGTCTGGCCTTAGCGAAGCCGTCAGCCAGTTAGCGCCTTAAGAGGGAACACGTCCCGCTTTAAGGACGCAAAAGCTGCCCTCGCCCCTCGCCAGGACCTGACCCGGGACCCGGACTAAAAGCCGCCTCCCGCTTGTCCTTCACACTAAACTGGCCAAAGTCAACCAGCCTCCGACGGATGCATGTGTAAAGTTAGCATTAAATAAGTTTTCCTTCCGGTTGGAAAATAGAAAACGAGCCAGGACAAATTCATACCTCCCTACTTCTACAGGCCACCTGGATACTTCTGAATGTACATGTAACTGCTACATATGTTTTGTGGTTATTTTACTGCAGTATTTTTGGCTAGCTGCTAGTAGGTTAGAAGTTTTGCAAGATAACCGTGACCCTTTCCCTCATTTGCTTCTTTATTTTTTTTAAAGCAACTGTAGCTGTTTAAACGTAGTTTGAGTCACGTATTTGAGAGGAAGGTTATTGAACGCAAGGAACTTGCCCACTCGTTGGTTCTGCTGAAGTTACTGCATTCATGCTTGGGCACTTTTTATCAAAGCCATGCTCACGACCTTTAATTTGTCATATAACCCGTATTACAAATGAATGAAAAGGAGATAGCTTGACATCTAATGCATGGAGATATTCAGGTCTCGGCTGGTTTGCTTAGTGTAACTTGGTTCGGGGGTTTCAGTAGTATTCATCATAGATAACCGAGAGGTTAAATTCACCTTATAATGGCTGCACCTGTCTGTAGCTAGTATTTATCTAAGAAAATTGCCATATTCACTTTAACTAAGGGTATAGGAATAAAGCTAATTAGCTATAACATATGAAGATGATAGGAAATACTTTTGGTCATAATTCAAGATGCACTCAGTTGCCAGCTTATAAGTCTGATACAACAGTTCTTTCATAAATCCTCCCTTCATGAAGGTTATAATGTTCAGTTTGTGTTTTCACCTCCTGAAAGGGGGCATGCCAGAAAAAGTTTGAGAACTAACTGTAGCTGCCTCAAACAGTAAGAATGAATTAAAGAGTGAGAATGGAGCAGAAATGTGTAGCCAGTTAATTGTTTAATCGATAAACAGAAAAAAATATTAGCCAGTTATTTTAAGTAATTGCCTAATAAGTCATTTTTTTGGGCAAAAGTGGAGTATTGGTAGGTGGTTATTTCTCAAATATCAACATTTGATGAATTTCTTAGGACTGGTTAATGGAAATTAAATGTATTTATAGTTCTTCCAGATCCTGCTTTACTCTTCCATGATAACAAAAAAAATATATATATTTTTTGTCTGACTCTACAGTCTGTGGTTGAACATCACTACAGCAGAAAGGAGGAGGGGAGGAGAAGAGGATGATAATGCAACGCATCCTAACTCATGGGACACTGTGGCGGATGGCAGCAGTGCGCCCGTTGCTGGTTGGCATCACCTTCCCTGAGCCAACAGCAGCATTGTGTTGCTGTGCCCTCCGTCTGTCGCCAACGTCACCGCCACCTACAGGCCAGCACTGGCTCTCAACTTCAGCCTTCAGCAGGGCAGCACATCAGCCAAAGCACCAGCCGCCACAGGAGGAAACACAGTCCAGCTCCATACCTCAAACCCATGAGGTCCAGAGAAAGGATGTCGGGCCTGATACTGAAGAGGTGGACCCCCTGCAGGACAAGTCCATCGGCCTGTTCCAGAGGTTTAAGAAGACCTTCAAACAATACGGGAAGGTGATGATCCCTGTACACCTGGTGACTTCCTCTGTCTGGTTTGGAACCTTCTATTATGCTGCTATGAAGTGAGTCTACTTGGGTTCTTAGTTTATTACTTTGTATTTTACTTCAAATCAAGGGTGGGACAGATCTACTGCTGGAAGGGGGCTGGGTCACTAGATACAGCAGTCAATAATATTGCTCAATAGATATGCTAAACACAGTATAGAAATTATACAGTCCTGGTTGAAGTATTTGGCATAGCTAATCTATAATTAGAATATATTCAGCAATTTTGTATAATCAAACTATTTGAAAAAATGTCCAAGGTCACTGAACAAAAGAAAATAAAAAACAAAACTTACATAATATTTTGTGTAATAACACAAACACAATGTATCACAGACTCAATTATTTTCATCCTTCACTAATGTTTTTTATGCAGGACCTTTGGTAACAATATCGGCCTCTAAACATTTCTTGTAGCTTCTAGAAGCTCTTGCACTGTTTCCTGGTAGTTTCTGCCACTGCTGTGTGTTTGAGTTCTTGTAAGTTTGCAGGAGTCCTCTTTGCAATGGAGGATTTCAGCTCCCTTCAAAGATTTTCAATAGGAAATAAGGTCAGGACTCATTGCTCTCCAAGTTAAAACAGTCCATTTTCCCTATTCAACCATATGGTGTGCTGTAGGCAAAAGGCTCTTGCAATGTCTGAGTCTGGGGTTTGTTTGAGTACTTGACTGTACTTCTGTGGCCCTCATCCATAGACTCTCACCATACTGTTTGACGTTATTCTTGTGTAGGTGGTAAAAGAGTTTAATGGTGGATGAGTCATTTTGGGGACCGATCTGTGGCATAATTTGCAAAGTGTGGTTTTCTGGTCCGTGTCAGACTTTTCATACCCAAAACCACATTTATGTGGTTTGTCCAGCAAGGAGCTACTCTTTTAGCTACAAGCTCCTCTTTTTGTCTTGGTTGGCCAAGGTCCTATTAAGAAATACACTGCTCTGTGTTGTGATCACTCTCCTCATTGTTTGTTTGTGTTGTTTTAATGCAGATTACCTTCCTGCATGCATGCTTTGCAGAAGAACATAAAGTGTTGTCCAGTTGGGGGAAAAAATTGCATAAGTGTGATTTTATCACAAGGAATTAAATGCTAGAGATTAATATCATATTACACAGCTCTAGCCTCCAGTACCAGAGTAAGAAAATCCAAAATCCACATCAACCATCACAGACTTCCCTCATTGTTTTTTTCGTTTGTTTTTTTTCTCCTCCTTTGCATTGTGTCCTGGAAATGTCTCAATAGTTTTATGACTGTAAAACTTCTGGGTACAAACTGATGAAACAAGAATTTCAAGATCTGAGGTTATGTTTCTTGATGCTAGCATTTCTGCCATAGTCCTAGCCATTGTTAAAAAGAAACTGGAAACAATCCGCACATTCCATCATTCATTGGTAAATTAAGGTCATGTGACCACTGAAATTAAGCACAGGTGAATTTGAATTGTTTTTTATTTGGTTTGAGGAGCTAATTTAAATCTATCAGAAACGATGCCGATAATTGTGTCAGGGTACATTATTGTTATTGTATTTTATGCATGTTTTTCCCTTTATGAAAGGATTTTTTTCTGTTGTTCAGTAACTTTGGACTTTTTATTTAAATATTCTGATTATGCAGAATTGGTTCATTTGCACTTATGTCTGAGGATGTTCTGAATTATGTACTTGAAAGTCATGGGTGGAGGGGGCACTACCTTTTGACCATGACTTTACCAACTGAATCATAAAATGGTTGGAACACTACATGTACGTCAGTCTATAATTTTAAGCCCTTTAATATACCTAAAGTACTCCTAATATTTCTGTTGGGACTTAGAACATCAATACAGCAAGCATGTAATGTGAAATATCACTTTGAAATATTTATGTAGTAACTAATGATTTTGCTCTGTGTATTTACACATTGTTGCTGGCCCCAGATTATATATGTGTTAATTTATGATATCATAAATTATGTCCTTTTTATAGCTACTCATTATTTGGTTTATGATATTTTTTCTCATATGATATCTGTATACTATCATATATAGAGAGAGAGACTCTGATGTCCCTTCAGTAATAGAGAAAGAGCTATCAGTCACAGGTGCTGCTGCAATGTGCAGTTACTGATGATAAAACATCCACATCAGGATAACCACACCCAGCCTGACGCCACCGACCTTGACTACTAGTTGACCACCAAAAAAAAGGGGCCATGTATGACTGTAATCCACAAAATGAACTACCAAATACCAAAAAACAGCAACATCTTCAGTAACAAGGAGAGCACACGCCATGGATCGGAATTTATCAATTAAAAAAAGATGTTAATCCAGCAACAACAAATACATCCTCATGGTCAACAGTTTTACTACACTAAGAAATCCGCAGTTTTACTGACTCATCGTCTACACTAATACGAGGAGAACAGTTTGCAGTCACATAATTCATTAAATTGAACTAGTTCTCTGTCACTCTTGCCAACCCACAGAAAATGCACACAAAATTGATTTTTTTTTAAATTTATTTTTAAAATTTACCTAGGTCTGTGTGTCTCAGTAATGGCTGGTCCAACTAAATTATTCAGTTAACCTCAGACGACAGGCTGAGTACGAGTTAACGTCCACGTTTAGATCTGTCTTTCTGTTTCACATCAACAAACCTGCAACAGAGTGCTAAACACATGACAAGACTTAAAAAGAAAGTTTCTCTTCTTTAACACATCTTTGTACAAGATTTTTGTTTTCTTTACATGTTTGCAGTAGTCTATCACATATAGATTGTAGCATAGTTGATCCAACCATCTCCACTGGCACAGTTTAATTTGGGACACATCAAAATAGTTCTGTAGCTTGAATAACTGACTAATTAATGTAAAATTGTAATATTAAAACAAAACTTAAAAACCTTTTCACTCAATGCTTCAAAATGTGTCTGAGTATTCCAATTCCACCATTAGCACATGGCAAAACTCACTTCAATGGGCCCCTTCAACAGCTACCAGACGGTCAGAACTGTAGAAACACCAGGGAACCAACAGGTGCACAGACTGATATAAATCATAAATATGAAATATTTTTCCTGCCTGACATCATATTGTAGGCCATTTAAATCATTAAAAATGTTAAATTCATTGTGTAAATAAAGAAAAGTAGGATGTGATCTTATGCGGCCGACAGGATCCAATAGCAAGTGTGTGCCCTGGTTCGGTCACCACTGCTGATGAGGCTCAAATTAGTTTTTAAATTGATTTGTAGTTTTTAAAATGGTAAATACTTTGTTTCATCAACTGTAGATTAACTTCTTCTAACCAAAACTTTAAAACTACTCCTTCTCGGGCCCCCTGGCCTAGGGGATTAGGTGGCTCACCATGAACTGCAGTGTCCCTGGTTTGAGTCAGGGTGTGGACCTTTTTGTTTCATGGTGCTTCTCATCTCCCTCTCCCCTCACATATGCTGCTGGCCTCTAAAGTCTACTCTCAGATATAGGCATGAAATGTCCAACATTTACCTCTTAAAGTGGCAATCTAGAAGCTTTCAGTCCTGGCTGAACAGGTTGCACCTGTAGTTTCTGGTGGTAACAGCAAATATAGTTTAATACTACAGGTTACAGAATTCTGGGGGCAGCAACACAAACTATTGTCATTTTAATAAAGAAGTCAGGTGAAAATTGGCCTTTTTCCATTTTTCTGTGAACAACCGTGATCTGAGTTTATGCTGCACAGAGCATGAGACTGAACAGCAGGAGACAGTGAAAGGAGCTGGTTACCTCACTCAGAAGTTGGAGGTGTGCAGCCTGTCGCCTACAGTTCTTCATCTAACAGCTCACTTTGGCTGTTCCCTCTTCATCATTACTCTCTGCAATATTACAAACTGATTCACTGTCCAAAAATGCAGAAAACGACCAGTGTCTTGTTTTGTAGACACATATTTGATGAATGGCAAACCCATAGCATTTTCTGTGACTACTCCTAAATAAAATTCAGGTGTTTGTTTTTTTTTTTTTTTTTTTTTTTTTTACAAGTGAAATGCTTTAAATTTGAAGCTGCAGCAGTAGAAAATAATCTAGTTGCATTGATAGTGACTTAACATGGGACTTTTTCTGTAGGTACTCTGGTACCTGCAGTACCTATTGGTAGGTACATTAAATCTTTCTTTTCCTCTCCTCATTTTTTGCTTCCCCTCAGAGGTGTGAATGTTGTGCCATTTCTGGAGATGATTGGTCTACCAGAGTCATTAGTTGGCCTTTTGAGAGACTCTTCGAGCGGCTACGCTCTGACTGCATACGCCATGTACAAGGTAATATAATCCAGGATCCCTGGGGTTTTAATGTGTTTGAACATTTCAGCCTCATTTACTCAGTTATCATTATCTTTTTTTTCTTTTTTTCTTTTTTTCTTTTTTCATTTTGAGGCACACTCAGTGTCAGGTTTCTTGAACTTACCCAACTCTGATTTTGTCTCTTTTTCACTTCCTCAGTTAGAGTAAATTGAAATAAGCAGATACGGTATATATAACAAGTGATTTATGATGGATGGATTTAGGCATTCATTTAGCTCCACTGAGTGTCTTTTTCTTTGTTTTCCTACAGATTGCCACCCCTGCTAGATATACAGTAACTCTGGGCGGCACGTCACTGTCTGTTCAGTATCTCCGCAAGCACGGCTACTTATCCACACCACCACCAGTTAAAGACTACATCCAAGACAAAATGGAGGAGACAAAGGAGAAACTTACAGAAAAGATGGAGGAGACAAAGGGCAGATTTTCAGAGAAAATGGAGGAAACAAAAGAGCGCTTCTCTGAGAAAATGGAGGAAACTAAGGACAAGCTTTCTGAGAAACTGCAGGAAACCAAAGACAGAGTCTCTGAAGGAAAAGCTCTTTTTAGAAAGAAAAATGATTAGTGAATCACATTCACAGGTGGCGCCTCTGGATAAATAATCCTATTTTGATCTTGACAAGTTGTCAGTGAAATGCGGGCAAGTAACAGACAGCACCTCTGAGAACGTTGGGAAAGAAGAGAGACATTGCACTATCTTTGCCCTTGAAATGTCACCTCACACATCCTAGTTATCACCTGTTGTCTATTTAAGTGTCAGACTCAGTCCCTTATTGTCCAAACCCTGCCACAATGCACTGTAAATGTAGAGTAGACAACAGCTTAGCAGACTCCTGGCAATGCTACATTCTGGCTCAGTCATCTGTGACTGGATTTACACAGACTCAAGTGATCCAGACTTTAACTCTTGGTTGGCTATAAGCTGGCTGTTTAAAGAAGATGCGTGTTCTCATTTATCTTCACATACATGTAAATTGGAGGAAAAGAGTTCAAATTTTCATTTGCCTCTTCCGAAACAAAATTAAAAGAAGCATACAGTTAAGGACTGTATGGGAGAGAGCAGTACTATGCATCTGGTTATTGAGAAAAAAACACGAGGCTTAGAGTTACCTGTACAGTGCAGTGGGGTCAAAGTCTGAGACCACTTTTCCTTAAGTGTTCTTAGACTTTTTGACCCCACTATATGTGCTAGTCCATCTAAACCTTTCTGATGACTGGATTTCACCTTGTGTCTTTTCTAGGGTAATGAGAAAGAAATTAAGTTTTTCTAATGTATTTTTAAGTGATAGCCAAAAATAATATATTACATTATTTTGGTGTTTGTGCCACTTAATGTAGTGACTGAAAGTTGTGTATGAAATGACAAAGGCGATTGTTTGGAGGCTGGTCTTGGGGGAGAAATAGTCACAGTGCATGTCCGTATACATGTGATGAGTTGTCAGTCATACATGTAAACATCCACGGGTTCAGTATAGTACATACAGTAGTATGTATGAACTGAGGAAAAATTGTAATACATGGAAATTATAAAGCTTTGACAGTATACCACTTTACAAGCTGAAATGTCTTGGGTACTTTGGTAAGTAGAGAAATGTTCTTGTCAGAATTTCAAACAAATGTGTGGTTCAAACCACGACTGAATAAAGTGAAATGCTAATCATCAAAGTCTGCTGTATTTATAAGCTGAATGACGCTTCATGGCTAGTAAACTTGAGACTATTTTTTGTTCTTAAAATGAGTCTTTGTGTTACCTCCTTTTTCAGAAATTACAATCTTCCACATATTCATTATCAACAGAAAATGATTCTTGCTCAGCTGTACACGCACAGGGGTTTTCCTGCTACAGCCTGAGTTAGGTGTGATCATACACTTAAAATAGTGAATTTAAGCAAATGTTAGTAAAATTAGGGTAGATGACGTGTAATCAACATTAACACAGTCGGTTCACAGCTGCAGTCTAGCGTAGCCCCATTTTAAAGCCTGTGAATCACCAACGATTATAGTTAACCTACCACTGAGACTTCCAGGTCTGGTCGGATTTCTCTTGGCTGTAACAGACCTTTCATACGGTTGTGGAATAAGTATTCAGATCCTTAAGAAGTTGCAACAAACGAACATTCCTGCATTCAAAATTGTACTTCAGTAAAAGTACCAAATTTTTATCTAACTGTACTTAAAGCTGAAATTATTATTATTTTTTTTTTTATGAGCAATGTGGCATATAACTACATGTAATGTAAAGGGGGTCTAGTAGTGATACTCCCATTGAAAATTATTGCCAGATTTTGCAGTCCCCTTCAGTTCTACAGAGCATCAGCATTTTTGTTTGTTTCAGCCCATTATTTTGTTTTCTAGCCCACAGTTTTACAGTTTTGGTTTTACATGGCATAGATTTATGTTTGGTTCACTCTCAGCACTTTCATCAGTGTTAAATCCAGCACCTGTTTTCAGCGTAAAAAGTTTTGGTTTTTATTTTATTAGACCTTACTGTACATTACCTGCTCAGCAGCGACAAACAGTGAGACACAGCTAATGACTAGCTGGTGAACATAGTGGTGAAGGTAGCAGTTAAACAGACAGTAGTTGGTTGAAACCAAAAACTGAGCCAAAAGGAGTGAACATTGGACATACAATCATGAGGTGGCCAGAAACACATCTCCAATCAAGGCCAATGTTGCTCCATGTGCTATATGTGTAAATATGCATCTGTTTTCTGTTTGACCGTATGACCTTTACGAGGTCATAATGTCAAACTTGGGTCATTTCTAGCTTGTTATGTAGTTTTGCCCATAAGTAGCCAAAAAAGAGAACCTGAGTAATGTGGTTTGAAGTATCAAAAGAATAGTACTCGTACAGAAAAAATGTTGCCCTCAAGGGGCACGTTTTTGTGGAGGATGATAATACTGATTAATGAGAGAAGCATTTCACTGTTTCAGCTGGTCAAGATGGAGCTAATTTTACCTACCTTATATCTTGCTGGGTAGTTTAATTTATATCTTATTTACAGAATGATCTAAATCTATTTTGCATTTAGAACGGTAATCTACAAAGTAACTAGTAACATAAACTGTCAGATAAATGTAGGCGTGTTCACAGATTATAAAATAATGGGCCCCTTGGAATAGGAGCATAAAAGGCATCCCTTCCATCAGCACAACCTTTACTGGTCAAGTGACAAGGATTGTGTTCTGTGATGTCTTCAGCAAATTCAGAGAGCTCATAGTGTGTAATGCTGTGTGTAAGAGTCATTATCCTAAATGAACTACATAGACACATACACCACATAAAAAGGCATAAAACTCTGATGGCTTCTTTCTTTTTCCAGAGTCAATATAGGCTATTCCTTCATTTTCCCGGGGGGGGGGGGCATTTCTAGATTTTTGCCACTTGGGGGGAGCAAACAAGCTGTAAACACTACACTGACATGTTATCACCTTATGAAGTTGAAATGACTTGCCTCCAAGCTAATTGTTGCCTATTTACTCACTCAGCAGACACACACTGGAGTCATTTCTCTGGCCATCTGTTAAAAGTAAGTTGAATATTCACCTTCCTTTCAGCTCTGCTCTGGATTCCGCAAACTCTTGAGAAAATTATCTGACTCTTAAGCTGCTGAGGGCTCGGGTACATTCAACATTCACAGGTGAACTTTATCTGCCTGCCATTTGGTTTATTGTGATTGATTTATCAGAGCATTTTTGTTGAAGATGTCTGCTCACTGTGGCTTAAACTGAGGTTTGTAAGAGCACTGAACTTGAACCAGAACAACAAATTTGTTTGTGAAACCAAAATAATGAGCTGAAAGATGTCATAGAGCCGAGGGAAACTGCAGTGTGTGTGAGATGATACTCTGTGAGTTCAACAGTATGGGAAATAGCTGTTACATCACAATCTATGATTGGTCCATTCTTGATATAGATATTGTTTTGTGCAACTTTAAGTACAGTACTAAATGTACACTCTAATTTGTTTCTGTTTGAATGTACAACTATAAGGTCAATATTAACAACAAATATTTTACTTTCATTTGTAGTTAAAATAAAAAACCAGAACTGGCCCACATGCTTTCAGAATAGTGTAGATTTTCAGTCTTATTGCTGGACAGGTCAAGGTACACATCACCTACTGAAGAGTCAGCGCGGTTTGATACTTTCTTCTCTTAGCTGTCAGTGTCCAGAAGTGCTAAGCAGATGTAGGCATCATGCTGTCACACTTTTAACATGCTCCAGCCTGCCTCCTTCATTATGAATCTTATATATATGTAAATATGATGGCATTACTTGGTGCTGATGGGCAGTGTGCACGAGTTACATATGACCTCTGCTGTCTAAACTAATGAACAACTGTTTATGCAGTCCACGACCCCTCACACAAACACCTGCCTGTTCTCTCGCAATGGGTATGACACAGAGGGCAGAGCGCTGGTGTGATTCCTGAAATAGTTTTAGTGAAAAGACAATCTGTGCTCCTCAGGTGTGAGCCAGCGGCCGAACATGACTCAAGTGTCAAGATGTCTCTGGGAAGCCTGAGGTGAAGCACAGGTCATGAGGAAGAAATCTGTCCGGACCGTCCAAAGTCAATGATTTTCTCTGCCTTACATTTTTCTTGCAAAAGGTCAGTGGAGTTGTCTTTGATTTAGCTGACAGTGTGTGTGCATAAGGAAGTTGTCGTTGATTCTCTTTACCTCCTCATTGATTTTCGTCTGGTCGTCCACTGACTCCTGGTCATAAACCTTTGACCTCTTCCCATTGGACAATGTGAGGGGCCTCGGTCTGGTGCTCACAGAACAAAGCCCCTGACCAGCTGCTGTCCATTTCATTGTTCAACTACACCTCCTTCATTTTCTTGCCCAGGATCCTTACTGTTTCAGTGTTTCCCACACAGCTGTCATGTGGGATGACCCACGGGTGGGGCCCCGTTGTTAGCGTGTACAACCAGAGATCTTTGGGTGTCTGAATGGTTTGTGGTGCTGATTCCTTGTGACAAGATGACTGCATGTTTTGGCAACCAATGGAATGTGACTCACTGAATGCAGCTCCCTTTAAAAATCACATTTTTCAAAGCTGCAAGCAAAAAAATTCAAAGCAACTGCAGTGGCATGAACCAACCTTTTAAGTTTAGATGGGTACTCCCGCTACTCAATTGCACTTCCATTTGTTAGCAGCAGAGGTCAAGATATCATAGTTTTTAATTATCAGTGCAAAGACAGGCTCTGAACACTATGCTTCCCATGATGGAACATTGCATTTTTCATAGGCTGCAGTCCATTTGGCTGTACCTGCCTGCTGCTAGCGTCAAGGTTGGGGTAACCCTCTGAAATGCAGTGTTGGTGGCATATAAGTTGCCAGTTGTGATACATGAATCTTTAAGTATTTACAGAGAGACTAGAGGACTTGGCTACACTGGATTATTGTAAATCCTTTTCCAATATTGTGGGTGAAATTCCTGTAAGTTCTTTTTAACTTCTTGCGGGGAAACCCACTCCATTCATGTGGGTGTTGTCTTCATTTTTTACTCATGCTTTCTGTTGCAAATACTTTAATCCAAGCTCAAATGGATATAGCCTTGATGACATCATCAAGGTTATGATCTCAGACTTGACAGAGATCCTCCAGAGCCTCATAAGACATTATACAGCTGTTTTCTCAGCTGGGTGGTGCTCTTCATGACAAACCGATCATCTGGTGAAAAATGTGTTTGGGTGTGCTGTCTCAGAGACTTTAAGGAGCTCACTAACTCAATGACGTAGTTAACTGTTTCCAGAAAAGTACAACAGTTTAAATCTGTTACAGCACAGCCTTGGTTAAAGCTCACAAAGTCAGTATTTTCTTCAAACCTGCTTCTAAACAGGAGTGAACATGTCATCACTGCTTCCTGATAAAATATGGAAGTGAAAAACTAGAAAGCAGTTTCCTCCTCCTCTTCTTCTGTTTCCCGTCTGGCTCTAAAAGCCTGGCAGAGGCTCAGACTCTGTGGCTGCATTACGTCTCATCTCTGAACAAACTGCAGCTGATGTATGCATGATTTCTTTTCCATGGCCTCACCAGTCTGCCAGCTCTGGAGATGTGTGTGTGGAGTCTGAAGAAAGTGAGTCAGGAGGAAATGTGAACAGGATCAGGACGTTTGTGCTTCTTGCAGCGTTTAGCAGCAGGAGGTTCAGGGAAAGGACAAGAGGTGGGGGCCCACCCTCCCCCTGCACTTGTAAGCGAGGCTAAGTGCTTTGAACATTAGCTTTGTTTCACTCCTGTGAATGCTATGACAAGTTACCAGATGGGGTCTGTCTATAAATAAACCAGTCTTGCTGCTGAAATAAAAAGAAACTTATGTTTTATGCATTTCATTGCTATATGGGCCTGACTGAGTCGTTTGCTCTTAGCTGCCAAAGACTCCTTAACAAAAACAGTGACTGATAAAGAGGGAGATTTTTAATGTAACCTGGATCTGACCTTTACTGTGCTGCTCTAAGGAAAAATTCAGCAGATTTGGATGATGGGGGTTAAAAGCTGATCTGAAGGTCACCAGAAACTGTACTTCCTCCAAAACACCAAAGAATGGCAGTTCTGAAACAATTTGCAGTGCCATCGTTTTATACACGGTCAACTTTCCAGCACTATTGGCTTTGCCCCACAGATTGATTACTTCAGTAAATTTAACAATACCACATTGTAGAAATACTCTGTTAGTTTTGGACAGTTCTGGATGAACACTGTGCACACAAGTGACCGGTTCCTATCATTCTGGTCCTCTGTGACACAAAGCAGTACCCCTTCTTTCCTTGCCAGTGAACTCTTCACATCGCGCTGTCTGATCTGATTAAAAAGTCACTCCGCTGGTTTTACAGGTAAAAATTAGTTTACTTAAATACAGTTGTATAATGTGTCCTGGAAAAGAATGAAGTCTCTGATGATATCACCACATTTGTACTTAGTATATTTTGCAGCTAATTTTTGAAGTAAAAATTTGAATACAGGACTTTTACATGTAGGCTAACAGAGTATTTCTACAATGTGGTATTGTTAAATTTACTTAAGTAATCAATCTGTGTATCACAACTGGTGTACAGTACTGGTGAACCTCACACTACCAACCCATCTAAGTTTACCTGGGACATGAACATTTGCAGGTGTGCACGATAGAAACCTCTCTACCATTCATCCCATGTGGGAGCACAGCATGAAAGTTAGGAGATCACAGCCACTGCTGCTGCAAAATATCTCAACAACTATTTTATTGGATTGCCAGGAAATTTGAAACTGTCATTCATTTTCCTGTCAGGATGAATTGTAATAGCTTTGTCTATCCTCTGATTTTTCTTGGAGCACCATCATTGGGTCATAGTTTGTCAAATACTTTGGTTTATACCTAAATACCTGCAAAATTGATGACATTTTAATCAGCCTTATTTGCAACCTGTGCTACTGCAAATTAGAAAATTTTAGCTTGCTAACATGCTAAACCAAGATGGTGACCATGGTAAGCATTACAGCATTATAGCATTATAGCCTTATACTGTGCTTGAATGTTAGCATTGTCATTGTGAACTAGTTTGCACGCTGCTGTTAGCATTAGCATTTAGCTCAAAGAACTGCTTAGCCCTAAAACAGCCTCACAGAGCTGCTAGTATGGATGGAAAGTCCTAGTCCTGTTGAATAGTCTCTTGTGGTTCGGAACAGAGGTCTATAAAAACTGTTCTGTGTTCAGAATTTATTAGTGTCTTTTAGAGGGTGGGTTTTTTTCAATTTTTTGTTTTATAATTTTACAAATATCATTTATTCATTATATTCTTGCATGCATGCTACTTGTTAAAGTTATTCAGTGTTAATGTAAATTAACCTTTAAGTTAGCCTCAGGCATGTGGGACAATTTTTACCCTTGTGTGCAGTGCATATAAGTAAATCAAATCCTAAACAGACCCAAGTGGTACGTATGTGTTTAGAGCACAGAATAGGGAACACACTGATACAAAAGTTGCAGAACACTGTATGGTACTAGACTATGTTTTGTCCATATGCTTTACATTGATTCATTGAGGTAAACTCAGGTAGCTAAAGCCCATTAGGTTTACTTACTGAAACCCACTGTATAAAATAAAAATTAATTGACCTTCATAGTATCATAGCAGCCAATTAATCCACTCAGTGTTGGCGTTTCAGGCCTCAACCTGGATCTTCAAACATGTAGAAACTAGGCTAACAAGCCTGAGAAGTTGCTGATCTGCCTTAAATACCGCTCACGGTCTTTGGCTGCAATCGGAGGACAGATCAAGAGCTGAGTGGCACTGCTGCTTGCGCTGACTCCAGTAATCACATTACAAAAACTTATTATCTATATTAGACCAAGGGTAAAAACACAAGGAGACCACCGGAGTAAGCACTTTTAAAGTTTTATTCATTACGCTGCAGTTTGACTACAGCATAAGTACAAGCATAAAATCTTTGACTACAACAGCACTTAGAGCAACGTTTTTTGATTTTTTTTCTTCTTTTCTGTAAAAGTATTGCAATAACAGACCTTAGGTCTAAAACCTATTACATCACAATTGCTTAAATAAAAAGAGGCAAAAATACACAACAATTTTATCTCTGTGTTTTGTTATATATATATATACATATATATATACATATATATACATATACATATACATATATATATATATACACATATATATACATATACATATATATATATACACATATACATATACACATATACATATACACATATACATATACACATATATATACATATACACATATATATATACATATATATATACATATACACATATATATATATATACATATACATATATGCATATACATATACATATATGCATATACATATACATATATGCATATACATATACATATATATACATACATATATACATATACGCACATATATACATATACGCATATATATATATATATACATATACATATATATACATATATACATATATATACATATATACATATATATATATATACATATATACATATACATATATATACATATATACATATACATATATACATACATACATATATACATATACATACATATACATATACATATATATATATATACACACACACATACACACTGTATGGTTACTGAATACAGTCATATATATATATATATATATATATATATATATATATATATATATATATATATATATATATATATATATATATATATATATATATCAGCACAGAGAGGGGAGGGGACAAGAACAATTCATTTTTGTAAAATAAAGCAAACCGATGATACAAAACCCATGATGGAAGCAGTCCTATGGTAACTGTCAAGACAGAGAGAATACCAAACTGTTGAGACACTATCATTGTTATTATTATCGTCTTCATTATTATTAAAATCTGGAACAATAGAAACAGCTACTTGTTGTCAGCATTTGAGTACAGACTTCTTATAAGTGGAAAGAGGGAGCAACACTGTGGGGGCAGAAATCAAGTAAAAATCAGTCTGACCCCAAGCTAGTTCTTCAAGCTAGTGCAGGAAACGAAAAACGGGTCTATTGAGAAGGAGAGTCGAGCTCTAACCAAAGTTACAACAGAGACTTTTTCCAAATTAAAACTACACAACTGCCTCTTATTTGGTGCTTTGAAGAGAAAATGGCGCGTTGCTATGTACATCATCTATAGATAAGAATGAACATGCTCTGCGGTTATTGTACAGTGGAGTTATTTTCAGTACATACTGTAAATAAATGACTGCAGATTAAACATGACTTTTGTTTCAATATACTGTGCCAAATGTAACATTGTAATGTAGGAAAAAAATTTAGAGAGAAAAGTTAAATGACAGTTTTAATGGCATTTTCACACGTTTCACGCTGGTGCAACTTTCCAATCTTGGCCCAAAAAAAGGGGAATAACCAGTTTTACATTCTGTTCAGCAATCACGTGATCAAAAGTGATCCACCTATAATGGAGCTGGAATGCAGAGCCTAACATCCAGCCAGATCCATAGCAGTTCTGAGTGTGCTCAACAGTTTTATACTTTGCCAGATATTCAAATCCACACTTGAAATGAGCTAAAATATTGTTAAGGTCGATGAATACAAATATATTCTCCCCTTTTAGGAAGTGCTGATGGCTCTCGAGGTTCAGCGGTCATGTGACACGTCTCCCAGACTAGAGAGCTCCTGCTTTTTGTTCAAGAATTTATAAAGTGAGTTGCAATTCAACACCGACCGATCTGTATGTGACATATGTTTTCTTATAAGATCTGTGTAATAGAACTATACATTTGTTAGTTGACAGTGGTGAAAATAAAACCACCAGCCAGTACCCAAATGATGGCAAGCACTGTGACGGCTTGTTCTTAGAAGAGGAGTAAATAAAAAAGTGAATAATTTCTTTTCTCAACAACTTCCTTAATCCAGAGGTTATCTCATCCTTATCATAACACACTATTATTTATAGCAAAATATTATAAGTTTGTATTTGTGTTGCAACCATATTCTAAGCATAATTTGCAAACCATGTTTTCTCATAAAAAAAGACAAAGTATGTTTTTTTTTAATGTAGGCATTTACAAATTTGATGCTGCCTTCTTAAAATTCTTATATTGTCTATACATTATATTACAGTATTCACAACATTTTTTTGTGGTTTCTACCCATTGGGTAGGATATGTGCATAATATATTCAAGTTATATACAGCACCTTACAAACAAACATAAAGAAAGACAAACTACTGAAAAAAGCACCGTTGGAAGTGAGGCACAACGAAGGTGGGAGCTTTTTGAGTGCAAGTGGGTTCCTATGTCTGCTCCACACTCGGGCCAAATTACTAGTTGAAACGGCTTCAGTTGCTTCGCTGGGAGTGACTGCTCCTGTTTGGCACAATGGAAGCAAGCATGATTGTAAACACTGCCCGTGAACTGGTTGTAACCCTGAACTCAAAATTCAAGGTTGAGCTGCAGGTTGGAGATTTGTTGACATGGAAACAAAAATCCTGATGGCCCTGTGGTCACCAAATTTATGCTTCATGTAGACCATGAATTAAATGTGGTTTTTGTCCAAATTTCTGCCGAAAAGAAGAAGAAAAAAAAAAAGGAGCTCAAGACCTGGATGAGAAATGTTGGACAACCTCTCCAGGCGCCTAAAATTATGTTAGCACTTTAAGTACTTTGCAAAAGGACAGAAATGATTATTTTTACCAATCCTAACCAACCCTCATATATATCTGTTCCATTCTGCCAGACAGGTGGTCAACCCCGAGACAAAGCACCTGGAAGGATTCCAAGCAGCAGTTTAACCGAGGTGTGGTCTGCTCAAACATGAACGTTAGGCACCTTATTTACTCACATAATAGTAACATGCAAACCTCCTTGTAGAAAACATAAAATCCATCTTTATAGCCTCTATTTACAAGCTATGACTGCGCAGACAGAACAAGCTGAGAAAACAACCGAAAGGAAGAAGAAAAAGAGGAAAGAAACCCGGTTTTTAAGCAGGTCCATACAGTCAAAGGCCAAAGTGTTGGGACAATCTCTTTACCCCGACACTTCTGTGTAACAAAACAAAAGGTTTTCAGTGTGGGTCTGACGGGAAACAAGAACACGTTTTGTCTCAATACTTGTGCTTTTGACAGCAGAGGGTCACATTTCTCTCCTTCTAGTTATGGATGAGTTGGGCGGACAGGACGGACAGAAGGACAGGGGGACTGGGGGAGGGACATGAGAAGCAGCAGTAGCAACAATAATAGCAGTAGCAGCAACAGCAATAGCAGCAGTGATGTAGTAACACACACATACACACAACCGTAGAGCTAAATGGACACACTAACGAGAACACACATGCAAACATTCAAACACACTGATGGTAACAGAATCAGAGGGTTCTCATTCAAACTGAG
This sequence comes from Istiophorus platypterus, assembly GCA_016859345.1. Lineage (NCBI taxonomy): Eukaryota > Metazoa > Chordata > Actinopteri > Istiophoriformes > Istiophoridae > Istiophorus > Istiophorus platypterus. The sequence goes on along the minus strand of CM029126.1, from coordinate 24,596,766 downwards.
CAAAATCTGCTGAGTGTAAAACCAGATATGTGCTGTAAGTGCAGAGGATGACTACCGACACTACCGACAGGAACATTTCCAGGTTCCCAGTTTGACGTTTCAACTGGGACTCAGATCTGCTGCATTAAGCAACTTCACACTCTGAGCTCCTTACAGTTCATCAAATAAATGTATCGAATAATTTTCTTTGAGCGTAAATGGTAGCCGTGTTCCGATTCAATAATATAAAAAACAGTCTGGGGTTATCGACTGCATACTAATTGTCTGGGTACACTGGTCTTTTAATAACAGCTAAATCTACTTTTCTTACTTTCTTCTTGAACTGATACAAGAAGTGTGCTAACAAATATAAAAGAAGTGAGTATAAGAAGTGAGTAAAGTATAAGTCTGGTGATGTTCTAGATTTTTCTGACTGTCAGTAAATCCCATGAAAAGACAAAATACAACAGTGTGTTGATCCTACCAACAAGTCTTTGCATGTATCTTATTCCATTATTGTCCAAAAACTAATAAAAACACACAGGGAGGCACACATCTGGGGTGAAACTACCTTTTCATCAAGCTTTCCACCACCTATCACAGTCTTCCTCCTCAGATGGATTTTGCTCGGTTGTTATGACCCGAGTATGGAACTCTGGCCACGTGATAACAGCTGGCTGTATGTACAGGGGACAGACCCTAATCCCTTTCTATGTTCAAAGATGGTTTTTGGCATAAAATGTGAATTTCTCAACAAACCAGCTTAAAAAAAGTAAGTGGACCATGAGTAAACAATTTTTTGTAAAGCAATATACTTGTGAGGTCTTTTCAAAGATTTGTGTCTTCAGTAAGGACCAGTAAGGGCTTGTGGCACAGAGCCACATACAGGACAGGGAAGTCAGAGTATTGAGAAATGAACTAAAAAAAAAACAAAAACAAAACAAAACACCGGCATTATCCTCTAACCTTGTCAAAGAGAAGGCAAAATTGTTTGCCAAGGACTAAGTAGTTTTTGTTATTTTCCAAGATACTGCTGAAGCTGTCTCACCAACAATCCTTAACTTGGTTTAATGTTCTGTAGCTGTGAGAAAACCCTCTAATTCTCTAAAATGACACCACACATTAAAAACACAAGGTTTTTCAGTGTGGGTCTGACGGGAAACAAGAACACGTTTTGTCTCAATACTTGTGCTTTTGACAGCAGAGGGTCACATTTCTCTCCTTCTAGTTATGGATGAGTTGGGCGGACAGGACGGACAGAAGGACAGGGGGACTGGGGGAGGGACATGAGAAGCAGCAGTAGCAACAATAATAGCAGTAGCAGCAACAGCAATAGCAGCAGTGATGTAGTAACACACACATACACACAACCGTAGAGCTAAATGGACACACTAACGAGAACACACATGCAAACATTCAAACACACTGATGGTAACAGAATCAGAGGGTTCTCATTCAAACTGAGCAAAATCTGCTGAGTGTAAAACCAGATATGTGCTGTAAGTGCAGAGGATGACTACCGACACTACCGACAGGAACATTTCCAGGTTCCCAGTTTGACGTTTCAACTGGGACTCAGATCTGCTGCATTAAGCAACTTCACACTCTGAGCTCCTTACAGTTCATCAAATAAATGTATCGAATAATTTTCTTTGGCGTAAATGGTAGCCGTGTTCCGATTCAATAATATAAAAAACAGTCTGGGGTTATCGACTGCATACTAATTGTCTGGGTACACTGGTCTTTTAATAACAGCTAAATCTACTTTTCTTACTTTCTTCTTGAACTGATACAAGAAGTGTGCTAACAAATATAAAAGAAGTGAGTATAAGAAGTGAGTAAAGTATAAGTCTGGTGATGTTCTACATTTTTCTGACTGTCAGTAAATCCCATGAAAAGACAAAATACAACAGTGTGTTGATCCTACCAACAAGTCTTTGCATGTATCTTATTCCATTATTGTCCAAAAACTAATAAAAACACACAGGGAGGCACACATCTGGGGTGAAACTACCTTTTCATCAAGCTTTCCACCACCTATCACAGTCTTCCTCCTCAGATGGATTTTGCTCGGTTGTTATGACCCGAGTATGGAACTCTGGCCACGTGATAACAGCTGGCTGTATGTACAGGGGACAGACCCTAACCCCTTTCTATGTTCAAAGATGGTTTTTGGCATAAAATGTGAATTTCTCAACAAACCAGCTTAAAAAAAGTAAGTGGACCATGAGTAAACAATTTTTTGTAAAGCAATATACTTGTGAGGTCTTTTCAAAGATTTGTGTCTTCAGTAAGGACCAGTAAGGGCTTGTGGCACAGAGCCACATACAGGACAGGGAAGTCAGAGTATTGAGAAATGAACTAAAAAAAAAACAAAAACAAAACAAAACACCGGCATTATCCTCTAACCTTGTCAAAGAGAAGGCAAAATTGTTTGCCAAGGACTAAGTAGTTTTTGTTATTTTCCAAGATACTGCTGAAGCTGTCTCACCAACAATCCTTAACTTGGTTTAATGTTCTGTAGCTGTGAGAAAACCCTCTAATTCTCTAAAATGACACCACACATTAAAAACACAAGGTTTTTCAGTGTGAACAGAGCACATAATAAAACCTGACGCATAAAGAAGTCCAGAGTTTTATCAGGACAGGTGGCGTTTTCCTTTCCACAGTGAGCTTTCTTTGAGCTTTTACACTGAGGTCACTTCTAAAAGCAATAATAACCATCACACATCTCTGGCTTTTTAAAGAGACACGCCACTGAATTCCAATGAAAGCTTAATTAACAATGTGTTAATATGGACAGTGTCAAATAAGTAATATGTCCTTGAATCTCTGAACTCAGACAAAAGTAACTAATGAATCACTCAGATGCACATACACATACACGCACGCATACACAATGCTCCTGCAGGAGCATTAAGTGCTTTTCTGTGTTGTTGAAAGGTCTGACCAACAAACAAACGATCAAAAACAAACAAACACACACACATGCGCGCGTGCATACACACACACACACACACACACACACACACACACACACACACGCACACACACGCACACACACAGGGAGGAGAGAACAGCACTAGCACACTGCCAAACAAGGTCTCCACTCCAGTCTCCACTTTAAAGGGCTTGGCGGACTCTGCATCATTTGCACGCACTTTTTCTGCACATGGATGAAAGGAGGGACTACAAACAGTGTGCATTGTTCATTGTCAGGTGGGGGGAAGGTGGAGGAAAGTGGGGTGGTGGTGGTGGTGGGGGGTGCGGGGGCAGAGAGACAGAGAAAGCACAAGAGAAAGAAAGCACGAGAGCAGAGGAGAAGGCAACGATGAGCAGAGAAAAAGGCTAGATTTTCAAAAAGGTTTTTCTTTTACAAAAAGGACTCTCCCTTAGCCCTTTGACTTTGACCACAAACAATTTTCGTTTAAAACCTGATCGCTGTGCTGTCGGATGCAGACAGGAATCTTCACTTTGTGACGCCTTGGGGTTTTTTTTTTTGTGGCTTTAGAGACACGAAGACGGAGAGACGAGCCTTCTTTTGTTGTTGTTTTGTGTTTTCGTTGTTATGGCGGTGGGGTTCGAGTTCAGTGTGGCTGTTGGCAGAATGCACTGTGCATGTCAAGATGAGCAGTGAGAAGAGGCGTTGGGGGGGAGGGGGTATTGATGCAGGAAACAGGAGAGAGGAAGTGTCAAGTGCTCAGAGGTCAAGATGGGGTTGTGAAAAGAAGAATCTGCTGTGACCAGACTGCTGGATGGACATTGAGATATGTTTTTTTATTTTGTTATTGAATTATGCCATTTTTGGTTAACTTGATATCCAACCAGCTGGCCAGATTTCCCAGATTTGTTGGTAAGGAACATGCTGGGTCTTGCCAAGCAGCTCTCATATTTCTAAGAGTTTACTTTGGCTCGGAAAACCCATCTCCAAATCTTGTAACAAACTATCAGAGGAAGTAAGAAATGTTTCGTCCACCCAACGGCTGGTTACAAGGCAGATTTCATCCCCGCTAGGCTGAAGTGTACTCAGACGTGAAGCAGTACAAGGTTATTCTCTTACTAAGTCTCACTGTGCCTGTGGTGTAAGCAGACAGAGATGTCGTAGGCTGGGTACAAGTATTTCTTGTGGTTTTCATAAAAGGAAGGACATAAGCTTATAATACTTGTTGTTTTTTTTGTTTTGTTTTGTTTAGTTTTGTTTTTTTTTTTTTGCTCCCAACTGTTAAAACAACTTTGGAGCCAAAGTTCGGTCAGTAAGTCCATTCATTAAAAGGATTTAAAAAACAAAAACAAAAACAAAATAACAAACCAACAAACAAAAAATAAAACAAACAAAAAACAAAAACATCATTATCATCACAGAACATCATTTCCCTCTTCTCTTTTACAGCAAAAAGATAGTGCAACTTTTCTTTTTTGTGTTTTCAATGAGTCCTTTCCCCCTTTGTTTTGCTTCCTCATGAACCTTGGCACTAAGATTTGGGTTTGTGTGTCTCTTATGTTCTCTATAAGTCCTTGATTCTCAGCTCATTTCTCGCTTTGTGCACAGATCCCGGTCCGATAAAAAGAAGAAGAAGAAGAAAAAAAGAAGAAGAAGAAGAAAAAAGAAGAAAAAAGAAGAAAAAAGAAGAAGAAGAAGAAGAAAAAAGAAAAACATCTTCCTCAGTTCCTGCAGATAGAGCCATCACCCGAGGGGAAAAAAAGTAAATTGTTTCAGTCTGTGCTAGCAGTATGTTTCTTTCTCATATGATGGAGAGAAAAAGTCTCCACGCAGTGCATACATCCTGCCACAGCAGTGCTAGCTGTTTGAGTTACTAACATTGGAAAGAAAATGAAATTAAATCAACACTTGTTTCCTCTCTTTCCTTGTTTTGTTGTAGCTAAGGTTGATATTAATTTGTGCATGAGAGTGTGGAAAGAGGACATCAAAGACAGAGAGAGAGTGAGCGAGACCACTGCTTACAGGTGATCGGGGTGAAGTGGAGAGACAGTTTTCAGTCTGGGGTGGGCTGCCCCCCCTGCCTCGCTAGCCTTTTCTTCACACCAGGTCCTCCGGCTGGCCTTCCTTGGCCTTGGCAGGTACTATTGTGCTTTCTGATAGGCTCTGCTGCTGGATCGTCCTGCTCGCTGGCGCCCCCGACCCCCCCACCCTCTGGTTATTGCTGTGCTGGTGTAGAAAGAACGCAGAGCCGGGGTAGTGGCCCATCACCTCGCTGTATGCCGGTGGGGGACCCTCCATGCGCCCGTGGTTGCTGGAGTTGGCCGCGCTGATGCCAGAGTTACTGCTAGGCGGCCTCGGACCGCCGCCTCCCATGACTCCCCCTCCTCCCCCCACTCCTCCCAGACTCCCACCTCCTCCCATGTCGATCAAGTCACTGTCATAGATGGTCCGGTTGGGCGGTGCCCTCACCGATTCGCGATTGAGCTCCATCTGCTGCTCAGGGTCGCGGAGCTGCAGGGTACAGGGCCCCTGATATGGCGGGGGCTCCTCGCCGTCCGACAGCGATATGGTGGGCGGCAGGTCAATCTGGTGCTGCAGGTAGGGATAGGTGGGCTGGAAGCGGCTGAAGCGGTCGCGCTGCATGAAGGAGGGAGCGCTGAATCGATCCCTGGCCTGGGGAGCGTATAATACCTGAGAGGAAGACAAAGAGGGACAGAGAAGGGGTGAGGAAGAAGGGTAAAAAAAGAGGGAGGGTAAGTGGGAAGGGAGGGACAGTAAGGGAGGATGTTGAGGGAGGAGAGGAGGATGAGAGAAGATCTGATTGGATTATGCTGGACCCTCTACTGTATTTTCTTTGTTCCCTTCTCCGATCATTTCATCTGAATAATTTTTATGAACTGATTCATTGAGTCCTGAAAAGGTAAAATTATCCAGAATTTTACAAGAAAACAGCAAATATTTGAGAAAATCATATTGTGTATTAGACATGCTCCTTTCTTATCTAGCCCATCCTTTCCCCCTAAATGGACCTGTGACTCTCTTGGGTGTTGATGAAGCCAAACCCCAGAAACACAGCTCACCTGTCAGGCCTTTTTTGGCATAGTGGTCACAGATGGAATTGCATGTCACTTGACACTCCCTAGACAAAAACTACTTCTCAACATACACATTTTTTTTCATATCATAAACAGCTGTAAAATGCTGAATATTTTCGAGTGTCAAACACTGTATGAGTAAATGAATTTTCACTATTCGTGAATGTGCAGAATGAGATGGCTCAGCCATTGGGGGATTCATGCTCTTTTTCACAACCTGATAAATCTTCTGATTACCTGATAAAATATGTCTCAAAATCAGAGTTTGGATTTTTTTTTGTATAAATTAAGAAGTATAACTGAATTCATTGTAAACGCAGAGTCTCAGAAATGATGTTGCTGTTGCTGCAATAGCACCCACCACTGTGTCACTAATTAGTGAGACATTACAGTGAATTAAAAAAAAAGGAACAAAGGTACAAAGTTCCTGCTAAAAACATTCAACACACTGGTTCATACTCCAGCTTTTGCCAGAGATCTTCACTTCAATTAGCTCTTCAGATGGTGAGTGTATGATGCATTGCTTCATTTCTCACATTTCTGTCCAATTCAACTTATTTCTACTCTGGCAAGTTGCTATTGGAGGGAATCCATTTCAATAAGTGACTGTGGCTCCAAAAGTCAACCTCCACTGACAAGGCCTTCTTCAGGATGGAGAGACTGGGAAAGAAAAACGGGGGGGGCAGAGGATCAGGGTAATTGAAATTGAGAGACAGACAGAGAAAGAGTGGAACTGAAAGAAGTGAAAAGATAGACTACTGAGATAAGGAGAGGGAAAGAGAGTAAAGAAAGAGGAGAAGAAAGAGGTGTAAAAGAGTAAAAGAGAGCTAGAGGGATAAGGACAGAAAGAAACAGAACAAGAAAAAAACGAAATAGAGAGAGGGAGGGGGAGAGGAAGGTGTAGAGCTGGTAGAGGGAGCCGAGCACAGCAGAGCAGGGCAGCTCTCAGACGGCTGTCTAGACAGTGTCAGGGGAGGTGTTGCTGATTAATGATGCACCAAAATCCGTCCACCCCCCGCCACACATAGACACGCAGGCACGCACACACCGTCCCCATCACTGCGTCTATCAGCCACCCACACTCATTGGCTGGGTCTCCCTCTGTGTTTGTCTCTCCATGGCCTTTTCCTTTTTTTCTTGCTCTCTCTGGGTGCTTGGAGGTTGACACTGTTTTTTTCCTTTACCTCCCTGCATCCTCCTGCACTTCTTCCCCTCTGACTCATTCTACCTGCCTTCAGCGCTTTTCCTCTCTCCATTCATCCCTCACAGCTCTGTCTTCATCTCCGTTAGTTTTCCTTACACATAACCCTTCTAGCTGGCAGGATACTCCATAAGACAGAAAAACTGGTGTGTTTGTTTTGGTGCAGATATGCACCTCTCCCTACATGTGTACTAAATTTGGCTTTGATTGCCAAAGCGTGCACAGACTGGTCAGACTGGGCTCATTATACTATTGTCTTCAACTTATCATGTAATTGGTTGTGTTTTTAGGTCTTCTTTGAACCCTGTATTCCCTGTTTTCCCAGTGCATCCCTTCCCACCATGGCTCGTAAGCCCCTCCATCTGGCACGGACGCCGTTAAGCAAACAGATCACCAGTCACAGTGAGTGTACTGGCATTTGTTTGCGGCTATGTATTCACGAGTCTTGCCAAACTGTGATTTTGTTTGGAGAATACTGCCAGCTGTGCCCAGTGCAACAACAAAGCTTCAATTCCTCGATGATCAAATATTTACAAATAGCAAAAATTCATAGATCTTTGTGACCTATGAGTTTCCCTGTCATCACAGAGCCTTAGACAAGGCCGAGCACTGACTAAGAAACAAAGATCTGAGAAGAGACAGATTTTTCTGTTAGTAAATTAGACGGAGGAGGTCACTGAGTTGATTGAGGACATAGGAGAAAATTGTAAGCTCAGATCTGAGATTAAAATTTTTTTTTCCAGAAATATACACCTTTAAATTCAATCATATGTGTTTTTGATTGTTGTCAATCATGTCATTACCATACACGGATTATTTCACCGTCACCACAAAACCTTGTTTGAAAACTGTCCTACTGTCAGCTATAAGGTTAATATACATAAAAATTAGGTATGGAATTCAGTAAACTAGATGTGTATTCTAGTATATGAGAAGATGGGATATGGGATACAAAAAACTGTCTTTATGCCAATTCTAAATTGAGTAGACTCTTCTAACACTTTCTGCTTTCTGGATATATCTCTAATTGTTTTTCTGTTCTTTTTCTATTTTTTTTCTTACATCAAACATGTGCTGTCAATGTCCCTTTGAGCTGAATCAACAAATCACAATGAGTTTATACCATTTGGTAAACGGTGCCATGGGATGCTCATTAAAAAGCTTTGCAGGAACAAAACCAGGAGTCAGGGTCAATGGTGAGGAAAGACAGACATTATTGTTACGTGCTGACTGTAGATATATTTTTTTACTTCAAAATTTAAAAATGCCATTTTTTCCTTTTGAACATAAATGTTGGGCTTTAAATTCAACTAACTCATCAGCCCAAAGTCCTAAATCTTTAGTATGTCATACTGTTATTATTCCAGTGAGACAAAAAGTAAGCTACCACGAAAAAAGAGATGTGATGTGATTTAACATATATACTTGTCATATTTATAGTTATTGAGATGCAGTAAATTTGTCAACCTATGCTACACACTGAAGATCTGATCAGCCCCAATCGACACTTGGTTCAACATACAGCTGCCAAAGGGCTACAAATATCTGAATCTATCTCGACTGATTTTGGACAGCAACAATTCATGGTGCTCAGAGTCACCATGGTTGTAAATTTCAGGCCCAGCCCTAGTCCTGTTAGGAGTGCCAGGCTCGCTGTGATAAAGACTTGGCCGTGGCTTTAATCGGGGTCAGGGTGATGGTGGTCTTACCTCCGAGGCACCTTGTCGAGAGCCGCTGTCTGTAGGCCACAGACATCCATCCTAAACATCCAGAAAGACAAAACAAGGAGAGAGGCTAAGATGCAAAAGTTTCCCAGATGGTTTCAAGATTTTTATAAACCTGTCTGAAGCTTGTGAATAACCTTATATTTGAGCTTCAGGGGGATTTTCACATATTCATGTTACCAGCAAACCTGTTAAATAAGTGTACCTTCATTTTCCAATGTTGATAGAATGATTGTTCTGAACCTTTAACGTGAAGCTGACCATATGTTTAATGCATATCGGATTTACTGCTACTGCTAAAGCTTTAGAGATCAACAATCATTACAGCTCTGTTGTTTGTTATGTCTGGGATGGTTTTTGATGTAAGACCATTAAGCTGACAATAGAAAACTTTCTTCCTGAACAAACAGGGAAGGAGAAAGGAAAAGAAAACACCTGAAATGTAACAACGTAATGAGAACACAAAAGATGAAACAGTGATACTGAGAGATGCCTGATGGCTTCAAAACCAAAATCCTGCCCAGTTCGGCAGGGAGGACAACAAGACGGCTCCAGTCTTAAAAATAGGCAAGATAAAAGCTATGACAACGAATCACGACTATCAGATAATTGTGATTTCCCGTCACCCACACTTAACTTGAGGATCTTTTCTCAGATGGCAAAGACAACATTATCTAATGAAATGAAAAAGAGGACAAACATGTGTAAATCCTGGTTATTAATGTGTCTGTCAGGGGTAAAGGCCATGAGCTGTTTTAACAAGCTGCACTTGATCAGCTTGATACATTCTTGTTGCATTTGAGGCTTTTTTTACTTTGTGTCTGCCACAGTGGGTTAAGAGAGAGTGTGAGTGACAAAAAGCTCCACTGACTATTAGGCTGCTTTTCCCCGACTATGGCGGACAGTGGAGACTGTGAATAGTTCCAAACATTGGGAGCCAGGATGAGCTGCAGTGTTTTCCTAAGGTAAGCAGTTGAAATCAGCCACAATAATGACTGTCGTCTTTGTTTGACAGCATGTGAGCTCCTTCCCACCCTGCAAACGAACAGATTAACAGACTTTACCTGCTCAAACATGTGACAACAGACTAGAGCTGAATGTTGCTTCACCAACAGGATTAGAGTTTGAAATTATTTTGGAAATATTATTAGCAGCCATATAACAGGGTATTTTATGGTCCTAAATTAGTGTTAGAAACATATGTGCAGCAAAGGCTTCTCAGACAGCCAGGTGAGGTAATTTTGGGGAAGGAAAAATGTTTAACATTGGAGCTTATTCTGTGTCTTTGGTGAAATAGCGATGACCAGTCATTTGCAGAATAATAGAATGCTGAGTGCTGATCAGTGATGATCATATTGATGCAGACAATCTAAAATAGAACAATAAAAACTAAGTGTAAATGAAGAGTTGGGCTGTTTACATGCTGTGCGGTAGATGACCGATTACACAGCACATGGTATGCAGTTCTTTTTGGTTATTCAGCCTTTATTTTACCAGAATCTCAGTCTTAGGCTTTATTTTACATTAACACAGGGAATATATCACATATGTTTGTAGTTGTTTTAAGTCAAGTCATTAGCTTACTGTATGTAACCTGTGGAAATATTTCACTCTGATCCGCTTCTTCCACAATTAATTATTCTAAGCTACAATTTTTTAACATTTCAAACATGAGTCATTGGTTTCTAAAATGCACAGAATTTGTTAGCAAAGCTGAACAAGTCATAGAAGGTTGCTGTTTGTAGTAAGTCTTTTTGCCTCCAATGGAAAAGTAGAAATATTGCCTCACGGTTTACATCCATGTCTGTCCAGAAAAATAAAAAGGGATCTTAATCATGTCACTTGGAAATATTCAAAGCTACATGAGACATGTGACTCGCTATGTTTCAGACCCCTCACTGCTGTAGGTCATCTAAAGGACTCTAGTGTCTGCTTTTGTTTGCATAATTTCTGCTTTTATTGGACAATACAGAGCAGAAAGTGACGAAAGATGAAAAAGAGGAGATGAAGGATTATTAGCTAAATTTAAATGATCTGTAATAGGGCAACCAAGCTTTTTTTTTAAGATACTGGTCTAGGAGCTGAATATATCAATGGACCAATAATTTTGGACCATGCATTATGTTTAGTAGCTGAGCCCATTTCAGAGAAATAGGCTCAGGATCATGCATTATGTTTTAATTCCTGAGCCTTTTTCAGTGGGCGCAGTCCTGCAGTGTGCGCAAGCAAGTGAGTTTGTGTGTGTTTGTCCCCGGGTGTCACCATGTCAGTATGGGGGCAGTGGCGCTGCTGTCTAGACAGCACTGTAGTGAATTAAACATCAAGGTCTGACTGAAGTCTGGTTCTGAAGAAACCAAATCAGCAAGTTCTCCTAACAGACTGGAGCAAAGCTGTTACCTCAGTGAAACTGGGACAGAGACTCCGACTGGGATAAAAGGATTCATTTAGCTCAGCGCGGCTTTACTGGGAACAAACTGGTGAGCTATGTTTGTCCTGCTTCAGAAATAAAGAACTTTCTGTCACAATGACTATGCAGGGATATTCACTGAGAACAGATAAACTGACAGACACACACACAGTTTTTCACTCACTATCCATTTTGGATCAAAATGTTGTTAGCATGGATGCCAAGAGAACAGCACTGCCAGAGCAGATGAACGCAACCCAATACAAACTGCTTCTTTTTGTCTCAATCACTCTCAGCCACACTCACACAGAGTCGTACTGACCTGCTGCAGGGCATGGTCATGCCTGCGGGCCTGGCTCTGCCTTGTAATAAAAGACCAGGTGGAGAGCTTGTAGTGGTTGAGCAGGCAGATGATCACCACCACCATCACTGTCATCACCACGATAATGATGACGATCTGAACAAACTCCAGTTCAGCTGCACAAACACACAAGGGGAGAGGGAGATTAGAATCGGACATTTACCGGAGATGTGGGTCCAAAATGACCAAAAACATGAAACAAACACAGTAAAGTACATTTCAAGAAAACATTTGCAAATTTCAGGCTACCTGTATAGTACAGGAGTATAAGAAGGTATAAGAAGAAGATCCAAAGTAGTCCTGCAAGTATATTGCTTTCTTGAATTATCTAATAAAACTTTGGTCTATAAAATGTCAGAGATTAGTTTAAAAAAGTCCAATACAGTTTCCCAGACTGTAAACCCATTCACATGACTTGTTTAGTCCAATGAACAGCAAGGAAAAAATAGAGATACTTGTAGTTTCAAGCAACTAAGTAGTGTATGTTGATCTATGTGCTCTTCTTGGGTGTGGCTTCATGTACAGTATATGTGAGCTACTGACTGGAGACATCCTCAGGCTGTGAAATTGTACAAATTTCCATCTTGTTTCTGTGGTTGTTGCCAAAGGTACAGCATGACTAGACATGCATAAACAATTTTTTTCTACTTTTTTTTCATTGTTTGTATATACTTGTTCAATTCAAGTATAATTAAGTAATAATAAGTTCAAAGTAAAAGGAAAAAAGTCAGTAGTTGCCAACTTTTTTGGCTTGGGAATCTTATAAAAAAGCAAAATCATCTTAAGAATCCTTAACAAGTGTTTACCTTCTCCAATGAGCTAATCTGAATAGTTTTTAGAATCGCTGAGAGGTAAAAGTATTCAACATTTTATTAGAATGTAGTAAAGGTAAAAGGAAAAATTAATATAACCATTTTTCCTCTTCATTCCTGACCAATCTATAATTACAAAATCCATCCAATACAATTAGTCTTATTATTTTTTTTTTACAGTAGAAAAAACAGTTGTAAATACTGAAATGAATGACGGCTGGAGTCCATTTAGCTGCTTTACCTTCAGGCTCCTGGTATTGACACCGACTCATTGTTGACCTAATCTTTTATATTCATAAAATGAAACACTGCACTTTACTGGAAACTTGAAGACAACAGAGAAATCATCAGTGTCGTCAGTCAATTGTGCTTTCATGCGATTCCATGACAACCTTGCAACTCCATCTACTGATGGAAACCATGTCATCTGAACCAAAGATCCGGAGCAGCTACTAAATGGAGTGATGTGGTGAGATTGTTTTCTCGACTGGAAAAACCAGGTTTTAGGGTCTCAACAAAATTGTTTAAGGGTTTTTTAAGTCCTTCAGTCCCTCAACACCACTCTGACTGTTTTAACATAGGCTCACCAGCAGGAGGCAGCATAGGTCAAACTCCAGGACAGTTTATCACACATTGAATGTACAGTATCTATGGTTTATGCAAATATATGAGTGTGTGCCTGGGGATTCTACAGAGAAAAGCTTCAATTTACAGGAAAGTTGGGTCTGTCCCAGAACACAGTGGTTTCTTTGTGGAAACGCTGAATAACTGCGGTGTTTCTGTCCTCAACAACAAAAAACAGTATGATGCGCATTTACTCGCGCGCTCACACACATACACACACGAACACGAACACGTACACACACACACCCACGCATACACACACACACACACACACACACGCACACACGCACACACACACACACGCACACACACACACACACACACACACACACACACACACACACACACACACACACACCAGAGCTGATCTGGGATGACCTTCCTCCCATGCTTCTTGTCTCTTGTTCATCATTTCATCCTTTTTTTCCATTGCCTCCCACTCCGTCTCTTTGAACCCTTCCTGTATCACCATCTCTGTAACCCGCTCCCTCCATCCTCCTCCTTTGTTCCCATGTCTCTTCCAGCAGTCTCCAAACACTTCCTGCTTTAGTCTTTCTTCTGGCATTCCTCTCTTACCCACCATCGGTCTTTCCCTGCTTTTCCTATTCTTCAGTGTCTCCCACTACCCTCACCCGTCCATCACTCCTGCCTCCCTGTCTGTAGTCTTAGACTCTTTTGTCATGTGTTGTCGGTTTGTTCTGAGCAGAAGTCTTGACCTTGTCCAGTCTTGGCACCGAGACTGACCTCTGACTCACACTCTTACTCACGGCTGGACACTCACTCATTTGTGTGCTTGTATATTGTGTGTATTGTGTGTGTGCTTTTGTACAGTTTGCATCCAGCTCTGCAACAATACACAATGTACTCACAGCTATCTGAGCTATAATGCCTCAATGCTTGTGAACGGGTCCTCCACAAAGCTCTGTAGAATTGTATTACCCACAACCCACCTGAACACTTTCTGACACAACAGACTGCCACTTGGAATTAATTCAATCACAAAATAACTTCCATGAAAAACATGACAATGTGCAAGAAACACGCAAAACATTAAAGAGGGGACCATCCCAGTCCTGCTCAACCCAACCTATCACAGTCGTACTATCTGTATTAGTGTGGGTTAGAGTCAAGCCTGAGTTGAAACGTAAACTGACCCAAACCCGCCTCTGTTCCACCAGAGCAGCCACAGAGGATGGGTGGGGTAGGCAGGGGAGAAAGAAGACCAACTAGCACAAACCACAAGGAAAGCGGGCAAAGAAAAGTACTGCGAGGAAGGCCAGTTCCCAAGCCAGTTCAACCAACTGACATTTACCACCGAAGAGCAGGGGGATGAGGCTCTTACATTTAAAAAAGGACAAACTCAAAAACTTTTCCTTTCCAAGATGAAATCAGATGACAGAAGTGGTGAAGAGCTAAACAAATGACTGCAACCTATCTCTTGAATGAATCAATTAGTATAACAAATTCACTTAACTGTCCTTTAAATTGATTTAACTAACACATTCAGTTCAACATTTACATCAAAGGTGGAAATTCTGGCCTAATCCAACCCATTTCTCACACAGACATTTGACACTGAGCTCTTCATCACCACATGAGTCACCAAATGTGGGACAAGGAGAACTGGAGGGGAAAAGTGCTGAGTCAAGATACAAAACCAAAACTGTGACTAAATGACCCTCTGATAACGTCATCAACCACACACAAGATCACACAAGTGGTTTGTTATAGGAAAAACCCCATGCACCAGGCTTTTGGACCCAAATTCAAGCAACAAGCCACAAGTGATTCGGCTGAGGTAAAGTTAAATTCAGGGAACAAGTGTTTGAAAACCAATTTCTTTGATTTCTTCAGGGTTGCTCATCCCTGGTGTCCAGTGTTTTTGGCCTGTGAACTTTGCCAACACACGAAGGCTTGTCGCAAGTTAAGCGTAGTGATCATTTTAACCAAAAAGGGAAGTTCCCACATCAGACGGTTTCCTTCTCCTATATTTCATCAGAATGAGACTAAGAGTCTACACTTTACCCTAACCGCAATGATGATGCTAATATGCTGATGCTAATATGCTGATGTTTAACATGTTCACAATCCTGGCTTAGCGTGTTCGCATGCTGATGTTTGCCAAGTAGAGCTGCAGCTGATGGCGTTAGTTTTGCAGATATTTGGTCATTAACTAAATTTCTGGGCCACCTGAAATTTTGAACTGATGATGGCAAAAAGTTAAATTTCAAACTAGTGTCAACCTTATAAGTCCAGTATCGGTTGAGCTCTAGTCCCAACCCCTGGGTCAGGAGACACTGCTCTCAAAAATAGCATGTCTCAAAGAGAGAAGAGAAAACCTGCTGGGAGGATGTTACATTGCCAAGCTGAACATCTCATTTGGGAACTTCAGACATTACCAGTTTGGGCCTGTGTGCTTACCACAGCAGCCACAAGGAGGGGACTGAGGGAGGCTTTCTTTCAGAGAACGGCATGCTGGGAAACCAAGTCATCCAGGCCCTTCTGTAAGCCTGTCAGATAAATATCACATACACTACTCTGCCCTTCTGCTGCTGTAAAAGCCACACAAACCAGATGCCTGACTCAAAGCTGTCTTCTGAAGCACAGACGGGGATGTTTTTACAGCAAAGTAAAAGTACAGTGGCTGCAGTAAATGGCCTCTCCTCTGAACGTCAGCGAGGAAGGCAGCCAGAGGAGGAGTTGAGAAGGGAGGAAGGAAGTGTGGGGAGGAGGAAAGACTAAATAAGAGAGAAAAGAGGCAGGGGAGAGGGGAGGCCTATCCTGCCTGCACCCCAGAAACCATTCAAGCTTAGACGCTCCAGAACACAGTGTACAGCACAGACTCTTGCACAGGCTAGAGAACAGTGTGTGCTGGCAGTCTGCATTACCAGCACCAGTCTGATGTTATTACAACAGTAATCCACTTGTCCAAACAATATCAGTCCGGCATCTGCATCACCCTTATTCCCTCAGCAGGCTGAATAATTTGCATTGCAAGCCAGCCGTTCTGTCTGTCCTTCTGCTGTTGTGAGGAGAGAGGCCATCAAGTTTATTTATATTGTGACGGTGACTATTCAGAGAGGTTACACTACCACTGTGTCACACATGTTACAGTGTGCCAACAATCACCTATTTACTGAAAGTAGACTAATAGATTAAAAAAGACAATCGTAAAAGTTGATTAACCTGAAGGATATATGTCACATATACTGTAAGGCTGTCTGAAAACTTCTTTTGAAGCATAATTTGCACGAATTTGGTGAAAGCAGTGTTTGCCGGAGACTCTGGTTTCCGGCTTTTTATTTCATTTGATGACTAAAAATGGTTTTGGGCAACTTGTGATATTTGTATGGTTTTCCCAACAAAAGTGAGGTTATATTTTAATTAATCGGCTCCTCCTCTCCTCTAAGTTGAATCTAATCTATAAAGCTACAAAGGTAAATTATTACATTTACTATGAAATATTGCAAAGATAAGCAGCAAAACCTCCCATTTAAGTGGATGGAACATAAGAAATAGAGACACTGTTTGCCCAGTTTTGCTGAGTAAATGACTGAAGCAGTTAAATAGTTGCCGATGAATTTTCTGTTAATCTACTAATCAATTAATCCACTAAGTGTTTTAGCTTTAGTCCATACAATTTCTCAGTTTTGGAACATTACCAAAATCTTATTCCTTACTTCGAAGAATATCAATATGGTTTTTTTACTACATAAACCTGTGTTTTTATTAACTTGCAAGTCAAGAGGGATGATATGCAACAAGATCCACAGCTAGACTTGAACCCCTGGATACAGTTTTCAGTACTTGACAGTGGGCTACAGGCAGATATCAGTCAGAACTGGTCTGATACCTGGTCCTATCAGATACAATCAGCGGCCACGGCAGCCAAAGCAGCAGCAGTAGCTTGTCCCAATTCAAAAAGGCAAACACAAAGAGAAAGTAAACAGCATAGACAGACAGTGCGCGCGAGCGCACACACACACACAGACACACAGACACACACACACACACACACACACACAAACACACACAAACACACACACAGACCCAATGATGGCCCTTTGACCTTTGTGTGTGTGTGTGTGCGTGTGGGAGGGGGGTTGTGTGTACGTGAGAGAGGCCAATGGGAGGTCAGACAGTTCAGCTGACCTGCCAGTGAAAAGAAGCTGTCAGACACACAGCTCACAAACAGACACACAACAGCAATTGCTTTTAGAACAGAGGACTGTCTGAGGGTTTTCAATGATGAATCACGGTTCATTTGTATATTAGTTACATGAACCTTGAGGTGTCAGTTCACCTTTTCCCCCAAGAAACAGTTCAACTGAATTCTTCTGACAGGGTGATCTATGAATCATCCCCAGTTACCAGGAACTTATCCCTGGAAAGAGTTGTCATTGAGTGTGTCAGTAAATGTCTTTTTTTCCTTGATAAAAAAACAATACTGTGTGTGGATAGATACCTCTTGGGGAAAGTGAGAAAAATGCTTTGTTGTAATATGGGAACATACTATGACATCAGGATCCGAACCACACTTTTCTCAATTCTTTTCTTTTTGTCACTGCCTAAAGGGCCTACACACACACACACACACACACACACACACACACACACACACACACACACACACACACACACACACACACACACAATATATAGACCTCTATGTGTCAGTACCAGACAGTCTATTGTGTATTAAAAATGCAAGCTTGACCCATTTAAAAAAAATAATTATGAGGGTGAGAACAGACATGATCAGTTTTTGACTGACTGAAAAACTGATGTGGTAACTAATTACAAAGTCAGCTCAGACATGGACTGGACTGTCTGCCTCTATGTAGTACTCTGTCTGAACAACAGTCTTTTTCAGCACATAGCTCTCTATAACTTGGACAAACTCATACTGTATATACCCAGCAAATTCATTCCTGCTGGCAACAAGAAACAGTAAAGGCTGGGGAAACTCCCTTCTGTGACTAATGAGGGCGTAGAGGCTTACCCTGTTTGGCCCTGAAATGAAAATCAGGCTAATGGCTATCTATAGAGACTGCACACATTCGACTGGGGCCTCTAACATTGTTATTGCTCAATAAACTTAACATTTGAGCTTGGATGACCTTAGACGCTTCTGAGAGAAAACAGAGCTTGGCTAGTTTAGTTTGCACAAAGGAGCATCATTTGTTCAAAACCACAAGAACGCATTCTATGATTAAGGCTTGAAAGTAGATGTACGCTGACAGTAGAGCCTGAGTGTGCAGGGAACGGCTCCCTCACTGCCTGCAAATTCAGAGTAGGAGAGCTACTCCCACCAGCAAAGGAAATGCCTTTTCTCTCAGACTAAAGAGACTAAGCTTCAGCTGTTATGAATCCTATCTTGCAGCCAAGCAGCTCACAGCACCAGAGCTAAAGCAGCAGTTTATGAAATCGCTGCAACAGTCAGTAAAAAAATGAAGCCTGACCAGGCGCAGCTTCGGGAGATGACATGACAGCAGAAAACAGGAAATGACAGCAGAATCTATATTGAAATGACTGGGATTTACATGTTACCCTAAAAATTAAAAGCTTTGCAAAATGCGGAGGCAGCAAGTGAAGTGTTCATTTTTATTTTACCTAGCCAGGCTAAGCTCAATAAACCCACCAGCTGGCTTATTTTCCTCTACAGTCATTTCCGCTTTCCTGCTCCACTCCAGAGCCATATCTCAGTCATGAGAGAAAAAAAAAAAAAAGAAATTCTCATGGTCACACCTGGCAATCAAAACTGTGCTTTACTGTGAAATGCAGCACTTCCTCTACTGCTGAGAGAGGAAGTGTTTCAAGTGCTGTGACTTCAACCATAAACTATAAATCTATGATATCTATGTATAACATATGTAAAAGGAAAAAGGACAATAAACTACACTTTTTTTTGCTCCACCTTGCTCATCCTTCTCCTGCTGCCCAGGGAGCTTCAGCCCAGCTAGCGGCCTGCTGAGTTCACAGGCTGCCGTCCATCACACTGGGCCCACACACACACACACACACACACACAAAATACTAACATACGCACACTTCCTTTGACATACATAGACACACACGGCCCTGTCTGCTGCCACTGTCGTTGCTATGGAAACTCTTGGGCACGGTGCCGTGATCAACAAGGCCCGGAGCTGCTGGGGCACCATGGCAGCGACCTGGCTGGTAGACACAGACACAGACATGGACACAGACTCGGACACGGACACGGGCACGGGCACGGGCACGGGCACGGGCACGGGCACGGGCACGGACTCCGGCACGGACACGGACACGGACACAGATACAGACATGGGCACAGACACGGGCAGGGACATGGGCAGGGACACGGACACGGACACGGACATGGAGACAGACACGGAGACAGACACGGAGACAGGCACAGGCACAGACACGGGCATAGACACAGACACAGACACAGATACAGATACAGACACGGATACAGACACAGACACGGGCACAGACACGGGCACAGACACGGGCACAGACACGGGCACAGACACAGACACGGAGACGGACACGGAGACGGACACAGAGACAGACACAGGCACAGGCACAGACACAGACACAGACACAGACACAGACACAGACACAGACACAGACACAGACATAGGCAAAGACACGGACATGGACACAGGCACAGACACGGACACAGACAGACACAGGCAAAGATACAGACATGGACACAGACACAGACACACAGACAAAGACACGGACACAGGCAAAGACACGGACACGGACAAAAACACAGGCATGGACACACAGACACACGGACACGGACACACACACACACACACACCTCTACCTCCCTTGGGAGATGTGCATTGCTACACCTAAGCGTATCGGCCTGGCAGCAGCAGTGTCAACCGCCGTGTGAGTGTGTGTTAGTGTTAGTGTGAGGCAGTGTGCAGTAGGTATCAGCTATGGGGGCTCAGGGCAACAAGGAGAGCAAACAATTACAGCTCTGTCTCTTTTCTTCACTCTCCCTCCTCTCTCTTTCTCTCTCTCTCTCTCTAAGTATCCCTTCTTCTTTCTCGCTCACAAAACAGCACAGGCGAAGCAGACATCACAAAGGGTCAGTCTATGCTTCACCACAGAGACTAACACCACTTTCAGACCACAGGACCCGCAAATAATGCTGGTGTACTCAGTGCATGTTTGACCCCTGTTGGACCGGTGCAAGAGACAGCCATCAGCCTGCTTCTCAAGGAGACTCCTTGAGAAGTTGGGCAAGATACTGAACCCCAATCTACCCCCCATGTGTGTGTCTCATCGATGTATGAATGTGTATGTCTGTAGATGCACTGCAATGTGTAGAAAAAAGTGCAGTTTGGATGTGTGTGTGAACGTTGGAATGTGACAATAGTGTAAAAGTGCTTTGAGTAGTCAAAAAGACTAGAAAAGCGCTATACATGTACAGTCCACTCCAGCCTGCAGTGTAGTTTTAAACACTTCCCTGATCATCCTGAGAATTGCACTGATTGACATTGAATGTGTTAGTTTCAGTTCTACTTCTCAATCTACTGATCCCCGCACTCCCTCGCTGCTGATGTTGATTTTCATCCCAGTTGCACATCAATCTAGTTGGTGAGATCTGGGACGATGTCATAACAAAGTCTAACATGGCAAGAACCATGAGAAAACACACAATTAGACAGGTTGGAAATAGCAAGATTTTCTGAACTACTGTATTTGCAGGTCAATCTGAAAGTTTAATCCTTCAAAGCATAGGAAAACTCCAGTGTTTCCATTATACACATACTGTTGTGGCGGCCCACAGCTTTTAATTTCTGCATATTCAGAACACTTGTCAGTGTAACACAAATTTATCAGCCACACAATCTGGTCTCTGGACTGCTACGTCATAGTCCTGCTTCTCGCTTACACACTTATCCTTTTAGACCAGTTCCATTCTCATGTTGTTTCTATCACAGGACTCAACATATGTGTGCGTCACTGCTATTGTCCTTCCCACATATCTCTGAACATAGCCTGTTTTTGATCATTGCTGAGATAGACCTGAATGACGAGACCCAACGCTGAGCCAGCAATAAATCCCAGCTTCACCCCTGAAAACGACTGACTTAGCTATATCATCTCCATCTGCATGAATATAACATGAACAAAGATATCAAAAACGCAGGGTCCATGATAACATACCATGAATATTACAGTATAATATAATATTGTCAATACTCCAATGCTGTAATATTCATGAAAAGCAGTAAAGCAAAGAGGGGAGCGGTGTTTAAGTATTCATCCAGTCGGTGAGATGGCGGATGCAAGGCTAGCTCAACATGTCACTTCACACACACAGGCACATGTGGCAGTGTCTCAGGTGTGTGTGTGTGTAAATTATCAGAGCCAGACAGACAGGATCGCGTCTAGACAAACCCTCACCCGCAACCCCCCACCACCCTGCCATAAAGCCAGACTGACTACTCTCTCCCTGAGTGATTGAACCAGACTGGAGGGCTAGACTAATGTCAGGCTCAAAGCTTGTGTGTGTGTGTGGGTGTGTGTGTGTGTGTGTGTGGGGGGGGGGGGGGTTCTCGGGCCAGCTAGGGTCAGCGTGTGAGTGTGTGTGTGGGGGCGTTGTGGGGCACTTTGTATGATCAGAGTTCAACCTGGCCTAGCATGTTGCTCACAGCTTCAGCTGGGTTAGACCACAAATGGCTGTGTGAGTGTGAGTGGTGTGTTTGTGTGTGTTGGTTTGGGGGATATATCTTCCAGAGCAGAAAAATGTAGAATCCTTTATCAATACTGCAACAAGTATTTGGTACTGAAAAACAAAACAGAAGTAGCAACTGTCCACTTTCTGTCTTGTCAAGGAGTTGGACGATGATAATGGTAATTACTACAAATATTTTAGGATAGTTGACTGTTGATTTCATTATCTCTTTGCATTGCTGGTTGCTGGCATTTTATTAGCAAATGACTGAAAGACTTAACGGTGAAAGCAAATCGTATGAACAGACAACAGTGGTCTTCACCCAACAACAGGCAACAAATAATGGAAACATGGGGATGACAGTGAAGGGTACTGAAAGGAGGGTTGGTGAGGGGAACACCAGACAGCAATGTCCAACAGACCATAATAACATGGAGCAGATTATGGGGGCCAGGAGCGTGTAGTAGTTTGCTTTAACCTGGAAGAAGAGCTTTGACATTGGCTGGCAACGACAGGTACCATTAACCTCACCACTCACATACACATACACATCATCATCATCATCATCATCGTCATCGTCATCGTCATTGTCCTCATCAACAGCAGTCAGAGGAGACAGACACATGGTAGTGGGCTGTTGTGACAGTGTGTGTGTGTGTGTGGGGGGGGGGGGTAGGACGTACACAAGCACACATGCAACCCAAGGCTAAACTGGCAAATAGGCTGATATTGATATTATGTACTACCCATACACAATACACAACACACACAGTCTCATCACATTTGGAAACCAATAACATCCTGCTGCAACAAATACTCAGTAGAGCAGCAATATGTATTATTCCGCCACTGAAAATAGTTCCCAACATGTACTATTTCCTTCTGCTTGAGAACATCTGCCAAGAACTACAGTGCCCAGCTGTTTTGGATTACTTGGCTTTGCTTTTAAAAAATGAAACTATATTTGTGAGGAACCAGTGGGCTGGGGGCTGATGCCACAGACAGATTAGGGAAGCCGGAAACTATGAAGAGATGGACCAACAATTTTTTTTTTTGTGGCTTTCATTGGATTATTAAAAATAACAATCATGCAGAATATCACCAATTTTATCCTTTCATATGTGTAAAATCTTTAGAAAAACACCTTATGTTTTAAAACGACTCAGTCAGACATCCAAACACATAGATCGGCACACACACACACACACACACATATGCACGCACACACACAGCCACCCTTATAGTCAGTGTGCAAGCAGTAGTTTAAGCTGACAAATGGTTAGAGACCTAAAGTGGGAAAATATTCATTTGAAAAGTCAGTGTTATAATTCAGTGTTATAATGACAGTAGCCTGCTAATGTCCAGGTCAAATAGTAAGCTATTGCTTCATTAGCCTAAATAAGATAACATAAGCCTATGCTCTGCCTCAAACACAATGAATTTCCCACAAGTCATGGCGGACCATGTTGTTGCTGTTGTTACTGTGTCTACATTCCTCCGTCTTCTCTTTGAATTTGACATAAGACTAGAACACTTGTAGGGTTATTATGCTGCCATTGTCAATCCTGGAGGAATCACATCTCAAATGGCTACAACATCTACATCCACTGTAGAAAAACAAGTACCCTCATATTTTTAGAATTTTGGCATCCTCTTGGTACTGTAGAACCAGTTAGAATAGGTAAAATTATGCTGAGGTCTGGCTGATCCCAACAAGTGAGAAAAGAAAAAGAAAATAAGATTAGTAACAGACAGCAGTCAGAGTGGCAAAGAGGGAGAGAGTCAGAGAGACAGAAAAAGGGATAAAGAGAATTAACCACGACTGAAATAAACGCGGAGAGATTGGATACAGAGAGGCGACAGGAACAAAGATCAGATCAGGAAAGGACAGATGAGAAGAAAGAAGTCAGCAAAAGAAAAGACGGGGGTACAGGGAGAAGATCTTAAAAGTAGACAAACAACAACGCATGGCATCTTGTGTCTCATCTCTAAGACTGATAAACAAAACAGCGGAGCAATAACAAAAAAGAACAAACCAGAAGAGATGAGAGAGGGGAAGAGCAGAAAGAAATGAGTGGGCTTTTGCCTGCCTGCCTGCCTGTCTTTCTTTCTATCTGTCTGCCTGTCTGTCTGTCTGTCTGTCTGTCTGTCTGCCTGCCTGCCTGCCTGCCTGCCTGCCTGCCTGCCTGCCTGCCTGCCTGCCTGCCTGCCTGCCTGCGTGCTTCCTGGCACATGTTCATTTGATAGGACAGGCAATCCCTGCTTCTGTCTAACACACTTCACCTTCCCAGGAGAGCTGGATTTACCACACAACCCAAAAGTTGGTTTTCAACATCAGTAGGCAAAGCAGACATCTCCCAGACTGGCTGCATGCTGTATATGTGCTGCAAACTATGTGCTCTGCGCTGATCGGCCACAATGACTCATTCATTAGTGCGCATTTTTGGGGTTCATCACTGATGGCAGGTGATAAGTTCAGGCTTGTTCATCCCAAAGGTGTAGGATGGGGCTGAGGTCAGGACTCTGTATAGGACAGTCAATTTCTTCCAGAGTAAGCTGGGAAAACCAGAGCAGGGGGGATTCTCATGTTGCAAAAGGAAAGGGACTAAACCAAACACCACATTATTTCTGCAACCAACACACATTTTCATAAACAGTGAGCCTGGTAATTATAGTAATGATTCACTGATTGCATTTGGTCTATACATGCAATATTTGGTCTGTAGAATCTCAGTAAATTTGGAAAAATGCCTATCACAAGTTCTAAGAGGCTGAAGTAACGTCCAAAATTTGCTTTTTTGTACATCCAACAGTCTAAAATCCAAAGATATACAGTTTGCTATCATTTAAGATTCTGATCTCATTTTTGACATTTTAGATACTGGAGCAAGCTAATTTTTGGCACAGTGCAAATAATTTATTTACTGATTATCAGAATTTTTTCATACATTTTTATCAATCAACTAATTAATCAATCAATTAATGGATTGCCTCTTCTTTTCATCAGAGCTGCAACAATTACTTAGTCAATAGGAAATTAATTGGCAACTACAATATCTTGATAATTGATTTTTCATGCAAAAATGGGAATATTCCCTGTTTTCAGCTTTTCAAAAGTGAGGACTTGCAGCTATTCTTTGTCTATTCACAGGAAATTAAAAATCTCTGGCTTCTGGACAGTTGGTCAGACAAAACAAGCAAATTGAGGATATCACTGTGGGTTCCAAGAATAGTATGTGCGTTTTTTCCCCAGTTTTTTTTCAAACATTTATAGACTAACTGATTAATCGTGAAAACTAATTATCAGATTAATCTATAACAGTTAATTGCAGCTCTACTTTCACACACAACACAGTCAACCACATCACTGCTGTAGCATCAAGATTTTACTTGGACAGAGGGTGTCCACAGACTTTATTCCACTCAGTGTATGCAGACAGTATGCATGATAACATTGTTATTACTGGAATTTTAATAGATTAATGCCTCACTGTTTAATTTTTGAGAGGTTTTCCTTCTAATTAATCATCAATTAACTGTCAATATAAAATAAAACCAATTTATTCATATCATATTATTCTCTTACCAAATATTCTCTAACCTCACCTTCTTGAACTTGAGGATTTGTGTCTTTTGTGTTTTATAACATTGAAAACTAAATCCCTCTGGGTTTTGAACTGTGGTTCAGAGGGAGCAAACTATGTGAATACATCACTTTGAGCTGAGGACATAGGGTTAGAGACTTGACATTTTACAGGCTGAATGATCAGATGAAATAAATAATCAACAGATTAATAGATAATGGCCATCTAACAGCAGTTGCAGCCCAAGAAACAAATTCTGAGGTAAAATGAGAACAATTATATGTGCATAGAACAGCTAAAACACATAATTAAGATAGAATTAGCTTTGTGTCTTAAAAAAAAATATCATAAAAAATAAAAACAACAAAAGACAAATGGCCTCCTCCTCCGCTGTGTAATTACACCCATCTGTTTGTAATAACTCAGTTTAATCTGCTCGGCTGTGGCTTTTTTTTCATCTCTGCAAACAAATCATGGTTTCCATTTTGAAAAAGATGGCTCCTCAAACTGGCATATGCTTGCATGTTGTTTTATTCTGCTATGACTCACCATCATACTCACTGTCTCCACCAACATGGACTGGCTCTATTCTAGTTTGTCTTTCTCCTTTCTCTCTCTTTATGTCCATCTTTTTTACTTTTTGTCACATTACTCTCACTCTCCTTCAGTCTGTATTTATCCTCTGTCTCATTTATAATCCACCCATCCTTTTTCTTTCATCATTTATTGCTCTCCTCCTCTTTCTCTTTCAGCCTCCTCTCTGTATCCCACACCTCACTTTCACTTCACTGTGTATACTTTTGTCATCATTTCTACCTCCCTCACTTTTATCCCACCTCCTTTCTGTCTCCTACCTTCCCTCCCACTTTTTCCTCCTCTCCGACTCCCTCTGACTCTCAGATGAAGGGTTGTAAACATGTCTTCCACATGCAGTCTTATTGTGCCGAGCCAACAGAGCAAAACAACCACGCTTAAGTTGCTCAATAGGCTTCACCCGATGACTAGCGCCTCCTCCCCTCCTTTGGTCTTTTTTTCCCTCCTTCAGGTTGAGATGCTTAACAACCATGAAGCAATGCCTGGCAGGCAGGATTAGGCAGCAGTGAGAGACAGAGACAGAAAAAGAGAGGAAAGAAGAGGGAAGGAGAGGAAGAGAGACCAAACGGAAAGATAAAGACAGGGAAAGTGAGACAGGGATAAAGAGAAGTGAGAGACTGAGAGGGAAGCAACGTCAGAGGAGAAGAGGGAAAAAAGCAAGCTATGTATACAAGGAGAAAAATGACAGATAAAAGGGGAAAAAGTCCTATCAAAAAACTTTTCTTTCCTTGCTGGAACACTTGGCTGTGACCGCAGACTGAACTTTGATGCAGTGCTGAGCAACAGCTGCCGACAACAGAGGAAACTACAAAAAAAAAAGAAAAGAAGCCTGAATAGAAGAAGAAGAAGAAGCAGGCAGGCAAGGCATGGGGGGGGGCTATTCTCCAAGTACTGGTGGTGTTGGTGTTTTGGAGATGGCCAGGATGCTTCAGCCCTGCTGAGGGAGGGACAGAGGTAAAAATAGATCTGGGACTGCAGGGGATAGAGGGGGGGATTGAAGGGATTCAGACAGAGGGGAGGATAGTGAAGTGTGGAGAACAGCCCATATCTTTCAAAAATGATGTAAAACTGAAGTCCTCTGGGCATAAGGCCCACCCAGACACTGCAGAGCCACAGTAACCCATACTTCAGCAGCTGACAACCTTCCTCAACTCACACTTGACCACTGATGCCAAGAATTTAAAAGGGTGGTTCATCTAATTTACAAAAATATTCTGACATGTTTGCTACATATTTTCTCACTAACTGCTTGTGGTGACTGTCCCTACCAATAGTTGCAGCTTCCTGTGCCCTGGCTGTGAAATATCTTCCTCAAACATCGGTAGAGTGCATTGACCGGGTTTGTAGTCCCTGTCATAAACTGTTAACAGTGTTTTCTGTATAGCTTGAGTTTATCTGTGAGAGAACCTCCAGTGTTTGGATTAGGTTGTTCGTTAAAAATAAGATCCAAAAGCAACTACGCTACAGGTTTTATTTCAATTCATATCTATTTAAGGGAGGATTATATTGATTGTTTCTTCTTCAAATTTTTCCTAAATTTAGCAAGTAATGGTTTGGTCTAAAAAAAGTCAGAATAAAGTAAAAAAAATGTCCATCACAGTTTTTTCTATTGCCCAAGGTGATGCCATCAAATTGCTTCTGTCCAAAAACTAACCAGACCACTAACCCTCAATCTTATAAATAATCGATTAATCTAGTTGGCAGAACATAAACCTGCTATTTGAAACTGTTTCTGTCTCCCCAACTACCAGAATGTGATTGCAGTTCATCAGATTTTCATTTAATTACTTGCATGTTTTAAAAAAGAAAAATAATTGGATTTGATGAGGTATTTTTTCTGGATTCCGGTTCAAAAAATGTTATTGAGCTCAAACCCTAGGCTAATTAAAACAAAGTCATTTGTATGGCTCTAGAGGTAAGTGACAAAAAGGGCTTGTATTTTTACTACACTGGGTGACTTGACTCTTTAATGTACATGGACTCTTTTTGTTTTCCTTTGTAAAAAAGACTTAAGACTGTTGCTCTTGTGTGTGTGATTTTTTTTTCAATGTGTGGCAATGCTGATGATCAAGCTGTGGTTAGGTAGATGATATTAAATGAAGCATTTCTCATATGCATTTAATGAAATCTTCATGAGAATTCATTTTCTAGAGTTGAAACGGAGAGAAAAAGAACAAATCAGACTTGATATCTCCTTCCTCTTCTTTTCCCTCTCAGTCTCTTTTTTCTTTCCTCTTGTATCTTCCTTGCCTTCTCTCTTGCACTCCTTCTTCCCACCCACACCACCCACTTCCCTCTTTCTCTCCTCTCTCTGTCTCTCTGTAGAAGTGCCACTCTGGGAGTTCAGCTCAAGGCGAATATTGCGGAATGAAAAGAAGCTCCTGACTCAATGAGGTAAAACTCTTTTGGACAGCACAAAGACTGAGTGTAACCAGAGGTATCAACAACTTAGCAACACCTACACAGAGAAGCACACTTTTATATCCTTTAACTAATCTTTTCAGTACTGCTTGTGCTCATGGTGGGTTCTCTTTCTTGTCAGATGGCAAAAGTCAGGTCAAGATCACAGTGAGTTTCCATGTAGCCCAAATCATCACACGGCTTTGAAGCAATGTGTTTCAGAGTTTTGAGGTGTTTTTGCATTTTGTAGTATATTCTGGGTAAAGATTCAAGCAGAATTAGACAATATTAGACGAAGACTGATTCACAGCCATTCGACACTGCATGGAGCTGCAGTCTGTCTCTCCCTGTGTGCTCCTGCAGACAAAAAACAGCTGAGAGGGCATGTCTGTCTCGGTTTAGGGCTCTCACACACACACACACACACACACACACACACACACACACACACACACACACACACACACACACACACACACATATACATACACACACATACACACACAGTCTCTGTTCCAGCTCCTAGACATTCAGCCACACTAGCAGACATTCACTGCAGCAACAGAGACACATTAACTGAGGGAAAGCAATTTGGCTCTTGAAATGGGACTCCTGAACCCCACCACCACCACCCCCACCCCAACCCCCCCACCCACACTCATACACAATAAGGATGCAATTCATCATGGGAAACAAGTTCCTTATGAGGATCCATAAACTCTTCACATTAAATTTCCTGTCTCATGAAAACGGTGTAATTGCTGTAAATGAGCAGCCCAGGGTGCTGTGTAACTGGTAGGGGACTATGTGTTTATGGAAAGAATTATAATTACAATCGCACAAGAACTGAAATTCTTTGCAAATTTAAGACATTTGAGGATGGAATTTTTTTGGCAGTTTGGGACTTTATAGATAAAAGCATCTGTCACATGAAGGAACGGTTGTGGATGATTCTTTCATGAAGACTCAACAGGCGCAGACTTTGGTGTAGGTGATCCCCTGTGTTAATCTGGCCAACAGATGGGGCATCCTGTGGGTAAGCGGGGGCCATGTATTGCGATAGCACTGGGACAGCACAGGGCTGGGCCAAGCCGGATGCTGTGGCTATGACCTATATTAATAATTAACACACAGGATCTCCAAGCTGCACGGAGCAGGAGCCCTAATCATCATTAGCAACAGTAGCCAGGAGGCACATTAGCTTCCAGCAGAATGCCAAGCGTAACGATCAAAGACGGACCACTGCTAGAAAGTATGCCATCCCCATATTTCTCTCTGCATTCCGTAAATTAAAACTAAAAAGACCTCCGTCAAAGAAAATCTTAAGTAATAAGAAAGGCTTAGTGTGTGGTCAACATGTGAACTTCAAAAAATGGGAGAGTTTAACACAAATGGCCACCTAAACTCTGAGTAAAATACTGTACCTTCAGGTAACCTACAAGATACATTTGTCTCTAAAGCTTTTTACTCAAACCCATAGATTTATTATTTCCATGACAACCAACCTCAGTGTGATACCTACGTACCTATTTCAAAATCATTTTTGAGTTCAATAGGAGTAATCTTTTACTGCACAAGACACATGAGCATTGTAGGATAAAGTTCAGCAATGTTCATTCTGTACATTGAATTGCTTTGACATCCATAGGAGAGAAGTAGGACTTTGTGGAGAGATAGAATTTACCCAACAGACTGTATAGTTCTGCATGCTAGTCTTTGATTTTAAAATCAAAGTACTGCTCCCTTAAAAAAAAAAATAAAAAAAAAATAAACAAATAAATCATTAATTTGATAAAACAGCTGGTAATTGTCGTTTTTTTTTTTTTTCCCCAAACATTTAATCAAACACAACATACATATGGTATATAGGGGATTGAGTCAAAATAGACTACAGTGTGTGTGTTCATGGTTATGGGAGCATGTCACCCAGTGCAACAGTGTGGCTCACTGATGTGTTTTTATTAGTTTTTCAACAGCAGCGGGACGCTATGGCAAAAATAAAATATAAAGGACTTTGGATATGCAGACAATATTTATTATTAGGAAACATTCATTGTTGGTTTTGGTATTTTCATGAATTTTTTTTGACAGGAAGAAAAATACAGAATAATGCAAGACTTAAGATGAATTTATACTCGGCTTAAGGGATTAACAGGGGTCCCACCATAGGTACCTAGGGCAAAGGTTTTAATTTATAGTTGAGCTTTGGACACACCTCTGAAATCATCAGGTCATATTATACCTTAAATTGGCCACAGTAACTACGTTTACATTTGTTCGTTTACTTTGTGATTAAGAGCAGTGGTGAGCTTAACACTTAGAATCATAGAACTAGAGTTAAATCCAGATAGCTCATATCCTTGTTTCACTAAATCGCATTAAAGTACAAGTGAAATGAAAAAAGTGAAGACTGAGAGTGCTTCTTTAACTGCCTTAATGTTGTCCTCACTCTCAGAAAACATAACCAACATCAGAGACATTTAAACACATGAAGCCAATCAAAGCTCTTGCAGTCCTCATGTGGTATCTACACTGATGTCCCAACTTGTAGTTATCCTATAGTGTAACCCTCAGAGCCTATACATGTAGGCCTTAACGCAGAAACATAAATCCAGCTTCCGCCTATAATTAAAAAAACTTTTCCAGTCTCATAAAATAAATTTATATTTGTGTTTCAAAGCCAGATTAGCTAACAACCATATCCAACAAGAGAGCTGAAAAATGCAAAAACAGAAATGCATCCCAGATGTCTGCAAAGTTGACAATGCAGACCTAAACACAAATTAATTTTGATGATGACACATGATAACTCAGTTAGCAAGACAATGCCAATCCAAAACACTTTGCATAACAAGCCTCAGATACATCTGGGACTTCTAATGAATCTGCAGGAAGGAAGGCAGCAAAAAAAGAGGAGAGGAGAGATGAGATATTGGGGGTTGGGAGTCAAAGAGGCAGACAGACCAGACAGCCTCTATCTCCCTCTGACCCCTTGTCTGTGTGTGTGTGTGTGTGTGTGTGTGTGTGTGTGTGTGTGTGTGTGTGTGTGTGTGTGTGTGCGCATGTGTGTGTGTCTGTAACAGTCCCCTCTCCCAGGCCAAACAATAGAGCCGGCTCTGTGCCTGATTGGGGTCAGCTGGTGGCTGGTGAGGGGATAGGAGGAGGAGAAGAGGGGGAGAAGAGGGGGAGAAGAGGGGGAGAAGAGGGGGAGAAGAGGGGGAGAAGAGGGGGCGGTAGGTATCAGACACTGCTGTCTGTCTCGTGTGTCTGGATGGGTAGAGAGAGGGACCAAACCTCCGGCCTCTGAATCACTAATCAAGAGCAAGGAGCACTGAGGGATGAGAGGAGAGGATGACCAGGAGAAGGAACTGGGCAACCAGTGACCTCTTCTTTTGCATCCTACACGCATCCTGTTCCACTTGACTTCAGGCTCGGATGTTAAACTAGGTTAAAATCTTTGAAAAATAATAACAACACACCCTACAGACAACACTTGCTCACAACAGAATGTTAAGCTACAGCATCCTACAGCTGTATCAGTTTTGGCAGTGTGCTGCCTTCCCTATGGGTATATCAACCACCATCTGGGTTACATCCATTACCTACACCAAACATACTGTACATTGTATGTACTCTAGGAGCACCAGGGTTAATCCTACTGGGGCATGGGAATAATACATGCCTACAGAGGAATGCCCCAGGTTGTTATGCTGCTTTTCATTTGACCACAAAGTATAGTTCTTTCTCCTTCTCTTTCTCTGCCTCTTATGCAACCCTTGTAATTTCCTGTGATAAGGTCAGATCCAGAGCAAGGCCCCGTTAAGGCGCAGCCAGCAGCCCAGCTGGCAAGGGCTGTGGATTTACCCCCTTTAAGAGGTTAGTGCAGAGGCGAAGAGTCAGTATGGTAGTGACAACAAAGCCGAGATGGCAGTGTTTGCACACTGCTATACAGTTATACAAAAAAAGAGCAGACAGTTAACAAATCAGTTTAAAAAACACACTGTATAAAAGTTACATGCACATAACACTGGCTAGGAAACAGCTAAGTTTAAAAAAAACAAACAGCTAAGTTTCAAAAAAACAGTGACACAGTATCACACGACAGTGTATGTCAACACAAATCACATTAGATCTAGAGGCTCATTTTAAAATTACGGGCAATTTTATACAAATGGTCATAAAAATGCAACAAAATAGTAGACCAACAGTCTGGCACCAACCAACCTAACCATCCGCTTACAGGATACAGGATTCTAAAAATAAGACAACAATGGATTATATTAAAAACGGAGACAGTGCTTTTATTTCCAGCAGCTAAGATTGCAGTTAAACGGAGGGGTTTTTTTTGCACAGAGAGACGTCTTGGTGGTGCTAGGCAACTCACAATTGCCGTCAGCCACTACATAGAATAGCAGTTATATCGAGACATTTAAAAACAGCAATAAGAACTACTTCTGGTCACAGGAGAAGCTTGTTCACTCATCCCCAAATGATCAGCTTCTTCTTGCAGCAGGAAACAACAACTTTTGGTTGTATGAACATAATAAAATATCTAAGAATTAATTATATCTAAAAATTGGTTTAAACCAAACTGCTGCTTTCAAAAAAATTTGAAAACAAAACCAGAATGAGCATTTATACTACTGTATTGTTTAATTGTTGATCTTTAATTAGGCTATGCATATTTCTGATATCTCACTACTTCTGACAAGTCTGACATACAGTTCTGGTTGAAATTACTGGTGTCACTGAAATTTTAAGCACAGAATTCAGAATACTTTCAGAAATAAATGCAAATTAAGCAATTTTTTATGTTCAGTATATTTTTTATAAAATGTACAAGTTCACTGAACAAAAGAAATTAAAAAACAAAACTTAAATAATGGTGAAATAACACAAACAAAAAAAAGGAAGCCCAGACACAATTATTGGCATCCTTCAAAAAATATTTAGTTGCAGAATCTTTGGTAACAGTAACAGCCTCTAACAGCTTCTTGTAGTTTCTAGAAGCTTCTTGCACCTGCCTGCTGGTACTTTCTGCCACTGCAGTGTGTTCATAGCTCATTTAAGTTTGCAGGAGTTCTATTTAAATGGCAGATTTCAGCTCTCTCCAAGGGTTTTCAATGGGATTTAGGTCAGGACTCACTGCTGGCCAGTTTAACACAGTCCATGTTTTCCTTTTCAACCATTTTTTGTGCTGCTGGTTTTTGTTCTTTGGGTCATTGTCCTGCTAAAAGACCCGAGACCTTCACCTCAGACCTAGTTTTCGGACATTAGGTATCATATTTCTGTCTGGTGATCTTCTGATTTCATCATCTCTTTGATACATTCAGCTCCTCCAGTACCAGAGGCAGCAAAGCAACCACACAGCTCCACCATGTTTTACACTAGGTAGGGTCTTCTCTTCCTTGTGGGCTTCATTTCCTCACCTATAAACAAACTAATGCACTGCATTCCCAAAGAGCTCTGCTTTGCTATCATCTGTCCATAGAAAGTTATTCCAGAAAAACTGTGGCTTATAATATTTGCAGTTTTCCCCTATTGTGCTTTTCTTACAATAGTGGTGTCTCCTTGGCCTTGGTCCATTGAGCCCTACATGGTTAGATGTGCAGCAAATGGTCGGACTGAAACCACCTCTCCAGATCAACCTGAAGATCTTTAGATGTCTTATGTGGTGTTTTTTCACCCATCCACATCAAAATTCCCAGATTTATTATAATGACTTTCTTCATTCCATCATGTCCTGCAAGTGTCTTAAAAGTTTTATCACTATAAAACTTCTACATGAACTATTGAAATAGGGTACAAGGCAATCTTTGGCAACTGCCTTATTCCAGTTCTGGAACAAGATTGTCTAGAAAGAGAGTATGGAGAAGGAATGGAATGGCTGATGATCCAAAGCCACCACATCATCTGTCAAACATGGTGGAGGCAGTGTTATGACGTGGACATGTATGGCTGCCAATGGAACTGAGTCACTGGTATTTATTGATGATGTGACTGCTGATAGAAGCAGCAGGATGAATTCTCAAGTGTATAGAGCTTTACTATCTGCTCAGATTCAGCCAAATGTTGCAAAACTGATAAGAGGATGCTTCACAGTAAAGATGGATATTTGCATACTGTGAAAGAAACGCAAGAGCTTCTCAAGGCAAAGAAATACAATATATTTCAGTGGCCAAGTCAGTAACTTCACTCCAACCCAACTGAACAAGCTTTTCAATTACTGAAGACAAAACTGAGGGCAGAAAAACGCACAAACAAGCAGCAACTGACGGCAGGTGCAGTAAAGGTCTGGCAAAGCATCTCAAGGGAGGAAACGCAGCATTTAGTGACATTAATGGGTTTCAGACTTCAGGAAGTAATTGACTACAAATGATTTTATTCCAAGTAATATAAATAATGTTTTTATTTAGAATAATTTTGTTTTCTTTTTTCAAATTACCTATTAGCCTGTGAAAATTAGGGAATATGTATAAAAATAGTTGTAATTCCTAAATGGTTAATAACACCCTGAATTAAAGCTGAAATTCTTTGCTTCGTGACATCCTGATTCCACATTTCAAATCCATTGTGGGGGTGTACAGAGGAAAAATTACGAAAACTCTGTCATTGTTCTATACTTATGGACCTAAGTGTAACATTCCCCCAGCCGAATCACATGCCGTCATTTGCAGCTACAGTGCAGTCTCATCACCAAGGACACTTCAGATCTCAAAAATCTGTTTCACTACATCTTTCAAGAAACACCCCACGGATCTAGAACTGCAACCCTATAACATTGGCCACCTCTCTTTTTGTTACACATTCTACTTTCTTGTCAAAACATGTTGCCTACATTATCATTATTATGCAACTTTGACAATTCAGTTAGAGATTCAAGTGTGTTTTGTTAGTAGAGGCTAATGTAGCCTGGAGCCTCTAACAGAGATGAGGAGCTAGATACAGAGCTGTTGGAAGTTCACTTCTCTCCAACGCCAAACCCCCAGATAAGTTGCATTTTCAAACTTGTAGTCGTCAGACCCAACTGACACTCACGAAACGAAACTTACCATATTTTCCATCTCGATCTGGAGCCACAGAAGGCTTTATACAAATTTTTTCACATCACATATGCTTTCGTACTCCCATACACCTGTGAAGAGACTTACATAAAATACTATGTAAAATTGGTGGGGTTCCACTTTAAATAAAAGCAGGTGTCTATTCATGATAATTTAACATAAAAGACAAATAAACATCTGAGTGTTAATTTTGTCACTTCACTACTTCCATGATTCTTGAGGCAATTTTAACGAATCCTTTCTCAACAAAGTCATAGTTACTGTTGATTCATAGGAAACCCTAGCAATGAAGAGGAAGAAAGTAAATGACTGCTTGCTACAACTTCTCGCTCAAGCGCATTTATGTCAGGTGGAGGGTTATATAATGTGTTAACAACAACTTAAAAAATATATAGAAATATAATCAAATGTCATGCAGCTTTCAGCTCATTTATTCCTCAGTTTTACATATACTATTCTTACAACTGCAGGCTGAAATGTCACACGGCCTCTAAAAGTCTTTTCTTCAGCTTGTGCAAGAGACAATTTAAATGTCAAGGAATCATACAAAAGATTTCCTTGGTATATGGCAAAAAATGGTTGACTGTTTATCTTCCTTGCAGTAGGGCTTGTAAATGCTACTGTGGAACTAAAGTCCCCCCCTGAGGTGATCTTGTAGAGCCCTCTAAACCACCCACATACCAGTGCCACCCCTTAGGAGACTTTACCATGTAAAATCATCAAAGTCAAAATCCAAGGAAAATCCTGAAAACCACTTGAGGAGACAAGACATTATTCCACTGTATGGGTGTTCCTACACATATAAACAAACAGATTACCCAAAATCTGACAAACAGTGGGCACCACCACATTTACGCTTGATTTTTTGGAGTTTTGTTTTGTCGTTTCATACGATGCAAAGAGCATTTGTAATTTCGAAGCAATGGTTGCTGTTCTCATTCGTTTTGCGCAACGGGGGAACTGAGACATGCCTTGAGATGGGATTCACAAAGGGTAATAAACATGCCAACTATTTCATCCGTCTGAATGCTGGGAAAAACAAATCAGCTCTAATGCAAAAAAAAAAAAACAAAAAAAACAACCAAAAAAAACAAAACAAAACAAAAAACAAAAAACGTGCAGCTTGATGTACAGTAATATGTCCCGTCCATGTCCACAGACCTGGAGTCATGAGGCACAGAGCAGAGAGCAGGACTGATTGATTCACTGGAGCTCTTTAGCATTTCAGACGGTTGAACTGTGCGTAAATAGATGTTGACCGAGACAGCAGACAACTAACCACCCCCCACCACACTGTCACACACACTTGACGGATGGCCCGTCTTCAAACACACTAGGACTACAAATCTGCCCTGGTCCCAAGGGTATTTTGGGATCTAATGGAGGACGTCTAGGATGTGTATATGTGTGTGTGTGTGTGTGTGTCTGTGTATGTGCGGGTGCGTGGGGTTGGGGATGTAGAATCTAGACACAAAGGGAGTCCCAGCAGCCAGTGATTGGGTTGTGAATGCTGCTGGTGCCAGAGCACTAGGCAGTAAGGGTGCTGCAGGGACAAGTGGAAGGACGTGAGGATTGACCTTTTCACTGCTTTGGACTTTGAAATTGCTGTCTCAACTGGACCTGTTCAGCTGAAGTGAGCAGAGCTGCTCTAGGCTGCATTTTCCACAGTGTTTGTGGCTTCCAGGGTTGTCAGTTTGATTCCAAAAACTGGGTTGCATTGCCGCAAGATAGGAGTGTTGGGGGGGGGGGGGGTTGCAAAAACAGTGAATGGCGGTCAAACTAAATAAAGGCAAAAAACTGTCAGAGAGGGAAATAAAAACATGACATATCCAAGCCCTGTTGTGTTAACAGGGCATAAATTGTAATATATAGTTAAACATCCTAGACATTAGTATGAAACTCACTAACATGGAACAAAGATGCATTGAGCCCAAGCAAACAAGGGAAATCGCATATCAGCAAATCAGCTACAACAAATATTGTACTTAAAGGTGTTCTATGCAGTTTTCTTGTAAACAAAGAAAAGTAATGTTTACATTCATAGTCTCTCATTCATACGTTTCTCACCAAAACACATATGTGCATATCCATGTATCTCACACAAACATGATGGATGTATACAAACAAAGCAGGGACCAACTCATAAAAACGCAAAACTAAAAACAGTCAAAAACTATAGCACAGCTTTAATGTTGTCACTGAAGTTTATTGTGTTGGAAACTGAAATTATCCTCTCCTCCTTCAATCTTTTTCATGTCTGTTAAGAAAATTAGAGCCCTATTGAAATATCAGTGGTTCAGCCAGTACAAGCTTAATTCAAACGCACAGGACATTATTTTGAAGTCTAGTGGACATCCCCAAATTTCCAAAGATTCCAAACATGTCGGGATGAATTCTGGGGAAATGCGTGTTGCATATTTCACAAGACATCCTGAACAGTTCCATTTTATGGAACGATGCTGGTATACAAAATCAGTGTCTTCTCCAAGGTTTAAACATTTTACCTACTAATATACGCAACTACACCTAATTCTTGATTAATCGATGAATTGTTTGGTCCATAGAATCTGAGAAAGTGCAAAAATATCAATCACAGTTGTCTATTGCTCAAGATGACCAATTTAGATTGTTTGTTCAGACTGACCAGTACATCGAGACTTACGATATTAAGTTATTATTCACACAAGACAAAGAAAAGAAGTAAATGCTTGCATGTGAGAAACTGTAGGCCATTGGCATTTTAGCCTAAATATACAACATAAACAACAAATCAGTTATTCAAATAGTTGCCTAAAGTCTACAAAATATATATATGTAATAATGTCAGAAAGAATAAATGATTTTACCTCAAAGACAAAGCTGAAACAACTGGGGAAACATGAAAATTTAGGGGACTAAACCACCGCATGCTACACATCAGGGTGTTATAAAGTCTACAATGATGCCAAAGTAATTAGCTAAACCTATAATTCCTTCAAATTACTTTACAATGTAGATATTTTTGCAGTGTACCCTGTGCAAGAATACATGCTAAAGTCACCTGGACCAACAGAATGCATCTGCTGGTCATCTACACAGTATGAAAACAAAGTCTGGGGACCCCTCTGACATCACCTCCTTAAATTAAACAAGAAGCTCTTTCTTAACTTCCTCAAGTTGAGCACCACTGTTCACTGCTAAAACCCTCAGCTCAGGAGAGGTGGCAGACTAAATAAGGCTCCACTGAGAGACACTAACCAAGTGTAGAAATTCCCTGTGAAATTAATTACAGGGGCAGTGACTGCGAAATCTGTCTGGGAGGAGGAAAAAAGATTAAAAAAGAAAAAGATTTCTTTTTTTAAATGCAGTTGTTTGGTTGTATTTGCCACACCCCTCCCCAAGGTCTAGGATTTCTATTCAGACTGAGTTTGAAGTCTTTTTTCCAGGGCTAATTATTAGAATTCATAAATAATAAAACTACCATGATAAAAAAAACCAAACCGCTTCCAAATCAACAACACTTCA
Source organism: Istiophorus platypterus (assembly GCA_016859345.1). Lineage (NCBI taxonomy): Eukaryota > Metazoa > Chordata > Actinopteri > Istiophoriformes > Istiophoridae > Istiophorus > Istiophorus platypterus. The sequence goes on along the minus strand of CM029126.1, from coordinate 24,557,790 downwards.
ACAAACTATACAAAAAAGAGGCGGAAAAACAAACCCCAAACAAACAACAAAGAGCTTAGTGAGAGATTGGATTGGCTGTCTGGCTGGAGACTGCAGGGCAAATATTGGCTGAGCCTAAGAGTGCCTGTGTGTATGTATCTGTGTGTGGGCATGCATACAGTATATCTAAGTGTACATGTGTGTGTGCGCCCATGTGTACATCTTTGTGTATGTGTGTGAGAGTCAAAAAGTAGCCGCGTGCGTGTTTGGCCTGAGGTAGTTGACAGATGACCCTGCTGCCACCTACACAGTAACACCACTCATACACAGGATTACAGATCAGGCTGTTTACATCCGTCTGGCTGCCTGGCCCCTGCTAACTGTTACATACACATAGACACTGATAACCACTCAAGTCTCTGACACATGGATCCATTCCCAAGAGGCAGGTGCACTGCTTTTCTACTATGCGTGCATGTCAAAGACCTGGAGGAGGATAAAGACATTCTGGGAATACTCCATAGAGTGGTTTCCTATTGCTTTTTATAGAGAAACATTTAAAAACTTTGTTTTTCATAGTTAAGGCCATGTGTGATTTGAATATTTTTGATAAAATATTTTACTTTTGTTAATAATATCACATATACTTTTTTCTAGATACCTTACTTGGAGAAATGTAACATGCAGAGCTGCAACAGTTAGTTGATTAATCAGTTAGTCAATCAACAGAAAATTATTAAACAACCACTTGGATCATTTTTTAATGATGAAAAGGGTAAACACTTGCAGATGCCAGCTCCTGAACTGTGAGGATTTGATCCATTTATATTTCATTCCTGACAGTGAACTGATTATTTGGGTTTTGGACTGTTTGTCTGTTAAAATGAGACATCTGAATAAGTCAGGTTTGGGTAATGATCCACAGAGTAATTGATTAGGAAAATCAGCATTAGTTGAAGCTCTATAAACATGTTTTTCTACAAACTGCTCTAACACATGCAGAAGCTAAATAATTATGCAGCCTCAAGAAGCCTAAAATTGACAAAAATATGAAATCAGAAACTATCTGATTCAACCATCAGTAAACAAGGACTCCAAATCCAACAAGGCTATCTGTGGCAGTTTTTGTTACTTGACAGCTCTCTGAACTTTTTGCTATGAACAGGTTTCGGCATAACGAAAACTGTACTGAGATTCAGATCCAGCCCTATTCATTGTTTGTTTCTCCTTGATAATGTGGGGGAAAAAAACAAACGCCAAAAAGGAAGAGGGGCCAAATGATGTAAAAAAAGGTTTCTTTGGGTCCTTCCACTGCTTTCAATTGACTAGCACCTGACTCAATTATACTACTATGTAGGGAACTACTTGTGGACAAAGAAGACATTCCTAAGTTGGTATTCTACACTAGAGAAAAGGTTAATGAATAATTACATTTAGTTTTGAATCCTAACATCACACATTTCCAGTTAATCTTCCTGATTGTCAGTTCACTTTTGTTCAACAATCTTCTTGAAACCATATTAGAAGAAAGGCCACTGTACTGCTGTCACGATGACGTCTTTTGATGGAAAAAAGGCATTTGCACCGGGTCTAAGTGAAATCGCTTCATGCAGTTGTCATATAGTATTTCCCTGCTGGTGGAAAATGTTTGCAGAGGACCAAAAACAGAAGTCCCCTGAGGGGGCTATATTGTGACACAAGAATCTCCCGCTTCTGAGTATTTTCTGTGGTTGCTAACTTTCTGATGCTAGTATGTTTGACCTCAGGACCTCCTAATATCTCAAGGCTTTATACCACACCTACAATAGAATATAAATGCACCACACAATAAATCCAAGCAAAACAACAGCTAGAGACTAACATTGTTAAAGGTCTCTGCTGTTCACATCCTACATGTGAATCCCAGTGTGTCGATGGAGGTTCGGTTCCTGGCCGTGGAACACTTTTTGAACCATGTTTGCTATATGTTTGTAGTCCCTTTCAATTTTCCTCCTTGTCTGAATAATGAGAAAACACACCAGTGAGACTTCCCGCTCCTTTTTAAAAGAAAGAAAGAAAGAAGAGAAGGCAGATTGTATCTCATTTCTTCAGCCAGAGAAATCATCAAAGCATGAGCTACATTATTCAGCCTTGCCAAGTCTGCATGACAACACAGCTGACAAACAAGAGCTCTTTTCAAACCAGACGGTCACTACAGTAGGGCACAGTTATTTCAAACCACTTGTGAATGGAACTGCCACCAACTAGTGAGACGTTCTGAGGAGAAATGCATTGAAAATACCTGGACAAGTACCAGACACAGACACATGTGTAATCTTCAATACACTATGCAGTTTTTTTGGTCATTAAAAACGCTGAAAGTATGAGTCCACACATTTATTTGACTTTTCAGCACTGCATGTCTACTCGTTTTATAAGTCTGAGACAGTCCTACTGGATTATCTAATTGGCCTCTCTCTGCTGTATCACTGTCTGTGGATGCACCAGTTCACGCCTGATTATGTGCGTCTTTCCTGGCTAGCAATACCATGATGCCACAGAAAACCAACGGCGGAACACTGGTGTATCTGCCAGACAAACACACACAAGCACACATAAACACACTTCTGGGTTGCAATGTGGCGTCAGTGCAACCACATTCTGCTGCCAAATCTAAATCTAATATCCTGCGTTCACCTCACACTGCCCAAGCCTGGCCTCGGCCCCAATGGAAATTACACATCACTGTGACTCTGGCCACAACTCTGAGGCTCGTGTGTGTGTGTGTGTGTGTGTGTGTGTGTGTGTGTGTGTGTTACTCTCTGTCTGTCAATACATTGCTCTGTCTGGCTGTCTGGCTGGCTGGTTTGGATGCGTCCCTCCGCACGGATGTTCACATCTCTGTCGGTACTTCTCTAGCTGTCTGAGAGTCAGCTACGTGTCTGTTTCCTGTTTTTTTTTTTTTCCTTCATCGGTGTGTCTGCAGATCTGTCAGACCGGATGCATACGCTGTCTGGCGGGACCTCTGCATTTCTACCTGTCTGCCTGCATGTGCTTGTCTGCCTGCTTTTCTGAGTGCTCCGCTTCAGTCATAAAGTGGAACGTCTGCAGTGGATCTAGCAGCAGCAGCAGCAGCAGCAGCAGCAGCAGCAGCACTAGGGCAGAGCTGATAATGATAGTTTCTCTCTGGGCTGCTCAGAAGGCAGACAGACATAACATACCATTCCAGCGTTTCCTGTCTGTGCTGACAGGCAAACTATTTAACCCTCTGTGGTGATCCCTCAGAGCATGTGCACAGCGGAGGCAGGCCTATGGGGCTGAATCTTCAAGTATTAATATAAAGCCAACCCCTTCAGCAGAACACATCTAGAAAAGTAAAGCAGGAAACTTCAAGTTAAAGGGATTAGTTCTCTTGTTTAAGGGAACTATGGTAATAGGCGTAATATGTAGCTAAAGTATATCACAAGTCTGAACAATGCGTGTGCTATAGGAATATGACAGGTTTTTCACTCTGACTGCTTGGTGCTACAGTATAGCCATGTAATATTAATGACTACTGAACCGGCTCAAGTACAACATAAAGTCAGATGTGCTCGACAAACACTTAGAGCCAAATAGAGACAACAAAAGAGATCAGAAAATGCCGGTGACTACACCGAGGTGAGCCTAAAGTTTCTGCGGACACCGTCGGTGAGCGGTGGGAGCGGAGCGCTGCCTGGACGGAGCTGGTAGCGCGGTACCGGCGGAATCACTTCCCCGTCTTTGATGAATGCTAAGTCTGATTTGTTGTCCTGGTGCTGCCGCACCGGAGCCCGCACATAAAACGGATTAGGCGCTAAAGTCTCGGTAGGTTTTTAAGGTCAAGAGAAACGCAAGTAATGTTACTCACATATCTCCATTCCCTGTGGCTGGGAAGCGGTGCAGTTGCAGGAGCAGGTGACATTGGAGTTGCCGGGGCCGCCTGGGGCCGTTAGGTTTTGCATGGGGCTGGGCAGACCGGGACACCGCTCCGGGGACAGAGCCGCCGCCAGCGTCGGGGCCCCCGACGGGCGAAAAACCACGAAAAAACTTCCAGGCAGTGGCAACGGAGTCCGCCGCCGCGAGTAACTCCCGACAGCTCGGCAGGTATTTTCCACGGTTCCTCTCACGCCATAGTCCTCTGGCAGCGGCAAGCGAACGAGCGACAGAGCCGGGGACGAGCCGTTGCCCGAGTCTAACGCATTGTACGGATTCTTCCGTTCCCTCCTCCGCCGCCGAGAGCAGCTGTCCTTCCTCCACCCGAGCTGAGCACCCACCGGCGGGCTCCGGCCCCGCCCACCGACGGACGGACGGCCGCCCGGGCCAATCGGAGCGCTCCGGGGGCGGGCCAGACGGGAGGGGCGGGGGGTGGTGCCTTCACGAGCGAACAGAAATGTCACAATTCTGAATTCGAGCAGCCGAGAGCATAATGAAGCGCCGCATACGCCGTCGGCGGAGAAGGTCTGGGTCGACGGTGACACCGGAGTCAGGGCCTGGTGAAACGCTCAGGGCAGGGAACGATCCCACCGAACCACACAGTATATCTAAAAAACAGGTTGTATGATGCAAATATTCAATTCTCTGATTTCACCCGCTTGTGGTACACACCGCTTTACTCACTGCAGGTCACATAAACATTTGCATTCCTTTTGTCTTATCTTATATGTGAACGCCGTTTGTTTTAATAGTGTTTTTCTTGCTAGCGGCCTAAGCGACAGCCAAATAACATGTTAAAGGTCTCTGAATGAGCAAAAGACCACTTCACTATTTTTTGTGCATCAGCCCCAGTTTCAGTCATGCTTGGTGTGGTCCCGGCTTGTGTTAGAGGTTCATAAAGTCTGGGCTCTTTGCTTTGAGCACCAAAAATACTTAGAGGAATTTTCAGTCTGGTGAGGGGAGAACCCTTCAGGCATACAGACGATTCTTTGAATGGGCTAACCTAGAGGTTACACACGCCCCACAACAGATCTATGGGTCAGGGGAACATGCAGCAGAGAGGCAAAACCCCCAACACATCCACTATGAATCTAACTAACAGTGCAACCCTCAAACCCTTAACACACACGCGTGCACACGCATGCACGCACACTCTAGAGCAGGACCGTCAGCAGCCTATAAATAAACTAGGCTGTTCAAATCTGAGAGGCTCTGAATGCCACTCTAGATCAGCAGGATCCCAAACTATGGGCCAGGGACCTAAAGAGAGTCCAGGTGGTCCTCCCAGAAATCCGTTAAGTATCCGTTAAGTATAGTTTATGTTTTATTTCATCTGTGCATAAGACAGGGAGCGTAATTGACCATTTTTATTCTGAAAACAACAGTAACTAAAGGCAATATGTTGAAATGGACCTCTGAAGGAAATGGAAAAAGCAAAGGCCTCCAGCAGATGTTATGCATTAAGCGCCGCATCACTAGCCAAGTTCCTTATCCAATCATGCAAAAATACTTTTCTTGACGGCTTCCAGTGAATTCCACACTCATCCATAAGCGAACTGACAGTTTTGGAAGGGGATAAAAAATAGACACATAACCCTGACACAATTTACAGGCGCCTTGCAGCTGTCATAATTTTACTGAAGCAACAAACTGAGCCACTGATGTCTTGTCAGCCAATGAAGAAATATCAGTCCAGACACTGATGGGAGTTTTTCTCTGTCCTGATGTGAGGTCACTCTGATGTCCTCTCTCTCTCTCACACACGCGCGCACACACACACACACACACACAGACACTTACAAACACACCCCAGACAAGCTCTCATATACAGACAGACTCAGACACACATCGATTCTCACTCTTGCAAAAAACCTCTATCCTCTCGCACATACCCCACCTTCACCACACACACACACACACACACAAACACAAACACACACACACACACACACACACACACACACACACACACACACACACACACACACACACACACACACACACACACACACAGTCTGTCTGGATCATCAATTTAGTCCCCCGGGGAGCATGCAGGGTGACACCACTAACAGGCCAGACCAGACTAGACAGCCAACAGACAGATAAATACTAGGCACGGCTGAATACCAAATGCACTCTAGTCTACCAGCTCCCCTACCATCCCCCCTGGCTGCAGTCTGCACACACTCGCACACACACTGCACTGTAGTCCAGTTTTGCAAACCTGCACCCACAAAGCTCTGGACCGGAACCAATCCCTTACCCGAAATTATCTCTAAATCAAATCTGAACCTGACCCGTACCCCTAGCATTAATTAAGCACACAGGTCACACGGCCATCATGTTTAAACCCATCCAGACTGTATTTATGCAGGGCTGGCATGACGGCTGGTCTGAGGTTATCTGCCGTGATGCATGATGTACTGTCCTCTTCAGATATGCAAAGCATTAGCACAGTCAGCTCAAACCTGTTGACGTAATGCAAAGTGACACAACGATAACTGATTTTTCAGTAATCATCTGTCCACATATCCCAAGCGACTCCTTGCTGCTTTCAGTCAGCCACATTCCCACTTCTTGGAATGATGATGAATGGAGGGTCGAGAGGTGGTTATAGGTATTCCCAATAAATCATGGTGGCTAAGTGGGCTTGAAAAAAATCTACCGGATAATATGTAAAAGAAACTGTGCCTTTATTTTCATTTTTTAATTTTTGTTTATTTCGTTTGCTGCCAGCATAAATTGAATTCCTTTTTACCTGTGCCCGAACCCTCGAGTTAATATAAACAGATGTTTTTTACCAATTACAAGTCATTTTTGCGTGGTACCCATTGGTGCAGGAGTCTGCTCTGTACACACAGCCTACCTGTGTCTGTCTCAGTGTATTTGAGTAAGACTACGCTAGGCTGACAGGTGCATGTGTGAAACTTTGCATTGGGGGGGGGGGTTACTGTTTATGCAGGGGTTTCATGCTTATTCAGAAGATTACTATGCATTTTTCTGCTGCTTATGTTGTGACATTTTGAACCAAACAATAACACCTTCATGCTATGCCTCCTAAAAAGATCTAAAAATATTATTTTTATTTTAAATGCTGAAAGGAAAGGAAACACCACCACCATGTGTCTGTGCACAACCAACACTACTTGATGTTCATTTGAAGACACAAGACGCCTGCTGTGTGTGCAAATGTGTTTGGATGTATCTGAAGATAAAGTTTTCACCTGCCATTTTCACCCTATCTCATATGCAGTGGAAAGATGACTAAATAGATAAAAAAAAAATAGAAACAGAAGAATTTTCAGCCACATAAAGCCTGAAGTTTTAGCTGGGATGTTTGTGATGAGACCATGAACGCATCAGTGATGTGATCAGGCTGATGCTGAAAAATGTAGCACAGTAAAGGCATAGTCCCGTCCTTGCCTCTTTGGAAAACAATGAAATCCAGAGCAACTTGTGAACCTGTGTGTTGCTGAATTACAGACTACTTCATAGCGCCATCTTGTGGCTCAGCTAGGAAAAGGTCTGTTTTATGCCTCATCTCAAAATGGACTGGAAAAACTGTTCCACTTCTCTTGTGTCTGCTACAGTTCTCCTCGGGTCTCCTTTTTGCCGCTTCATTAGTTCTGAAACCAAAGCCGTCTCCCAAGCACAGGTTTAAGCTTTGAATCATCAGAGACCGCAAGGGAACATGGGAGAGGATGCAGCGAAAATGAAAGAGTCTCATTCTACAGCTTGCTCTGTTCTTGCAGAAACTTGAAGGATAATGACATCAAAGTATCCAAGATTCACAGTGAGAGCACAAATTTGCTGTGATTCACAGTGTGCAAAACAAAAGAAAGGACAGAAACAGATCAAAATAAAAATAATAATAATAATCATAATCCTAAATAGAACAATTTTCTTGTATGAAATGCACAAACATTTACAGTAAATAGCCAAAGGTATGTGGACAACCCTATCCTCCTACTTTTTAGTTATAGCTAAGGAAAATCTTCCTGCCACAAATTAAATAAAAATTTAGACATTAGCATGCTTCCAATTTTGTAGCAACAGTTAAGAAAGTTTTTCCTGTCTTGCGCAGTCTACTGATTTAACACATGAAGTTCAGTTTACTTACGATTAATTCAACTGATTCTGTGACAACAGTTGTTTGATGTCTTCTGTGGCTATTGAGTGAGTTTTCCAAAATTTTGAAAAATTAATCCAGATGACACCATTGGCGTTAATTTCTAGGTTTTTCTAGGTTTGGTCACAAGACTAAACATTTTTATAAGAAACCTCATATTACAAGCTGTAGCTGTGGGGTTAAAAGAATGCAAGCAGTTTTTTGGAGCCTGAACAAGAACCAAGGACTAAAGGTCAGGATTGCTCAGCCTCTACTGCTTCAATGTGGATACATTCTTTTAAAAATTCTGTCTTTTGTGAATCCCCCCATTTTATAAAAGTGCAGTACAATATCAGTGGAGTAACCCTTTAACATGACAAAAATCCCTGTGGAAGGAAATCTTGAGCACTCAAAGATGGGTATAAAATGTGTATTCACATACTTTTGGCAATTTGAAATCTTACCAAGAACTAAGATAAATGGCACAAACTGATAGATCGCAGATTTTCATGAACAGAACAGACATGAAATAGCCTGCACTGTACTGTAAATTTACACAGTGCACTTGCAACCAGTGTATAAACTCCAGTAAAACCTTTTCTATGCTGCATCACAGGCATTAGCCTGTTCATCCAGACAATTCCTTCTGTGGGTGCAGCCTCTATTATGGGTCTTTTGTGATGAAAGTACTTGCACATGTTGATGATCCATTTTGACTCTAACATAGCATTTCCAGTCAGACCAATAACTCTAAACACCAAGTGACTTCTGTGTGGAGTCACTATTACTGAATGCTATTCCAGAAGTTAGGGCAAAAGATGGATATGACTCAGTCTTAATATGGAATGAGATTCATGAATTAACCGCAATGCATCTAAGCAGCTGACACAGCTGGGGAGTGAGAGAGTGAGAGAGGGAGGAGGAGAGATAGCAAGTAAAAGACTGTGTTTGCTTCAGCATCGACTGTAGTTCAGCATCTTCAGAAGAGAGCTAAGTAGCAGAGAGGCCACTCCAGACAGTCAGATTGCAGAACAGAGAGTTGCGCTCAATAAAAGTGTCTGGCATGCCACATCATATTTGCTGCTTCCTGCCCTTGTCTGGCTGCAGTGCCGTGTCATATCCTGTCCGCACAGGTGCACCAGCTGTCTTGTTTCCCACCCCTGTCACACGCACACGCACACACACAGACACACACACACAGACACACACACACACACACACACACACACACACACACACACACACACACACACACACACACACATACTCCTCACTTCCAGCCCTGTCATTTCAAAAACCGACCCTCCCTGCTTCTCTTCCTGCTGCAGGCTCCACTGCAGTGACACCACAGTGCTGACTGAAAAGTTGTGTATGTGTGAGACAGATTAAAAGAAAAAGAGAAAGGAGGATGACAGACAGAGAGATAGACACTGTGTGCATCTGTTTGGGTCTGAATGAGAGAGAGACAAAATCAAGAAAAAGGTAGACAGAACGTGTAGTAGAGGATACCTGACTGAGTGAACAAATAAATGAAGAGAAAACAAAAGAAGAGGTGGGAAAGAGAAAACAGGAGAAAAGAGGAAAGGAGAGAAGAGAGGAGATGAAGAAAGATGGAGAGAAGAGGAGAGAAAAGAGAAGAAGAGCATATGGAGAGAAGAGAAAAGAGGAAAATGGAGAAGAGAAGAGAAGAGAAGAGAAGAGAAGAGAAGAGAAGAGAAGAGAAGAGAAGAGAAGAGAAGAGAAGAAGATACAGTGAAAGCAGAAGCCAGTAAGGCTGAGAGGGACACAGAAACGCAGACAGAGAGAAAGAGTAGATAATCAGCAGGTATTGAGCTCTTTTCACCCCTGCGGTAGGGCCCTGCTGAGCATTGTAATGGGCTGTCTGCCCAGCTGGGCCGATGAGCTCATGTCTGGCTTTAACGCCAATCTCCTGAACTGGCACACCACACGGCAGGGAGAGCACAGACGCAACGCCGCCACGCCGCCACGCCGCAACGCCGCCACTCTACCAGAGGAAGGAAAAGACAGATGAGGAAAAGGAGGAAGAAATGAGAGAGAGCGAGCCCAGAAGGGCAAAGGTGTGTTTGTGTGCGTGGGTTTGTGAGTCCCCATCGGCCACTTCCGTCACAACACTGATAAGCGCCCCGACCCAGACGGCAATAATCACATAGCCAGTGAGACAGGCAGCAGCTATAAATGTGTGTGTGTGTGTGTGTGTGTGTGTGTGTGTGTAAACTTGAGGGAAGGAGAGAGAGAAAGAGAGGGAGCGTGTGCGTTTCTTTATGTAGTCATACACAGCAGTGACAGCAGAGTGTGGACGGTGCAGGTTACAGCCTCCTGCTGTTAAGATGCTATATATATAATTACCAGTACACACACACACACACACACACACACACACACACACACAATTGCTGAAATCAAATGATGTATTGTATATATCCAATATACATACACTAGCATACGTGGAGTGTATGTATACCCATTCAATTATAAAAACATATACATACAACAGCCTTAAAATGCAGGAATGTAGACCTAAGTTTGTGCCATATGCTTTCACATGTTAATTTGTCAATGTAAAGACAGTCAGCTACCTCAAGAGTAAAAATTCAGCACTGAGTGTTTCGGTGGTTTGATTTTTCCATTTTCCCTTTTGCTTTTAAATTGACAGACACTGGACAGACACTGTTTATATTGCAATACAGAGTCTTAACCTCAGTCCCATCACTCAGTATGACAGTTGTTGTCACTACAGGCATTGAACAACAACCATTATATAATGTTATTGGCAGCTTTGTCCCTTAGACAGTGTGTCTAAGCAACAAAGTTGGCCATCTACACAACCGTGCTGAATTTGATCTGCATCTGAAACAAAAAGGTACATAAAACACAGAGGAAGAAAATGGCAAGGAAGTGCATGTAGTGATAAACAGTGATGTAATTCATGAATTATAATCCAGTTGGAAATGGTCATTTAGGACCATCTTTAACAGGTACAACTTTAGTGATACAGTGAAAATGTTGGCTTTTATTTTACATCATGCTCGTGACATGGCTCTCAAGATGGTGGTGTCTGTCAGGTGGTCCAACTCTATGGATCAGACTGAAATGAACGAATAAATAACAATTATTACATTGATTCCGATGAAATTTTGACATTTATAGTGCCCAGAAGCTGATCCCTGGATGTTCTTCTATTGCTACATTGTGGTTTTAAGTGAAATTTGTCAACAACTATTGGATGGATTGCCATAAACTTAACTACAGACAGAAGTTCCCCAAAAGAGGAACTGTAATGTAAGATGAAAAATTATGTCAAATTGTCATTCCCATCATCCTCAGCTGCTAACTAGCAAATGTTATTATACCCTACTAAAATTTTGAGCATGAAAAATAGGTATCTGACTAAAATCAGCATCTTAGCATTGCCTGTGTCTGTATATTAATATGCTTGCATTAGCATTTAGCTCAAAGGAATTCTGTGCCTAAGAGCAGCTATACACAGCCGCTAGCATGGCTGTATTGACAATCTTTCAACTTAATAAACCTAAATCACAAGTAGAAAATGTAAAATACTATGATTTTCCCCATTTTATGTATCATACTGTGTCATGGTGACTTCTGCTATGAACAGTATGGAGTATGTACAGTAGGCTATGTTCTATAATGTGTGAATAATTAGTTAAATGATGTGATGACTCAAACTCAATTTGAAGCCAATAGAATACATTATTGAAAGCAAAAAAAGTTTTATTATAAAGTATGTAAGGGGTCTTCATTTCATAGTTAATGTAATGCTTACATAAGTTTTGATAACATTTTTCTCACCAAAATAATTGCAGAGATCTTGGAACATGGCTACAACAAAGGGTGAGAAACACGAGCAGTCACAAGATAACAGGTTGTTAACAATCTAGCAGTTTAGTCAGAATATTTAAATGACTTTATTCAGAGGGAAAACAAAGTAGCGGCATCTAAAATGATCCAGCTACTTTGCAAAGGGATGTGTCATCTGTACGGACATTTACAACAGCCAGTTTTGCTGAGAGCCATTTACCTTTGTTCTCTCCTTCTAAGAATGTGGCAAACTTTTGATTGATTAAAACCTATATGACTGGTTTTAGTGATGTTGCTGCTTGATGAATGCAATGTTATGAGGGTATCATGGTAATAACTATGAAAATCAGACCGAAGGTGTAAGGAATTGGAATCACATTTTTTGTTTGCAAGATAATGATTATCTGGTATCGGTAGCATTCCTGAAATACTGGTCTGTAGCTACGAGACTATGAAAACCCAAGCGAAAACGCAACCTAACAATGAGACCCAAATCAAATTTCCTCACCATGTTCACTCAATTCTAATTTCTTCAAATACAGGATCAACACAGATCAAAATTATAAGAAAAAGAACTAAAATGCAAATTTGTTACAAAAGAACAATGTCACTTGACTCCCTAACCATTTTCTGTTTACACAACCAGTAGCCACATTAATACTTTGTCTGTCTACACGTTTATCAGCCACTGTCTGTGATCCCCTTACCCATTACCTCTGCCCATCCCATCCCTCTCTTACCAATGACCAACACAAACACAGCACACACTTATGATGTCCACTTTCATTATTTCTGTTGTACTATAACCTCTCGCAACTGTATTTTAAAAGGGATAATTGTTTTTCATCTTTTCCCTCCTCAACACACATATTTTGTGGGCGAGAAATTTGAGTTTATTTTCCAGCAAACCAAATGCTTCCCAAAAACACAGTAATTAGCTGCCATTACATTTCATGCCATTAAATTTGTTGAAACACTGCCTGTTCCAAAATTATATGGATGTTTTAAAGAGACTAATTTAACTTTAATTGTAAGAACTAATCAGCATTGGTCCAATTTTTTTCCCCTTTTGTTTTTATTAGGCGGGATTGATTGTAGAGACATTATTTCACTACTGTTAGGGGAATTAATTATTTGCTAAAAAAAAAAAAAAAAAAAAATCTCGTGTAATCTATGTCCACAAAGTTTGTTTATCATTTGCATGTAAGGAAATCTGTACAACACGAACTTGAGTGCCTGTCTCAGCAGAAATGTCAGTTTCATAGATCATCTCTTGCATACATCTGAGAAAGTCGGAACATAAGCTACTGACTATGAGGTGACAGCTTCCAAACAGATGGACGCTCATGTGAACAAACTGCAATGAGCCAAACACTCCAAGCACTCCTCCTCTCTGCTTGCCTGGCCACACCACACAGAATACTATAGCTTCCATATTGAGGAATATAATGAAAACATTACTTTAGGAGAGAGATGCTGTGCTTGGAGCAAGGGCCGACAGATGGATGGTAGTGGGAACATGTTGCAGCACCCCAGACTTGCTACCACCCTGGCAGAACTTAGCGAGATGCAGGTTAGCATGACCGGGAAGCTAATGCTGCCTACACTAACACAGCTGCTTCCAGGGGAGCCCTGCCTGCACTGCTTGGATTCTACACACATATGTGTTATTACGACATAGCTTTGTTGGTCCCACAATATGGCTTGTAAACAGCATGGCCTGTGATAGCTTGTAGCAGGCCCTACAGTCTGCTCTGCTGCCATCCTATAGCTCTGTTGCAGGACCAGGGAGTTAACAGTTTGTACCAGGCAAGCCAGAGTCCCTCCTCACAGCTTGCATGACTAGTGGCGCCCCCCCCCCCCCGGCTTCGCTTTACAGTAGTAGCAAGCAGCACTATAGGGAGTCAACAGATCACCTCACAACAGCTTGTAACCACAGCGTTCACTGCTGAGGTGCTAAAACCGAAGGCAAGGCTACATAACAACATCAACCCTGCATCCAGTCAGCAGTGGTATCTCATTCATGGTGGATAACATTTCTGGCAACCTCTAAATATCTCCATCTTTGGTATGAAACACTCATTGCTGTTGTATTCTTGCACTTCTTCTTCTCCTTTGCAAGTGTTCAGACTGAAAACACCACTGCTTTTAAAGAACTCAAGGAGCTGCTATGGATGGGAATACCATGATGAAGATGTCTAATGTACATTCACGATGTCCAGGTTCAGGAATAAATCCCTCAGTTTGAAGGCTTACCAGAAACCCAAGTGTTGCACATTTTTTAGTGTTATGCAACAAGATTTCAATGCAATTCATCTGTCTGGATTGTGTGCTGCCCATATTGATCTGTCAACACAACGCATTTGAGCAAAAGTTGAGCAAAGTTAAACTTTTTTGCCAGACAGCCCTTCTTTTTTGTGATGGAGCCCTCTTTTGACTCAGTGTGTCTGAAATCCCTGAACACCATTCCAGACATCATGATTTACACCCCATACAAACATTCACTTCCATTTCCAAGTAATGTCACCCATACTGTGTGCATCAAGGTAGAAAGTAAAGGTTGTACCAAAGACAAGAAGCCATTTTCTACAATTTTGTTGTTTGAGTACATAGCAAATCAAAAGTGTTTACAGCTGCTCCAAAAGGCAAACTCAGAGGTGGGGTTAAAAGTCAGTCGTCACAGAGAGAAGGAAGACACGATATTGTTTAGATATGATGATACGGCACACATTTTTAGAAAGTCTCTCCAGGAAGGCATCTAGAGTGTTGAACTTGGTTTTTCACATTAAACACGGTGGAAACTGTTGTGTAAAGAAGGAAAAAAAGAGAGCTAGAGAGAGAAGTTCAAACACTGGCTCCCTTTTACCTCCACACAGCTGTGCAATCATGGCCTGCAGTGGATATAAATGTCAGATTGTCAGTTAGAAAAACTTAGAGAAGTTTCTGGACATACCAACCCTCCCCAGGTTCTGACACTGGAAGGGTGTGGGGGGAGGAAGTTATGTGAATACTGACGAGCACTTGTGATGAAGCAGACAGGCCGCTAAACTGTTCCTTAATCAAAGTTTATTTCTCTGACCTTAACCAGTTGGCATGTGCAGATATTGTGGAGAGAAAGAATTTGAAAAATGTTGCTGGTGGATCAAAAAATGTTGGTTTGCTTGTCACCCAAAGATTGCAGAATTCCAATCCAAAAGTGTTCTCGTCTGATGATACCAGGATCTGACAACACAATAATTTGTCTTTTGACAAACCCAAACCTTTAACTTCTAATCTATGATCTGTGATGTCCATGGTTGTCTCGGTGGCTGTACATGCTTTTACTATGTATATGTCTGACTATGTTCTTTGTATATTATGTGCTTTTGTAATGTCTAGTTATTTTTTTGTCTTACAAAAGAAATCTGATCTCATTGACACACTATACGTTGGACCCTGATGAATCTGAAATGAAATAAAAACCTATTTTACCTCATGTCACTATGTGTTGTGAATGAAAAAGCAATCTATGAGAGCACTTTCTTATGTGTGTCACAGAACAAGTATTAGAAGTTGTGTCAAACAACATCTCAGACATGGCATTTGTTTTCTTGCACTATGAGATAGTACATGGGATAGAACAAGCAACTTTTGTACCCAACTCTCATTTTAATCCCTGATGCCTTATACCTTACAGTCTGAATAATGTAGTCAGTACTGTGATGTCTCTCTTTGGTTTTCTGTGGAGATAAATTTCAGTCCCTGATTCCTGCTAGTGTGACACACTTTTGTTTCATGTATAAATCATGTGTAACTAAAGTGTTTATGCATATACAGAACATATAAAATGTTTCTGATCTCAGGCAAACACAGTCCAGATGGGTAGTACACAGAGCTGTAAATATTTGGCAGTTGTCTGGAAAATGATTTGAGCACTGATATAGTCAAAGTTGCTCTCACAAAGAGTGTGTAAATGTGTGTTTGAACTTGTTCTTATATTTTTATGCTTCTAGGTCGCAACAGATTGGTTGGAAACCTTAACTCTGTAAATAAAACATGATCTCAGTTAAGTTTTATTTGATTATTTCGAAAATGATCAAATACAGTAAAAGAATAATCCTCTCTGATTGTAGTGGCCAGAACAAGATTGTCTTCCACCTTTGTCTAAGACCTAAAAACTATTAATGTATTATTATCATATAATCATCATAGTAATATTCTAAGACCTCACAGTGAAAGGTTCACACAGCAATTACAGTATGTTGAGGAAAGGGGCTGGAATATGGTGAGGTTTTAGATTGTAGAGACTCTCTTAAATCAATTTAAAACATTTTATTACTGATTATCGTGATAACCACGACACTACACTTGCTGATTTAGTTCTTCGTACGGGCGTGGCAATGGATTATTAAATGGACAAGGGGGCCCACTGAGACTGCCTTTGTAAGGGGCCCACATTTCTCTGCATAGCTCGTGTGTGTGTGTGTGTGCATTTGTTGTCTGCCCAGTGACACCCAGTGAGAGGCTGTCTCCTCAGAGAGTGATTGGTTTGCTGGCCAGACAATCTGTCTGTGCAGGTGGGAGAGCTGCCCATGTCATCATTTCATTTTCTGTCTGCTTTCACTACCGTCCAATCGCTGTCATTTACTATTTTCCAAGCAGCTGATGAAGCCCTCCTCTGTCACTTCCATGTTCACGTCGGACATTTTATAGTTTACATGTTTTTACTTAGATGCCTGTTCTTCTTTAGCTTTTTTTCCAGTGCTTTCATGAGGGCATTATTAGGTTTAAGAAAGGCAGACTAAAACTTTTGAGGTTGCATTAAATGAAACAGACTACCAATTTATGACCAAAAAATGGAGATAAACCTGGCAGGACAGAACTCAATTAATAAAAGTTTTTATACTATAAATGAACACTTAGGGGCAATGGATAATAAGTACATAGGTCAGTCGAAGACATACAGGGAATATTTCTGCATAGTGTACTCTTCATGACTGTGTAATAATCTGGACATGTGGGTGGTGAAAAAGCACAAATCCTCTTTTAATTGAGCAATAACAAGAGGGAGTGTTAAAGTGACTGATACTGGCACTGCTGAGATGACCTCTGGCACCCAGCTGCCCCATGCTGTCTAACAGTTCATTCTGACCTCGTAGAAAGTATAGCACTTTTTACAGACTTTCACTGAGCTGGTAGGTGCTGTAAAACCACTCATATACTGTTTCACCTGGTCTAAACAGAATATGCATGAAGTCAAATGATCAATCACACATTCAGCAGTGAGAAGGTCCAGGTCCACGCTGTTTCTGAATGAGGCATCACTCTGATTTGAACAAGTCATCAGAATCAAAGTTGCCTTATAGAGCCCTGCTAATCATGTGACTCTGGCCACTGAAATTTCAGCTGTATCTAATTATCATTTGTACCCTCTTGCACCCTCTCTTTTGCCACTTCTTTAAAATTTATTAAGCAGCCAGATTGAAACTAAGTTAAGATTCTTTTCATTTTAGTTCAGTTTTGCTGCCTTGATTACCTGCTCTCTTTTGTGTCTTAATTTCACCTAAGTCGCGGGTATTTAGACAGTCCACCAACTCTACTGCTGTGTCTGCTGACATTAGCTGTAGATTTGTTGGTTGCAAGTAACTAATAAAGAGCAGAAGTCAAACTTGCTCAGATCTAGTGAGGTTAAAGCTCTCTCCTTATCCCTAGTCGGGCACTTGACATCATATACTGTAACATGACAAGAAGAAGAAGAAACTTTACAGGCAATGTCCGCTCCTCATCCTGGTGATGTTAGTGGCAGCCATTAGAAAGTACCAGCCCCAAAGCACAGACTTTTTTATGGGGGCCAAAATGTAGATAAGGTCCCAGATGATTGGTTTCTCAAAAAGGTCCTGCTGTAGTTTTTAAACTTTCTTTTTTCTCTTTTAGTTGTTGACCTGTTTCTTCTTCTCTGGGTAGATACAACAATCAGTGTGAAAGGACCAAGCTGGGTAAGTCAAATCTGAAAAACATTTTCAGTAATCAATCATCCAAACACAGGAGTGTTTTTAAGTCTTCCAAGCATTTTTTTTTAGATCTCAGTTCTTCCTCCTCTCTTTCCATTATCTTCTTCATCTCTCATTTATGTCTGTCATTCTCTCAGCAGGGAAATTCAACTCAGGTCCAAAAAAGCTGCTTGTCCCACTGCAGCACCTGGAAAAAATCCATCCAGGCTCTCACACACACGACAACAAATATAGTCAATTTGGTTAAGTTGAAATAGGCTTAACACATACACACCCTCTCTCATGAACAGAGGCACCACACATGAGCACTGAACAGCCACATTAATTACATGAGTAGTGGGGGTTTCCCCTCCCTGCCACGTCCACTATGGCGTTGAGATATTTAATAAACCTGTCATCGGCAGGAGTTCCTGCCTTAACCTAGAGCTAATGAGACACACACACAGACACATACACACACACTCACACACAGATGGAGTGGAAGTCAGGTAACAGGGCTTTGCCATTTGTACCAGAACTGGAAGATGGTGTGATGCGCCAGTTTAAGAAAACCTGAACCCACCTTCCTGCATACTGGAAATACATTTTAACTAAAAACAGTGCTATCCTCTTCATCCAGTAATCTGCTCTTAACATGGGGATTCTGTAGACAGAGAAAAGGTCAAAGGGCGTTATTGTTTTGCTCATTATTGTTTTATTTCTATATTTTGGTGATCTTGTAAATTGAAGTTTACCAGTAATTGTTTATTTCAAGTCACTCCAGATAAAGGCATTGGTGAAAAGCTTGGCTCTCATGTTGTATGCTAAATTAAGTCAAATGAAATAGCATTTTATAAGCTGTAGTGACATGTTTCATGTTACTGGCAACCTAAACAGCCATATAGATCGCTTGTCCCTATCCTCAGATATGACACATGGGGGCATACTAGCCACAGGCGTACCAGAGATTTGTGGCCTTGTCATTAAGGTTGTGGAATGGTCATGGATATGAATGAACCAACAATGACTACTGGTTTCAAACAGGAAGTGAAAAGCGGCGTCCTGAGTTTTGTTGCCCTATCCCTACGCCCCAACCTCCTCCTCGCACACATTTGTTGCTCTTTATACTACATCACCTGACTCCCTCCATTGCGCCTGTAAGAATTACCCCAACGCTGGAAGTTTTCTAATAGTAAAATGTAACTCTGCGTTATAATAAGCTGAAGCCCAGATGAACTATGGACTCGTATTTTACAAGAGGAGTTTCATCTCTACCTGGTGCTAAGGTTGGATCTCAAGCCAAGAAAATATACAAGAAAATATCCAGAATAACTAAATAATGAAACTGAGGGATAGTAACGTTGAAACTTTGTTTTACAGCTATGCTATATTAGCTCTCCCTGTATTTCCATAAAAAGTAGATTTTTGCACATGTACACTGCAAGGTGTCCCAACACAGGTCGGTTCTCTGGCTGAGGTGACAGTTTGCATCTAAATGGCAAAAAAAAAAGAAAAAAACAGACGAAAATCTGAAAATCACAGGAGTAGAATTCAGTAAAAAACATTGTCAGTCTTGAGAAGAAGGTCTCAGTTCACTTCATACAAACAGGGTCCAATGACCAATCAATCCCATCAGTTCTGCAAAAGTGTTTATATCTGTTCCGAATGGCCAAACTTAAATATAGCTTGCCTGCATCTGGCTGCATCATTCTGCCGACCCGGTTTCTCTCCAAGGATCTGGTTTCTTTTGCGTGTCTTTCTAGTCTTGTAGCAATTAATCATATGAACGGAGATAACAATTCACACTTTCACACAGTTTCGCCTCAAAAGTATATCTAGTGTTGTACTTGGTTGGACACAAAAGTCAAGGACACAGCTGTGTGAAGAAGAAAGGAAGAGCTTGAAATTTTCTTTGGGTTTCAGTCATTGACATACACTGCTACTAGCCTGAGTTCAAAGCGTACTAAAGTCTTTACCCTACAGACAGTTGTAGCTGAAATACACCACAAACCACATGTCAAAGGTTTCAACTGTCCCTGAATTTCACTTGAATTAAAAAAACAAACAAACAAACAAAAAAACACCAGCCAAGTCAACCAAATCATGGTCCATCCCTGATTTGGGATTGGCAATCCACAGCGCAGCAATGTAGTGCTCTTCACTGGTACTCCTACCTCCTTATCAGTGAGCCATCCTGGGAACTAATTTGCAGAGGGTACAAATTATTTCAGATACCAGTGAAAAAATGGAATGCAATTCACGAAGTCCAGTTTGAATAACAGTCCGTGTGTGCGTGTTTTCACCCAGACAAGGTTTTAGAGTGATGATAGGATTAGATTAGGCTGACAGCAGCAGCAGGGCCTGTGTAAATCTGAACCCCTCCACTCTGGCAATCTGGGGATTAAGGTAGAACAGAGATTCGCTCACACAAACACCCACACACACATATATATAAACAAATAAATAAATAAATACCTGTTCCAAAACCAAAACTGTTCCCCTGAAACCTGATTCTAACCTGAACCCTAACAACAAGTCTTAAATATCAAACAACCCTTTGAGGGTGTCAACAATGTTCTCACAATGATGTTCTCAAACCAAAATTGTCTCTATATACATAGAAAGACATGTATACACACACTAGCACATAAGCACTCACAAACAAATCAACCAGCTGCCTACACATACATACACAAACACACACGTACACACACACACACACGCGTACACACACACACACACACACCACACACTCCGATTATGGGTCCTGAGGCCCACCCAGAGGTGGCAGGCACCATACCACACAGTCAGCCTGTCTCCTAAAATTGTTTTCTCTTCAGTCAACCTAGCAGGGCCAGTTTGTCATGCTAATGTGGCCCTGGCTTGCCTCCCTTTGTTGCTTTGACAGATTAGCGAGTGTGTGTGATTTTGTGTAGGTGTGTGTGTTGTCTATGGAGCACAGTTTTCCCTATTTTCTCTTTTTTTCTTTTCAAGTAACCCACAGAGTGTGTGGAGATGTATCATTTCCAGCTTTATCTTTATTTGTTTCTATCCATCTACTACACTGTTTGTCAGTCTCTCTCATTATCACTGTTGCTCTCTCATCCCGCTGCACTTGCTGGCTTGGCATCCATCCATTTTTTTTCAGTGATGATATACTGAACCATTAAATCTTGATGGAAACACAAAGCTTGGTAAGATTTCTATTTTATCTACCGTTGCCAGAGCAACAAGTTCTTAAAAGGAAAATGAAAGTATTTTTCAACCTGCGTCCATTCCAAACTTGTAACTGCCACCTCTGTTGGAGAGAAATTCAGGAATCATGGATGCTTTATATATGTATATATATATATATATATATATATATATATATACATATACATATATTCATAAAATGGGGGATCAAAGCTCCCAATGCTCCAATTACCAGCGGCACCACTGTTGCCTTTATCTCCCCCTCCCCAATCTTTTCTAGCTCTTCTCTCAGCTCTTGATATTTTTCCAGCTTCTCGTGTTCCTTCTTCCTGATGTTACTGTCACTTGGGATTGCTATGTCTATCACAGCTGCCTTTCTCTGTTGTTTGTCCATCAACACTATGTCCGGGTGGTTAGCCAACACCAGTTTGTCAGTCTGGATCTGGAAGTCCCACAGGATCTTAGCCCGATCTCAACCACCTTTGGAGGTGTCTTCCATTTTGACCTTGGGACTTCCAGCCCTGCTCCCATACTCAGTGCAGATGTTCCTGTACACTATGCCAGCCACGTGGTTATGGCGTTCCACGTATGCTCTTCCTGCCTACATCTTACACCCTGCTGTCATGTGCCGAACTATCTCAGGAGCATCTATGCACAGCCTGCACCTGGGGTCCTGTCTGGTGCGGTGACCCCAGCCTCCATTGATCTTGTGCTGAGTGCCTGTTCTTGTGCTGCCATGATCAGTGCTTCAGTGCAGTCTTTCAGTCCAGCCTTTTCAAGCCACTGGTAGGATTTCTTGATATCAGTCACTTCTTCTATCTGTCGGTGGTACAGGCCATGCAGGGGCTTGTCTCTCAATGATGTTTCATCCTCCTCTTCTGCATTATCAAGTTTCTGCTGCCTGAGGTGTTTATTTAGCAGCTCATCTTTCGGGGCCATCTTCCTGACGTAATCCTGGGTCTTGGTTGTTTCGTCCTGGACAGTGGCCCCGACGCTCACCAGTCCTCGGCCTACCTATGCATCCCCACTATCAGTGGGCCAGTTTGTTATACCAGCGGCGTATCTGATGACTGGCAGGACGTGTGTGTGTATAAATGTGTGTGTGTATATATGATATACATATTAGATCAATTTCTGTAGCCAGAGATTCCAAAATTAAATTTTTCATTCACTTTCTCTGTTAGTTAGTTTCGTCTGTTTCTTTTTCTGACACTAGAGGCCACAAGAAAGAAAAACAAAAAAACTAATGATGTCTACAGGCATGTGATAACAACAGTGTTGTTACCAACAGAATGGTAGAACCAACTGCAAAATGAAATGTGATATTTTAATATTTCCAAGAGGCTACTCATGATTGGAGGGGGGTTAAACAAATGGTTTGTTTAAATATCCTTTGTCTAGAAGTTAAAGTAAGAACTTGTGGCATTTCTGGTAAAAGCATACTGCCAGTGTTGCAGAGTATCCTGTGACACATAAGCAAAGTTAAGTGAATTGTGGCTAATAAATAAAAGTAATTTATTCAACTGATATTCACCTAATGAAAAAGTACAACTAATATTATTTTTACTGTGTTGCTTCTACTTTAGCTTCCACTTCTGCAGCACAGCCCCCATTGAGGAGCAAACATTGCTTTTCCTCACAGCGAAAGGAAAAATGAGTCAGGACAAGGTTAATGAATATTGCAGAACAGTGACAAAATTTGTAGTGACAACCTTACACCCCGTCAGCACAGCAGAGGTCCATGGTTTAGGTTTGATAGTTAATTACCATAGTTACTATTAGTGTCAGTGTCACGCTAATCTAGTAATTGGTCCTAAAATCACAATTAAAATGACCAGTTGTGTTACTGTCACCCAAAGAGGCAAGGATGCCTCTATCACTTTGTGGTTTATACTACACAAACATTACAAGCCTCCATGAATATTTAATCCAACTAACCTTGATTCTCTCAGCACTTGCAACAGATCTGGATGTAACAGCCGCTGTCATGGTGATTTGTCTTGTCTGTTGTCTGATTATTTCAGCCATTCTTCAGGTGTGTTTTGGGGTAAGAAAGTGTTTTTCAACCAATGACTTTGTATGTGTTATACCACAATGTTGGACACGAAACAAAACCATGTTATTCCTGCTTTTGTGCAGAACATCAGGTAATTGTCTTTCATGGTCTTTAACAGTAATTTTTCTTGATAAATGTGACATGTGACACATGTCTGTATTTTCACAACCAGAAACAATTAAATGCCTGGTTTGGAGAAACTCATGGGAAAATACAATAACTGGTCAAAATTACAGAAAAGTTACAGTGAGTGGACAAAATTGCAAGGTCTTGTCGAAATAACAGGAATTGGATTTACTCTGTGTTAATTGTTGCGAGGGAGACATTGTAATATGTGCGGAGGAATGCTGAGTGCATCTGGTATACACAGCCCCTGAAGGTGCTGCTGCTCTGCTTCAAAAAAAATGAAGTGATACATACTGATAACACATTTGTTCAATGAATGAATGAATGATGCAACTTTCAAATTACTAATGTGACAAGTAGTTCAAAGTCTAAAGCAATTTGTCGAAATATCTGCCCACCTCATCTTCCCAGAAAATGACTCCTTTTGACTCTGGTTTATAAGGCTCCCACTGAGGTTTTATGTATTACTTGGTAGAGCAGAATAGTGCCAGGTGCACTTCTTTATTTTTATCTTCAGATGAAAATGTGAAATATTGCCAGCAGTAGCTCAAGCAAAAGGACAACAACAACTTGCCCATTCTACTAAACAATCACTGAAAGACTCTTTCCTTTTTTTCTGCTGAATGTGTTAAGTCTCAAATTAAGGTCACTATTGAATCAATTCATACTAACGAATGGCATTGCATCTAATTTACATTTTTTGTGGCATTTCAAAAGTTTCCGTAAAATTAGCTTGACACTTAGATGAAAACATATCTTTAGTTTTTCTTTCACTTTCTATTAGTCCCCCCATTTGCACTTTTCTCCCCTCCAATCTATCTGTACCCCACTTTCTCTCTGTGTTTTCCTCTCATCTGTCTGCCCTCCTTTTCATCCCTTCCCACTTTTTGTTCACTTTTCTATCGCTCACTTGCACCCCTTTCTTATCTTCTTTATCTATTAGCCCCCTCTTTCTCCACTCAGTCATCTATCTACTTTTCTCCATGAAGAGCATTACAGAGCCGACAGAGTCAATGGGGTCCCAGTCAAAAGCACAGGTCAGGTATTGAATCCCCTCCCACTCTGGAGCCCACCGACACAGAGCTCTTTTATCCCCGACTCTGTGGGGGCAGGACAGAGTGATATGCAGAGCAGTCGGTGCAAGTCCAGGTTGGTATTGAGAGACCACCATACTATCACTTCATCAGTCTGAAATGTAGGCTGGCACTCAGAAGACTGCAGCGCGATGAAGGCTGGGTCACAGGGAGAGGCTGGGGAGCTAATCTCAGGAATTGCCAGAATGTTGTGTTTAGAAATGTACACAACTTGTCCCAGTCTCTATTAAACTTAAAAGTAAATTTCCTATTTAATATAAAGACGAGTAAAATTCAACTTAAAACTAAACCACTGTGGCAAATGAGCCTGAATATTAAACTAATCATATATTCTAAAATATGCACACACAACCTTAACAGTTTTAGTTTTTTTTGTTTTTTCACTGACCCATTGCTGATTACTGTATGCAAATGATAGTGAAATAGTCTAATTAATATCTCTCTTTCTCTACACACATACATATATATACACACATATACATATTAAAAAAATAAATAAAAAAAAAATATATATATGAATATATATACACACACATATATACATCATACACACACACACACGAATATATATAATTTCAGGCCTGAAGGCATTTTTAAACCCCCGCAGCCTAAATACAAGCTCAAAAATAAATTAGAACCTTTGTCATAGTATCTCAAGTCTGAAGTCAATACCAAAGGTAAGATTTACACACATATATTCAGACCTTGATTAAATATTGATGAGTAAGGGAAATCATGAAAGACTATCACTACACAACTTCTCTGATGTAATTCAAGGCCACATTTCAGTCAGCACATCTAGGTACAATGGTGGCAGCAATGGGAGGTAATTTCCCTTGGTTAAAGTATCAAATTTAGGTTACTTCAATACTGAACTTAATAGTTTGTAATCAAAGTTTGTAGCACCATGGCATCGAAACACAATGTCCACTGAAATCTCATTTCAGTTTTACAAAACATGATAAGTCAACTGTGAACAGTGAATATCCAACGGAATAAGTAAAGAAATGTAAAAGACTCATTTATAATTGAATGTTTGTGTGTACATATGTATTTAAATCATATTTTCTGTTACTAGGATCAATACTTTGAACAGTTGTAATTTAAATGTTATTCTTGTTTGATTGAAATGCTTTGATTTTTAACTCTTTGGAGCCTACCACAGACGTCTGTTCATATAGTATGTCAACATTTTTAATTTCTGTTTCTAAAGTGACTTTTTTATTAAGTGAAGTGTTTTACATCTCCAAAATCAGCACAAACCTCGAGAAGTGGAGTCACTCAATAAGATGTATTATAGACTAAAATGTAAAAAATCAGGTAATAACTATTGAAATAAAATGATAAACAAAAACAAAAAAGAAATAAAATGAAACACAAAACTGACCTATAGAAATATATGTTTTTAAATTAAAAAAAAAAGACAAATGTTACATAACTGAGAATTTAAGAAACACAGAAAACAAATAATAAGTCTCAGAAACGACACTTATTATTAGAAATGAGACCTGTTAGAGTTTTCTAGGTGCCTCACTTAGTCCCTTCTTCCATTTTAACCTTCAAGAAGAGCTCTGAACAATTAGGTTTTTTTGCCCTATAAAAGTCTGAGCCCAGGCTGAACTCACATGCTCCAAAGAAACAGCGCTGAGGTGTCTGAAGGGTTCTGAGCTTGTCTAGCGGTTATTACAATAGGTGTGATAACTGGAGTTCAGGTGGTCCTGGTTGATTAGAGACATCAGTGAATCAAATGTCAGTCCCTTTCCACATGGATTGTGAGACTTTATGGTTTAAAAAGAAAAATCTACAGTATATACAGTAAATTATTAAATTTTATGCCTGTTTTGGATGTCTTATTCCCGATGTCCTGCTTTCTAAGTTTGGCTTTTGCTACAACCATGCGGTCTTCTTTTTAAAAGGTTCTCATAGGGGTGGTACACTCATTTGGGAATTCCCATTTACAGAAAGGCTCTTTAACAAGCAGTTTTCTAAAAGATTCTTTGTGGAATCAAAATGGTTGCCATCCCTTTGAAGAGCTACCTTTGGCTCCAGTTAGCTGCATTATTTTTCAGAGTGTAGATGTAAAACAGGCTACAGAGTTCAGCCCAGAGGAGGTGAGTGAATACAGGGGGTCATTTTTATAGAAACATGTCTCCAAATAGTCAATTGGGGGCAAACACATAAACCAGAACAAGGAGGGAAAAATAAATCAGTGAGTTTACAAAGGATAGAATGAATGAGTGAGGTCTACTGTGGATCGGTGAGGTCCTAAAAATTAAAAAAAAAAAAATTAGTCTGCTGAAAGACATCGTTGGATTGAGGGATTAGATAGTGAGAAATCAGTTTTAAATGTAAACCAGTGGACTATTAGTTTTTTGGAGATAGGTATAATGATTTTGCTTGGATGGATAGATAAAAATTTGTCTTAACTGGCTGGACCTGGGGTGGCTGGGGCTCAGGAGGTAGAGCAGGGCTCCTAGTGTCAAAGAGTCCTCGGGCAAGATACTGAACCCCAAATTGCCCGCCAATGTATCATGGGTATGTGAATGTGTGTGAATAGAAAGTGTTATTTGCACAGAAAAACGCTGTATGAATGTGTGAATGGGTGACCGCGGTATTTCTTCAAGGGGCTTTTTAAACCATGAATGTATTAGTGGCCAGCCAAGATATACTACTAAATAAATTCTTGGAACCTGAAAAGGATTTTCCCCATAGGCCACCGTTAAACATCAAGTATGCTTCTTCAGACATGCTAAATGGTTGGATAGCTTCAGAACCCCTGTCTCCCCACACCTTTCTAATGTTGGACTAAGGGGTCTGTGTCCACCCATTTCTTTAACTTTCTGAAACCAACAAGCTGACATTCACACACTCCTCACACCATGTTGGGCCAGCTGTGTGGAAATGAGAAAGGGTCTGAACTTTTGTCTCTAGCTCCTTCTTTCTTAGAACAAGTATTTCTGTTACTTTGATGTGTACAATCAAGCTCTTGATATTATCAAGGTCTTATATTTGGAAAAAGTCTACGGATCAAGGAGAACTGACTGGGGTCCCTACTCTGCATGTGCAGTGGGCTGCGCTATGCAGAAACAAATCAGGAGCCAAGAAAACCTTATTAGCTTATGCAGTGGGTGAGCAATTTTCATTTGACTTAAAGGGTTTTATCTTGGACGCCTATATTCACATCTCACAATACATTTATGATTTAAACACATGCCACATCTTCATCACAACCCCGTGTGAAGCGTCCCACTTCATTGAAGTGAGAGGGAATACTGCAGCACCAACATAATTTTGAATGAACATCCAATGGAGAGTAAGTGCTCAGTGACATCAGAAAGTAAAACAGAAAAATGTATTCACATGTCCTGGCAAAATAAGTGGTGCTGGGTTCTGGTGCTAAGTGACAACTTGTAAGTTGCGCAGTGGCAACCCTTGGTTGTGGCTAATTCTGTTCATAGAAAATGGGCAAATGAGGGAGGAGGTGTTTCTGCTCATTCAGTATAGCACGGTTCTACAAACTGGATAGCCAGCACATCACCTAATTTGGTTGCTTGCCTCATTTTTGACTCTCTAGATCTCACAGTTGCCTCAAATGTCAGACATTTCGCTAATTGCATGCATTTGTCTGTCAAAGTCCACCCAAGTTCAGCTCTGTGAAATCACTGCACAGATCTACAGTACTTAATCCCAGAGTGAATCCACTCAGGACAATTCCATTGAAGTGAACGGACTGTAGTCTGTTTTATTAATTTTGGTGGGATTGAGCCTTTAAGCAGTCAAGGGGGGACATATGATCCAGATTTAACAGGACAGTCGGTCGTCTCTGTGTAGTAAATGAGGGCTGATCTGGCCTGTCTTTTAGCAACAGAATGTTGTTGGTGTGGGTAAAAGCTGCTGGAAGCTGTCTAGGGAAAACAGTTCAGCCCTCTGAGCTGTTTGCCTCCACGTGGGTTGACTCAACCTTTTAATGCAGGGTGCAAGTTGGTGTTGCCTGGGCAGTCGACAGACTGGACCCCCCGTGAGCCTTAGTGACTCAATAATGTGACTAGCGCTGAGTCACACAACTTTTTATCCTTGTTTAGCTCATCCTTCTCTCTTTGCAATTCTGTCTAGCTCCCTCCCTTTCGCTTTCCTCTGTCTCCCCCTATATCCTCCGTCCCATGTTATGCCTCTTTTTCTCTCCTGCTGCCTCTGACATCCTGTCTTGCTCTTTTCCTGTCTTCCAGTCCATCCCAACAAAACACCCATCCCAATACTTGCACTTCTTCTCTGCTGGCACAGTTAGCAATGATTATAATGAGACTCAGCCTGTCTGCCCTTCCTGTCTCCTCTTCCTGTGGTATGTGTGTATGTGTAAGTTAGTGTCAATGTGTTTGCATATGAATGTCTCATAGGTTGTTAAAAGAAAACTATGTCGCACTTTCTTGTGTGAAATGAATGATGAATGAATGACTGTATAATACAATCTGAGCCCAGTCAATATGCAGAAGCTGAATATTTAAAAGCCTCTAAGCTCATCTATCAGTGCGGAGCCATTAACAGGGGAGAAGGAGCAGAGAGCCTGGCTGGACATATTGGACATACCTCAGGAGAACCATACCCTGAATGTAGTAAGCCTATTTGACAATCTGTGTGTATGAGTGTGTGTTTTTAGTTGATGTGACAGTATTCGTTTCAGTGTTTCATTCACATGCGGATACGTGTTTAAAAAGTGCTTGACTTTTAACAATCCTGCCCTGAACCCAAAAAAGATGAGACAAGGGAGGTGATTAGTTGTGAAAAAAAGATGCTGGGCTATGTGCTAGATCAGACAGGCTGAGTGGGAGTAACAATGACCTAGTTTCCAAAAAACACTCAACAACTCCACTGGCACCACGAGTGCACTGGGGAGCAGATCACGCAATGTACTGCCTCCATCAAATCTGGCTGAGTTGTGTGGGGTTTTTTTTGTCTCCTCTGTTTATCTCTTTATCTGCATTTTTGTTTTCTTAATTCTTTCAAGTTTCAATTTCTTTTTTTGCTTGTCTGTTCTATACTTTCCTCTCTTTCTTGCTCGCTTTCACTTGTCCCTCTGAGCCGGACGGGATGAGTGTATGTATATGTGTGTGTGTGCAGAGTTAGTACTGTGTCATGCTGCAATGTCTGGAGGCTTCAGGGCTGCTGATTTCTGTCTTAATCTGAACAGGACAAGTCGCAGCATCCAGATAGCCCTCGTTCTCTCCGTTTCTGCTCTCCTCTACCTCTCCCTCTCAAACAAAGCCACACATACGTAGACAAACATGCATACACACTGGATAACATCTGGCCATTAATTTACAGATCAACTGACGTTCATGAGCAACACTTGTACCTTCTGTGGCTACAGTTCTTAGAGCACCTTTTGTGCTGCACTTACAAATTTGTGTTCATGTCACTGATGTAAATAACGGGTGATTATGGGAAACTGTACAGTACTGAAATACATAACTGATGACCTGTTTTATGTCTTGAATGTACTCTGGCAAGTTTCTAGCAATATGATGAGCCACTCCTGCTAGGCTTGATAATTTTGTTTATTTCAACTGCCATCAGCTGGTTAGTCTGACTTGGCACGAAGAATTGCCCCCTCTGACCCGCAAATGGGAAAACAGCTAGCTCTAATCATAATTCTAAAGTGTACTAGTTAATTTGTATATCTTTTTTGTTTAATTCATACAAAAACCAAAGTATAAAAACAACAATTCAGGACCTTTTCTTGGCCGGGAACAGTTGCCAGGAAATCAGTGGAGAATACTGGTTTACAGCCAAAAAATATCTGGTATATTAGTCAATTCTCCTGAATTCTCCTGTAATTGCTGTGATATAGGATGCAGCAAAATTAGCAAAAAGACATCAGAAGGTGCAAGATATACAAGAAGTCAGTTAATCAGACAGGATTTAAACAAACCACAGGTTAGCCAGACTAGGAAAAGAAAAGAAAAGAAAGGCTAACTATTACCCATTTCAAACATTCACCACTATTAATATGCCGATTCCAGTTCAACTCTGACCTAATGTACTTGAGTGGATTGTAGGATAAACCTGTGAGGTATTAAGATCATTAATGGGATAGGAGAGATTCAAAAATATATTTCTTATATACGAAACTGTTTTATTTAATCTAAATACTCTTTGGTAATTCACTTTTTCTTGTGAAATCCTGGATAGTTTTAGACTTCTACTGCAGATTATAATTGTATTTCATTTTTTCTCTTAACAAAAAATCCTGTTAACACATGTTTTTTTTTTGTTTTCATTATCAGGCTCAGTGTTTACCTATTAGACCATTAATGTAGATCAAACCCATCTTTTAACTTCAAAAACGAACATCTCTGCTGACACAGTACAACGTGAGCATCATACAGGACCTTTTAACATGAACCTCCACAGCTGCTCTACCCTGAAGATGAGCAGCAGAGTTGTAGGATAAATGCAGGCTGGGAGGATTGTAACAGTGCAGCCCAACGCAGCCTAAGTGCTACAGTTGTTGTAAGTAGTGGAGTGAGCTAACCCACTAACTCTCTAGTCCCTGACCTAAAGCTACAAGCAGCTTCCGCCATCTGTTCTTAAAATGTCACAACGATCATCCCATAAGTGTGGACATGTGCTGCTGGTTGTATGTCCTACAAGCTATTTTTCCTTCGCTGATGCATTTCTCTAACAAGTGGAATTCAAATTGAAAAAACAGATCACGTGACTCCGGGTAAAATACCAAAAGGTTACGAATAGTGAAAGCTGCTCGATAATTTCTCCTCATGTCCCCTTCCCTGAGAAAAGGAAAAACAGAGTCAGTTCGGCCTTGTTGACCGGACTTTGTTTTTGCGGCCCTGTTGGTTCCCATAGTGACCGGTGATACTACCATGGTTACGGCCACTGGCACTTCCTCCTGGCTGGCACCCTGAAGACACTTCTTCAGTCTCATTCCTGTTCTCTCTGTCTTTCCTTCTCTCCGTTGCTCTGTTTTTGTTTTTCTGTTTGCTCTCCTTCTTTCATTCGTTGTTCTTCGAGATGTCAAAGCCTGCCTCTAATCTCCGTCTCATCCGTATGAGTTTGTCTTTATCTTGACAGCACCACTTCCTCCCTGCAGTACTTATCGCAGCATCTCTCTCTTTCCTCTCTGATTCAGAATTCCCTGACTACTTTCCCTGCCTCCTTGCTTCCTTCTCATTCTGCTCTCTTCCTGTCTTTAAGCCTCTCAACCCTCTTTTCTTCCCTCTCCCTGCCCTTCTTCTGCCCTTCTTCTGCTTCCTGAATTTCAAACTCTTCCTCCTCTTGTGTTCCACTTCAATTTAATTCACAATAAAACAGGCCTGCTTTTAGAGAGAGGGAGTGCAAGACTTTTTTTCTCTCCCTTTCTGTATTATTTCAAACCATGAACACAGGCCATTTTCTTTCATTTTTCTCTCTGTGTATCTCAGCAGCAGCACTTGAGGCAAATAAGTTGGCCGGGCTACAATATTCCAGATATGCATTTGTTGGGCTGAATAATAGGCACTTACAGTGGAAGACAACCTATCATCTAGTTAAAGCTTGGAATCCACACACCAAAAAAACCTAAAAACTTTTCTGTCCATGAATATACTGTCTATATGTTATGTTATACTTCAATTATTATTATCATTATCTGTTTGGTTTTCTAACAGACATACAGCATAAACCCTCCTTCTATGACACAGATGCAGCTCAGATAATTCAATGTAGTGTAATTACAGCCAATTTGTTAGTTGTATAACTCATTAGGAACATGACGGAAAAATGAACAGTGACATTTATGCTCATTACAGTAGTAAGCATGTTCTAATAAAATGACATTTCAAATTTAAGCTAGCTAAGAAACAGCAGTAAACATAATACCAAAAGAGTTCTCTTTCTGAAAAATACAGAAGAATTAATAAGAAAGGCAGGTAACTACACGTAGAAATGTTCTATGTTGGATTCATTTTGTGATAAGAAACCAGTCAAATGTATTGACACTGAAAACTATAGGATATCATCACAGTAACAAGGATTCAAAGCTTAAGTGTGAAATAGAACATAAATTCGAAGTAAAGCCCAAAACAAGGTGATACTCTGAAATCTCTGGGATCTGATTTATCTGCACAAATTAAAACACATCTTTTCACACAACATGTAATAATATAATATAATATAATATAATATAATATAATATAATATAATATAATATAATATAATATAATATAATATAATATAATATAATATAATATAGTAATATAATAATATAATAATATAAGTCATCACTGTAACTCTGTGTAACCTTGGCTATTATAACAGTAACAAGACCAGGTGATTCCAATGCTGTATGGGAAAACTGACTTGTTCATCTTCACAAGAAGGAGAAAGTCTCCAGTCTTGCTAAAGGACACGTTAGCACAAGGAGAAACCCTGGACCTCCTACCTTATACATTATAAAATACATAAATAGTATATGTAACAGATAATATGTAAAGAGTATATTCCTGTGTGTTTGCCAAAAATAGTGTGTGTGTGTGTGTGTGTGTGTGTGTGTGTGTCTGTCTCTGTACTTGTACTACTCATGTTGTAATAGATGTAAAATCTGTGTAAACGACTGGGTTTGTGTGCGTGCAAGTGGCGTGTGTTTGTGTTTTGTCCCCAAACCACGAAGCTCAGCTTGGCCTGCTCATCAGCACTCTTTTTGGCGTCCCCTATGTAGCTGCTGCCACATACAAACACTCAAACAGGAAGATACACAGCCATGCACACACACACACACACACTCAGCATAGAAAAAGGAAGGCGCACACACAAGCAGTCACACAGACATAAAACACTTACAAAGTCAAACAAGCAAGGACGTTCCATCAGACACACACAGAGACACACACACCCTCATGTCCTTCCCATCTCAGTCAGTCTCTGATGAACATCTGGACCGTAAAGAGGAGATCATGACGTCCCACAGCCCATAATATTCAGTCTGTCACCCTGGAAACTGCGCAACTGCACAGTTGCCGCCCACACCATTGCCACCAAGGTGTGATACTCAGAAAGACCTTAGTGCTGCATTGAAACCCCTTGCCATCGCATCCTATTTTAGAGACTGGAACATTTAATTGGCTTTAAAAGGAACTGAACTAAGCTTGTTTGAGTCCTATTTATCAGACGGATTTCAGTTTGCACATGTTAATGATAAATCTTCCATATACACAAAAGTTAGACATGGAGTTCCACAAGGTTCTGTGCTTAGACACATTCTATTCACCCTGTACATGCTTCCCTTAGGCAATATTATTAGGAAACACTCAATAAACTGTGAGCGAAAAGTTGGTTTATCATTTATTCACTGGTGATGCTCCTAGAGAAGCTTCAAGGTCTCTCTAAGGGGCCTAGGACAGATGTTTTATGAGCTCAAGTAGGCCTACATATGGAGCAATCTACTGCCTTATCATAAATGGAAAAAAGACAGGCTATGCTGTGTCTTCTGTTTAATTTATGGGCAGTGCATGGACAGAGCATGAACATCATATAAATTCCTGTCCTATTGGACGATGTCTTTAGGTACAAGTAAAGATCACCAATTGGAACTAAGTTCTTTGACTCACAAGATCATTAATATTTAATGAGAATATTAACCCGTGGTTGTCTCATAGAGGGACATCAACATCATTCTCTGGCCAGAAGAATGAGTGAGGATTCTCGAACCTCACAGAGCACAGTAAGTGATCTCAATTTTAATATATATATATATATATATATATAAAATATAATATATAATATATATATATATAATTTTTACTTTCTTTTAATTCTAAATTTTATGGGTTTAGGCAAAAAACATGCACTGATTGTGGTCAATGTTTAATTATTTGTTGATTCCAAACTTGGAACAGAGAATTCCTTTAGGGGAATGCCTGAAAAAAGGAGAGAAACCTGGGGTGCTCTGGACTTAAAGTGCATGGAAAATAGGGGGAAAGGGATTCCCACCTAGAGATATGTGTCCGTTGGTTGCTAGGGCAGATTTTGCTGATATGGTTCACGGCTGGAAACCTGATGCTGGTTACTGCTAGAGAAACTTATGACCTGGTCAGTATCTGCGTTTGTGGTCTCCAAACCCCAGCCCCTGCCTTTTTCATCTCAGTTTTGTGTGAGTGTGCCTGAGAGAAGGAGGACAGGGAGAAAGCAGCATATTTAAGTGTCTATGTGTCAGTGATTGTGCGCTAAGAGACTGATGATTGTCGTGTTTTTTTGTTCTGTTGGTGATGTGTATGTATGTTGGAACTATGATGATGGATGAATAAATTGTTAAAAGAGTGTGTAATTTTTTGCCTTGAAGGTTTGTGCTGTGCAGTTATTTTTCTTGGAAAAAAAATGTTGAGGACTGTTTATATTGAGGCTTTTGTTGCTAAAGATAAGTGGGTGTCTCTTGATAAGCAGAGGTGAGATGCTTCAAAACTAGAAAAATATCATTACAGTGTTTTGTGTGGTTGCTTTGGTTAACTGCATTTGATTTGATACCTTTTATCCTTTATTTATTTATTTTACTTTTGGCCATGTCTGTGGTGATGAAATTAACTCCACTCATTTAAAACTGCTTACATTATTTGAGTGGAAATATCCCTTATATTACCATTTTTGACAGAAAACCAGAATCAAATGATAATTTTATATTGTTTTAGATATATTCCATTACTACATTTTAATTGTTTTTGTCATTATTATTTTAGAATCTTATTCTTACTTTTAAACTCTCCCTTTTCCCTTTATTCTTTTTCTTTTGATTGAAAATAGAATAATAAGTCAGTATTGTTAAAAAAAAGTATGTTTTAGATTATTATCCATCTGTACTGTGAAGCATCATCTCATCAGTCATGCAGCATTTACCTGAATCTGAGCAGATAGTAAAGCTCTATACACTTCAGAGTTCATCCTGCTGCATCTTCAGATGATGTGGTTGCTTTGGATTATGAGCCGTTCCTTTCCTTCTCCGATCCAAAATTACGAAAATTGTGTCACCGTCCAAATACTTATGCACCTAACTGTATGGTTCTTGTTAACATTGAGCCTGTCTCAGTTACACATGTACTGTGTGATTTTGCTGAAGCAAATAGTGGTGAAGCATTTGTTAGATATTATCTATACACGTAAGTTCATGTCTCCTGAAGCACATGAAAGTACAGACGAACAATTTGAAAAAGAATAACATGAAGAAACAGGTGAGCGGTTAGAAAGTAATGGCATCATGATCACAGAGGATTTTGTTGCTTTGCTTGTTGATCTACATGAGATGCAGAGGAAAGTGTTCTTTGTGCTTGCTAGATCATTAACATTTTCAGATCCTGATGTGGAAGTAGCAGGTTGTTTGGAAAGGAAACGCTTTTACTGATTCAGTGGCTATTCTGCTGCTATTTCATCTGAGTCACATTCACTTCAGATGTATCTTGATCCTGCTGTGGCTCGAAAATTGTTTTGCCTTTACATGTCTATTAAAGACATTCAATTTATGGCAAGCCCTGCAGAAAAGTCTGCATGGAAGAGAAATGCTCATTGTGATTGAGAGGGTGTCTGGAGAGGCCCAAGGGGTAAGTCTTGGTTACCTAAGCAACTCTTTTCTGACATGGCTAAGCTCACATGTAGATTAAATCATGCTACGAAAGGAGGTATGATTGGTATGATTAATTACATTGCTCAGAACTGGGATTCCATGGGGTTCAGTATGATGCCTGAAAACTTTTGTCAGAGATGTCTGCTGTGTGCTCAATATAGTAAGTCGCACTAAACAATCCGCATTTCCTATTCCTAACAGTCCATTTCAATATTTGATGTTCTCTAAGTGGATAGAGGCCTTCCCTTGTAGACAGGCAGATGCTAAATCAACTGCTAAACATTTGCTGCAAGAATTCTTCCAAGATGGGGAATTCCAGATAAATTTGTCATCTGATAAATGGTTCCCATTTTGTCAATAATACCATCTCATTTTTGGCAGGAAAAATTGGCATTGATTTTGAAGCAGCATTATGTCTACCATTTTCAGAGTCATGGTGCTGTTGAAAGAACTACTGGTGTGTTAAAAAAAAGTAAGCTAAACAAAATTATGGAGGAGACACAGTTAGATCGGGTCTTCTGTATCCCTCTTGTATTAATGTATATGAGGGGAAGAAGCCATTTTACCACATGAAGTTTTGGCAGGCAGAGTTATGCCAATGGGTCAGAACCTTTACGTGGAAATGCCTACTGATCACATTCTTTGAGATGAGGCCATAGTGGCCTCATAGAATCCTTTGGCTGAATCAAGAGACTTGCATTACCAGAGCCAATGCTAACTAACGATGTGAGGGAGCAAGTGGATGACGGTTATTTACATTCAGTGGTGGCGAAAGGTAACACATGGTATGCAATGATTTCCTACATAACTCCTCATTAAATGCAGTAGCAATTTAACCTGATGTGAAGGTTAGTGATAAATATGAGAATATTAATGAAGATAGTTATTTTCAACAACTGTAAATGTACTTGGATGAGGACATATAGTATGAGCTGGGAGCGTTTGATGAAGGGTTTGTGAGAAGAATGGAATATTGTGGTGTGAAATTAAATCAGTGTTACTCTGCATTAAAATTGTATTTACTATAGAATTATGATGACATTATATGTATCTGTAGTTTTTTTTGTGTCAGGGATGGAGGTTTTTGTCTCATGGCTCTGTCAGGGTAATGGTAAAACTTTGCATTTACTCCTACCCCACTAATTGGGGAAGAGTTGTTTTCAGGGTTTTGTAACTGTGATACTAGACCTTCTTCAAGATAATGTCCATGTATTATGGTCATCTTTATTTTTCTTGAGTGTGTTAGTCAACAGTATGACAGACTCTGGTATCATGGGTAGAGAAGTGTTTTGATGATTGAGTTTTTGTAATTGAGTTTCATATGTGTATTTGCCCTCTTGATCATTTTATGATTTGACATATATCTATAGATCACAAGTGATTGTTTTGTATGTTACATGTTGTTTTGTCCTTGTCTCATCAATTATTTTTAATAAGCCAAGCTATGCTGCGTCTTATGTTTGATTTATGGTAAGTGCACGGACAGAGTGTACATCATGTGAGTTCCTATTCTACTGGATGATGTATTTGGTTAGAGGTAAAGGTCACCAATTTGAACTAAGTTCTTTGTCTCAAGAAACACAAAAAAATATGATTATAGGACTATTTTCATTGAGAGACTCTCCTCTGACTTATGGGATGAGGTTTTTTTTGCCTCGTATATGGTAACTTAAAATATATTTCTGTCTAAACTTATCAGTGTTTTGTGTGTTTAATTGTATTCGGAGTCCTTTGTAGAAAATCTTCCACAACAAAACTCATGCTTATGCAGATGAAACCAAATTATATTTATCAATGAAGCAAACGAGCCACCAGTTTGCTAAACTTCAAGCATGCCATAGTGGCATAAAGCCCTGGATGACCTGCAATATCCTGCTATTAAACTAAGAGAAGAAAAAAAGAGAAGTTATTAGACTACCCCAAACATCTCAAAAACACATTATCTAATGATATAGTTACTATAGATAGCATTAACCCACTCCAGCGCCAACATGAAGTATATCTGAATTAAACCAGATCAGGATATGTTGTCTAACTCCCATATAAAACACACTTAAGAGAACTGCCTTTTTTCACCTATGTGACATTACAAAAATCAGGCACATGCCTGTCACAAAAAGAAGCATAAAAGCTAGACCACAGTTTTGTCGCTTCTAGGATTGATTTTTGCCATTTTCTATTATCAGGATGTTGCAATAACTGTAGCCTCCAGTTGATCCAAAATGCTGCAGCGCGAGTACTGACAGGAACTAATAAAGATATTACAATTCTCCTGTGTTAGCATCACTGCACTGGCTTCCTTTAAAATCCAGAATAGTATTTAAAAGCCTCACCTATGAAGCCCTTAATGGTCAGGCACCATAATATCTTAAAGAGCTCATAGTACTCTATTACCCCACTGGAAAGTGTACTTTCCAGTGGGAAGGCTTATGTGAATGAATGAAGGCTTACGTGTGGTTCCTAGAGTCTCCAAAAGTAGAAAGGGAGAAAGAGCCACCAGTATTCAGGCTCCTCTACAGTGAAACATTCCAGTTTGTTTGTGGGAGGGAGACACCCTCTCCATGTTTAAGACTAGGCTTAAAACTTCCCCCCCTTTTCTCTCTCACCCAATTGGTTGAGGCAGATGGTTACCCATCATGACCTAGGTTCTGTTGAAGGTCTATTCCTATTAAAAGGGAGTTTTTCCTTGCCACTGTCACCGAGTGTTTGCTAATGGAGGAATGGTTGGGTCATGACCATAGGTGAAGGTTGGAAAGTAGATTGGCTGGTAAATTGAAAGCTATGCTTTTCTACTCACCTCCCTCTTCACCACAATGGTCTGGTACAATGCCTTCATTATTGCTGACGCATCACCAATCCACCTCTCAATCTCATGCTCCATTTAACCCTCGCTCATGAACAAGACTCAGTGATAAACTCTAATTTGGGGCAGTAAGTCACTCCCAACCCAAAGCGGGAAATTTACTCTTTTCCAGCAGAAAACCATGGTCTTAGACTTCGAAGTACTGACTCTCATCCTAACTTCCTCGTATTTGGCTGCACATCACCCCAGTGTATACTGAAGGATGCAGCCAACACCACATCATCTTGTAAGCATTCTCCAACTCCACAAAACACATGTAGAACAGATGGGCAAACTCTCATGATTCCTGTAGTAATCCTTCAAGGGTGAAGAGCTGGTCTCACATTTCTCCTCCTGGATCCAAGGTTTGATAATCAGTTCAAGTTTCCTTTCCAGCACCCTTGCATAAGCTTCCAGGACGCTGAGGAATTCGAGAACCCTGTAATTGGAGCACACTTGTCACAAGCAAATCCCCAACTTCTATGCGATATTGAAGATGAATGTCAGCTATGAAAGCCCAACAATGTCTAGAGCCTTTAACATCTCAGGGTGAATCTCATCCACACCTGGCGCCTTGTTGCTGAGGAACTTGTCACCTACCTCAGAGACCTCTGTCAGGGATATGGCTAAGGTCTAATCTGAGTCTTCAAACTCTGCCTCCTCCAAAGAGGACATGTTGGCTAGGTTCAATATTCCTCCAAAGTGTTCTTTCCATCACCTGACAATATCCCTTGTCAGTCTCTGAAATTCTCCCCCATGCCTAACACAGCGTGGGCCAAGCCCTGCTTTCCCCTCCTGAGTCATGTAGCGGTTTGCCATACCTAGCTCTGAACCTTTGCCTGCTGCCTGACTTGCATTACAGCCAACCCCACTGCCAATCCCTGCATTTGGTGGGCCCGTTAGTTCCAAAGTTGTGAATCCAAATAGATTTTTGATTTGGCCCCTTCCCCGGGAGAGACCCAACAAAGAGGAAGAAAACACTATAATTAATAATTAATTTTTTGATGTTGGGATTTGTCATTTGAAAATCAAAATTTATGAAATGTTCTATCATTAGCAAAAATTTTATTTAGTTGGGGTAAAATAGCTAAATCATTTGAGTTAAATTTGGTGCATGATGTATTTATTACATGTAAATTCCAGAAAAAAGAAGACGGTTTCATACCTAATTGGACTATGTTTAAAGGCCCTGAAATTGTATTTTCTCAAAAAGTTTTTTCTACATACGCACTTTTTTGGTAGAGTTGGAATGGTTTTCAATATTTTACATGAGAGATTTCTGTATTTTTTTGTGCTCTTCTCTCTAGGTTGGAGTCACATTCTTCCATGCAACAATCAGGATTCAACAACTTTTGAATCAGAATCTGATGACAGTTACTGGGTTCTTATGTTGCCAGACCACTGTCAATCAAATATGATC
Organism: Istiophorus platypterus; assembly: GCA_016859345.1. Lineage (NCBI taxonomy): Eukaryota > Metazoa > Chordata > Actinopteri > Istiophoriformes > Istiophoridae > Istiophorus > Istiophorus platypterus. The sequence goes on along the minus strand of CM029126.1, from coordinate 24,517,629 downwards.
ATACCACAACCACACAGTTTTTCTGTCAAGAACTCTTAATTAAAAAAAGTACTCAAGGATGTTTTTTACTAACTTTAAATTCAAATGCTGCTTGTTTACCTGTTCCTCATCTTTAAACCGCTGCAGCTGCAGTACAAAGGAACCGTCTTTTGCCACAGTGTCCTTTCAGCCATTCATGAGTTCAATCATATAATCAGGACTCAGCCAGTCATATAAGAGCTGAGCATTGTTTTGACTTTGTACTTGAGTTGTCTTTATTTCAAAATAAGAGTTCTATTATTCAAGATAACCTCATCAATTATTAACAACAATTAACTGAATCAAAATTAACAGGATCATTTTTACTTGTTATCATCAAGTTAGTCTCGATTAGTTAGGCTATATTGAAGAAATGGGTGCAGGACAAATAGGGTGAGGTCAAGGTTTCTCTATAGTAAAGCATGAAAATAAGCTCCAATCATGATACTGTTGCTGGATTGTAATGCTTAATGATATTCAACTATGCATATTAATATATAACTGAGAAACTTTAACTACAAAAGATGACAGCTGTCAGCGTTAATGATCAATAAATCTTATAAATTTGTAAGGCCAGTAGTTTTTATACATAGCTATAACAATTTTCCTTTCAAACTGAAGTCTACTGAAATTCAACTTGATATTTTAAAATGCAAGATAATTCAAAAACTTATAATAAAGGTCAAATGGACTTTCAAATCTGCAAATTCCAGAGCCAAATCAAATAATTTCACAGAGTGGTTAATGCTCCATGGATTTGAATTTTATACCATTTTAATCAATCACTGCATGCTGAAAAGTAAGACATCTATTACCACTATCAAAGGCACTTTAGTACTTTAGTTTCCAGACATTTCTGAGGACATGCCAAGCCACTGTTTAAATCTCCTGCAGACATAGCTCATTCATCAGCAACACTTAACTATCTGTGTGTCCGTCTGTCTTGCCTGTGCTGTCTGCCCACCTATCTATCTGTCTGTTTAAAAACTGGAACTACAGTTAAAGGATGCTGCAAATCCATCACAACATTTACAGATACCACCTCAGGCATCCACACATCTCGGTCAATATCTGAGAGCATCACAGGCTGGACCTGCTCTCGCATTGATTCTCAAGCTGAAAATCATGTAGGAGAGAAGGATTTTGTATGTGAGAGAGAGTACGAGAGTGAGAGACAGAGTATATGCTGAACTCCTGCTTTCTTTGAAGACAGATGATTTCATGTAGACTGTCCGCTAGAGACAGAAGAGGTTTACAAGTGTGCATGCATACAGACAAACACACACTCACTGTGTTCTACGATGGATGGATATAAGGGAGGGTGATGAGAAGGTCTCCATGAACAAGAATTAGCCTGTTATTTCCGTCTGTCTATCTTTCTTCCTCATACACAAACATAATTCTACACCTTCCTGAGTGTGTGTGTGACGTACAGTATTAAACATTATACATGATGTATTTGATGGATCAGAATTCTATTGCAAGCTGGTGGATATTTTGCCAGTGGTCAGAACGTAAGACTTGAGACTCTGATAATTGTTCTTCCCTTTTTATTGATGTCTTAGTTTGGAAGTGTGTATGTGAGTGTGTGTGTGTGTGTGTGTGTGTGTGTGTGTGTGTGTGTGTGTGTGTGTGTGTGTGTGGCTTTCTGTAATTGCGTGGACAAATTTTGGTTAGGTGCTTGGAGCAGATTACTGTAAAAGGATTGATTCAAATAGCTTTCTTGGTAGTGACCTTAAGGTGTTAACCATTATTCCAGCTAATAGACTGAACAAGCATAATATCAACATAATCATAATCATAATCAATATATCAATTTGATACACCCATAGCATTTCTGTTGTATTCTCAAAAGATTTTCCTTTTTTAAATACTGGTAGACTACTGAACATTTTATACAGTAAGCAGAATAACAAGTCAAATCTGCAGTACTTGCATTTGATGCTAATAGAGCGCTTGATCAGATCTTTCTTTCAGTCTACATCATGGTGTTCAGCAAGCCTGTCCTCTGAGACCCCTGCTATTTGCCATATGCATAGAACCCTTAGCTATATCATCTGAAATAACCAAAAGATTATCCCTGTATGCCTCGGCAAAATTAGATCATCATATACAGGGGTATCAAAAAGTTTGGGCTCTCCTGGTCAAAATTTCTACTACTGTGAATAGTGAAGTACAAAGAGGATGAATTGATTTCCTACAGGCATACAGCTCTCAGATAAATTCTACCAAGGTCTCAGACTTGTTAGCTTGCTAGGGCTATGGCCTCTTTACAGTCATCATTAGGAAAGGCCAAGTGATGCAAATTTCAAACCTTTATAAATACTCTGACTCCTCAAACCTTGTCCCAACAGTCAGCAACCATGGGCTCCTCCAAGCAGCTGTCTGGCTCTCTGAAAAAAAAATGCTCACAAAGCAGGATAAGGCTATAAAAAGATAGTAAAGTGTCTCAGGTAGCTGTTTCCTGGGCTCATAATGTAATTAAGCAATAGCAGTTGACAGGAACGGTGGAGGTAAAGGGCAGGTCTTGAAGACCAAGAAAACATTCCCAGAGAACTGCTCATAGGTTTACTAGAAAGGCAAATCAAAATCCCTGTTTGACTGCAAAAGACCCTCGGGAAGATTTAACAGACTCTGGATCGGTGGTGCACTTTTCTATCGTGTACAAAAACCTACACAAACATGACCTTCATGGAGGAGTCACCAGAAGAATTGTTAATAATGTTATTACACCTGTAAGTATCGCTATTATTATCATTATACCAACCAATCTAAAAAAAAATGTTAAATAAACTGTATTTAAATGACTATAGTTCCATTAAAGTTATGGCCTCTCTAAATATCTAGCCTTCATGTGAAAAAGAGGGACCCTTCAAATTCGAATTTCAGGAGAAAAGAAATTTCAAAAGCAGCAAAGAGAGAAAGAAAGAAAGAAAGTAAAAAAGAGAGAAAGAAAGAGAAAGAAAGAAAGAAAAAACAGACCCAGGTGCTACCCAGGTAAATCATACCTTTTTTCACTGGGCTTTGGACCAATTGTCAATGTCTTATTGCAAAATTTAGCCTAGGAGTTGGCAATTTCTCCTTGAAACAAAGAGAAACAGTGTTAAACTGAATACTAATGAGAGCCCTAGGCGTTCAAAATAACTTTGAAAAGGGCAGCACAACTCTGTCCAAAAAGAACAACTCAGAGAAAAAGGGAAAGAGAGTCATGGAGACAAAGAAAGAGGACTGGAGCGAGAGAGATAGATGTGTGAGTGTGTGTGTGTTGGAGAGAGAGAGAGACAAGGGAGGTGACAGTATTACGGGCTTGTTTGGTGGAACTTCTCTCTACAATGAGATTAGAGGAGAGTTTGTCTTGTTTCTTACTTGGACATCCTGTTCTTTTTAATTACAGTGATGAATGGTATTTGTTAGTAAGTGTGCGTGTGTGTGTGAATCAGACTCAACACGATTTCCATGCTATTCATATGATATTAAGCATTTGTTTTCTGGTGCGTAAGTGTGTATATAGCATTACTTCATGTGTGTGGTTGACTTGATGACAATGCCTGCACTTTTACCGTTCACAGTCTATAATTACTACCCAGCTACACTAGTTTACAGCACACTACCCACACACACTTCAGTGTTGCCTCTTTATCCCCTTATTTCTATACACACCCTCTCTTTACTTTTTTACCATGTCTTCCTCTTTTTCTGTTTCTGCAAAAGAACTGTTCTGTATATCAGCAACACCCAGAGCTCCCAAGTCACAGTATGTGGTTTATCATAAAACCACACTTCTTTAAAAAACATTTACCTACATAGATTGATTTTCTAAAAATTCAACATAGTTCTGTGGTTAAAAAAGGTTAATATGTTAGCAAGTAGTTACTTATTGACACAACCAGTTGACACAGAGTAATGTTAGTATTCAGTGGGAGTTTTGTTTCTGTCCAACTAGGGAAATAATTCCAATAGTACCTTCCTTTAGTTCACTCTGAGGGAAGTACCTTGCTCTTTAGTTGCTAAATATTCCACTTTGTTCTAAGTTTCTAATTTTGTGTCGGCTGTTAGGTGCTGGGCAGATGGCATAAAGGGGTTTATTAGAGCTTTTTCATCGAAAGCAGCTTGACACTGAACCAAAATGAACCAAGACTGAGCCAAACCATAAAATTTAAAGATGTGAAAGGGGACGGTAGACATGTAAGATGGCTAGACTGAACATAGAAGGTCAGCAGTGTTTCTCTCAAAAATACAAGCATTTATTGAAAAAAAGTGTTATCTGTTGGTTTGCCAAAATTAAAGCTACTGCTTTTTGTCCTTCATTTTTTTGTTGCCCTTTAATTCTCCAAACTTTTTGTATCTTATTTCTCAGTGATGCCGAGCAAACGCTTGCCAACTTTGGAGCCAGATTCTAATTTTAAGGGACATTCCAGTCAGCTCTGTAATCAGCATTGTTTAATACATTAGTTTTCTCATCCAGATGATGTGTATGAGTACTCTGATGCTATTTTTATGTTTTCAGCTGCATTTTGTGCTGACTGCTGCAGTCCTAAGTTGAGCCAAAGTCTTGTTTCTTCATTCATCTATTTCAAACTACTGTAGTGTCTCTGTAATTTACAGCTTGAGCAGCTTGAAGAACTAAACTGGTTAATAGTCATAACATTTAGATATTTAAATCTTCCACAGTCTTTGGCACAGAAGAAAAATTAAGTCAAAAAATTAAGTTCGAATGTTCAAATACAGAGAGTCGGTGCTGGAACAGAGTAGTCAAAGTTAATGATTTATTTCATAATGTCATTCATCATTATGTTTTCTGCAGGTTAGTCCTGAAGTCCTATTAGCCCTATTAGTCCCTCAGTTGTACAAATAACATTGGATTCCAGCTCCACTGCTGCTGGAAGTGTTTGGAAATTCAACATTTTATTTTAGTTCAGCTGTAGAATGTGAATTACAAAAACTTTCCACCATTCTTCCCTAAAAACTTTTATAAGTGGCATTTCAGTTTCACACACTTGGGTCTTATCTTCTTAGATTAGCTATCATTTCTATCAGCAATGATAACATTATAAACACCATGTTAATTGCTAGATCTGGGAATTGTGAATTGGCTCTCTCATGTGGAGTTGTTAATAATTCACTCCTAATATTGGCTAGTGTTTACTAGGTGGGCAGGACAGCAGTAATTTCATGACAAAATGTTGAATACAAATTTACTTTTATTGTAAGGAGAAGTCATTTATCCAAATTATTGTGTTTATTTAATTCGGGAAACAGATACTGTATTCCACAATAAACCTCATAAACTTACTTTTACTGAATGTAAGGATTGTGGCTTTATATTCATTTGCTCATTTGCTTATTTTAACATTAACATCTGAATGCTATTTTTATGGACATCTGTAACATTGTAATAATAATATGCAACTGAGAAAGTTGAACTAAGGTGTAAGAATGTATTTAAAATAATGGTTTTAAATCTTAACTTGATTAATGATGTTATGCTTTCAGCACCTCCACACCAGTAAGAGGATGAGGCCTTGCTCACAAGCGTTGGGTGCACTGCCCCTCGGCAGGCTTCCATATGTTTGGCCAATCAGTTGAAAGTGACTTTAAGGAGGCCTCTTGGTCGGGGGGCACAGTGATACTCAACTGCATATGGAATTGAGCATAATTGATCACCTTTTAATGTTTGTGTTTTCATTCTTGAATGTGTTTTTGTATTTGTAGCATTTCTAGATTGGGAGCAGGTTTCCTTTAATGTTAGTACTTTCTGTCTTGTATATGCTATGACCTTAGGGGCCACCTAAAATGATGACCGAGACTACTAAATAAGAGCCCAGATGTAAAAAAGCAGAGTTATGTTTAAATTCTGCACAACTACTATGGATCTACTCAGTTGCCAACAGAAGAAAACTTTTATTTGAAGTCAGCAGAAGGTGAAACTGAAGGAGGATTTGTTGCTCAGTCAAAGTTCCCTGGATCAATAAAGTTTTTACTGTGTTAGAAAATGACTGTCTGCACCAGTGATGCAGCAGGATGTGACTGAGATGGAACACAGTTGGTTAGCAGAGACACGAGAATTCACTTCCTACATGGGAGTGACACTTCACTCACACAGAAGCCAATCAAACATCACATGGTCACTTCTTGGTCTGATAAATTGTAGATTCTTAATTAAAAAACACACATACACATACACACACAAAGTCATCGTTGACCCCAAGAGTCCAGCGACAGTAGCTCTGGGTTTGCATTACCAAATGGATGTTTTTAACATCACATGTTTGCCGTACTAGATGGTGAGGAGACAGAGTCAAAATGACATTTTGTGGCTGAGTGGAGGTCTCTCTCTCTCTCTCTCTGTCTCTCTCTATGACAAGGTGACAGTGAGGGATGCAGATGGAAACATGCCACACACACACAAAAACACACATACACACAACTCCCACACATGCGGCTGACTGACTGCTGTTCTGCGAGGCCTCCCAGTCTGGGAACCCAGAGGTGTCAGACAGTTATAATTATCACTCTGCTTCCACACACACACTAACACACAGTTCCAGGGTTGAATGGCATCCAGTTAAAATCTGGGCCTGTGCACCAGTCTGAAATAAAGAAGAAGAGAAGCACCCTGTGGGGATTATTTTCCCTTGTTGGTGTAAAAGGAAGTCAGTTTCCAGCTTTCCTAATTCTCAACTTCTGTTATCACATCTTTGGGCCATAAATAATTCATACATTATGTTCCAGTACTGTATGAGTCTTTTAGTTTTTTACTCAATCCAAAAAATCTGTGTTAGGACTGCAGAAAATGTACCAGAGAAAATTAAGCATAGCTATCCAAAGTAACCTTTTGAGCCTTTTATTCCCCAATGACATCATGTTCAAATATTTTCAATGTGAAAGACATTTTCAAGATCAGTCATTTAACGAATTATCAAAGGACGAATATAGTATTTGGGAGGATCTATTGGCAGAAACAGAATACAATATTCATAATAATGTTTTCATTATTGTGTAATCACTTGAAACTATGAAGCGTCATGTTTTGTTATCTTAGAATGAGCCTTTCATAGAGAGCTGGTCCCCTTCCACAGTAGCCCACAATGGACAAACCAAACACTGGCTGTGAGAGTAGGCCTTTCCTGTTATTGTTACCTGAAGGCCAACATTGTTGCTGAAGATGGCTTTTTGTAAGTCCAGCTGTATTGATTGTTGATTGATTGTTGTCATGCTGCAGAATTAATTTGGGACCAATAAAATGCCTCCCCAATGGTATTTTGTGATGGATCAGGATCTAAACATCCAAAATCCCAAATACTTTTGAACTGTAATGTAAATGTATATGATATTTTTTCATACGTTTTGCTTTTTTAGTTTCCGTTAAGGATTACTGAGCTTTGGCACAACAGTTCCTATCATGCTTTGGGTGATGCAAACAAAAATTATAATGTTGCCATGGTGCAAGTCAGTTGAATACAGGCTACACCTGTGCCTTGTTTAAGTTTTCATTTGTTTACATGTTGTTGAATATGCATCGCTAAAACATAGCATGCAGTATTAGTTAATAGCAGTCCCTCTTCACACTGTATCCATGAATTTGCAGACATTTACAATCATTACCTTTGATACACAAAGGTAAGGCATACGGCCATCTGATGTCTCAGCAGAAATCCAGATTCCTCAGACCAGGTTACATTTTTCTCCTCTCAACTGTCCAGTGGTGGTGAACCTGTGTCCACTGCAGCCTCAGGTTTCTCTTCTTGTCTGACAGGAGTGGAACTCGACATCGTCTGCTTTTGTAGCTCATCCACCTCAAGGTTTGATGTGTTTTTCTTTCTCAGATGTTTTCTACTCACCACAGTTGTAGAGTGGTTATCTGAGTTACTGTAGCCTTTCTGTCAACCCCAACCAGTCTGGCCTTTCTCCTCTGATCTCTCTCATTTACAAACTGCTGCTCACTGGATGTTTTTTGTTTTTCGCATCGTTCTGAGTAAAAACTCTAGAGACTATTGTGTGTGTAAACTCCAGGAGATCAGCAGTTTCAGAAATAATAAAACCAGCCCATCTGGCTCCAACAATAATGGCACAGTCAGAGTCACTGAGATCATATCTATCCGCATTCAGATGTTTGATATGAACATTAACTATGGCTCCTGACCTGACTCTGTATGATTTTATGTGCTGCACTGCTGCCACATGCTTTGCTGATTGCATAATAGCAAGAACCCAATTTATTTAGTGGAGACTGCATTTTTTGTGGTTTGAATTAACTACTTATTGCAGGTATAAGCCTTAGTTTATCCAAAACATCTCTATCTATAATCTTGGATGTAGAGTTAAACCTGAGCCCTACATATACAGATGTGCGTGTATGTGCATGTGCATAACCAACCACCCACCCATCTCTTACAGTAGATAAATGTGTGCATGACTGGCAGGTGTTTTGAATGAAAACATTGGACCACCCAGGAATTTCAGTATCACCCTGCCGACCGCCACGACTGACATATGAAGACCATTCACATAAAGCCTTCAACACCTTTAGTTCCCCCCCGCCAACACACACAGACACACAGACACACAGACACAGACACACAGACACACACACACACACACACACACACACACACACACACACACACACACACACACACACACAATAGTCAATACAAGCTCTGCACAATCCCCTAAGACAAATGGACAGACTTCAAACACGTGCATACACAACCTCTGAAAGACGGAGAGGGAGGGCGGCTGACAGAGAAGAGAAAGAAATTCGGTGGTTTACCAGAGAGAGGGAGAGAGACCTAAAATCAACTCTCTCTCTACACCCTCCCTCCCTCCTTCTTTCTCTTTTTTCAAAACAAATGCACAATTCTCATCTAGAGAGAAATACTCGGTGTTAGGGCGAAGGCTCCATTTACTCCTGTGGGGATTCATTTGAGTCCTTTCAGGCTCTGTGTGTGTGCGTGTGTGTATATGTGTGTGTGTGGGGGCCAATGAAAGGCATGGGGCGCTGTCAAATAGCCCCCTGCTTTTAATGGCCCAGCTGCATCATTACCTAGCACACACACTGGGTCCAAATAGACTGAGGGAGAGGGAGGAGGAGGATAGACAAGTCTATCAAACTAAGTATGAGGAGAGGAGGGGGGCACTCATCATTACCTTGCATACATTCTGCATTAGGAGGAACTGAAAGAAAAGGACGAGGAGGAGAAGAAAGGGGAGCAGGAGGGGAAAGACAAGCAGCTAACTACAAGGCATGTTAGTGAACTACACACACACACAGGGTTTCCAGGGTGGTTTTACAGTAGCTCTCTGTCATGAACAGTGATGTAAGGCCTCTGTTGCTGTCAGGTGGGTGTGCATTGATGGTAGGAGGTGAATGGCCACACAGCTCCCTAACAGAGTGGTCGGAAGGAAAAGGAGTGATGGACAAACCGTGAGTGGGACGGACATCAGGGGCTGCGTAGTGACCCACACATAACGTAAATTGTCAAATAGTTGCTAAGATGGAGAAAAAAACAATTTTTACTGTTTTAGAAGTATATTTTCTCATACAATTATCCTGAGGCATCTTTCTAGGGATGGCAATGTCAGTCTGTCTGTTGGTCAGCCAACTGGTCCACCACCACTCCAGAGTGAAATATCTCAACAACTCTTGGATGGACAGCTGAGAAATGTGGTATAGGTGTTTATGTTCTGCAGAGGGGAAAGATCTCGTCTTGTCATTTTTGTGATTCTCCCGACTTTTCCTCTATAGCGCTAGATAGAGCTGGATTTTTTTGGTTTGAGTGAATTCTTTTAATCAACTCTTGGATGAAATTTAATAAAGACGTTAATGTTTCCCCAGAATTGATTGTAATAACCCTAATGATCCCTAAACTTTCCATCTATTGTTATCATCCAATCAAAATTCATATGTTATCAATACTTTGGTTTATGACCAAATACCCACAGAGCTAACGACATTCCAATCAGTCTCGCCTGTATATTGTGTTTAGTGCTAATTAGCAAATAATAGCATGTTACTTGCCAAACATAAACGGTGGACACGGTAAACATACCTGCTGAACATCAGCACGTTGGCTTGTTAGCTTGCTTGTTTGCATTTAGCTCAAATCATTGCTATTCTAAGCAATGGCCGTTAGTATGCCTCCCTTTTGCTCATCCTCTATGTTTGCAGAAATGCTGTTCTTACTCAATAATTAATTGAAATTTGTTCTAATTTGTTGTTTGTTTTTGTTTGTCTTTGCAGTCAAGGTACTGTCATTTAATAAAAATTAGGTACATCCCTCCTATCATCTGAGACTCCAAAGTATTTGAATACCTTTTTATTTATTTAGGAAATTACAATACAACACAGATTAATGAAATTAAAAAAATAAAATCACTGGAACCCTCACAGCTCAAATTCAAACTACAAGGCAGCACTCCATTCAGAAACATAGATGAGCGATGTGAATACAGTCCAAGTACTTTTTTTTTTTGTATATTATTAGTGTGTGTCCAAAAACAGAAAGTACCTGGTGGTGAATTGGGCCACATGATGATGTATTAACTAAAAATACATCCATGTGTGGTGAAAGTAATGTTATGACTAACAAGACAATGGCTTGTTCATCACCTCTTCTCTGGCAGGAATGCCAATAGCACCCGACATCTACGAGCTCCGCTGCCCCGCTGCTCTGCATCCTATTTTTTGCTCACACATTACTTCCAAGAATCCCCACTCCTTTTTCCATTTCCATCTCTCTCTCTCTCTGTTTCTCTCCATCATTTCCATCCATCCATCTGTTGTCGAACCCTCTCAGCAGGGCTCAGTCTGTTGTATGCGAGGCATACTTGGGCTGTGGCGTCAGTTTGGAAATGAAGCTCGTTTGCATTTAAACACTCTGATCTCTGAGCACTTGGTAAACTTGATGAGAGGAGGATGAGGGGAGTGGAGTGGAGAGGTGGAGAGAACGAGGGGGAGTGGGGAGTGGAGAGAGAGAGAGAGAGAGAGTAAGGGGAGTAATTGCGACACTTAGAAAGAGAGAAAGACATAGTGAAGAGAGAGAGGGGAGTGAAGGAGGGAGTGTGTGGAGAACACTGGCTAATATAAATTCATTATGTAAATCCGCAGCTCAAACAAATTGACAGGCGGGTATTACACCCGAGAGGAGCTGAATCAAGAGCATGAAAGCATTAGCTCCACTCACCCTTGACCTCTGCCCTCAACCTGTTCACCGGGGTGTGCTTGTTATGCATACTAATGACTCAGTAGGGGCCAGCTGGACAGTAACATCGCAACATATTCTGTATCTTTATAGTGGTAGCGGGTGATGAAATCCTCCATCCTACATCTACGCTGGAATGTGGACGATGCTGTACACTGAAAGGAAAAAGGATTTACTCACGGAAGTAGAAACACATACAATATGTGTCTATGCCATGGAGTAATGATTTCAGCTTTACCTTTGCATAAAATTGATTTCTGATTTTAATTTTCATCTTCCTTGATACCTATACAATCAAATTAAACTAAAAACAAACAAACAAACAAACAAAAAACATTAACACTACTTCACTGTAGGAGGATTTAAAAACAAACAAAAACAAACAAAAAACTACACAACCATCCAGCATACATAGGAAATCACATACAAGTCACTGTTGGCCATTATTCATGTTTGGAATCAGAACCTCAAAAGCAGCGTGACATTATGAGAGACAATACATTACTTATACCTTGATGAGGAATAAGTGCAGCAAAAGCAAAAATTGTGAAAGCTTATGTTTGTGGTGCTTAAAGTCAAAGCAATGTTTTATTTGATGAGATCTCCATGACACGAATTTAATGATGAACAGCAAATAAACCCTTAAGGGGCATTTCAGTGATTTAGCATTGTACTCTTCCCCAATAAAGACTATAATCCGACTCAATAGTGACTTTGAAGGGTAAATGGTAAATGCCCACATTCTGAAAGGCACTTTTAAAAATTCAAGTCTCTAGACCAATCTGAGATACTCCTGATGGCAGCACCAGTATTACTTTATCAGACTTTAGAAAACTTATTTCAGAGTCACAGAGGGCAGTATAAAACTGTTTTCACAAGGTATACAGTACTAAGCCTCATGTGTAAAACTGGTGGAAAGTCCCTTTAATGCTGTTCTAAAACTGCTCTCTGGTTTTATAAGTTTTGCCCTCAGTTTAAAGAATGCATGTTCACCTATTGAGATAAATGCTACAACACTTAAAGCTTATGAAAACGCTTTTAAAAACCTTTAGTGATCTTAAAAATGAATGACATTCAAGCAACATAAGCCTCTTTTCTTGGCTGGCATTTTGGAAATGTGCAACATTTTGGAGATATTTTAGAGTGAACTCAATCCACTAGACACTTCACAACCCTCCAACATTGACCAGTCTCCAACAAAGTAAAATAAATCAAGCACATCTCATATGTTAAACCCTCATGAATATCCAAAAAGGATTCAACAGTCACTTCAGCCACCTCTGCCAGATCACCTCTCTCTGACTCAATAGGCGGTTTGCCTTTGGAGTTGACCATATGGAAGGACAGGAGTTCAAGTTGTTACCACTAAGCAGCAGTGTGACAAGGGTGTCGTCAGTCAGGGTCTTAAGCATCTGCAGCTGCTGTCAGCTTTAACTGGCCTGGCAGACTTACAGCCAGGCGCCACTCATCTCTGACCTGAGCACTGCCGGAAAAAAACATTAAACCAGCTTCAAAAGCTGCCGCCGGGTTTAGGAGAAGAGTGTGAGAGACAAAGAGAGAGATTGAAAGACAGATGAAAGCAACTATAGAATGAAAGAATGAGAAAGGGAAGTGAAAGGGAGAGGGAGGTGCTGACAAACATGTTTATCCAGTGCTTTTCTGAATGTTTCTCATGTTGTGACAGCTCAGAGTCAATCCTTTAACTGCACGTAAAGCAGGCTGCTGAACAGGAAGCCTGAGGAAAACAACTGGACAGTTTCATCAAACTGAAGCCTAATGAGCCCTCCCCCTTCTCTCTTACACATATACACACAGTTTTCTCTCATGAATATAGAATCTCACAAAATCAAATGAAAATGAAGGTGACACGTTCAGTTCTACAGTGCATTCAGACTTATGAAATGCAGATCTAATTAATCATTAGTTATCTGAATGTGATCTCAGCTCCTCGGCTCAGTTGTTGATCATCTGCCGTCTTACTGGAGAATACAGTAAATATAGTCTAGAGTGTGTGGGCGCTGTTAAAGGAGGTGTTTTTTTTTCGGGAGGCTGGAACTCACTGTTGAGAATCCACAGTGTCATGATTCCAAGTCAACCAAACACCAGTTATTGAGAGAGTATGGACTTGTCTGCTCTGTTACATCCACACACAACTTCACATTGAATACAGTGAGGATCAGATTTTTCAAAGGTGAGTAAGGACTAGCGAGTGGTGTCCACTGTTGGAGGCCTTAGATTCATGACTGCACGGCAAGATAGAGTTCAAACATCCTTTAACATGAATTCTAAAGGAATTATAGTCCAACGCTTGGCACATTCAATTGTGTACTGATAACTGCGGATGTTTCAAAACAAAAGTCTCTCAGTAGACACTTTAAACCTGAGAAACCAAAATGAGGGACTGCATTTTTGAGTCAGTTTTGAAAAGTTAATTTTTTTCATCGAGTTTGGACTTGTCATTGTTATTCAAATGTACTAAGAGATTGGTGAGATCCGATTAAACTGAATCTGAATGATTCAAAGGAGATTAAACTCCTTCGAATCATTGTTTTATTATACTTCTGTGGCAGTGTATGTAATGTATGTATTGTATTTAAGTCACATGACTTTAAAATTAACCCACAAAAGTATTACAGCTCTCTTTCCAAAAACTCTGTTTTCCTCCACTAGCTACTCTATGTAATAATAATAATAATAATAATAATAATAATAATTTTCATCATCATCATCATCATCATCATCATAATCGTTCCATTCAGTTATACTGAATAAAGGAAGAGTCGATGAGGAGCTTGACATCGGTTTGGGAAATTAATGTTTTAGCACAATAACCAGAATTACATTTGGGAACCTGAACAGTGCCACAGTTTGGCAATATCAAAATATCTAAGATAATGACTCTGTGTCTTCCTTACAAAATCTGCAAACTGGAGACATCTCCATATTGCACATTAGAGATGAATCCATGTACATTTAGCAATGTTTGTAGCTAGAATTCTGGACAGCAATTTAAATTAAAATTCAAAATTTCAGAGAAGTCATATGAATGATTGATTGGTTGCAATAAAATGAAAAAAGAAACAACCTCTGTCAAAGTCCTGACACAGGCGAAATAGATTAAAAAAAATTCAGATGGAATCCATAGAGGCTCAGACCATACATACAGGTACTGTACAAATACACACAGACAAATATTACCCAGGCAAGTCAACATCGTCTAACCAAAGCAGTGATCTACTTACCATCTATCCCTCTGCCATCAATGCCTAAACCCAACTGCACATTCAATTAGCAGCATCCTGCAGCTACAATCATTTGCTGCCTAATTGACCTCTGAGTTGTAGTGGAGATCAAGTCCAGGCAATGACAACAGCTGCACAGAGTGAGACTCCACCACACTGACACCCTAATTACACAGCAAGTCACCCAACATGGGCTCTCGGGCCCAAACCGGATGAAAGAAAGATAAAAAGGCAAGAGAAGAAGGCAAAGCAGATGAGAGAATAATAAATAGATGAGGAAAAAGGAGAGAGAAAAAGAAAGATGGAAAAAAGAGATATAAAAGAAAAGGGAGGAGAGAAGACAGCTGACTGGAGAGTTGTTGAACCATGAGATTAGGCTAAGTGATGAAAGCTGGAAGGAAATGGATACAGAGACAGCTCTAGAGCCTCGGGTAAGGAGAGAAGATGGATGAAAAATGCTTTTTGGTTGTTTTTCAGTATTGACCAGATTAGGGCAGAAATCAAGATGACATGGTTCTACAGTCTCAGCAGCAAACACTGGGACTGGAATGGCCATAAGGAAGGTTCTAATAATAGGGTTTTATGAATAGTGCCAGCTTTAATCACAGCATACGGCCAAGCCCTCTTGAGTTTGAAATATCATATTAACATCGGTGTCTGGACATAACATGTACAGTGCTGGTTGAAATTATTGGCAATTGGCAATTATCGGCTAATCATATAATCAATATTTTTAAGGAAATGTCCAAAACTACTGAACAACAACTACCAAAAAATTGTTTTCTCATAGTCAAATTTGAATTAGCTCCAAAAAAAACCCAAAAGACTCACCTGTGGCGAATTTTCAGTGGTCACATGTCCTAAATTAATTACGGCATAAAAAGGGGCTGATTGTTTCCAGGCTCCTTTTTCACAATAGTGAAGACAATACAGCTGTCTGAGAGTATCAGAAACACTAGCATAAAAAAAAAAACAATTGCAAAGGCTACAGGGTGATTGCCAAAGAACTTGAAATCCCTGTTTAAACACTTCGTAAGAAGATTCACAGTCATAAAACTGCTAAGACCCTTTCAGGATCAGGGATGGATGGTGCTATGAAGAAACTCAGTAGGAAATTTTGCGAAGGGTGACTTGTTGTGGATTTTGGAAAAAAAACAATGCAAAATATATAAAGATCTTCAGGTTGATCTGGAGAGGTGGTTTCAGTCCGACCATTTGCTGCACATCTAACCATGTAGGGCTCAATGGACAAAAGCCAAGGAGACACCACTAATGTAAGAAAAGCACAATAGGGGAAAACTGCAAATATTATAAGCCACAGTTTTTCTGGAATAACTTTCTATGGACAGATGATAGCAAAGCAGAGCTCTTTGGGAATGCAGTGCATTAGTTTGTTTATAGGTGAGGAAATGAAGCCCATAAGGAAGAGAAGACCCTACCTAGTGTAAAACATGGTGGAGCTGTGTGGTTGCTTTGCTACCTCTGGTACTGGAGGAGCTGAATGTATCAAAGAGATGATGAAATCAGAAGATCACCAGACAGAAATATGATACCTAATGTCCGAAAACTAGGTCTGAGGTGAAGGTCTCGGGTCTTTTAGCAGGACAATGACCCAAAGAACAAAAACCAGCAGCACAAAAAATGGTTGAAAAGGAAAACATGGACTGTGTTAAACTGGCCAGCAGTGAGTCCTGACCTAAATCCCATTGAAAACCCTTGGAGAGAGCTGAAATCTGCCATTTAAATAGAACTCCTGCAAACTTAAATGAGCTTGAAACAAACAAGTATAATTTGGTGGCCATATCACAAAGCCAAATGAGAAAAAGCCCTTATAAAATGCCAAAATGACGATTCATAAAAAAGGAAAATCTGGTAAAGATACCATTTTCTTGTGACAATTCCCTTGGATATATATTGCTACTTGCAGCCTTTTTGCTTGAAACATTCATGCAAAAGGGTGACAGAGAAGAAAAAGGCCATAATCTGCTGCGCATTTCACTTTATTTCCTTTTTTGCTTTATTGTATCAAGACTTTTTAACTTGTAACCAAACAGCGTCCATGACCAGCAATCACAGGATAATGGCATTCAGAATTCTTTAGTCAGTCACTTTAAAAGGTGCACTAATCACTATTTCACTAATCAACAGAGCTTCTGAGCCTCTTTAAGGTGATTGTTTTGGTTTTAGCACCCATAAACTCCATTCTTATCAACAGCATTTACAAGTACTGCAGGATGTGTTTTCAGCAAAAAAGAAAAAAAAATATAACAGTACTGATAAATTAAGATATTCAGTTACTTTAACTGTTTTTGAAAATCATTTTCAGTCTTTATAAACTGATATGAATTGTAAACTAGACATAATCACACACTCTACCATCATACCAGAGACAAGTACTTGCTGACTGACTAGATTCATACGCAGATGACTAAGAGGAAAAAAAAATCACAAGACAGTACCTTAACTAAAGCTCAGAAGAGGAAAAAAAAAAACAGAAACTGACTACCTCCCCTCCTACCATAAAGTTAGGCGCTATGCTGCCAACAAAGTAGTGACCTTCGATTTTTCTTAGATTCTTTCTTAGAAATGGTGTGTCTCAAGAAAAAAAAAAAAAAAAAGCTTTATTGCATCAGAAAAAAGGTGTTGAAGCTATCAGTGGTACACAACAATTCTAAGGCACTCAGACAATCTGGGATGGAGGATGAGCCTTCACAGAGTTATGAATCTCTAACACAAATGGAATCAATCAGTGAGTCTGAAGGCCTGCTCGCTGCTATTGAAGTGCTATTCACACTAGACTGGGATCAGTGGCTAAGCTACAGTTGACCATCGACCCAAACCATCCTTTGGTGTCTTTCCCTGTCCCCACCTCACACTTCAGTGGAGCCTAACCACGTAAGAGAGTCAAGAAAGGCATGGCTGAAGTGAAAAAACAGGCCGCATTCATCCCTTGATCTATAGTGGAACACAACCTTAAAACACATATTCTTCCTCACAGGTTCTTTGTGCTAAACAGAGCTCTACACAGGCTTTACTCTTCTAAAGATCACCTAGACCTTCACATTCTACTCACTACTACCTTTGCACTCCCCATCATTTAATTACATTATCTCATTACGCCCACTTCTACAATTTCTAATGGCACCGATTCGGAGAAGGGGCTGCACCAGCTTTCTCAATAGGCCAAAATCCTAATATTCACACAACAGTAGTGGATGTAAATGCACATCAAAGTATTTATAACAGTAATTTACTGACAGCTTATTGTTGACTCTCACAGGATTCTGGTACAAAATACTAATGTCAAAGTAATGCCACACTAAACTCAAACAAGGACTTTTTGAATATTTTCTCAATATGTACTATTTTTCTAGTTTTCAACTTCTCACCAAAACGCAAAACAACTCTTAAACCCATCGTTGACCGCCAAGAGAAAAATCCACCATTTTAAACCTAAGCTGCAGTCAAGTGATCCAAATCAGCTGTGCATGGTATTTTATCAGCATGTATAGCCATCACTCAGAATTTTAAACTCTTCATAAGAGGCATCCCTTCAAGAATGAGTGTAGACAAGATTTCAACTCTAGACAATCAGTCCTGGGAGTAGTGCTTATAAAGCCTCACATTTGTCATCAATAGTAAAGGAACGTGTCCCTTTTGAGACATAGCTTGCATTTGCATTACTAATCTACCTGATTATACAGGTATTTCTGATATCACATATAATCTTGTCTGAAATGTAGGCTATATTTCAAAACTCAAAAAATGCATGAAAATGAATTTAGAATGATAAAATAAAAATCATGGGTATGACCGGTAGACCTAGTGCTTCTCTAAGGCTTCATTATTACAACATTCAGAGAGTGTTTAAGTGATAGTTCAAGTTTGTCAGCTTTTTTCTTACCTAGAAGAGGAGGTATAGTGCACACACAAGCACAACAATAGTAATATACTGCATTTGAGGTGTAAAGCATTACCTAAAATAACCTCATGTTCCGATCGACATCAGAGTTGCCAAGCTCTTGAAATCATTTACTCTCAAGGAACCTTGGCCTATTACATACGCCATAATATCAATTAATTATTATATTGTATGATTGTTAGAAATTAGAATGAGGTTCCAAAACACGTGAGCTGATTTGAAGGCAGGCAGAGGCAACAGGAAGAGACACAGGGCTTGAAATAGGACAATGATAATGATTAATGTGAACAAAATGGCAGTTTAATTTGATGACCATATATTGAAACAAAGTTAATGCATTAAAACCCATCACCCCTAAATTAGTCAAACAGCACTTATTTAGTCCTGCATTAAAATAGAACAAATTGCAGCATGGGCCGGAGAAAATAGGCATAAAAAAGAAAACAAAAATTTAGATAAACCCCTGGGAATTTGTCTTTATGTCGTTCAGACACATCATCAAAACACTGGATTCAATCTTAACGTCTCTTATTGTCCTCTAAGTGCATACAGACGTTTGTTATAGTCAAGCAAAATTAGCAAAGTTCGCTGTCAGTCCAAGGAAGTTCAAATTCTCCTAACATCAGCAGTCTTCACAAATCCTAGTACAGTGGTTCGCTAATCTGAGATCAGGATAATTGTTAAATTAACACACATCCAAAGAAACAAAAAACAAACAAACAAACAAACAACAATAAACACAAGAACAAAAAACAACAACCTTCACAATACAGTCAGAGTGGCATTTAAAAAGTTTGAAGTTTAAGTTAACTTCCTCTTTGATGCATCATACTGGCAACTTCCTAGTATAAACAAAGTTTCACAGAAAATCCATAAAACTGATAAGGGTTGTCTCATACCATCAAGAGCGAGACACAGGCTTCTCCTGAAGCTTCAAATGGTGATGGCACGGTTCCAGAGAGGCAACAACATCTAAAAAATTTCCATGCATGAAATGCCTTTTTAGAGTGTATGCTATAAAATACCATGAAATACATATAGAGCCATTATGGATCACATACAGTATAACAACCTCCTAACTGCAGTTTTTGATGTTCAAAATCCAAATTTTACAACTCCAGCAGATTGTTCTATCTCAGTCAATGGTGTTATCCATTAGCAAATTAGTGCTGTGAAGTCAGCTTAATAATTTCTTTCTCTTTAAAACAGTCAAATTCACTGAAACGAGTCACAACTCAATCCCAAAAACACAAGGTTCATTTGACCATTGGCTTGCAAGGGATTTCCTGACAAAATGCTACTGAGGAAAGGCGTTCACTGTTCCCAAATCTAAAGACGGGATATCTGTGAAGATACTCAGTCATTGAGCTCGTCTTTTTTCTTTTTGTTTTTTTGAGGGCAACTTTGTACAGCACAAAGTATATATTGGAATATGAACTTGGATTCTTGAAGCCAATTAACATCTGAGAGGTTAATTTTTACTCTCTCCTCCCCGTCTCTGTGCCTCCTTGTTCAAGTAAGGGACTGGCAATCTCTTTGTATTTCAGACTGACATACACCTGTCTATTAACTGTATTCAAACACCAGTTGACTTTCCTTACAATAAAATGAAATATTTAAAGATACTGACATTTAAAAAAAACTCATATTTGCTGTAACACTCTACATTAACGGGAACAGACATTCTAACAGCCGAGCAGATCGTCTGTGCAAAAGATTCTTAACCTGAATCAGAGAGGGAACACAGATCAAGGATCAGTTGAGCCTTTAAAGCAATCATAATGAGGTTTGACATGGACAAGGGAATGCAACCCTAGATTAGCATTCCTTCTCTGAGACTCTTTATTGATCAGTTTCTATCAGCTTATTTCAGTGAAGAAAAGCAGTAGGTGGGCTCTACAGCAGTGTTGTAATATGAACGAAATTAGCTTCATATTTACACCATCAGAAGTCTTCCCAGTGACCATAATGGCAGGTAAGTATGTATTTTGGGTTCTTCAGTGTAGAACGCACAGTTACCAACAATGATAAGGCTGTTTGACTTAAAAAGCAGACAGTCAAACAAACCAGCCAACAAACAAATCTGAGAACTGAGATTTGGGGCTGTTGCAGTACTTTGTGCAGGTTGTGTGTGAATTAGATTCATTTGAACCGGACTTTTTGAAAGAAGACAGCTATACAGCTTATTGTACAACTATACACGTGTATATATGTCCACCTACCCTACGCTACACAACAAAGCATAGTCTAAACAAAACTATACGTGCATCTCTTTAGTAGTATACTGGACTGAAGCATGCTGGGATATCATGGGACAGCATGGGGCTCTCAGAACCGGGGTGACTATGTCTGAGATATCAGGATAAAGGTGTTTTCTCTGTGTGGGAGGTCAAAGATGGAGAAGCAACAACTGATGATTCAGCAACACTACAAGCTTGTTCAGGTCCTCCCGTGAACAGCTGCTAAAGAGTCAAAAACTTTGAAGGTTGCTTATAACATGCTTACAGATATAGATAAGTATGCATTTCTTGCTTTGTAGTACTGAGACTGCAAATTTCATGATACATATAGGTGACAAATCTTTATGTAGGAGAAACCAACAATAAGTGTTGTAATATAGGTCTCCGGGGCAGCTTCAATGCTCCTTGTCACGGATTGTGTGTTGATTGGTACTGAAAGGTTAACACCATTCTTTCAAAAGATATTCCCTCTTTTAATATTTTGATGATGGTGGAGATGTCTAACATGTCAGTCCAAAGTCATCCATAGGTGTACAACTGGGTTGAGATCTGGTGTGACTGTCACAGCATATGATTTCCATCATTTTCAAACTTATCAAACCATCCAGTAAACTCTGGTCACTGTATGGAAGCATCTGGAGTAGTTATGTATATCCACTAATTCTAAAAAAATATTCCATGAAATTTTCACAGCTTCAAAACACCATCCAGTTCTATTTTGTATTTTATTATAGCCTTTTCTATCATATTGTGTTCTGCAGCAGCAGGTCCACAGTCTGTCAATTCCACTCACAAGCTACTGCTACAAGGTGAGCAAAACTTTAAAGGTTCTGTTATGTATTTTTAATTTACTTGCTTGTCAGTTTAGAGATGAAGGTCTAATATGGTTTTTGATACATACTACAATACATACACAAGAGAGCAATTGACTAACTTATGCCATAGACTCTGTATGTATTGTTCTAACCCTAGGAATTTAAAGCGATACATCTTTAGTTAACTTTTGGAATTAGCTAATGGAGTGGAAATGGAGTACAGTGATAAAGAGAGTGAACAGCCCAGTAATGTTTGTCATACAGTAATATTTACTTTAGGTTTGCTTTCATTAGTTAGCATTTGTCACCATATAGGCCGCTGGTCATATCAGACAGTGTAAGGCTATAGTATCAAAACTCTTAGAGCCTATGTCCAAAGGCAACTGTTGCACTAAAAGCATTTATTTTCCATATAAATCCTCTGAAGTTTAGCATTGACAGTACTTAACATCCTCAGAACAAAAATCCCCCTTGGTGCACAGCTTTTCTTTCCATTGTACTCACGGCCCTTTCAGTTAAAAACAGTTCAACTTTTGGAACACATTGGGAGCTTATCAAGGTCACTTCTCTTTCACTGAACAAATAAAATTAACAAGGTGGCAGGACTTACAATATCAACACTGTCAACAATGGTGGAGGACAAACTGATCCTGGCTGTCACAGACAACCAAGTGATTTATGATCTAACACTGAATGGTTACCATGATCAATGTCTGAAATCATGAAGTTGTTGAGATGTTGCCACATGTGTAGGGATGTTAGGTGAGTGACCTTTGTCAAAGCTGTATTTCTAATTGTTCAGAAAAAAGTTCTGCAGAAGTGCAAGAGGAAAGTTTTTGTAACCTGGCAACAATGAGCACTTTAGAGTAGTGCTCAAAAAATGAGGTCATGGGCACCACCAGCAAAAAACAGCTGTGGAGTCCCCTTAGTGTACTGAATTGAGTAATTATGCATGAATGTCTCGTGATTTTAAGTTTTCATTTGTAAGAGAAAGAATGTATTTTTTTCTTATTTTACACCATCTTTAATGGTCAAATGATGCCTTGGATGATGCTAAATGTGCTACCATTGGATCAATATACTGCATTAACAGCCAAGTATAACTGCAATGAATCTAGTGAAGCCACTTCCTGGTCCTGGTATTGTGCATGTCGGCAAACTGGAAAGGCTCGCTGTGACGGGAGATGGAGCTAGTGTGAAAGTTACTAGTCACACCTTTGCCTTTCATGCTTTGATAAGTCAAAATGTCTGCCAGAGAAACGCTCTAACGCTACAGTGGAAACTGCAACAATATTACCAAAATAAACTACACTATAATCAACTGAAGTCTCTTAAGTTTTATTTTCTGTTCCTGACCCTTGTGCTAAACTCTAAGTGGTAGTTGTGAGGAACTTGCGAGGAGAGGAGAGGAGAGGAGAGGAGCAGGGAGCGAGGGTGTCAGGCTGCAGTGTGTCTAGACAGTATTCATGATCCATCTGTCTGCCACTGCCACGGCAACAGCCAGCAGCTACAACAAGATGGCAAACTCCATTAACACAGAAACATTTTCTATGTCCCTCTCCATCTCCCTTCTTCTCTTTCTCCTCCTCCTCACCCCAATCTCTCTCTTTCTCTCCCTCTCTCTTTGTCCACCTCCATATCTCTGCCTGGCCCGTTCTCTCACTTCCAACCCCCCAGTCTCTCCTCTTTCTGTCTCTGTCCACGGTCTTTTCAATCCCCTGCCACTCTTTTTAGGAATTTCTTGAATTTTCTTTCTCTCTCCTTCTCTCCCTCAAACCCATCCCCACCTGTGCACTGGCTAAATGTGCACTGGCTCAGAAAATTAGAATCATTGTACAGCTTTCCCATAATGCCAGTAGCAGACACTTACATTAACATTCACTCTAGACTGCTAAATATTTTAAGTACCCAGCTCAGGATTCCATTCAATGGAAATGTGCCCCCCTCTTACCACACACAAAAATAAAAAAAGGTTCTTTCCAGTGCCTTGAGGAAGAAAAGAAGAGTGGACAGAAGGAGAACAAAGTGAGAAAAATTTACAAAACAACAAGGTTGTAGGTGTTTGAGAGGTGAAGCACATTATAGGTAGGGAGGTGGGGAAGTGAATGAGAGAGGGAGGCATGAGAGAAAGAGAAAGATGGGAAGGTAAGGAACCCACCAGATACACACACACACACACACACAGCCAAGGATAAAATTGCTGCTGTAAAAAGTTTTCCCCCTTCTCCTAAAAGTTGTTGAAAGAGAACGCTGCAGCACATCAAAGCGGCCTGGCAGACAGCCATCGCAGCCCATTGGTGTCCTTCACCCTCTCTTTATCTCTCTCGCTTTCTCCTTCCCTCTCTCTCTCTCCCTGCGTCTCTCTCGCTCTCTGTTTCCATTGATCGTGATGAGTCGAGGGAACACTCTCATCTCGTTCCCTGGACAGTACTGCACAGCGGGAGGTAGAAGGAGGTGGTTGGTGGGGCCATGGGGGGTGGGTGGGGGTGCTTATGAAAGCAGCAAAGAGATTCAAACAAAAATTGAAAGGAAATGGAAGGCGAAAAAAATTGTAATTTAGGGGTTTTCAGTTGTGCTTTTATCCTACCCTGTGGCAGTTTAGGGCATATTTACCTCATGCAACTGCATAATGTTCTTATCAGCACTTACACTGTCACCAGGATCATCAGTAATGAGCCTCTGTTGATTGTAATTTATTTCTACAGCCTAGACAAGTGATAAATACTAGGTTCACGGATTAGTTTATAGTCTACATATTGCCTATAATACCATAAAATCTAATGCACAACTGTGAAATCAACAAGTCATTGGTAAGTTGTAAGTAGTTTAGAAAACAACCACTTTAGCTTTTACTAAAACCAACCGTACAAATCCTATGAAGTACAGCACTGTCAGTGTTTCCTGATCTGCCACTGTGATGGTATAGTTGGTAGGAGGTAGGAGATGGGATGTGACTATGGTCTTGTGCATGAAGCAGATGCGGACACATGTGCTTTTACTTGTGTATGCATTTGGATTCATTATCAAATGTCTTCTGAATCCTGACTCCTTTTTGGAGAATGCCTGAAATTTGAGTTAATACCTGTTGAATGCCTTTCATCGAAATGTGGCTTCTTTAATACATATGGTTCTGGCAGTGTGCTGGGGCTCATCACTTTTTGAATCTACATACCTAGAAAATCTATCCAGGAAAACTCATATTTCATAGAATTTTTTTTTTTTTTTGCAGTACTACGCCCAAGAAACGCCGTGCAATCATCAGTTTGCAAATCAGCATCCACATCATACCTTCTCACTGAGGATCGAAAAAGAGACCTCAGGGGCAAACAATACAGAAAACATCAGAGAGAAAAGACAAGGAGAAAAAGGAGAATGAAGGATATGGAAGGATTGTATGTTGTTTGATGGTGTGAGGTACAAAATGGGGAGGCGCACAAGTCTAGCATTATCCTGAAGCACTCACAGTCAAAGATGCCTGGTGGAGGGTGCTGGGTGACCACAGGGCAGTTCTCCTCATCGCTGTTGTCCCCACAGTTATTCAGCTGGTTGCAGATCAGTGAGCCCAGACGCAAACAATTCCCATTGGTGCAGTGGAACTTGC
Organism: Istiophorus platypterus; assembly: GCA_016859345.1. Classification (NCBI taxonomy): domain Eukaryota; kingdom Metazoa; phylum Chordata; class Actinopteri; order Istiophoriformes; family Istiophoridae; genus Istiophorus; species Istiophorus platypterus. The sequence goes on along the minus strand of CM029126.1, from coordinate 24,492,587 downwards.
ACTCTGCTCAGCCAGGGAGGAGGCAAGGGGAGTTGAGGGGGACAAGCAGAAAGAGAAGTCACATTTCTTGGCACAACTATTTCAGACGTTAAGTTCACTGAATAGAGATGTGAGATGCTGAACATCAGGACTGAAACTAATATTGTAGATGCTGTTACTCGTTTCATCCAAGGCAAAAAAAAATGCTTTGTATAATCAAGGTCCTGAAGTCATTATGAAATAATGAAGGAATTGATCTGTTCCTTTTTATGCAGCTGAAACACTGAGAAGGTGTATTCTACATGTGATAAAAAGTAGAGAATCCTTTAAAAAAAATAATCAACATAAAAAAAAAAAAACAAGTACACCCACACACATATACCTGTGTCACTGTAATACTAGAGCAAGCAGGTGCACTCTAAATTGTTCAACAGCACTGATAAACCGTAGGAACAACAACATACTCAAATGCTAGTCTGTTATAGGAAGTTCTAACCACTATCTATGCCTCAGAATGTGCAAGGTCATGTGAAATTTATCTTTTTTTTTAACCTTTAAGCTCAAACACAAAGCAGAGTTAATGTGTTGAGTTCACACAGAAACAAGGTCAGGCAAAAAGTGGTCTTACATTTGAAACAACAAATATAGTAAATAAATAGCTTTTTCAAACAGGCCTTTGATGTGCCGCAGCCCCCGAATCATAATGTGTCATGGTTATTACCAAAATGCTTCTTTCCCCCTAAATATTAATAGGCCTGATTATCAGTATTTGGTGAGAAAACCTATAAATGTGGAAGTGAAAAATATATATGTTCTGCACGGAATGAATAATCATTCAGAATTTTAATAATAATGAGTAAAAAGTAAAAACGAAGTGTTTGATTCACTGGAAAGCAAGGCCATGTTAGTGTGTCCCAGAGTGTGATGTGTGTGTGACAACAACACACACTGAGCCCTCGACTACACCAGAGAGTCTGTGCAGAGATAAGGAAATAGATGAAACCTGAATGATAAGAAGTCTGATGCATGTACATTCACAATATATACAATGTATTTTGGTTCTAGCATTCCACTGCAATCACAAAAGTTATTTCTTTTTGCATCCAAAAATGTAGTCAAGGTGATTTTCCAAATTATACGGAAAGAAGAGGAACAATAAGAAAATATACAATATGGAAATGCTACTATAAAAGAATACTCCGCCAATTTAGCACTGAAATTCCATAACACTGTCGGACTCATGAAGGACAGTTAAAAATTTATCAAGATTGATGCACCTGAACCCTAGATATCGTCTTTTTTACTTCATACATTCTACTACATATTTATGTTGCCCACAATGCTACTCAGGGATCGACTGCTTAGACAGAGATGGTGCATTATACTTATGGCAGCTAATGTTGCCTCGAGGTGCCAACCTCAATCAGAGATGAAGCCGGATGCAGAGATCTGGGTAAGCTCTCTTCTTTCTAACGCCACCACCCACAGATTTTTTTTTTTTTTAATTTCAAACTTGTTGTTTTCAGCCTGAACTGAGGAGTTGATTCGAGGGCAGCTACACTTGCATTGTACATACTTGAAGATGTTTCTCATCCAATGATTTGCATATACAGTATATGAGGTGTCAAATTCTTGAAGGAAAAAAAAAAAAAAACAAAAAGCAGTGTCCAAACATTTCAAGATGTCTAAATATGTGCATAGACGAATAAACACAGCATCTGAATTACATAATTATGCTGTAGCCTGAAAAGCAACATATTAGGTGTATTGTGTATATAATATTTTTTGATATTCACGACCATCAAAAATTGGCACTGTTCTTGGTACTGCTAAAACTCACACAAACTTTAACGAACAATAAATGAGTGGTAGAGGTGAGTTCATAACATTTCATCTCAAAAACAGACAGAAATAGTCTACCTCAGGTTGATGACACAGAAAGAAGAGGAAAACATCCTCCTGTTACTGAAGAAAATCCATCATAAAGCAAAAAAAATAAATAAATTCAAAAGTGCCATGGTAAATGAAAAACCAAGACCCCAGGGAGGAAGTCAAGGATGGAAGGCTGGACTGCCAATCCCAGGGGTCCCACAACCCCAGGTTTAAAGGAATACTCCAGTGATTTACTATTGCAATTCCATAATACTGGCGGAGTCACAAGAGACAGTAAAATAACACTGGTCTAAATCAAAGCAGCACAGGACAAGACATCCTGACTATTAGACTGTGGTGCACAGAGAGAAATATAACAATCCTGTTGTTTATTCAGTGTAAATATTTGTAATTCTGTCTAACAGTCAGTCTGTTTGTGTTTTTATTATTTTGTTTAAATTTATACCGTCACTTCCTGAGGTAGGAAAACCTCCCAGCATGCCCCGGGGCAACAGACTAATGCACGTAAGCCTGATTTTATGTGTGTTCCTGCATTGTTACAGGCACTTTTGTGTTACTCCAATGTTCCCATGATTTCCACAGTTCAGTTGTTGTCATTCTCAATTAGACTTTTACTTGCTTGAATAAAGGAAACTGAAATACAAACTGAAATACAAATATTTATTGAGAATAAATTTCATTAGAATGATTGGCTCTCTACATTTATGAAAACAATGTGAAGAACTCTGGCTCTCCTAACAGGTCAGGATCAGTGAATGGGTAAGTCCCTACAAGCATGGAGGAAATATAGTTTCACAGCCTCTGAATGGGTTATAGTTAAAAAACAAAACAAGTAACTATTACAATTTTATAGATGTTTGCCCAGTTCTGTTAAAATGGTTAATTTTTAGTTTGGGAGTTTTAGTTTAGTTTTAGTGAGAAAATTGTAAGAAACTTGAATCAATTTGAAAATGCTCATTTTGAATCTCTAGTTTAATATTTTTTTAAAGTTTTATCCAGATGAAAATTATTTCAGTGGCCAGCTTCAGTAGCAGCTGTACCAACATTTCCCTAAAGGCTACAGGATAAAGTCTGATTTGAGAATCTGTAAATGCTAACCAGCCACATCTTTTAAACTCTGTCTTGTCTGTTTATAATACAGATGCTCTGTAATAAATAATAAGCCTACAAGATCAGATTATCCTGATGGCATCGCCATGGCCTTATTGGGGGGATTATTTTCTCAGACTTGACAAAGCCCCTCCAGAGCCACAGAAAACTTGATGATACGAAAACTGATCTTGATGTGTAGAATTGGTGGAATGCCCCTTTACTGTGGTTATGGCTTGATTAGAGGTTCTTGAGCACTGTCTTGAAGAGTTTCAGAATCAAGTTTTGTCAATTCCTTTTTTCTTTTTTTGCTTAAAAAATGCATATTCCTAAATTGAATACCTTGTGAAGTTTTATTGTAAACAAATACATTTAGATTTACACTTAGTGTTATTCACCCACACACATCATGGGCATTTGTGCTACATGATGAACGTTTGCAAACTAATTTCACAAGGCTTCAAAATCTGCATTGTTCAAATCCATGTTTGTTTGCTAGCAATCATCTTCTTTCTTTCTTTGTACATTGCTACATTTTTTGGCACACGATCAGTAGAAAAGCTTAAATTATCACCAAGACTGCACAGCATAAACAGACTCATGTAAGCGACTGTGGATAGATGTGTTCGACCCACTCTAACAACCATGGCTCCATAGTGCACTAGTGGTTAAAATTCTTTTTTAGTCAGATAAACACATAGCTAACCTGGGGCCAGGTAGTATTCAAGCTGTGCACATGATGCAGACAGTGTTAAGAATGGGGGGATTAGCAGGGGCCCATTGGCTCATTTTGCCTCAGGCCCCCTACAAGGTCAAACCCAATGGAAAACAAAATCTGAACTCATCTATCATTTTCATTTCCTGTGGTCCAAATAAGATGGCTACAGAATTAAAAGGAGGTATTTCAGAAACAACACACTCAGTTCAGCCAAATGTTTATTCTGGATGTTGACTCTTCAAAACTGAAACTAAGAAAGATCCAGGATGGTAGGACTGATACAGAAACAGACTTAAAACTGTGTAGCAATGAATGGAAAGTAAATTCAAAAAAAAAGAAAGAAAGAAAGTGTAATTTTGGATTTATCTTTATAGAATCATTTCACAAGTTTAGTCTCACAAATGAGTCCTGCTTCATATGTGGATAGTACATGAGGGTGAGAAAATTGGACTCATTAACTCTGACTCCCACTAAAATATTCAGTCAAATGATGTCTTTGCCATAGTAACAAATCCGTTTGACTCCTATGTGCCAAACTCATTACTTAAATTGATTACACAGGTCTAACTGACAACTGTAATCAAGTCTCAGACAGCTTCTCCACACTTTTGGTTAGAATTCTTTCCCTTTTTTTAGTTTTTGTCCTTGGCAAGGCAATAGGCAAAAGTAATCATTCACAGGGAAAGTGGAAGGAAACATTGTAATGAAATTTATTGGAGTGGTTGGGGAGGGGGAAGCAGCCATGTTTAATCCAAACACACAAACATAGTTGGCTTGCATCTGCATGCACAACATGGTAGGTACGCACACACCTTGCAGGTTCCTGGTGCGAGTCCTTCTGATTTTGCCCGGCTGGCATTGAGTCACCTAGTGACTCTGCACATTTTCTCCTTTTCCTCCCATAACAAGAACAGCTTGTTCTGCTCTTGTCTAGACGGAGGTGCCGGGTGGGGGGTTGGGGAGGCAGGAATAGAGATCTGATTCAAAGAACAGACCAGTATGACCATTCTTTGGAAAGAGCCCTCTCCCCTTCTTGTGAGTGGCAATTAGTGAAGCCTCAGTGAATTGCCCAGGCTCTGCTCTCCTCACTCTGTCTTTCATTTTGTCTCATCTATTACTCTGATAGTCTGTCTAGCCACCTTTTTCAGTCTCATCTAATCTTTCGTCTATCCTCCCCGCTCTAGCTCTATTACTCTCTTGTTGCTCTAAAAACCTGTCTACCACATCTTGTCTTTCTTTCATCTGTCCATCCTCTCACTTGTGCATTTGATTTTAGTCTCCCATCTCCTGGCTATCCCCCGTCTTCTGCACTGCTCTTCTGTTTTTATCCTCTCCAGTAACACTGCTGTTCTGCTGTCAAATGAATTTGAAGCAAAAGCTTTAAAATGTCGGAAAAGGCAAGGCAACTGTAAACCTCTTTCCCTGGTGAGTCATGCAGACTCCACCTTTTTCACAAAAACAGATACGCAGACAGATAGGTTAATTAGTGTGATTGGAAAATGCCAGAAAGAATGATTAGCTAAATAAAGCCCCCACCAAGTTATGCCAAGATCTGATCAGCAGATACTAAAAACTGGGGGTAATTGTAGAATTATACACAAGACATCTACTTTAACATTTGAGTGGATTGGTGAAGGCATAAAAACTTCAGTCTTTGATTTGAGAACTTAAACATGATGTAGTTAAACATTTCTTGAGTGGACTTCACTTATATCTAAGTGCTAAGTTGTTTTCACTGATGTAATGTGCTTGTTTTCTCTTGAGTAATGTAACTTTGCATCTTGTGACTTGGCATCTTCTCGAGAAACCGAGTTTTGCAAGTTATTCAAATTGTATATACAGCATATTACAATTGAAGTATCTACAACTGGATTTGGCGGGCCAGCTTTGGCATCTGCATTGCTTGTTGAAACTCAGTGTCAGCCAATACTAACATCAGCTAATATTAGCTAAAAATAAAAAAAAATATCATATTGGTCACCCCTTAATGTGATAAAAAATGGATGGCTGTGTGTAAGCTCTCGTTCGTTTGTCTTGTGAAGATTGTTCACAAGATTGTGTATGTACAGAGTGACTTGAACGTGTTATTCCTTTTCTTACAATGTTCCATTCTCCCCTTGTGTACCTCCTCCCTTTTGTTTTTTGTCTGTACGTGAACCTGATTGTAAAACAATCCAATGCACTTACATACAGCACGACAGTTCTCAATCATTTGACTGTTTTCCCTCACTGTTAGACCAATGATCTTGTAGCGATGTGGACTGCTCTATTGTGATGAATTTCAGTTTTCCTCAGAAATAATGGCATTCTTGGTGTTTCTGGTAAATATTGCATATTTTGGTGGTATTAGGTCTTACTGAATAGTTACTTTGTGAGGACAGTTTTCACCTTATCTTTACAACCTTCCTTTATGCAGGATTTAGATGTCATTGCAGAATAAGGTTGCTGATCAGTTATTGCCTGTCAAACCTGAAAACAGCCAGTATCCACATCCAATGCAATCCTGCATATTGAACTATCCTCTTTGGATTTTTTTAAATGTATAATATGCAAAATGTATAGGTGAGGTTTGTTTTCATTATGTAATTTTGTTTTTTCAACAAAAACTATTGAAAAAAAGTTTTTTTTTACACTTCCCATTTTTAAAAAAAATTAAAATGAAGTTAGAAAACAAATATTATATTGTTAAGATTCAGTCATTTATGTTCAATAACCAAATACATTAAATACATTAGCACATACAGGAGTACTCAGTAAAAAGAGCCTTGCAAAAGCCATGTGCCTGTTGGATAGTTTTAGCCACAGTTTTTTAAGTCTCAGGAGACTAAAAGGTTTGGAGGGATACTTTAGACTGAGGACAGGCCAAAGAAAGGCCAATGAGAATGGACAATATCAAGACCAGTTGAAAGTGACATTTTCTAAATGATGCTGCTCATTCAGCCTTAATTAGAAGTAACTATGATTATAATTAACCCTTATTCTATACATTGTTAAACTAAGGCCCAAATATTAAATTCAAGACATGTCAGGTGACTGAATTCAGGTGAGGCTCCATTCTTTTCATCATACTAATATAACATCCTATTTTAAAAAAATGATCAGCTCCTGACTAAAAAGGACACATTCCAACAGTATGTCTCAATGAAGGGCAAGTTTAGTTTGAAATCAGTTTGTGAACAAAAAATGATGTACTTGTATGCAATCAACAACAAACTGCTCAATAATTTATCAATATGTCCTGTTAGAACTTCTTCACTTTGTCGACTCAACTGAAAGGCCTCCATTAACACAATATGCTACACTGACCAACTGCTGCCCATTGGAGTTTGGTCTGCTCCCGTCCAGCTTTGACACATATTTAGACTTAAGGAGAACAGCTCTATATCTTCAGAAGTTTTTGTCTATCTGTTACTTGGACATACATAAGGTAGAAGAAATAAAAAGATTGATGTCACAGAGAGGGACTGACTCAACTCTACACTCATATTTGTGGCTGCAGTCTGTGAAAAAAACAAAAAAAAGCCATCATGGCTTTGTGTTTAACAGTAACATAATAAAAGATGCATTAACATGTAATATGTATTTCTATTGTATCCCATTCTAGAAAAGACTTAAAGTTCAAATTAAAAAAAAGTCAAAACAAATAATTCAAATACCTACTCTTTGGCATTACATCTGCAACTTAGAAATACCCTAAATTAAAATAGTGCAAAAAAATAAGTTGGGTATTATTCCTGGGGGATTCCATGCACATCTTACCTCGACAAGGAAAATGCCAAGCCAGGAAACCAAGTTAAAACTGCTTCTATTTTGGGTTAAAAACAGAAACTGCAGCAGTTACTGGGACATGGCTAGCAGACTAACAAGAACAACATACTAATTGTGAATCACACAGTGAGCATTACCTTCAATCATACTTGCATTGACTGCAGCATAGTGGCATCTCTTTTCCTCTAATACTTGTATTTCTTCATGCAGTTATGTAAACTACAACTAAAAGGGTATAAACAGTAAAAATGCAATGAATAAGAGGTCAATACCTCCCCATTTCAAACTGGGAAGCCATTCAAGAGTCTGGTGATTTCACATGTTGAATTCTGGTGAATTAGGTTGATCTGCAATTGGCAGTGAATAAATTTCACCTCATTTTGAAGCTACATAAGAATTTCAAGCCCTGCTTATAGTATTTCATGGAATTTCTTGCTGAATTTATTTTTGAACTCTGAAAGAGATTGATGTTTTTATTATCAGCTGGTGTAATATTCCATGCTGTCTGAACATCAAAGCACTTGGTAATAACTGATTCACCAGTTATTGGCCAAACAACCATAAGTTCCTGAAACATGGGATTGACAGCATGCAACACATTAACAGTTAAATTAAGTACATCTGCAGCTAGACCTGAGGCAACGGGCATTAAGACCTAACCAATCTGAGGTATCTGCTGTTGCTTATATTGGACAAAAAATAAAGAAATGTTGCAATAATCTTTCTGATACCACAAATCATCTTCTTGATTAAAAACAAAGTGTGCATCTTGAATAAACATACAAATTAAGGAGATTTAAACAAGCTGTCAAATTTCGTCAATGCAATTACTGTAAACCATAATTTCCATGAGCACTTTCCCCACTCCTCTCTCTCTTTCTTTATCATCTCTTCTGCTCCTCCACTCCTCTCTCCTTGTTTCCCATGATGTTGGTCTGTTCATTCAGCTGATCTGTTAGTCTGATTTCCTTACAGGCGAGATAGAAAAAAGTCTGTTCTATGATAAAAGCCAGGCAGGAGGAGGAAGAGAAGAGGAAAGGAGAAGAAGAGCACAAAGAACACAGTAAAGACTGCAGTGGCCACAATAGAGAGGAGAAGGAAGAGAGGGAGGAAAGGGAAGTAACTGAATATAGAGTAGGAACAGGAGGATGGAAAGGAGTTATTGAGAAGGAGGATGGTGATGATGACGATAAGATTGTAGGTGATCAGATCTGTGGGGATGAAGGTGATAGTGAGGACATGATAAGGAGTGGGAGAGGAAAAAGAAGGAAGAGGAAGAGGAGGATTATTAGGCAGTATAGATTGAGAGGAAGAGCAAAACTCCTTGACCAGATGTTTCCACAAAACCCAACTGGTATGGCATTTTTATTATGACACCAATGGAGTATTACAGTACATGTGATATTGACTTTCAGTTGAGTTATTGACTGCAGAACCGATGCCTCCCATCAAAGATCTCAAAAGGGAGTCTTCCTTTTCAAAGAACTGATTTCTTGGATTCAGAGGGGGAGGGGGCTTCAGTTTGTTTGTTTGTTTATTGGTATTTCCTGTTACTTTCAGCCCCTGCACTCTTCTCTAACTAGGAGAAACCAAATCCTGCAGTCAGGAAGAAAATTACTCATGCAGACTCATGCAGACAGAAAATCTCTGCATGAATTGCACTTTGACGTCCGGGTGTGCGTGTGCGTGTGCGTGTGCGTACACATGCGGTTGTGCCTGTGATTTAACGTATTGTAGGCGTCACTTGCCAGTGACAGACTGGGAGCCGGAAACTTGTCTTTAGCACCATGTGTGTTTCTCAGTGTGTTTCTGGGTATGTGGCAACCAAAGTGTCCTCGGGGTGTCCATTTGAACGTGTATGTTTTTACGAGTGTGTGTGTGTGTGTGTCTGTGTGTGTGTGTGTGTGTGAGTGAGTGTGTAAGAGTAAATGAGAGTCAATGGGCTCCTTTTGCTGCAGCTGCTGCTCTCTGACTAGCAGCATTATAAAGCATTAAAAAAGGAGGCTGTTTACAACATAACATGCTGTGGCCACTTCTAAAAAAGCACAGAATGCATGAAGGTAATGAGTAGGACCATTAAAGGACGCATGGACCCCTCCATGTCCTCTGGTGTTACTGCACAAGTTGGTATATTTCACCATCTCAAAAGACAGACTGCAAGACTCCAAGTATTGATTTTCTATGTGGAGAGAACTGCGTTTACTTGGTAATTTTATCATTCAATGAACTGCTGATATTAGTGCAGGTAGTAAGACTTCGAGTCATGTTTCAGAATGTTGAAGATGAACATTTTTGCATTATCATCCTCTCTAAAACTCTCATAGGCTTGTCCATTTTATTTATCATTTGAGATATATCTGAGTTGTATAATATTCATCTTAAGAATCTTTAGCAACCTTTGCCAATATCAATATTGGTTCATGCTCTATCACTTTGGTCTAGACAGAAATAACTACAAAAATATTGTAATGATTGGCACAAACATTGGTACAGATATTCATGGTTACCAGAAGATTAATAATAATTATCATTATCCTCTGATATTTCCTCCACTAACTAGTACAAGTATCAACAACGGCAGATTATCAACATTCTCACTGGTCGTTCCTTGTGTGCTAACTGACAAAGTTGCACACTGGCAACACTGACACACATGCTAAGATGGTGAATCCAGTAAAACTTACAACAGCTACACATCATGATAGCATTGTCCTTGTTAGCCTGCTAGCGGGACAACCACCATATGGGCCAATACCATTTATACCTTTACTTCACCAATTCCTCACCTACTCTTTTGCAGTAGGTTGAGACTTCATAACCACTTGGAGGTGTAGTGTAACATAAATATGCAGAGTGCCTATGCAATAGATGCCACTCTTTTTGGTTCCATTGTAGAAATGTTTGAGGGCATTGTTTCAGTAGCATACAATATAGGCAGTGATTTAGGACCGCTCTAACCTTGTTTTTAAAGGGGTACTATTGGTATTTGTTTAGTCTTGCATTTACAATATATAAAGTTGGACAATTTACAAATTCAAAATCAATGCAACAGCGGCCGAGATATCCTGATTTTTAGTGCCTGGTACACTGTAAAAGACCATACAAGAATTTTGCCAACTAAACTTTTTCCATTAATTTAAATATGTTTTTTTAAATTAATTTTAAGTTAACTTACCTCAAATTTCTTGTGTTTATCTTTAGGTCACTTCAAAATTTCCTGTTAATTTGACTGAGAGTTGGCGATTCAACCTATTACCATGAGTCTATCAAATCACAAGTTACATATTTAGTTAACTTATGTATCTTTTGGCATTGGGGCATCTTTCCTACCTGCTGTCACTCTGCTCCACTCCTCTCCTTCATTTATCTAACTCCTTTTTCTACACTCCTCCCTTCCCCTCTCTCTGTCTATCTCCTCTTCTTTTGTCTCTTCTCCTTTTACGTCTGTCCTTGTTCTTTTTTTCTGGTCAATATTTTATTGGTAATTAAACAAGATTTTACAGAGATGGGGTTAAAAGTTGATATATCACAAAAGAAAGCATCACTCTCAACGAATTAATCAGCACAAAGTTGACAAGGAACAGAAAATAACTGTATCCTTCCCTTTGGCTCCCTTCATCCCACTCTGGGTATTTAAGGTATTTATTGCAGTAATTGCCTGTTTCCAGTTTTAAATATTTTCTGGTTTTGTCTGGAGCATGTTGGCTGCCCAGTGTTCCATGCTTGCTATAACTATGAAGTCAACAAGCCATGTTTGTATGTTAACTGAACAAGGAGCTTTCCATCTACAACTTATTGGTCACTTGGCAGCTGTTAGGCCAACTAGCCAGAGACATCTCTGTTTCACCCAGAGTTCCAAGTTGGACCTGTCATTAAGTAACTGGACATCTGGAAAGTAAGGAACTGTTTAGGACAATATGCTTGATAGAATCCCTGAAACCCTCTTCCAGAACCCTGTTACCCTTGGGCACTCCCACACTATATGAAAAATATGCCCCACACATTCAGTGCATAGGATACAATTTGTTGATTGTAAAGCTCTCATTTTATGCAATGTGCAGGGAATGAAGTATGTTCTGTGTGTGAAATTAAAATTAATTACTTAGTGGTTGAGATTCGTGGGTGATAGTTGCCTATTCTGCTATTCTGCTGTTTCCAATTAGGGTTGGAGCTATGTGAGGAGTGGTCTGCCTTCTACAGTCTGCTATGAGAGGGGGGTTTCAGGGGCGTTATGCGAGATGGAATATATTGTCGAGACTAGTCTGCTAGGAGCTCTATGAAATGGATGTGTGTAGAGAGATATTTTTCAAGGCACACCGTAAGCGTGCATTGCTTTGCGGAGCTGGAGATTACAAAAGTAATCTGTGCTAGGAAGATTGAAATGTTTCTGGATGTCTTGAAATGCTCAGAGGACCATAAATGTTTATTCTTATGAAAAATGGAGGACGGACGACATTATCTAGACAGATTTTTTGCAATACTTTTTTACTTCAATAATAATTTGTCCAAAAAATCTTGATTGTTTGAATGAAATGATGGATTAGATCTGATCTTGTAACCTGTGAGGGTGCACCATGTTCTTTTCCATTGGACTCTGAGACACACGAGGCGCAGGTTTTAACCGTTTGGAGAAAAGGCCTAGTACAAGTGACCTGTAACACCAGAGAAAAATTAGGTACACAAATCCCCCTTTGTCTTTTTGTCTTCGGAGAATTGACAGTTTCAGTCTGGGTTTTTTATTGCCGCATATAAATCTAGATGTTACAGATTGGGTTTTTTACAGTGGTCCGGGGGGTAGTGATTAAAGTATTGTTGAGCTAAGAAAGTTGATTCTTGGGAGGACATTTTATTAATGGAGATGCAAGAGTGAAACAATTATAGGAGAGTTTTCCACCTTTGTAAATATGAATTTCTACATCTTTCACTGGTACGTTGTATTTTTTTTTTTACCTGCCCTGTTTGTGACTCTTTTCCCCCTCCTCTCCTTTCTCCCCTTGTCTCATCAGCTCTGCTCTTTTCCTTCTCTAAATATCCTCTCCACATGTCTCCCTTCATCCCCTCCCACCTCGCTCTGCTCCTCTCCTCTCCTCTACCAGGATAATTTAGCATGTCAGAGTTCTGCTGACTTGGCACAATTGATACTCATGGTGGAGGGAGAGAGAGAAACAGTGACAGAAAGAGCGAGAGCGGTAGAGAGAGACCTTCAGGCCGTGTCTCCTTTTTGCAGCCCAGACAATGCATCACTACTGCTCTGCTGTGTGTGCGTTTGCGTTAGTGCCTGTGTGTTCTGGGCAGGACGTGAATGTACTTGTGTCTGCCTCCGGGAGATGTAGTCACGCTATATGGCAGTAAAGTTACACCATGTTTGAACATTCTCTATCTTCTTTTTGTCCTGGGGCCTACTGCTGGCCTGGTAGCACACACTGGACAGTGGAAATTTCCCCACATGTGCAGGAATAATTGCAGAGGGAGGTCATGCTGTTCTAATCTTTCTTATCACATTGACAATTTGTAGAAATTCCCATAAACACAAGTCATGCTGCATTAATTGCATTTAGCAAAATAAACATATAAAAGAAATATTTTTGACGAGTGCCTGGTGATGCCTTACAGTTATTAAAAGACTTTACTTGTGTACACATGTTACACTAAAGTACACTGGTAGTATATATACATCTTGTTCCACGAATATCAGTTTTTATTGACTGCACTGTTATGCATTATTTTATCATGTCTAACAATTTATATCAAAGACTGCCTATGGAGTTTTCAATCACCAGTGTTGCTGCAGAAGAGACATTTTCAAACTTTGGAGGTATAGACATGTGACAAAGATACTGTGTGAAATAAAAGGAATGAGTGCATGTAGGAGTTCTGAAAACAACAAGGAGTTAGCTATTATACTAAGGTCTGATGATTTGGCTCACTTATCAAAATGGTCTGTAGTTGTCAAACATCACAGTCCTTCTTCAAGTCATAACTCAATCAAAACTGAACAAACAGACATGATACACATAGTTTTAGATTCAGCATTGTTAACGCTCCTTATAACCCCAGTATTTGTCTGAGAATCATCACATTTTTAAGATTTCTTCAGTTTCAAAGTAAACTAGCAATAGCTATCTGTACATCCATGGGTACATAGCAAACGGAAACCGCTAAAAGATAATTTGGCATACTTTTAGTGTTGCCAGTTTGTCGGTTTACACAAATGTAGCTCATGCTCAGATCCATTGCTGCCAGTCCCATCATCTCTTCCTGCTCTTGGCCCTTGCTCACAAGCCACTCGTTTAATGGCATCCGCTGATATATAGTGCTATAGTGATACAGACGTTATCAATTTTAGACCACACCGGCTTCTACGTAGAGACTTTTATTACCAAAAGAACAATATGCAATACCCAAATCAGAGACCATGGATGAATCAGGTGCACCAGCTGCTCTACCAGTATAATGTCCCATTCAGAACTGAAGACCTTACATCATATAGTTCAGCCTGAATTGATGTGAAAAGGGGGACTACAAAAGCAAAACATGCAGACAGTATGCAGATTGAGAACTAGCTCCACAACAGCACAGTTCCCAGGTGTCTATGGCAATGAAGTGCTGTGAGAGGATGCTCCTTTTTATCTTTTTTTCTGTTGCTGTTGGCATCATACTTGTTTAATTTGTACTAGTAACTTATTTAAACTGCACCCTCACTAAATATTCTAACAGAGAGAGTTGTGGCCTGGAGTTGCCCCTTCATTCAGCTACTTTTTTGACTGTTTTCATTCAGCAACGCTACTGTTGCCCAGCAACTCCACAGACGCATTGCTAACACCAGGGACCAGCTGATCACACTGAAGCTGGCCAGCGTGGCGACCAGAAGAACGGACATCCCTGCAGAAACCAGCAGGAGGATGCTCTGATTCACAGACAAGGCAAAGTAGGAATATGGACAGTTAGCAGAGCTTGGTCAAGACCACAGAAACTGATGGAGAGGGATGAGGGAAGTGGTATTCAGTTGTAACCTGAAACCTCTCTGCTAGGCCCTAAACTGATCTTTTAAGCTCCAATCTAACAACAGCATTTTCAAGTATAGAGGTGATGTTGTTCAAAGTACATTTTTTATTGATACATTTGATCATCGCAAGTCAGACTAATAAGATACCTGTAAAATTAGCTCCTATGTTTTCCTTGGTTTGGTTTCCATGGTTGCCATGGTTACATGTAAGCCTGTAATGGCAAGCCACAAGAGTCAATTCAGATGGCAGTGGCAAATACCTGCATGCATTCACATGACTGGCCGCCACATTGTGAAGGATACAATCTGCAGCTTTATGCATTAACTATATGAATGCACCTTTGCGGACCGATGCAACACAGTTTGTTAAGAGATACCAATGGTGGTGTCTGTTAACCATGGAAACCCCACAGTGTAACTTTAAGTACACCTGAGATTTTAAGATGAGACGAACATCAAAGTTTCAAACAATATCAAACAATGCAAAACATTTATTTTATCATTTGTTGTTATTAAGATGAATGTAAGAATGAACAGAAGGGTGGGATGAGATTAAACTCATTTAAGCCCTGAGGAGGTAAAATGTTACAGCCTGTAATGTCTTTTTAGCCCTTTCACTGGGGCCTAAACCAGCTATAGGGGCAATCTGTCATTTGCGCTAATTATGATTCTAACAACATAAGTAACACTTATTCTATAATCCCATGATGATAATTTTAAAAGAGATGAAAGGGAGGTTTTGCCCATATTTCTCAGATTTCTCTTTGTATTCTCAGTATCATTTTGCTACAGATAGAAGCAAATTCTTTGCCCTCCCACATTAGTTTGTTTTAAGATTTTAATCACAAAAATTAATGACCTTTTTCAGTCAGTTTGCAAAAGCACCACATTTTAATATACTGTAGATTAATTTACCTTAAGTACATTTTAATATTTGTCAGCTGTAATTAGATGGGAATAAGTTGAACATCCTTGACAGGATGATTTAAACCGATTAGTTTATGGCCTCATCCAGCACTTTATGAAGCCTTGAGCTAATTCATAATGGGTAATAATACATGGATCTACGTCCATTTAGATATAAGATGGATGATATCTTTATCATGATGAAATCACTTGACAGCAATAATGGCACAGTTTGACCTGGGCCTCTTCCCATTTTTTCTATGCACTATCCTCCATAGCAGACTTATCATTGCATTACTCACAGGAGAAAGAAAAAAAGTGAAAATGTTGGCTCTATGTGCTCTGCAGCTTAAGGTGCTGGGAGATCATCGGGCTAATATTCACTGGTTAGCATTGACAGGGAAAAACCTCATAAATTTGTCCTCAGGTTGCTTGCGCACTGTCAGCTTTAACACTCTGCCCACTAATACACCCACGCACATGAATAAGTACAGAAACACATACACACAAACACACACACACACACGCACGTGCGCGCACGCACGCACGCACACACACGCACACACACACACAAAACACACACACACACGCACACAAACACACGCACGCGCGCGCAAGCACACACACACAAACACACACACACACACATACACACACGCGCGCAAGCACACACACACAAACACACACACACACACATACACACATACACACACGCGTGCGCACACAAACACACACACACACAAACACATACACACACAAGAACACACACAAAACACACACACACACACATACAAAACAAACACACACACACACACACACACATACAAAACACACACACACACACACACACACAGACAACTGGACACAAAGAAATACCCGTGCACATATAGTTGTACACACACCCACATGCTACCTAGCCAAGTTAGCAGAGCCTCTCTGCAGGCAGGCAGTGCCGACAGGCTGAGCCAAAATAACGTCTTAAACTCAGTAACCTCAGCCATCATATCACCAACTGAATCAGAGCAGATAGGCAGTCTGACCTGCTGGCTTTTCAGCTAAACAAATCAAAGTTGGTTAAATCAACATGGCATGAAAAAGTTTTTTCCTTGCTGCTCAAAGAATACAGCAGTGTGTGTTTAGATGCTCTTGCACATCATCATTCAGTTTGTTAAATCATTTGAAAATAGTAACTCCAGCGACCACAGTTAAAGTGGCAACCTGGAAGTTTTCAGTCCTGGTCGATTTGGCAACACTTGTTGTTAACTGGTGGTAACAGCAAATGTGAGTGCAACTGAAATATAACAGAGCTACAAAATCAAAACTTATCATTGTGATTGTACCGACACCATTGTTACCATTGCTACAATGGTGTTGCCAGCTGCTCAGGAGGTCAGTGGATAAAGGGTGTGACAACATTCTAATGCTTGATTCATGCTTCTGCATTGAGTCTATGCAGAGACTACGCCATAGTCTAGCAAGTGGCCTGTGCCGTTATGAGCATTTATACTTCTATGTTTTAGTCACTCTGTAACAAGACCGCCAAACCAATAAAGGAATAAAAGAAGATGAAAAAAGACATTTCTTCATGAAGGAGAAGCCAGAAATGTGGTGCTACCAAGCCAACCAATAGTAGCTAGATTTTTTGGTAGGTGCACATCAGGCTTTGCCATAGGTACGGTGTAGGTTTGACACAGAAGTATGAATCAGAGTTATGTGATTAACCAATCACAACAGAGTCAGCCAGCTGACCTGCTAGATCAGACTGGGCTTTTTGGAAGAGGTGTGTTTCAGACACATGGTGAAAAGAGGTGGTGCAGCAAATTATAGTATGAGAAAAATTTGTTTTGTAAATGTAAATCTATTCTAGTAGACCCCCAAAATAAAATTACAAATCTATGTATGCGCATAATATGGGGACTTTAATACTACAGGTCGCAGAATTCTGGGGGGGTAGCAAAACAAACTACTCTTGCTTTAATAAAGAAGTCAGGTGATAAATGGCCTTTTTCCATTTTTCTGTGAACAACTGTGATCTGAGTTTATGGTGCACACAGCATGAGACTGAACAGCAGGAGACAGTGAAAGGAGCTGGTTACCTCACTCAGAAGTTGGAGGTGTGCAGCCTGTCGCCTACAGTTCTTCATCTAACAGCTCACTTTGGCTGTTCCCTCTTCATCATTACTCTCTGCAATATTTTCAAACTGATTCACAGTGCAGAAAATGACTGTTGTTTTGTTTTGTAAATGCATTTTTGATGAATGAAAAACACACTGCATTTCCTCTGACTACTTTGTTATAAAATTCAACTTGTGTTTTGCCAGTCAAAGGCTTTTAATGTGAAGCTGCAGTAGAACAAAATGCAGGACTTTTTCCGAGAAATGTCGCCACAGTCATCCAGGTCTTAATAATGCAAATATGTAGATCTTGCAATACTTTCATCAGTGGCTATAGACTCAGTCACTATTGTGTTACCTCATTCAGAGACAGATAGTGACTTAACAGACATTTATTTAAATTATTTTGAGACTGCTACTCTAAATGTATTTCTGTGACCAGAGCGGGAGATGTCCAAACAATTTTAAAACTACTGGGTGAAGCTAATTGTAAAAATGATTGATTGTTATCCACCTCAGTAGTAATGACACCTGATTATGGCAACTGGAGGTCACCAAAATTAATGTGGAATTGTTCTGCAGTTTTGCTAAAACAATATCATATCTGGACCCCTACCAAAAAACTGAACAGTGATGACATGTATAGCCACTGTTATCATTCAACTAGTGGTGAAGGTGGTGTCCAGCAAATAATGAGGGCTACATAGAGAGGTGGAAGACCTTCTGGGTAAGAAAAGAACACAAGACCCAAGGATTATCCACAAAGTGCATGCGGAAACATCCAGAATATGTTCTCTCCCCTTTACATGAAAAGCCCCAGCCTTTAGCAATGGGTCACAGCTACGCCTACAAAAATGACAGCATTGATAGATGCAATGGTTGGTAGTCAACCCAACTCCCAGAGACAATAGTATACTGCAGCCAAAAGAGGGCAGTAAATTACAAGGTCACAAGATGAATGCGAACAGGCAACATCAGATCCTTTATGGTATAGTACGCGTCTCTGAGATATAAGAATAGATAACGCTTCCATTTGAGTTACTTTGATGTCTATTTTTAGCTTTAACTGGTCAAGTACTGTTTGCCTTGCTTTTCCTGACAGCACGCCACTGGCCTGCACTCTGACCACCTAAATGAAATAAATCAAAAATCAATGAAAGAGGAGTAATCCTTTAAAACCTTTTGAAAATCAATACAAATTCTATAACAGAAACCAAAAAACAGGAAAATTAAATGTGGACAATTAAACATTAGATTTCTCTCATCTAAATCCCCATTACCCAAAGACTTAATTACTGATCATCATATTGATTTATTCTGTACTACTAAAACCTTGTTGCAGCAAGAAGAATATGTTAGTCTAAATGAATCAACAACCCCTACTATAACTTTTCACATTTCCTGAAGCACATGCTTAAGAGGAGGGCTGGCACTGATTTTTCACTCCAGCTTATTAATCAAGCATTGACTTGAACTTATTCATAACTTATTTAAGGAACTTATTCTTAGGCTTTGACACTGTAGCTGGAAAACGCAAAAAAACAGTACTACCAGTTACTGCATATTGTCCACCCGCCCTTTCCTCAGAATTTTTGACTGAATTCTCAGATGTTACTTCTTCGAACACAAATAAAGTAGTTATAGTGGGTGATCTCAACACTTATGTAAATCATGCATTTAATTAATTGTTAGACTTAACTGATTTTCTAAAATGTAAAAGAACCAGCTCACTATTTCAATCACACCCTCAATCTTGTTCTGACATAAAATTGAACTTTTAACAATATTTCCTCAAAACCCTCTTTTGTCTGACCAAGATTTGAGTTTACAGTGATGGTGATGCAGCATTTGGGGAAAAAATTCCATTACAGTAGGTGTCTATCTGATCACGTTGTAACAAAATTCAAGTAAAGACTTCTGCTATTGTTGATTGTGCTGCAGCCTCACTGCGTACGACTTGGTAGTTAATCAGAGAAGGCTAACTATATGATACAAATCACAAATGTGAGCGGAGACCCTGCATCCACAAATTGGGACATTACATTTTGCGTTTGCCACACCGTATACCTTCTTCTGCTTAACTCAGACCTGTTTTCCTAATTAGTAGACACATTTTGTGAAATCAAGAGGCAGCAAAAGAACAGTGTAAAAACTCTATAGCGGCAAGCTCAGTGAAAACATTCTACTACCAAGACCGAGGAAGAAACCCACAGTTTACAAGAGTATTAATAATTCTTGCATGTAGTGCAAAATCAGTCTATATTGATTTTTTTTTCTTATGTGATACTTCTCCAGGCATATTCCTCTGTCAAGAGCAGAAAGATTGTTAATAACAGGAGTCAACTCTGACGTGGAAGATTGGTCTGATTATGGCGTTGTTGATACTGGTGTAGAGCAGCTAAATTAGGATTATATTCCGCCTGAATCATCCTAATCTGATAAGCAGAGCAGTAATGATAGTGACAGTCGCCCTGGTTATCGCACATCTGGCTACAACTATGAATCTTGGAGCAAAAGTATACGATTGCTACTTCACAACCATGAAAGCTTTGGATTAATGCTGAAGAAGCAGGTGAGTCTGACTGGTACAATAATTGCGAACTGGGTCACCAATCAGTGTGTCAGACCGTTCCAATAAAGAGTTCTATACTCTGTCACACACTGGTGACTTTATTGTGTTAAACAGTAAAATAGACTTATTGTTTCCATATGAGGAAATCATTTTTTTAAAGTACTTGCCTATCAAAGTAAGTGCTTACTTTTATAATTATCCAATAACAATAACTTATCTACTATTCCCAGATAGCTAAGAGGAATTAGAAATGAACACAAAATCATGAGACCTTCAAAGGAAGTGATGTTCAAGCAACCTGGATATTGCTTAGCCTGGAAAGCCCTCAATTAATCCTAAACCTCCAATTATTAATCATTAATAGAAAAAAATAGTAATAACTTCATCAGCTTCTTTACAAATAAAATTGAAACTATTAGAGAAAAAATTCATCACCTCCTTCCCAAACCTAGCATAATACAATTCTCTAGGACAGCCTTCTTCTGAGTACTGTTGTGAAAATTAGACACATCCTGTCTCAAATGGTTGACAAAAAAGTAATCCATGCCTTTGTTACCTCTAAACTGCAAAATAATGCTTGGCCATTAGCCCATAATGAACATCTTATGTTTAAGACCTCATAGTACCCCTTACTCAACTCTCCACAAGCAGAATGGGGGCAGAGCTTTCAGTTATCAGGCTCCTCTGCTGTGGAACCATCTTCCAGTTTGGGTCCAGGAGGCAGACACCCTCTCCATGTTTAAGAGTCGGCTTAAATCCTTCCTCTTTGATATAGGTTATGGTTGGAACTGGCTCATCATTAGCTCGAGCCATCCCCTCACTATGCTGAAATAGGTTGAGGCTGCTGGGAAACCTCTCATGAGTAATTGAGCACGTCTATTTTCTCCTCTGTCTGAACAACAAGGAAAAGCAATTAAGTCTAAATGAAATCAATCTGACCTCTGGTTACTAAATGTAAATCATATGATCAAGGTAAGTGATGCTAGCTTAACCTGGTCCATATAGGAAGTACAATTCATCTGAGTTGGTTCGTTTTGTATACTGGATGATATGCATTTTGGATTCTTTTGGGTGCCTTTCCTTTTACCTCTTTCACATTTACATAATTATAAATTCTAGTTTGTAGCACAATGGTAAGTCGTGCAGAAACAGCAGATACACTTTGACAGGGCTCTTGCTGTGCACTACTAAGTGGTAAACTGAAACTTGTGAGATGATGCCAAGCTTTTTTTTTTAACACACTTTGGTGGTTAAACTATTGAAAAGAAAGCAGAGGAGGCAGAAGCAACCTTAGGATTTATAAAATGCAGAGTCATTGTTGCACAGATAGTCATTTGAGTTAATCTTTTAGCTAAGTGTGTGTGTTTGGGGTCTCATTGTGTACATTACTTTATAAATTTTGGCTGCTCAGCCAAAGAGCATTTAAATGCCTAATGGCATGGGTGACTGTTAGCTACAACAGATAGTCATTGCTACCTATGGTATTTTGTTGGCAGGCAGATTAGATAGTTAACTGCTCTAGTCAGCCTCTAATCAGCCATCTGCTAATGTTACTTGTTGAATTATTATCAGCTGCCTTGCATTTCAGGGGTTATTCATCAATGGATCATAGACATCTGACAGACCTCAAATTATCTTTGGCTCACTAAAGTTTGAGAACTATACAACTAATAACTAAAGCTACAAATCTTAGCCTTCTCATCTGTGGATCCAAACACCCTCAAATTAAAGAGGAAAGATTCACCTCATAGTCATGATCTCATTTCAAAGAGAGTTTGCTGAAGCACAAAGAAACTACCACTAAATACAACGTGTTACTCTGACAATATTTTTCTTGCACAGTTTTAGCAGAAATTACACTTCCCCTGTTAAACATCTGCCAATGGAAAGTTGGATATGCAGCTCTATTGGAGTTAATGATATGTTAGGAGTTTTTCATGGAGTTTTGCCTGTATGTTTTCCAGGTATTCTTGCTGGCATCACCTCAATCAGTCCCCTTTCACCTTCTTCAACTGTCCTGAGTTGTGAGTGCTAAAAGTTTACTAAAACAGATTCACACTAAAGTTTTTCAGATTGCACAACCTAAAACTTACTATTGAGAATTTCAAGTGAGGTTTAGACCATACACATTAAGAACTATAGTTTTCAAATTCAAATATTTCAGTGTATTTAATGCAGTGATATAGAAGTTTCAACACTAAATATTCAGTAAAGATTACATTTTAAAATTTGGCATCAGTCGCTGAATTATTCAAGTTATTATATTAATGATTTCTTTCATAAAAGTTTGGACCAACAAAGCAACTTGTATACAGTTAAAATAAGTTAGACAGGTTTATAAAATAAGGTTGAGTGTATGGGAGAAATCGCATTTCCAAATACACTGTTTTACAGTAATCAGGTTGCTACAGGGTACATAAAGGTTTTTACCTGATCACCCATGTAACCGGATTTTTCTGAGTAATCGGTTTACCTAAATGCATGTGATGAAGGTTATTTCAGCTTGGGTTTAGAGACTTCTAACGAATAACAGCAAATACCTGTGTTACAAACTAGTAATACTGTAAGTAAATTTCAAAACTTGTGGTTTGCAGAAAGAGAGGTTCTAACGAATGAAAAGTTGCATTATGGGGAAGTGTAGGATCCACTGGTTTTGGAGCATGAGTATTACACGAACTAAAGGTTTTTTGACCATAATTGTAAATTGTCTCTTTTTTCCACATGTTCTGCAATACAGACAACTGAAACTGAAAACTTTTCAGAGTGAAAAATAAGTTTTAGAGACTATGTGGCATCCTTACTATTTGATTTGCCTCTGCCATGACAAAAAAAACATATGTATTTCGAACACAACCGGACCTTACACAATTTCAGCTGATCAATATGCAAACCCCTCAACCACCACATTTTGTTGATAACTGAACAAACCAATACTGTGGCGTCTATGTGTGGTATGTGGCCTCTGATTTCATGAAATCAATAACTCATTAACAAAAATAAAATGTAATTTCAGTCAACAAAAAAGCTTGGGCATCAGTCAGTATTTTTTGAACTGTTTTTCTGAACTGAATCTAATTCTCATTCATGTTTACTTATAGGACAGTCACAGAACATTGGTCAATTTAGGGAACTAAAACTGCAGCAAAAGAAAATGGAGTATGAGTGAGGAGGCATGTTGATGGAGGTTTGCTGCACAATAAGAGTGACAGCAGGCTCAATACAGCCATTGACCACAATGAACTGTCACAAACACACACACACACACACACACACACGCGCACATGCTCACATATATAAACACATATATAAACATAATACATGCACACACACTATGACCCACACATACATTCACACTTATAGCCACAGGTACAAATAGACAAAGGAGATCAAACACAAAGATAATGACAGACACACACTACGATCCGGCTGATGTTCCCATTTAGGTCATTTGAAAACAAGGGCTGGGTGGATGTCGGTCTGACTAGTAAATAAGCTGGTTGAGAAGTAAATCAACAAGACAAAATCAGTCTGCAGGCAACCATGCACAGAGACACGAGTTAAACATTAGGCCTGGGTGTTTCTCCAATCACAATTTTGGCTTTCAAAAATCATGAAAATAAGATAATCAAGATAAAACGATTATTATGACGCATTCCATTTCACAAAGATGCACTCATTAAGTCTTGTCAGCCAGGCTGTGGCAAATTCAAACAGAAGTGGTTTATAACCAAACAATAAATGAAAAAAAAAGCAGAGAAACCTGAAACTTCTTCCACAGCAACACAGTCATCAATAAAAGACCCTCCTTAGAATGCAACTGCCTACCTAACCAGGTCTAAAAGGCATAAAGAAATGATAGATGCCATCATATTGCTCCTAGTTAAAGACATATACCCAGTTAGCATTGTGAGCAAACAGGGACTCATCAATTAGGCAAACAATGTGGACAAATGTTACACAATGCTGTTACATCACCTCTTGACCAGAGTTGCACTACCTTCCCGGTATAATACATGCCATGAGGAAAATGCAAATGATGTGTCTACAACCAAATACTTAACAATACATAATACATTATGCATTATATTTACAATTCATTTCATTGATGCTAATTTCAGTTGAAGACAAGATGTCTCCAAACAGCATTTTTTCCTGAAGACCACACAGGACAAACCATAACCAATGGCATGAGGGAAGGGATGGCTACAGTCTTCTTCTTGAGAGTAAACAACTCTTAATACTAACACTGACTAAAGTCTGAATAAGTCTAACCTTGTAGTTGATCTTATTATCATACATACATACACATATACGTATATACATATACACATATACATATATACATATACGTATATACATATACACATATATATACATATATATACATATATATATATATATATACATACATATATATACACATATACATATACATATATATACATATATATATATATATACATACATACATATATACATATATACATACATATATATACACACATACATATATATATACACATATATATACATACATACATATATATATATATATATATACACATATATACACATACATATATATATATATATATATATATATATATATATATATATATATATATATATATATATATATATATATATACACACACACACACAAGAGCTAATCAAACTGATCAGCCAGTATCATGAAGTAGTGGTTCATGCTGTCCTGATTTTTGCAGTGCTGTTGATGTTGTTATGAAAGCCTGGTTATAAGTTTCACATTCTTTAAACTTCTTTTTAACCTGTTGGTTTCTACCAACTCCTAATTAAGTGCTACATACTCTACTATTGTCACCAACTAGTCTCTGACTGTGTCTGTCAGTTATTTGTTTGTGAGCAGGTGATGACTTTTCAAGCGTTTTCACTGAAAAGAGCAGCCTGCTGCAAATGTAACCCACAGTTGGACATATTTTCACAATATGAAACTATCTGTACCACTCTGGACGTGTCTCTCAGTGCAAAGGACACCAGTCACATGTTTGCTTCAAGAGATTCTTGCAGCATGAATTTCTTTTTCTTATTATTTACGGTGCAAAGAATGTGAGAAAGAACTCCAGATTTTCCTCTTAAATGGGATTCGGCTCTGTGTAAGGAAACTGTATCCGCTACTCTGAGCTTATTTCCCCGTTGTTTTTACAGAAAACTGTGTCCCATATGAGGTTCTCCACTTTTGAGAATATCTTTGCTACATTTCTACTCTATCATTTATAAACAACTCTGACCACAGGTACCCTACAGTATACAGTACTATTACACATGCATGCACAGAGAGAAAAAACAGCCTGGATCCTTCATCCCATAGCTACAATACGTGCCTTTTTTATTAAAGGCTTCAGGTATTCTTGGTTAGCTATTTCTAAATGTATTTCTGAGAACCCAGTCCGTAGTATAGTATTCAGCATCAACAGTAGATGCCATAGTATATTTGCCTCTTTACAGATAGTTTAGCAGATAATGCAGTTTTAATTGATTGCCTTTAGCATGTGTGTGACTCGGTGTGAGTTGGTAAAGAGACGTCTTTTGATTGTCTTTTAATAGCATTTTTGTGTTCATAACAATAACTTAGCTTCTGTCTCAGTAATAATCACCTGTGAGGTCCCACAAGGCTCAGCTACCTGCTCACACTCTGTTTCCTTTCCAGAGCTACTGTGTGCATAATTGCCATTTAAAACTGGTGTGATGAGAATTTAAGGACCTGAAAGACCATCGCTGAACAATCTACTACTCAATAAGAAGAAAAGTGATGTTGTTCTTATTAAAAATCATCCTGAATTAAACTGGTAAAATTCCCTCTGTGTCTTTTGGTAATTCGATCATGTCTATCAGCAATCAAAGGTAAAAGTAGAGGTAGACAGACATGCAGTGCATCTTAGCCCTCAGCCCCAGGCAGCAGGTGGGGAGAGGGGCAGGAGGTCCTTCTCTAATAACCCTCAGCTGTCATTCACTATACGGATGGACAAGGGCTCCACATTAGCACAGCTCAATATGTCTTGAATGTGGTAAGAGACCACACTGCGAGGGACAGAGTAGAGGAGGGAGGAAAGGGGGATGACAGACAGAGTGAGATAATTGGAAATGGACATAAAAAGCTGACCAAGAGAGAAGGAAGAGTGAGAAAATGTGTCAGATATAGAAAGGGAGAAGACAAGAGGATAAGAAAGAGGCAGATAGACTGAGACTGAGACTGACCCTGCAGTACTGTCTCTCTGTATCGACTGTCTCAAGGGGGGCATTGGTGAAGGAAAAATCACACTGGTCTGATTTAGAGGGAAACTGCTGTCTCTCCTTGTGTTTGTTTTTTTTCACGTTGAAAGGAAATTTTTTCTCTTCTTCCTCTATTTTAAAGACAATAAACAGCTGGACATGATTCTCTGTTTTCCAATTGGGCTTTCACTCATGTTGCAGTCTACTAAAGAAGTATAAGTAATAAGTTTTATTTATGACTGCAGCTGAAGAACACCCTCTCCTTGCCTTTTGACACATTTCAATCCAGTAGATTTCTCACAATATGCAAATCAAATAGAGACAACACTGAAGTCTACATAAAAAAAGATCTCATTTCATTTTTTAACTGTGCAAGGTTTCCTCCAGAAAAAAAGTTCGCAGAGGTGGTAAGTGCTCTCTGTGTGTGAGTGACTTAATGTAGATTTGTGACTTGGTAAAGATCTGTAAAAAGGGAGATATTTTGAGAAATTGACTTTACATCCTTTTTTTTTTTAAATTTCATGCAGAATTTGGGTTGTGTCTATGATTGTATGGCTATGTAGCTGATTCCTTCTTGTTGTTTTTGCTGCCTATCAGTTCATCTACCAAGAATAAGCAGCAGGGTGGAAGAAAGACATTTAGAATATGGATTAAGAAAGAAAGAAAGGAAGGAAGACAAAAGGAAGTTAGTGAGGGGAGATAAAAGTAGAGGAAAAGGATGGGTAAGGGGGGTAAGAGAGAATGAATTCAATCAAGTTAAAAGGAATGAAGGAAGAAATATAGAAGGGAAAGAAGAAAAAAGGAAGAATGGAAAATGTTAACAGGGAAAGAGAAGGTAGGAAGAAAGCATCTGCTCAAAGAAAATGTGAGGACGCATTGAGGGAAGGAATATGTAAAAAAGCAAGGATGAAGCAATTGTGGGTAGCTGCAATGATGAAGCCAACAAGGGAAGAACACAGGTGGGGTGAAAGAGTGTGATTAGAATAAAAAGTTAATTTCCAGTTTTGGTAACGTGGCCTTGTTCTGAGCCTGCCTGAGCAGCTTAAAAATCTCTACCCTCTACACTTCACCTGAGAACACAACACATACAGTAACAAGCTCACCATGGAAATCATGTGGATTATCCTTTGTGTGTGTGTGTGTGTTTGTGTGTGTGTGTGTTTTGTGACGTGAACCCTCAGCATTTAACGAAACCTTTCATTATCCGTGCAGCAATCAACCACCAGTGTCTGCTTACATCTGAATGTTGCCGTGTTTGTTTCTTACCGCTCGATGACTTCATTCCCCTCTTCAGCCCCTCCAGGCCTCAGCGGAGACTGACCAGAACTAGCTAACACACACACACACACAAGTTCATTCACACGGCTGATGAATTATGTAATACATGTGCTTTGAGAACAGAGAGAGGGCTCAGCTTCAGGGTGATTTCTCCACATCTGCAGTAGTTGACCACAGTATAGATATCAGCAGGATGTATATACATATTTACAGATAAGCTAGTGTGTTCAGTGAAAAGTTGAAGCTGGTGCAAGAATCATATCCCAACCACACCGTACACACAGTGCATGCCATCCCCCCTTGGGTCTTTGTTAAGTGTGATTAATTCATAAGGAAGAACAGAAAGCAGCTAAGTTATAAGCAGTTCTATCAGTGACAGTCAATCCGTCAGTGCCGTTTACAGAGTGAGATGCCTGTTTCAGCGATCCCATCTTCCTCAGAATAAAGGTTCTGCCAGCCGTTCAATCGAGCCCACTTCAGCTGCTGGTCGAATTGTTTTGAAAAATGTTGGTGAGTGGAGGAGGCACATTCCTATGTGCGCTCTCATTAACACTGGAAATGGTAACATCACAGCAGAACTACGGTGTCTCAGCTAACAAAGAAAAAATCTCGGAATGTGAAATTTGCCACAGCAGCTTGAAACTTTGGACTGGGGGCAACATGAGAGAATACAGTTTTAAAAAAAATTTCAAAACTTGATAGAGACGAACAGTTTATAGCTCCTGTAAAATGAGCTAAATTGATTGTATAAGTGTTAATATCGGATTTTTATGTTGATATAACTGCCTGCAGTTTGTTGACATGTCTGCATTTCTTGTTAGGTGGGACATATGATGGCTGTCATTGGCACGTTAATATGATCCAAGTTAGCATGTTAGGCAGGTAAAATTTTCACAATCTCCGTTGAGTTAGTTAGCATGCAATTCTCACTAAACGAAAAGACCAGCATAGGCTAAAAGGAGTGTCATTAGTTGTGAAGGTATTTGGTCACAAAGTAAAGCACTGGATGGAAAAACTGTAATTTTGACCTGAAGGCCTGAGATGAAAGGTTAAAAAAAAGCAAGTTTTTTGTTTTACTTTTTTTTTAATCATTCAGGTGAACCAACCCTTCATATTTTCATTCATCCACAAAGGTGTAGTGAAATGCTTTGGCTGATAAAACCTCCTCTCAGGACTGTGTGGGTGTGTACAGACTGCACATGATTGAAATCTCCCACACTCTCCTATGGGCTTTGATGTACCTGTTAGATCTGGACAATTTACACCTTCATTCCCCTCAGTATATTGAATTTGGTTATATCACAAAAGTCTTGCATAGCTTTGTTCTAATCTGCCATAACAGCTTGGTGGGTACACAGGGCCTTTAACAGACCTGTCAGCCCATGTGGGGGTGACAGCAGGTTACAACAGGCCTGTTTTAGCGCAGACGTTTTGACTTTTCCTAATAGGAAAAGCAAAGG
The DNA here is from genome assembly GCA_016859345.1 of Istiophorus platypterus. Lineage (NCBI taxonomy): Eukaryota > Metazoa > Chordata > Actinopteri > Istiophoriformes > Istiophoridae > Istiophorus > Istiophorus platypterus. The sequence goes on along the minus strand of CM029126.1, from coordinate 24,463,552 downwards.
TGTTACTAATAACCTTAATAGGGGCGCTATTCTTTTCAAGTCTGCTTTTCTACTTGGACATGTAAAATTATCTTTATTTTTTATTTTTTTTTTAATATTGAAAGTTAAAAAAATTTAATTGTCTCATGACAGAAATAAAAGATGAAAAACTGGATTACAAACAATGGAAAAAAAAACCCTGCAAATCTCAACATATGAGAAGAACAATGAAGACTGTGTGTGTGACTCACTACTCTTCACTTACTTATTCACTGTATTCCATTGTCTGTGATAATTCTGTTAATGCTGCTGCTCTGGTAGTTTTGATTAAAAAACAGAGTATCATTCTTATAACCGTATCTGCTTCTTCACATTAGGACAATCATTAGTTTACTGCAGATTACACTCATTGTGTAGATCTAAAAATCTTTCAAAATTTATCAATGACCAGATTCCATTCCATGATTTGACCAAGGCTAGTAAGCATGTCAGGGGTCTTAACTCTTTCATTAACCAGTGTTGTTGGATATTTAGTGTGTGTATTGTTTCAGCTAAAAGGAGGGATGTTACTCCCCGGAGGAAGAGCTCAGCCTTCTCTGTAAGCCTGCATATAACTTCAGTTACAACAATCATTATTAGAGTTAGTGATAATGCATTAATGAGAAACTGTTAAGCTCAAGTCTACTGAGGCTAATACCGTCATTAGCACAGTGCCAGTTATTTCCACTGAGGACCACTTTTTCCACTGCAGTGATCTGGATCTGTCTGATTCCCACATAAATGTTGATATACAGATATAGTAGATACTCATATATACACTCTTGAATAAAGAGGAATATATAGGTGAATAGGTAAATTAGTCTATATTTATATAAGTATGTATCTATGTATGATCACTGTGTCTATCATACCAATAGACTGATGTATCTTCCCTGGTAATGCTCTTCACTGCAGCTTCCTTCAGCTCGTTTGTTGTGGAGTCACTACCTTCAGTCTGGTCTTCAGCAAGTGAAACACTGCTTAGTCGGACTGAGATTATAATATTGACTCAGCCAGTCCAGGATGCTCCACCTCTTTACCATGAAAAGCTCGGTGGTTGCTTTGGGCCTATGTTCAGGATCGTTGTCATGCTGAATGATAAAATGTCGTGCAGAAGGTCTTGATGCATTTCGCTGAATCTGATTACACAGAATGCTCCTGTGTAAATCTACACTCATCCTGTTGCTTCCATCAGCAGTGAAATCATCAATAAATGCCAGTCTGCCTGTTCCATTGACAGTTGTACATGCCCAAGCCAAAACTGAACCACCACCATTTTTGAAAGATGAGGTGGTAGCTTTGGGTCATGAGCTTTTCCTTTTTTCACCAAATTTACCTCTTTCAATCATTTTGATGGTGGTAAATCTTCTGAGGTTCTGGTCATGATGTCCTCTCTTGTTCCCTTACAAGGAACCATGTACTCCATCATCCTGCAGACCTTTCAAGACTTGCTGTGCATGAAGGGGTTCACCATGGATTCACCATGCAAATGATTTTTTTGAGCACTCCTCAGTTGACAAGCTTGTTTTCCATTTTCTAGTTTCCCTGTGTGGGACTGTTTTTTTTTATAATACACCCAACTGTTGATTTTTGCAAACAAACCACCTATTGATCTCCCTGATAAATGTTTGCTTAATTTGAGAGGCATTATCATCTTTTTTACTTGCTTGGTCACCTCTTCACTCCTCATAATGACAGAGAACTCCAGCTCAATCTAAAGGCAACTCTCAGCTGTCTATCAATCATATACTAAAGAGTTCCATGTGTGAATTCTTTAGTATATGAACTGAAACAACAGAGAGCTGGTTAAGGAACATTTAGCTGCCAAGTCTTTGCAATTGGGGCACAATGTGGCTAAAGGGCTATATCTACTACACAGTTCTTTCAATATTGATGTAAACTTATCAAATTAGGTGTGAGACGTGGTACTTTAATTTAGTAAAACTAAACTGAACAAGATAACTTCATATCAAGCATATCATCAATTTAGCTTAACAATCTGGTTAAAGACTCATTGCTATCCAGCTCTTTTTTAAGAGCAAAAAGACACAGTCCACTCTTTGCCTTTAAAGCACCTAACTTGGAAACTTGTGTTTCCACCATCTTTGGCTGATCAGCTCAGTAAAAGATCTGTCCTGCAGGGACTACAGGGTAAATGCCCTATAAAGAAAATAGGGAAAAATTTCAGACACAGCTTTAGTTTGGCAGACTCATGAAATTAATATTCATTAGCATTCATTACAGTTGAGTAGATTTGCTGATAGTGAAATTCAACTGCCACTGACTGAAACCTTTCACTTTCTTAAACCTTGTATACACATTGTGAAATATCTAAGTTACAATCAAAGACCTAATGCCTCCCACAAGCTTGGGGCAGGCTTGGGGCATAGTGCACTGCCTTCCTGTTGAAATTATTAATCTTAACATTGTTGAACTACATTGAATTAAAGAGATATTTCAGAAGATGACCAAAGTGTACCCATAAGTACTAGATGGGACGGGACAACACTATCACTCACAATAAAAATGTTGCTGTCAGTGTAGGTGGATGAAATTTATTATGTCAAGCTGATGAACTCCTTCACAGGCTGGCCATGCACATCTGACTCCAGCTGCAAATGCTTTTCTGTTTGAAATCAGGAAACAATTTTTCTTTACACACACACACACACGCGCACACACACACACACACACACACACACACACACCTTTACATTATCAGTTTTTACCTTTGAAGGCATTTGTGGCTGGTAAGTCAGTTTCCTGCATACTGCTCCTTGCCGCACTCTGTCAGCTGTTGCCGATGCTGCGATGGATGCCAATAGACCAACTTTAACCAGTCCGAGTTGCAGCCACTGGGGGAAGGGAGGGTGGCCGAGAGAGAGGGGTGGGACCTGCCAGTCTCACTGCCATCTTTCTTCATCAAAAGTCCATGTCCAGCGATAAAAGGCTGTTGCCTGTCAAACTTTGGGGCAGGAAACGGTTTCTCCTCTCCTCAGTGACAGCCTGTATGGTCACTCTTGAGTAAACATCTGTCAGCTTTACTAGACTGAATTATGGTTTAGGTGTTTTTTTGACAGTGTTGCTACTTGGGGTATGAAGTGATAGTGAGGAGGAGGAGGAGGAGCATAAAGGGAGGAGATGTAGGGCTTTTGGGGGAGGTGCAGCTCCTGACCCGGATCGAGGAATGTTAGAGGAGGACAGAAGCAAGTTTAGGAAGCTGCCGTGCGGGTGCATTTAATCTGAACTCTATCCTACAAGGAGCAGGGCTAGAGCCATGGCGGTGCCCTGATATCTTGGGCAGGTCTCTCAGCTTCTTAACTTGTCTGGCTGCAGGTGAGCATTTCAGCCTTTCTTCTGACTTTAAACTAAGATTAATACAGTTCTTTATTTTGGTCTTTCTGTCTCCTTCAGAGTCAGGTTTGTCTCTTAAACCCAGCTCTGATCAACATGCTGTCACCTTGGATTCTCCTCGCTCTTCCTCTGGGTTGTGTTGGTGTTTTCTTTCCTCCTGTCCTCTCTTTCTCCTCTTATGTCTTTTGTCCCGCTGCTGTAGTCCCAAGCTCAGCACGAGGTACTGAGGCGATCACACATTGGCACGACAGCTAGAGAAAAGAGAGAAAAACACAGACAGCGGCAGAAACTCTTTGAATAAAATCATGAAATACCAAAAACAACAGGCGGAATAAATACACCGAAGCAAACCATGGGCTGGGCTAACTGCTGGCCTTCAATGACCAGTTGAGAAAAGTGCACAATAACAACACTCATCCACATCCACCCACGCACATGCCTACACTCCCACACTCAGCAACAGTGTGTAACTCATTCTGGATAGTGGGTGGCTGGGTGCCTGGCTGGCACGGCCCCTGTTAGTTCCTCTCACCCACTAGGTTCTTACATGAAAGGGAAAAGTTTTTCTGAAAGCCAAGTACCGCCTGTGACCCTATTTCACAGAGCAGGGGAGAGATAGAGCCACATGTCAGTGTGCCACTTTGAAGTCTGCCTGATAAACAGGGCTAGAGGAGGCTACGGCTGAGGAAACAACAAAACTTTATTTACATTTCAAAAGTGCCAAGTGCTGCTTTTTTGTGTCTAGAAAAGGAATAAAATCCAAAAAAGAGGAGGTGGAGGAGAGTGAGGGGATCGGAGGAAGACCGGTTTTGGTAAAAAAGTAACAATAACGTTTTTGTTGTTGCTGAAAACATACAAGTTAAAATGAGGGTGTAGGAGAGATAGATCACATAAAAGGATGGAGTGTGACAGGAGAAGATGGAGAAATCACTAAGGAGTAAGGCATGTGTTAAAAAAAAAACAGAATGAACGAGGGGTTCAACCAGCAGCACGACTATGGAAAGCCACAAAAACGAAAGAAAACAATTTTTTTAACAATGAAAGAAAAGGAAAGGAGCCAGAGAACTAAAGCAGAGAGAGAGAAATCAATCATAAGATAGTTCAAGAAGAGAAATGACATGGGACGGAAGAAGGACGGAGGGAAGACAGGAATTTGTAGGTGAACAAAGCAGACAGACAGTAAACAAACACACGCCCTGTCTGAGGTTTGGAAAGGCTCGACAGATCTCGGTTAGCTGGTCTTCTCTCAGCTCTGTTTGCCTGGTCTTATCGAACCTTATCATGATAAGGATACACACAAAAGCTTGTGCCCTGGCAAATGGAAAAGTAAAGAGAGCAAGAGTTAGGCTGCCCTCACGTAGAGGGATATTTATTTCATTACATGCCTTATGATTCATCATTTTGTCTGCACGTGACTAAGCAAAAGTAGTGCCCACATTCTTTCAGTCCATGTAGAAGAAAGTGGATTGAATTTCTTCTGGGAAGTTACATGAGTAACAGCTTCAAATCCTTGAACGGGCTGAAATGAGCCACTTCAGCTTTGTAGAGATTAGCCAATCAGAATACTCCTTTGATTAAAAGAAAAGGAAAGATCCGAACCGGTGACAAAGACAAAACCGGTGACAAAAGAAAGGGAAGAAAAGGAAAGGATAACGATAAAATAGTAAGTATAGGAATGGGTATAAGGGAAGAGGAGGGGAGATGAAAGGAGAAAGTGCAAGAGAAAACATGGGAGCACGTGACAGAATGGAAAGACAAAATGAGATAACTTGAGCAAACATTAAAGGAGAGAGGAGAAAGGAGAAAAAGGAAAGAGAAGGGAAGGGAAGGGAAGGAAGGGAAAAAAGGGATGGTACCACACTGCACCAATTAGAACATTAGAGCATTTGAGCAGAATATTCACAGATTGATCCTGTGGTTGATAATGAGAGGAGCAGCCAACTTATCATGAAATAAGAAAAAATTAATTTTAGGTCCAACCTGGAATTTTTTCTGATCTGACAATTGTTTGGAATAAGATTTACAGTTTCTTCAATAAGGTCTGGAACATTCAGTGAGAACATAAGAGCTTTTGATGTTATTATTTGATTGTTTAAGATAGAATTAACTTTATTTTTTTCAACTTGATGAAAGGGGTGGTGGGTGAACATACAGGAAGTGGATCCATTTTACTAGCCAGGGCTATGTCTTGATAATTTAAATTGTTTTAAATTTATGATGAGGCACATTTTGGTTAAATTTCAACAGGATTTAGAGGAAGGTTTTAGCCAAACACACAGAAAAAAAACAGATTCTTCAGTTTAGCTAGAATTTAAAAACACTAAGGAGGAAGTATGGTTGTATAGTGAGCATTAAACCAACATTAGATAAGATTCTGTCCTAAGGAACTCTAACTTATCAGGATTTACTTTTCATTATTTCTTGCTAAAGAGTATGACATTATAGAAATGAAGATGGGTAGTTGGATTGTAGGAAAACATTAGGATTAGGACTGGAAGATATGGAATAAATTCTCTTTCACAATATATGTAATTTTATACTGATATACATATATATATATATATATATATATATATATATATATATATATATATATATATATATATAAAAATCCAATTTTATCATAAAGCATTCATGCTTACTGGTTTGCCAATTTGCCCACTAAAGTTTAATACAAGATACAGGGGTCTCAGAAAGTATTTAGACCATTTCCCTTTTTGCATACTTTACTGTGTTGTAGATTTATGAATATAAATTACACTCTGTATAATCATGTTTTTTAGAAATTTGTGAATTTTATGTAAAATCATAAAATGAAATCTTTCATTTACAGGTGTTTTGAGTGCTCCCAGGAGTACAGCAGCACTCTATCAATCAGGCCTTTGAAAAACAGCATTAAAAGGACTCGGTGTACATCACCTGGCTAATACCATCCTTATGGTGAAGTATGTTGGTGGCAACCTCATGCAATGGAGGGGGGGGGGGGCTTCTCATTGGCAGGGACTGAGAAACTGGCCACACCATGTATCTAATGCAGACCTAATAAACTCCCAACTGACTATACTTTGTATACTTTGACGTTTTACAGAGAAGCATGTGGATGCCCATTAAGGACCCCTGCTGGCCCCAGGACCTGACACCAAATTAACACTCTGGGGATGCATTGTAACCAATAACAAATTATTTACATGTATGTCTCCAAGTCATTTCACTCAACAAGCTGTGGTTGCTAAAACAGTTCAGTTCACATTTTTTGTGACAATACATGCTTATTGCTGGTTTGACACCTGTGGCACAGAAAGAGAGAATAGCCATTTTTAATCCTGCCGAATGGGCTTAATTCACTTGTTTTTTTGACATGATTGAAATGCTGAGATGATAGGCAACAATTCACAATTCTATAACCAGGATAGGACAGCAGAGCCTAAGAACACTGAATCCCCATACCCAAGATCATTTGTCCAATGACTTAAACGTTTAACAAAAAAACAGAAACCAAAGGCAAGCAATACCATCACATTTAATCTCTAGATGTAATTTTTGATGAAAAGTTCATATACTGGTACTTATCATAATCATATATAGTAACAGTTTTTAAAGATGTCTTTTATGTGGTCATTATGGATTACTGAGTTAAGATTTATGGGCAAAACTGTCAATTTTATCAAATCAAATCTAAAACAAAACAAAACAAAAAAATGTGCAAAAAGTGAAGGGACTTAAATACTTTCTGAAGTCACTGTATAAAGTATTGTCTACCTTGAATAACCATCTTACCTGATGATGAAGTAACTAGCTACTGAAAATCCTCCACAGGTGATTAGAAGTAGATGACCAAGGCACTGTAAGAGCTACACTGATGTTCACTGTGACTTTAAATGTGCCTTATGAGTCTGCTGTCTTTTCCTCTATTGTTCTGTTGAGCCACTGTTGTTGGTATGATTTGCTCTCTCACAGAGCAACCGCATTGTGCCTCTGAACCTCTAAAACATATTTCAAAAGTTATCATTCGGAAACTGGCAGCTGTACTTAGGGTCAGTTATAATTTCCATACATTTTCTCGGGTCACGGTGACTGCATGCTTAGCATGGTAGTTCAGACAACCCTTAGCCCATCAACATTTTCCAGTTCCTCCTTAGAGATCCCATGGCGCTCCCAGGCCAGGTTTGACGCATCATCTGTTCCGCATGTTTTGGGTCTACCCTGGGGTTCCCTACCATCCTGATCAGATGCCCTACTCTGAGCTCCCTCTAGATATCTGAGTTCCTTTGCCCATCGCTAAGATTTAACCCAGTTCCGAAAGATAATTATTTCAGCTGCTTGTATGAGCGATCTCATTCTCTCTATCACTACCCAAAGCTCGTGACCATAAGTGAGGGTTGAAAAGTAGATCGACTGGTGAATCGAAAGCTTTGCCTTCCAGCTCAGCTTCCATTTCACCACAAGAGTCATGTATAATGCCTGCATTGCTGCTGACGTTGCACCAATCCCCCTGTCAAGCTTAATATGACTTCCTGCTGAGAATATGGACACAACTCTCATTCTGGTTGTATATGGACAGGATGAAGACTAGGAATGCCCCCCTATACTCCTGCAGTACCCCCTACAAGACCCCCACAGGGAGATGGGCATAAGCCTTTTCCAAGTCCACAAAACAAATGTAGACTGGTTGGGAAAACTCCAATGAGCCCTTATGCAATGGTAATTAATGGTGCCGTGTTCTATGACAAGGAAGGAATTTGCCTTGTTTCTCCTGGATCTGAGGACCAACAATCAATACAGTGGCTAATGGAGTGGCTAATGAATGCAAAGTTTCTATCAGAGCATTTTTGGAATTAGAGATACAGCTAACAGCTCTGACAGCCAGTTTCGACTCCTCCGCTGGGTCACACAGGGACATGTGCTTATCAGTTAGACAGCAGTCAGACAGACAAACATGGAATTGAGAACAGACTATTTAACCATGGGGCTGGTTGCATCTGTTACACTGAAAATTCAAGCACGCTAAGAATGTGCTTGCGTAACAGACCAAGAACTGGGGCCCATGAGGTTGTACAGAATTCTACTGCATCAAACATGGAGAAACACGGTGAAAAATGTAGCTTTCATTGACCGTTTATATTTGGTCTGAGGCTTATCAAAGAGTATCAGCTAGAGGAAACCTCACTGTTGGACAATATAACTATCTGAATGTCACTGAGATTATTAATGGCTGATATGGGAATGATATTTAATTCTATTTCCATGGAGTCAAAGACTGAGGGCAAGTGTGGACTCACTTTGTGTCCCTGTGTGTTTCCATTCAAATGGTGCTGAAAAGAAATAATCACATACCAAGTGAACCTCCATAAATATGACACTGCTGTTGTGAACTCCAAACTGCACAAAAATGATCGCACCATGATCCGCAAGTGTCCTCAACTTTTCAAAATCCTATTTTTGGCCCCCCAGCTTTTACAGTTTTAGTTTCTTATCTATTCACTAAAAAAGCTATAACTGGTGTCTTTTAAGTGTCCAGTCACCAAAATCCATATGAGAAATGAGACCAGTGAATGCTTTATCAATTTTTTTTGGAGCCATCATATTCTCTTGGTGGAGGTTTTAGGTGCCAAGTGCCCCTTACAGACGCTAGTAGGTGCTCAAAAACTTCATTAACAATATTAGTGAGTTAATGATGCATTAAGATGAATTAATTTAATGCATATCTAAAAAATAATTTTCACTACAACCAGTTTAAAAAGTTTCATAATCATCAATCATTAACTGGTCCACTTCTGAAACCAAACATAGGTGCGGGAGACAGATTTAGTCACTCTGTAACCCATGGACAGATGAAGATTATATGAGGCTCCAAATGATTAATGGAAGATCCACTTCTGTCTGCTTCATTAGTCCCACCCATTCCCTACTCCAGTTTGACGTGCTTGGCTTGTGGCCAGACTGCAGTTGACAAAGGCTTTTTAAGGTCGAGCCCAGCAGCTACTGTCTCACACCTCAGTGAGGACTCAGTCTACTGTTTGCCCTACAAGAACAGAAACCAAGGACAATCTTCTAAGTTATTGTTTGTGGATGAATAACTCAACAATTGCCAATATTCCCTTTTAACAACATTCCTAGTTGGTTCAATTGATGTGTTTTGTTCAATATTAAGTATAAGAGTATGTAGGTCTACACCAACATTGAATTTAAAAGTTATGATTATTTGAAATGTAAATTAAGGTCCTTTCGCAGATATTTTTTGTAAAATTCCTAAAAATTTTAGGACCTGATATTTACTTGAATGATCAATTCACCCAAATTAAGGCACGAAAAAAGTCTCAATGGCCTCTTGTGGTCTATCCATGAAAATAGTTTTGAATATATGTTTTTTAGTGCAAAAGAAATATGCATTTGCTGTACACACTTACGACTTTGTACCAAAGAAACAGTCCCTGACCATTCTTGACAACTGTGCTAAGCACAAAAGTATTTTAGAATGAAACCTTGAGGTGGATGAACTACAACAGAAGACAATGTCGAGTTCCACTCCTGTCAGACAAGAACAGAAACCTGAGGCTGCAGTGGACACAGGTTCACCACCACTGGACAGTTGAAGACTGGAAAAATGTAACCTGGTCTGATGAATCTGGATTTCTGCTGAGACATCAGATGGTCGGGTCAGAATTTGGTGTCAACAGCATGGATCCATGGACTCAACCTGCCCTTTGTCAACAGTCCAGGCTGGTGGTGGTGTAACAGTCTGGGGGATGTTTTCTTGACACACTTTGGCTCCTTAATACCAATGATTCATGGTCTGAATGTCACAGCCTGTCTGAGTATTGTAGTTGATCATGTGCTTCCCTTCATGGCCACAATTTACCATCTTCTAATGGCTACTTCCAGCATGATAAAGCACCATATCACAAAGCAAAATTCGTCTCAAACTGGTTTCATGAATTTGACAATGAGTTCAATTTAGTTCAGTGTCCTCCCCAGTCACCAGAAGAACTTTTAGAACTTTTGGGTTGTGGTAGAACAGGAGATTGGCTGCATGAATGTGCAGCTTACAAATCTGAAGAGTCGATGTGATGCAGTCATGTCAACATGGAGCAAAACCTCAAAGTAATATTTCCAACATTTTGTGAAATCTATGTCATGAAGAACTGAGGCTTTTTTGAGAGCAAAGGGAGAAACACCCATTATTAGTGGGAAGTTCTTAATAAAGTATTTGTTGGGTGCATACTTTGTCAGGTAATAGTTTTTTTGTACTTTATGGCCCCCAGTTTGTTTATCCTTCGACCTGTTGACAAAGAACGTACATAAGTCTGTATTAAATGGAGTTTGTTATTTGGATAGTTTGTTGACCCGATAAAAATCCTGTTCAGTGGACAGACTGGTGTTGAATATGATTAGGGCGTGGGGTAAGCAAACAGAAGAAAAATGCAAGTCTAGGTAATTCCAAGGAGGTCTTATTTAAATTTTGTGTGTTCTTGGTTGGCTGAAGTAACAAGTTTAACTACAGGTACACATACATTCAGGAGTCACCCCTTTTTTAAAACTGAATGGTTTTTAACCATGCTCCTTTGGTTTGGTTTTCTGAAGAGGGGAATTAAATCACTGAGCCTTAGTTAGCTGCAGAATGGTCAGTAAATCCCTCCAAATTGTTGGCTGCCTACTTGCTGAAATGTCTAATTTTTTATTGATGAAAATTAAACACAAGAAATGCATTCTGTGGGTGTGGGTGATTTGGAGTTGTTTAAAATCACCTTTAAGCTGATAGAGTCACAATTCAACATTTTACTTTTGCTGCAGAGTAATTACTTATGTATTTACTTTGTAACCGATTACTCATGACACATTACTCATTAAAAGTTTTCAAGTAACTTGCCCAGCACTGCTTAAAACATAATTGGTGCATATCGTCTTCTACTGATCTTAGGCAATAAAAATGAAATTACTGAAATAATAACCATTTTTTCCTTTTGGAGGAATTACCTAATACATCTTTTTCCTCAGGGAAAACAATAACATTTGAATGTGCGAAATGATGTACAAAATTCCTTGCAAACCAAAACCAAACAAAGGTAGGCTGAAGGCAACATTTGTCATACCCTTGTCATATCTGGCTCTGTGTCACACTGACTGCCAGCCGAGCATGATAAATCTGACAGGCTTAATCTGGCTATGCATCAACTCTAGTGTCGAAAGGACGGACATACAGACAGAAAGGATGAGAGACAGTGATACATATTAACTGACCGACATACACTACAGAGAAAATGGCAAAGAGAGGGCTAAAAACACTTGGCAGTCTCATCATTTGCTATGATGGACACAGGCTACTTTAAATCTGACAAGTGGCTGCATGAGTCTAGATGTTTGGCTTTTAACAATCAGTAAACAATAAAAAAAATAAAGGCTTCGCATATCAAAAGCAAGAACAGACCAACACATTAGGCTAATAGAAAAATAGTGAATAAGTAAACCATTAACAAAGAGTAACCAGTTGCAATTGTGAATGTGTGTTGTGTGGTGCAGACAATTGCAGATTGGTCTGATAATCCATATTGATGGACAAGATGAAAGCAAGACTATAGACTGCACATCTCCAGTTCCACTACATTGCAAAGGTTCTACTGGATTCAGATCTGATGACTGGGGAGGACAATGAACTAAAGTGAACTCATTTTCATTTTCATGAAACCAGGTAATGACAACTTCTGCTTTGTGACATGGTGCATTATCATGCTGGAAGTAGCTATTAGAAGATGGTAAATTTTGGCGCTATGTGTCGAGCATTCTGGGATGTTTTTTCTGCTCAACACAGTTATAATGAGCGGTATTCTGAGTTATTGTAGCCTTTCTTTTGAATCAAACCAGTCTCTCCATTCTCCTCTTACATCTTTCACTGAGGTCAGCAGTTTCAGAAATACTCAGATCCACCTGTCCAGCAGCAACAATCATGCCACAGTCAAAGTCACTGAGGTCATAATTATCCTCATTGTGATGCTTTATGTGAACATTAACCGAGGCTCCTGATCTGTATCTGTATGATTTGATGCACTGCACTGCAGCCACATGATTGGCTGACTGGATAATTACATTATTAGGCAGGTGGACAGGCATTGGTGATGAAGTAAAAGGTGAGGGTAATGTGTCCAGTTAAAACCATTGTGTCTCAACATCCTTCATAGCAGAAATTCAATGGGAGTGGGGGAAAATGAACTAATATGAGAAACAATTTACGGATTTCAAAAATCCATTCTTGTTGTTAAAGACACTATTGTGACGGAACTGAAAAGGAAGAACTGTATCACAATGTAGCCCCTAGACAGTGTCACCTAAATTCATTATCAATAAAGGCAAGTAAGGCAAGATTAAATTATTTGAGAATATATCTAGAACATTAATACAAGAAAAGCAACTTGGCTCTTTTTTATTTTTTTAGTCGCCTCGCCTTGATTTCTGTTGAAAATGCTTTTGCTACTCTGATAGATGGAAACATCTTAACACGTGTTAACATATATGCCTCTATGGAGACCAGTATGATGATGGAAATATGATTATGGGGTAGCAGCATAAGAGATTCAATGACACTCCTGTCAGTAGATAATGTGTTGTACTACTTTACTTTCCCTACTTCACCACTGACATGCACTTCTCTCTAACAGAATGTCACATACAGTCCTACAAATTATGCTTTTAAAGTCTCTCTTCTTCTTTTAAATCAAATTTACTACCATTAAAATACAATCTCCTTACTGCCAGAATGCCACTGCACATATCTTACAGAAGCCAGCAAACCCACGGTCAAAGCAGAATTTATTTGATCAATGGCTACAGTGGCTATGTAATAGCCCGCGCTAAGGCAACAAAGCTGTGACCTGAAGTGCCATTTAGGTTAAAAGTCAAGAGTGATGCTTGTGTGTTGGTCTGTCAACTCAGAAGTCTTCTGAGCATGTAGCGGCAAACTGCCAGAATAGATCAAGCATAGACACTGACGGAGAATGGCTTTCGCCACATGGCCAGTGCAGACAAGTGCTTGGTGTGGTCTCTCATGTGTTTGGTATAGAGCAACAAGTCCTCCAACCTAAAACTACCATATACATTGTCCCTACTCTCAGATACAACTCACAGAAGTGTTTCCTGAATAAGCACTCCGCTGTTGGAAGATGATACGCCACAGATAATCTGTTCATAATCACTGATGTGACAATGGCTTGGCAATGGTTTAGTTAAGTTTATGAACAAAAACAAATTGGTTAAGTTAAGGGAAAGATCATGGTTTGGTTTAAAATAAGTACTTTCTTAAGGTTAGAGGACCTCTGTTAGCATGGTTACAATACTAAACATGTGGTTAACATTATAGAATGGCAGTAATCGTGGTTAAAAAAAATGTTGACAGCTGATCAGTTTTAAATGGGAGACAAACAGCAACTTGTTTTTAATACCAACACTGTGTCAACCAATCCATCCACCCCGACCTCCTCCTTACATTGACTGTGTGGGTCTGTAAAAGTCACCTGATTACCTCCTTTGCTAGAGGGCTTTGTAATTTGAATTTAGCCTGTTGATTGGGGCGTTAGGCAAAAAAACAGGTGTCAAACACAACCTCTAGATGTCAATAAACGAAAACAGGTAACTATGGGTCATAACAAGCTGCTTGGACAAACAATGTATGTGGTATTTATTTCTGATAGTCTTGCATAGAGCTAGACAGAGCAGATGGGCTGGTAAACATGAACATAATGTGTGAAGTTTATGACCTTTACATTGTATCTGGGCCCTGAATTTTAATCACTTTGAAACAGCTGGCATGTGGTTCCAATGGAAGGAAAGTTTCCATTTTTTCCCCATGTTTTCAATCCTTTCATTGTTTTCTCTGATGGTTATACATGGATTGAATCGATGAAACTATCTTTAAATTGTTTATGCTAAATTGTGCCCCTTTTAATTCAAATTTACTTCCAGTTGGCACTGAAACAACCCCAGTATCTCACCTCTAATTCTATACCCAAAGGCAAAACATGACTAAGCTGATAAGTTATAAAAGAAAACTAATATCAAGTTTGGAACTTTTAGGAATATAGAAAAATGTGAAGAGGAGACAGTAGAGGGGCATTGTACAAAACAGATTCACTGCCTTTACTGTATTGTTTTAACCCTTCTACAGTCAACCACACACCATTCAATCCCCAAATTCTAATACATAAAATTAAATGGAAAATATAGTTTATTTTGACCAAACACAGATAAAAGCAGGGAATACTGTGATAAAAGCAGTAGAAGTCATTTTTTGGAAGAATTAAGAAAAAGGTCAAATCCAGTGGAAGTAAAGTTCTTTACATTAACACCAGTGCCTTAAAAGGTCCCAATCAAAAGAATAAACACTTTAGCTTCTTCTGATGTGAAAACCAGAATATATACAAGTATAAAGGCAAGCGCACATGGAGAATGAGTCTTGGATGCCTTTCAAAGAAGTATGTAAACATGAAAATATGCAGGTATATTTGAATACAGAGACACGCATAAAAAGTTCAGCATGAGCAGAAGCAGCAGGTAGAGGCAGCAGAGACATTACATCCTGCAGTCATGCAGCAAAAATTCATCTTTTTCCCTGTCACTGGGAAAAATATAAAATAAAAACAGTAAAATGAAAATCAGACGCACACAGCACAGCTTAACAAAGCGACCCGCCTCCCCAGAGAGAGCACTGACCGGCTGCCTAAGGAGAAAATGAATTCCTCAGACCAAACACACCCACACAAGGGAAGATGCTAAGACATACATGCACATAGATTAACATTTATGCAAACACTCATGTTGCACTTGGGCTCACATACTGTATACAAATGCCAAATTGCACATTCAAGTTACACAGATTCACAGTCACCCATGGTAGAAGCATGCACACCCACTCTCCACATGCACACCCACTCTCATACACCATGAAGACTACCAGACCTCAGTCAAAACGGAACCAATCTATAACTTGCTTTATTTCATCATTATAAAATCCTTGATGTTAAGTTGTCCTAATGAAATCCAAATTACATTATAGTCATCACTGATAAGATTTTGTCCTAAACAACCCCTCTTTTCAAAGTGTCACCTAATATCTAATGCAATTTTTGAATTATTTAATTGTATGTATAGTCACTTTATTAAATTATCGACCAAATCCTTTTTCCCAGTCTGTCTCTTGTGTGACCAATACATTGGCTAGGCACATATATTGGTAGTACTGAAATGTATAGTGTAAATAAATCGGTCTCTGTGTATGTGTCTTTTACGCATCAAGAAACTGTAGTACAGAATTACCTCCCAAAGATCTTTGTGAGGTAATGAAATACCCAGTGTGAACTGAGAGCACTCATGTTTATTTTACAACAGTAAAATGGCCAATTCCATAAAAAAACATTTTAAAGAAAAAGTTCAGTATATTGGGAAACATACTTATTTGTTTTCTTGTTATACATTAAACGGAAAGATTAACACCACTCTCACATCTGTTCATTCAATAAAAGGCTACAGCCGGAAACTAGTCATCTTAGATGAACATTAGGACTGAAGACAGTGGCACACAGCTAGCCTGGCTTTCTACAAAGGTGAAGCTGAAAATAACTGCAGGTAACCACTACAAACGGGTAAGAAATAGTCCCACACTTAAAGACTGTAAAACAGAAGCTTGTCATTTTTACATGACAGTTTGTGTAAGGATTAAACAAAAAAGATACCAAAAACTTTTTAGTTCGCTTTAGAGGTTTTCGTAAGAGAATTTTGTTACTTTTACAAAGAGCTGTTTCTCATTGTTCGTTTTTTTTTTTTTTGCAAAGCTCATTTTAATTCTCAGCAACAAAAGAAAATCACGTTTGTGTAGGTGGACAGCAACTTATTCATTTAATTAACATTTATTCACAATGTTGACAGCAATCCTGCGCATGGCTGTGGATGTCATATCTTTGTGCTAAAGAATTTCATATCTGCTGACTTCTCTGATTTTTTAAACTCACAAATATCATTACTGATATTGGCTTCAAAAACCTGTAATGGTCAAGCTCTATTGAAAGGCAGTTCTATTACAGAAACCCCAGACGGGAGAAATCTAGGTATTACATACGGAATCTAGCTGTCATGCAGAATAACTTTTTAGAGCTTGCCCTTGAAAAGAGATTGTGGGTGATGGCTGATAGTAGTTAGGGCACAGTTATACATACATAAGTGAAACTCAAGCCATGACACCACTAGTGTAGACTGCTGTGATGCCTAAAACTTAGGACATTAGAAAAATGTCGCTAAGAAATGCTTGGTATTGAAAGGGGATAAGGAGAGATGCTGGAGAACAGTACTGTCAGATCAGTGACGTGTTGCAAGTGCCAGTGTTTGAGGGGTAACTGTGGGGGTCTCTGGACTTGACTCCATATTTAGAATATTTAAAGGGGGCGTATTCATGCTAAAGCAGCCTTTTATGCAGCACCTATGGATCTCCATGTTCCTGGATCGCCATGTTCCCTTGACTTCTCTTTTGGAGCCACTGCTTCATGCCAACATCTGCACTGGACCACGATTACATTTCAAACAGAATCTTAACAGAGACTAGGGTAAATAGGTCAGACCTAATGGTTCATTCCATTCTGCTCTGAGAGGACGTTAGAAATGACACTTTACATGAAACAACTTGTTATGAGTCCTTAATCTCTAAGCCCAGTCTCTCAGCAGCCATAAAACCGCAGTGAAGCAAAGAGCTGACTAAGGAAAATGAGTGTGATAAAAATGCAGTTAAAGTACTTCAGCTCTGAGTCCTTTTGGAGCTTACCAGTCTCCGCACACTGATCTCTGCCAAAGGTCACTGTTACTATACATTAGGAAAAACCTTTTTTTTTTCATTGCTCTGAGGCCCAGGCTCATTTAATATATCACGACTTTTGACCATATGTTGATATCAGCATCACACCACAAAGGATAAGACTCAGTTTAACATTTTCAGACATTAAGAGGAATCCAGGTACCCTGTATAACACTTCTGAATGTCTGTATCATGTATGAAGCCTTTGTTTCTGTTACTCCAACTACACTACTACTGTACTGTGATCATGCCTGGCAGTTTGGATAACACTTATATCTGAGATGGAAAACTGTCTCAGTAGAGCATCTTTGCATTGTTTTATTGAGCTTAAGCTCATCCTGACTTGTGTCGTACATCTATCCGTATTCTAGCATCTTGTCATTGATTTGGTACTTGTAAAAGCCAAATCAAATTGGTTATATCCTATCCAGGTTATTAAAAAAAACCTGACATGAGTACCTGAAGTCCCAAAAAAATTCTTTATGGTAAAGTATTACCAAATCCACCTTCCTTTGGATCCGGCCAGTGCCATTTGGTTTCAGAGCAGATAGAAAGCACCAGCACAGCAGCAGTAAAAACTGCAGAGGTTGACACATGGACAGTGCAAGAACAGGTGCGCCGGGCTGAGAACTTCAGTACTTTTGTAAGGGAAGAGATCAAAACAGGTTAATAGTGCTGAAATGATTAAAGTTGTACTCCAATGATTTATTACAGTACTTCCATTAAATTAAGGGACTTTAAACAGAAAAATTAAAAAAAACAGAAGTCAAAATGAAGGCAGTAGAGGCTGATATATCCTGATTTTTTTAAAGGGAAACTCCAGTGATTTTACACATCAAAGTGTGTTTCTAAGTCTTAGGAGTATTACTGTACATTTAAAAAAAAGTTGTATAAAGCCTTTTGTATCTCCAGGGACGGTGTAAAGTTTAGAAGTGATGAGTCTGCATCATTTGGGTCTGCAGATGAAAAAATTTCAAATGAAAAAAATCTGGGAGGTGGAGTTAGAAAGAAGTGAGCTTGTCAGATCTCTATAGCTCACTCCCTATCTTTGATTGAGGCTGGAGGCCCAGGGCTACATTTACTGCTACTAGTATAACGCACACAAATCTTCAAGAGAGATGTTGGCAGTTGAGTTGCGCTGTGGGTATTTAAGCACCAGGTTTTGAAAGGGAGTATACATGAAATAAAAAAAGATAATATCTCTAGTTTGATATATTTTTATTTTAAATTGTTCATTGTGAGTCTTGCAATATCATATAAATAGGATTTCAACACTTAATCAGTAAATACTCTCTTAATCATTAGCATGGATCGAGCCCCAAAAACCATGAATCCTACACCTCCCATAATGCAGCTCCATAGTTGTTTGTCAGACTCTCCCAGCCTGGTAAATAATCTTTAAAAATCTATGCACCAAATCTATACCAAGGCCTTTCCATCTCCACACTCATGTAAGGCAAGCTATATCTGAATCACAATTTTTAAATTTAACTTATTTATTGACATTTTTATTCTGTTATTCTGTTGTATTACATCCCATGTCCCTTGGTCTGTGTGCCCTAATAACTTTTTTTCTCCTGTGACACAAAGCATTTCATCTGTATTCTGTTTTATATGACTGTTAAGTGAATGCCTTTGGGTTCAAATTGCTTTTCCAAAAAAGCAGTTTGAAACTCAGATGTGTAATCAGCAGTTGACAAAACAATGGAATCAAGTTCAAGGTCTATTCACTAGCTTTTCTGAAGCTTTTAATCAAAATCTTTGACCTAGACTGAGATTTTTCACCAACATTTGTCAGTGAACTTTGTGCCTTCAAAACCCACATGGACAAGAAGTCCATAGAAAACAAAAAGGAAATTTGAACACGTACAATTCTATATCATGATTTGATTGAAAGCTCTAGGACGGCACCTAACTAGACCTTTAGATTAAAATCTTTTGTCAACAATTTGAATTCAGGCTCTAGGAAAATGTGCTGGGGAATTTTCACTATTGTCTGCCATTTTATAAAGTAAATTATACTTACGTATGATCAGTCAATCAAAAAATAACCACCAGATTAGAGGGAGCTCATCCTGCATAAAACCTTAACTGTAACTATCTGCGACTGCACTTCTATCTGTAAACACATTTTTCAGAGTTCTGTGCAGTCACTCTCCACTGCAGTCTGCCAATTAAATAAAAGCAACATTACCACCTACCTTAAATAATCAGAAACAAATAAAACATCTTGTTTTAACCTGTTATTGCAGTATCTCAATCAGGAAAAACAAAAGGAATTTTGAAAATGCCAAAGATGCAACAATCAATGAGTAAAAATCCAGCAAGCAGATGTTATCCTGAGGAACATGAAACGATAGCCTCAAACAATATGATCGATCAAAACAGACAAGGTCATTGTTCCTAATTTGTCAAGCAAAATACGAATGTAAAAAAAAATTCAGCAGTAGCCTCTACTCCTCAGAGGAATTTATCACTCATGCTTTGTTAATTTGAAATAAGTTATTTCGGACAAGCATGGAGATTCTTTCATTGTTAAATATAGGATGACAATACAAACTGATTACCATTGAGAGTGAATGTTGTTGAATATTAGATTCCTGATTGACTGCAGTTTACCGTTGTCATTATGTAGAAACAATTACACAGCTGACAGTTAGACAACCTGTCTGTATACTCTGATGAGCAGACAATTACATAAGTCCGGATTACTTGTCATGTATTAAAAGCTGTGGTAATGCTTTGTGTAAGTCTGTGTGTGTGTGTGTGTGTGTGTGTGTGGCCAGCATTTCCCGAGGCCTTATTCAGCACAGTAATCTAATTCAATCGCGCTGGCTAATTGTACAGACTTTCCTGATTCTCAATCCCTGTCTGCCCATCTACCTGCTGTCTACTCTCTAGGCTACTTTTATTTCATAACTGCCTTTGTTTTATTTTTTATCTTTAAAGTTAAACTAAAATTTTAATTTTCCTCTGCTTTAGTGTAAGGAATACAAACTACAACATGTCTGTGTGTCATAGCCCTACATAGCTACAGGTGTTTTTCCCCTTTAGCACATACAGCATTGGTAAAGTACCATTACTGTTTTAGGACAACCGTCCTTTTAGAACATTCAACGTTTGAGAAAACCCAGCGTGCAGGTTAAGTCAGTATTTCACGGGCAAAATGGAAGCTATTGAGCTATTAAGCTAGGCTCCCTAGCTTTCACTCAAAAAGTGGATGCCTAGCTTGAACCTAGCTTGCTACTGTTAGGACTTATTCCTAATAGATGTTAGTTTTTGTTCATGCTATCTCAACAGCTGCTGAAACACTGGCACCAATACAGACAGTATCGTGAGATAAAACATTCAAATAAGGAGACCTAGTATTTCCCTGTCATTTAATTTCATTATTTCGCATAAAAACTCTCAAGGCTCAATACACTGACTCTCTCATCCCTTGTAGAAAGGAGGGGGACTAGCTAGCATAAGCTGTTAGCTCTCTCACCTTCATGGGTCCAGCCGTGGCGTGCCAAAGACCAGACTATCAAAACTCACAGAAACAGGTAGTATTTCAGTCTCCATGGGTATATGCTAGTTAACCAGCTGGTTAACTGCCATTGATCACATCCCCTGCTGGTCGCATCATATTTATCCAATGTAACTGAACCATCAAGGATTGAATCAAATCAAACTGAAATGAATCTAAATGATCGAAACAAAATCGAAGTGAGAGTTTAGTGCCAATATCCGGCCCTATCCGCTGTAGGATGACTTCAAAGAAAATTGGCCTTTCGGAGTGGCCGAGTCGGAGCTGCTTAGAGCTGCTGTGTAAGGATCTCAAGAGAGCTGTTCACACCAGACATCCTAAGAATATGGCTGAGCTGAAGTAAAGGGGTAGAAGAATGGTCCAATCCACAGCTACTGGAAGTTCTTCATTTAAAGTAACTGCAGCCAAGGACCGAAATTATTATCATTGTTTGTGGGTAATTAGCTTAGGAACATTGTGTATGTGTTTACAAACGTGACTTAGATGAAGATCAGGTCACATTTTATGACCAATTAATGCAGAAGACATAAACAAAGTAATTCAAAAGGATTCAAGGTATCCACTGATTTCTTAGCAAATTTTTACTTAGAAATAAGAAATACATACTAAACTGCTACCTGGCCGGAGGCTTTAGTCATAGTATGTCACACTGCTACCACATCCTTTATGATGACTTATTTAATTTCCCATTACCTTCTCAGGACCCTAGTGATTACTGCTACAGTATAACTTCATGGGCAGTCTGTCTTAATTCATATGCTATATATCATTATATACATACGGTAACAGGGCTTGTGTATGTCCATAATGAAGGTACAGACATTTCTAGTTTGTGAGATACAACATAAACTGAGGTGAGAATGTGAGAGGGAGGATTAGGTTTGTTTGAACAAAGGAGAACAATTGTAAGAGACACAATTATTTTGTCAAGCATATTGCATCTTTTAAAAGGAAGATGCTTTGCAAACAATGGTAACATCAATTCTGTCAAGAACTTGAAAATACCTTTGTGATTATTTGTATTATTGAATTGATATATTAATAACTAGACTTTTGTCTTTAGTAAAGTGGATCATCAGCCTGTTGTAATGGCAGTTAAAAGGTGAAGGTAACACTGAGGTCCTGTCTTTGAAGATGCACTATAGCATTAGATGTATGGAGAATACACCCTCTGCAGGTGCAAAGATGAATGACCAATTTGGGAGACTACATGGGGAATTCAAAATGAGCTCCAGAACTAGCTGTAACTCCATCATATTTTGAAACAATCCCCTAACTCGCACTAAAAAGAAAAAAAAAAAAAAAAATGAAACAAAAATAACCCTCTTTAATCGAGATGGGAGGAGTCAGACATCAGGAGTCGAGCTGTTTGATTGCCAAAAAACATGAGAGCCTATTAGGGTTATGATGTTTGCCTGTATATACAGACAATCGAATAAGGACAATTAAAGGAAAAAGCTAAAAAGGAATGCATGAAAAAGGGTATCACAAGCTATGACCTAAACAATTACCATATATCATCATACATGAACAGATATTGGAGCGCATCGTGCTATAGGTACCTTTCCATCCACCTGTTGTTTGGCACATTACTAATCTTTAAAGGCATTTTGATGACAAGACTAAAAAAATGCTTCTAACTGTATTACAAGAAACAAACACAAATGGCATTATTACATCATGTTTTCTACATTGTTTTCCACCATTTAAGGTTTGACTGCCACTATTTTAATTATGTTCTTTTGTCATGCCCTTCTGTAATGGTTTAATGACATAGGTGGAGAATGAGCAGCTCTACCTGATTATTTAGATAAACCAAGTCCTAATATCTGTTTAGCAGTGGACACACTTATATGTATTGTGTTTTAGAATTTTTTTACTCAGTAGTGTATGATTGTGCTATCATCCTGCTCTCTGATCCCAATCTACTGTCTGTGCACACATGGCTTTGGTTTCTGACCATCCTTGTTAGTCTGTCCTCTGTTCCCCTAACATTTTCCTTAGCGCCTTATCTTTTGTTACAGTAACAGCTTGATTTACGGCTGCATAGACACTTGTGCATTTTAACAGTCTGCAGGTTTGGTGCTTCGGCCTTTTCATCAGTAATGAAATACAAGACCAACAAATGATACACAATTCACCCTCCTGGTCACCCAAGTCAGAGCGCCACTTGCTCTTCAGCATTACACTTATAGCATGCTCATCAAACACCTTGATATGGTGTCTACAAGCTACAGTATCTCAGCTTCTCTCATCCATGTGTCTGGAGCATATTATCCTGCAAACACATTGACATTCAAGTGAATAAGAGAGCATTTTCAGACTTTTAGACCCCACTTTAACCTGTAACTTGACTAGCTGGCAAAGACATAGAATTTCAAGGCAGTAATACTAGTTCTCATAATCTACAGATCCAGCTGATTATTTTTTGTTTTTTTTCCCGCTTGTTCTTTTCAGTCCAAACGGAATTGTCTTTTGCATCAAGTTTGCCATGGTAGTGTTTATTATGTGCTGGGTACTTGGATACTAGATATTTGTTCTTTGCAAATTTAAGTTATTTGTTCCAATACACAATAATGTCCTCAAAACAAGTCAAAGAGAAGGAGTTGGATAAATGTAGGTAATTCAACTTCAATCTGAGCCACCAGGGAAAAT
This sequence comes from Istiophorus platypterus, assembly GCA_016859345.1. NCBI lineage: Eukaryota > Metazoa > Chordata > Actinopteri > Istiophoriformes > Istiophoridae > Istiophorus > Istiophorus platypterus. The sequence goes on along the minus strand of CM029126.1, from coordinate 24,440,171 downwards.
CTGTTGTGTAGGAATCTGGTAGGTTGATAAATGGAAAAACTGTCTTCTAGATGTAGTGGTGAGGAGAACAACTAGAGGACAGAGGGATATGCCTTAGTGCATGCTGCTTCAAGACACACACACTCAAATGCAGGACTGCAATCCCTTCACATATTGTATATACAGTACATACACACATATGTACAGACAAGTATATCCACACAACACTACATCTACAAACTGAGGCACACACATGGTTTGCAGCAGTAAGCTACTTATACAAACAAGCCAATCCAGCTCAGACAGGGTGAACTGCAGAGGTATAAAAGATGGGACTGTGGAGACAGGATAGGATAAACACGAACAACAGAACAGAGAGAAGCTGCTGAAAATCTCATTAACTGTAAATTGAAAAACAGACTAAAAATATGTTCCAGAGCAATAGCTGAGGCGCCTGCGTAGCTTTTTCATCTTCTCTACAACTTTCATGAGTCGATACACCCCCACTTTAACTCTCTCGCCAGCGCTCCTTCACTCTCTCTCTCTCTCTCAGACTCAAACATATATAATCTCAGTGTGTGCCCATGTTTGTATGTTCTTGTTGTAGTTTTATCCCCCTTGAGTTTCATAGCATTGGAATGTGGATGTTTGTTACAAAGGCAGGTCATTTTGGCTTGTTTCTACTCCTAGGAGTATCGCACAAAAATCTGGGCCATGTGCATATCGAGCCTCAGTTGGTCCCCGATATCACATCCCTCTTTACTCAATTTACTGAACAACTACTGTCTCATACTTTTACTATGAGATTTTCTTGGAGAAAGCATGCAACATTATTTACTCAATGTTATTTAGATCTTCGCTATGTCCTCAGCATAAAATAAAGGTAGAGAAAAAGTCTTCCAACTTTTGGGTGCCCTGGTGGCCTGGAGGTTTAATGTGCTACCCATTTATCACAAAGTCCCTCTGCCAACAGACTTTGTTGCATGTCATTCTCATCTCTTTTCCCCCTAATTCCCTGTCATTTTTTTTTTTTTTAAATCAGCTCCCTAGTAAAGCCATAAACGCCTAGAAAATACAACAAACGGACTATTCTACTCTATGTTCAAGCACATGTTTTCCGTACAAACTGCTCCAGACGAGAAAACTTGAAATAAGCCTCAGGAGCCGGTTTCTGAGCTAATCTGGGCATCGGGACTAGCACAGGGACATGGTTACAGACAGGCAGTAGGCCTTTTTCAACCGTATACTGCTTGACCTGTCAAAGGATTCAAGACAAAGGTCTTACTGATAACATCAAAGATGGCTCTGTTTCATTCAAGTGTTGCAGTAAGTCATGAAACTGTGACAGTGAGCCAGGATAAACAGTTGGAGGACACTTAACCTTAAGAACCTGAATGAAGTTATTTCATCATGCGTTTCATTCACCTGTGCTTTCACACTATGATATGTAAAATGTCCTCTGTTAAAATTCATCAGCATGCTAACAATTATAAAGTTAGTTGTAAGGCTAGATCCAGACTACAAACCAATACTGAACCATCCTAAAAAAAGTTATAGGTAGATGCCATCATTTAACTTTTTCCCCCTGGATACAATCTGGCACTCTTAAGTGAAAGTTACCCACAATATGTCAAGAAAGTTAAGACATAGAAGAGATCAGCTTTCAGTCACTGGTTAAAAGACTTTGTGATATGGTGCATTGTCCTCTTGGAAGTAGCCCTTAGGAGATGGTAAATAAAGCAATGAACATGATCAACAACAATACTCAGACAGGCTGTGACATTCAGACCATTGGTATTAAGGAGCCAAGTGTGTCAAGAAAACATCCCCCAGACTGTTACACCACCACCAGCCTGGACTGTTGACAAAGGGCAGGTTGAGTCCATGGATCCATGCTGTTGACAGAAATCCAGATTCATCAGACCAGGTTACATTTTTCCAGTCTTCAACTGTCCAGTGTTGGTGAACCTGTGTCCACTGCAGCCTCAGGTTTCTGTTCTTGTCTGACAGGAGTGGAACTCGACATCGTCTGCTGTTGTAGCTCATCCACCTCAAGGTTTGATGTGTTTTTCTTTCTCAGATGTTTTCTACTCACCACAGTTGTAGAGTGGTTATCTGAGTTACTGTAGCCTTTCTGTCAACCCCAACCAGTCTGGCCTTTCTCCTCTTTCACCATTCTGATCAAACTCTGGAGACTGATGTGTGTGTAAACTCCAGGAGATCAGCAGTTTCAGAAAACACTCACACCAGCCTGTCCAGCATTGACAATCAGGCCACAGTCAAAGTCACTGAGATCACATTTCTTCCTCAATCTGATGTTTAATGTGAACATTAAACTGAAGCTCCTGACCTGACTCTGCATGATTTGAATCATTGCACTGCTGCAGTATGATCGGCTGGTTGGATAATTGCATGAATAAATAGGTGAACAGCTGTTCCTAATAAAGTGCTTAGTGAGTGCAGACAATGGTCCATTTAAGTGTGAGAGTTTCAACCACACAGACTGCAGCACTCAGGTAAGGCAGCAGACAGCTGTGCTGTAGAAGTCTGTCAGAAGCAGAGCTATCAATCACACCTTTTTCTCTCAGTCTCTGAGGTGACCCCCTCTCACCCCTCCCTCCCTTCTCATACATTTATTTTCCCTCTCCTGCCTCCCGGCTGTCCATCGCACTCTGTCTCACGCTTCTTCTCACACACAGACACAGACGCTCCCACATTATCATCTCTCTCTTTCCTTTGCTCCTTGTCATTCTTAGCTTCATCTGTCACACACTGACCATGAGTTTTACTTCTTTTTATTCTACGCTTTGCTCTCCATCTATTTTCTCTCTCCCTCTCTTTCTGTCCCTCTCTGGCTCACTTTAGTATTCACAGCCACTCTTATTCATTTGACTTTACCTCTCTCACTCCATTAATTTCCGTTTGGGCACCCTCTGTCTCTCACTCTCTATGTCTCTCTTGCGTGCTGAGGTGGTCTAGATGGTAGATGAGTCATCACAGCTTTTGCCATTCTGCAGATGATTTATCTGCCCACAAGGAGGCAGGAAAGGGAATGATGGAGGTGTGTGTGTAAGTTTTGGGGGTGGGGGTGGGGGTGGGGGGGTAATGAAGAGAAGAGGAGACAGATGAGAAGGAACGAAGGTAGGGGGAAGACTAGGGGGGAAACATTGTCTGTCGACTGTCATAAGAAATGCTCCCAACGAATTTCTAATTCATCAAAAAAACAACCCAAAACTAAAACCCCAGACATTTCACTGAATTAAATATTTTCTTCAGAAATGTTATAAACCCAGATCAGACATTTTTTTTTAACCATTTTGATTTTTTTCTCTACTCATCACCTGTGGCAAGGTTTTGTCTGCCTTTTCTCCACTTTCATAGAGGATGTGTCATTGTCAACACAACCAACTTTCAGCAAAGTGATGGACATAAAACACCCGCTGTTACTAATGTATTTTAACACTGTCAGGACTAAAAGGTAACTAACATTTTACGCAGAGAGGAAAAGAAAAGGCAAAAAAGTGGAGAGGAAGTGAAAGAAGATTAAAGCAGAAGAAATTAAATGAAAGGAAAGAAAAAGGGGGAGCCAAGGAAAAGGAAAGAAAAAAGAAAAAATCAAGAAGGACTTTTCCTTTCCCTTTTTTTTTGAGTAAGGAAATGAGTAAAAAGGAAGAAAAGGGGAGAAAGGGAGAAAGAAAAAAAATATAAGGTATGTAAAGATGAGGAGAGGAAACAAAAATGGAAAGGAGGTAAGAAAAGGAAATCAAAGGATCAGGCATTAGAGTCGAGTAACGGAGAGGAATGGGAAGGGAGGAAAAGAACGATAAAGAAAAAAAGAGAGAAAAAGAAAGGAGACTGTACGAGACAGAAGGAAAAATAGAAGAGAAAGAAAGGACATGAAAGCAAAGGACAAATTTGTTTAGGAGAGGCAAAGAATTGAGAGTACATAAAAGTATAAGAAATAATATTAGATGAGACTAAAGGAAAGGAAAAGAAAGTCAGGGGGAAAATGGGAGCATAGGAAAAGAAAGGAGGGGTGGAGGGGTGGAGGGGGTTGATGTAGGGAAGGAAGGAGAATTTGATGAACGGATGAAGGTGAGGGGAGGAGAGGAGAGGAGAGGAGAGGAGAGGAGAGGAGAGTAGAGGAGAGGAGAGGATGCCGAGAGAAGCAGCCGGGAGGGATTTTATTGCAATCATTACCCTTGATGGACTCACTGAAGCTGCACTCCACACACACTGTCTGACTCCTGTTTGTGTGTGTAAATATGAAGACTTCCACCATACACAGAATATATTTACACACACATACACATACTATCTGGATGAGCATTTGTCTGTGTTTTCTTTAGCATGTTAACATTCATGGGGGTGCAAAGAGAGAGACGGGGGGGGAGTGGGAATGGGTAAAGTAGTCTGAGTTTCTCTGTCATTTTCTGTCTGGCCGCCACTAGAGCAAGGTTCCCTCTTTACATTGATGTTTTTATGTCTGCCATTTGCTTTCTTTTCTACTTTCTACTCCCCTCATTTTCCTCCCAGACAAAAGTAAATCGGCTGTAATACAAATACACCCTGTGATGCTATGATTGCTCTCTGTCAATCACTCTGCCTGTGCCACCATTTATCCCCACAGTACCTGTTTTTCAGTAAATCAGTCGCCCTTTATGGGCTTGTCATCCTGTGTGTATTCCCAGCTTGTCTGACACACCACAGCAGTGAATCAGCCAGACAGCGTGTTAGCTGCTGCATCCAGACACCTATGCCCCAACTGTGTGAGGACACACTTAGTTCGGAAACGATTTGAGAATTAATCAAGTAGTAAATCAACAGAAAATAAACTGACAGTATATTAGATAATTAGTTCATCCTTATTCATTCATCATTTAAAAATGCTGAACATGCAGTGTTTCTTAAATGTGAAGGTTTGCAGCTTTTCTCTGTTTTTTAACACTGTAAACTGAATATCTCATAATGATGGACTTTTTTTGTCAGATAATGAAAAAAAAACAGGGATCATTCTCAACTTGTATCTATGTGTTGGAGATTTTATATTAAGAATTCCTCCTGGTTGATCTCTTCCAAATGACACCAAAAATTCATGTGCTTATGTAGGATGTATTAAGGTCTCCATATTTTCACACTTCTAGTTATATCTTTACTGTTTATGTTTGTCTGTTAAACCCTTTTGCAATGGTGTTAACAAAAGAATTGTGTTGATTTTATTTTCCTCCACCCACACACGGTCAGATATAAATGCTAGGTAGAAGTAACTGCCCACTATTCATAAGCAAACGCATTAGCAAACGCTCTGATTGGTTGAGTACAGAGCAACCTACAAGGCAGCCTGGGATCAGATCTGGCAGGAGGCTACGGTGAGCATTGATGAAGGATCAGTACAATGGAAAATGTATATCACATTCTAGATCTACAGCTACAGTCATTGTTTATACTGCTCACCCAGCTCTGCCTTGATCAGCACCCCTCTGTACGCCCTGACACCAGTCACACTGCTGCTCTCTCTGCCACCCTCTCTCTCTCTGGTAGTTTATTGTTAGCTGTTAGCCCCTCACACTGCAGCTAAACACGAGCAGAGAAGCCTTGAGTTGTATGTTCAGTTAAATTTTGGGTTTTTTTCCCCCCTAAAAAAATACGAGGGGTCAGCCCATCTAAGGAGTGCCACTTGCTTTAAGTGGTGCAACAGGATATTATTATTTGCATTTCAACTGTCATGTGTCGAAACATATTAACTGGATTAAAAAGCAGATATTGAAAATATCACTTCGGTCAGTCTCACCGCTTATCTAGGCATTTTTGCTCATATAGTGATTGCAAGAATGTATTGAAGTATATGCCAATTTTGATGAAAAGCTAATGATGTTTCATCATTACATACAGTCAGTCAGAAATGTGACAACTCTTTTCAATTCATTTTTGATCTTCTGCTGCCCTGTGGACTGTGCATTTTCTCAAGTATGTTGGTCTTTGGAGGCTCCTGCACACAGATTGTTGTCCTAGCGTTTAGCTCAGGGCAATGAGAGGCTGTCTGAAACCAAGATTTACACATTCTGCTGCAGGTTCAACACCTGGCTATTATACTTAAGATTTTTATGCTTTGAACAGAGCAAAATAGATCATTACGGTATACCTAACAAACCGTTGAGAAACTAATTGGAGGAGTTTCCTGAACTCTGACACTTAATCAATCAGGAACAAGATGAAAAGTGATTCATCAAAAGATGTTTTGGTGCAGACATATCAAAACTGTCCTTGTGATTCAAGGCTGAATCACATCCTGGAACATGTGCACTGTCATAGGTTGTTCGAGTTCAAAGGTGTTTGGCTTGCCCACAATGGAGTAAGGTGGGCTTAACATGAGCGCCCACTAAGCTTAAAAAATAAACAATTTTGGACCACAGTCTAAGAGTGAAATACATCCATGAAACACTGGCAAAGTTTGGAAGACTACCTGAATATAAAGTTTCCAATATCAACCTTTATTGGGAATGAAAAGCAGCCTAGGGAAAATAAAAATATGTTGCAGGAGCTTCATAGAATAGGAGGTATTGCACTTCCAAATTTCATGTACTATCACTGGGAAGCTAATATTACAGCATTACTGTATTGGAAGTGGTGTCACTTGTCCCAAATTGACAGGATTGGAAGAGGCATCCATTGTATCTATTTCCCTGTTAGCTTTAGCATGTTTTAAATTACCTTTTAAACAGCCCATTCAACCTTCACTGCTAATCCAATTGTTATTCATTCAGTTATAATCTGGAATCAGTTTAGATTTTTTCTTTTAATCTAACTGACCAATCACTTGCTGCACCAGTGACAAGAAATCATACTGTACGTTTGCCCCTTCAGTAATGGATGAACCTTTCAATGCTTGGGAAAGAAATGAAATAGGTGCATTATCTGATCTCCACATGAAAACACCTTTGACTCTTTTGAACAGTTATCACAGAAATGTAACATAAATAAGTCCTTCTTCTATAGGTATTTACATCTTTGAGATTCTCTAGCATCTAATTCAAAGTTTTAAATGCAAAGCTGACACAAAAATTAATTGTGAGCAAAATTTATAGACTGCTTAACACACATAACCTGACCAGTTTGGACTCCCTTAAAAATAAATGGGACACAGACCTAGACAAAATGAACCCAGAGGCAATCTGGCAAAAAAATTATAGAGATTTCACTTCTCCTCAATATGCCTTAGGCGCACTGTAGTTCAGTTTAAAATTGTAGACCATCTTCATTGGTCCAAACATTGATTATCTAAGATTATGAAGGACTTTTGACCAATCATTTAAAATTTTTTTTTTTTTGACCCCACAGGTTCCTTCCACATTCCTGCATTTGTTCTGGTCATGAATGTAGCTGTAGAGATTTTTAAGACCTTCTCTAGGAAACGTGTGAAAACAATAGACCCATCCCCATTAATTTCACTCTTTAGTGCTGCCACAGATGATGTTCATCTCCGTAGGTGAGATATAAAATGCTCTTGCTGTTACACCAGAGGTGTCTTCAAATAAACCAGTACTGGATCCTTAAACTTACACTATTTTTTTTTTCTCAGCAGAACTGGATGTAAACACAACACTGACATATGAACATTTTGCCTGTCCATATATTTGGCAGACAAAAGCAACATTAGCATTGATTTAGAGTTTGTTTCTGACCAACTGATGAAAATATTTCCAATACTGACTTTTTGTATCCCCTAAACTTGAGAAAAATATGAACTGCTCTTATAGGATATATCAGAGAGTAAGGCTTTATAAGCTGTAACATTATTATATAATATTTCAGGTCATTTTATTCTTAAAGAAATGTTACCATGCTGCAGCACTTGGAGTTCTGTCCTGTCAGCATGATGCAGGCTTGCTATTCACCCACCCAAACGGTCATCCATCCATTCAGTACGTCTGCCAGTCAACCAGAGAGCCACCCCCCCACCAGCCAGCCAGCCAATGTATCCCAAAGCAGCAATTGCCCAGCAGTGCTTGGGTGACAGTGCTCAGATTTAAAACCCAGCAGCGGCATTTTGTTTCTTCCCTGCTGACTCTCCCTATGTCTACCCAAGCTTTATCAGCCCCACACAGGCTCCACCGAGCTGGTTACATTACCTGGTGGAAGGAAGATGGTGGAGAGAACCAGACGGAAGTAATGTTAGGAAGAAAAAGAGGTGGCAAATAAAAAGACAGAATCTCTGGAGGAAAAAGGGGCAGAGAGGAGGAAAAGAGCAGAGGGAGTGTGGGGGACGTAATGGAGCAACTGGGGAGCTTTTTCACACTTGACTGTGGTCTCGCCCTGCCAATGACCCTTTCATCGGTGTGTACCTGTGCGTGCACGTTACTGCTTCCGACAGGTGTTCGATATTGAATCCTGCTTCCTGACACACTGTCATGTGCCAGACACACACATACACACACACACACACACACACACACACACACACACACACACACACACACACACACACACACACACACACACACACACAAAAACACACACACACACACACACACACACACATAGGCATACACATAGGCATACACACACACACACACACAGCATGTCTTTGAATCAGAGATGGTTCTATCCTTAGGTGGGCGGGATGAAAAATGACTACCTCCCAGGGATGAGTGTGCATTTGACTGGGTCCAGTTTATTCAGGAGAGTGGTGGTGTAAGAGTGTCTAAGTGAAGTGAAAGTCACCTTGACTAGCTTTTTTCTTCTCGATAATTGCTATTGATCAGCAGAACTCCCTTGATTTTTACAGCAAATCAAAGATCCTCCATGAGTGAAGGAGAAATGCTCCACCTTTCCTGATAAATTCAATTAACCTGAAAGCTGGATTAAAAATTCATGAACATTTGCCTGGTATCTGGCATTAGTCAGTTGTTTCATGACTACCTTAGGGGTCCTTATTAATCTGCATCAACTCTCTTCTCTTTACCTCTGGCTGGTCTGCACTTCCCTGTCTCCTTTTCAACACATTTAAAAACATCAGGAGAGCTGAAGGCAGTTTGTGGCTTGTAGATCTGCCCCACCCTTTCTCATAGTCATGTGGAGGTTCCTTGTCAGGTGAGGTGGAGTCTGAGCCATTGCTGGTGACAGATACCCAACTTTCCCACAACTGTTACACCTAACCAGAAAGCCACATAATCTTCAGTTACTTTGCAGCATTTTCCCCACATTAAAGGGCTGCACTGTGGTGTTACTTCAAATAATTAAAACTGTAAAGAAATGTATCCTTCAAGAAACTCTTTTACCATAATCAACAAGACCTTCATGAAATTGAAATGATTTTATAAAAAATGTGACAATTGAATTTTACAGTAGATCTTAAGGTAGATCTTCTGAGGTCAGGACCTTTGGAGAGCTGTGTGTATTCACCAAGGGTAAACTAGCTGCTGAATGTTCAATAAATCCCTGTATTTTTTTTTTTGACTGCCTGCTTGTCAAACTGCAGCATCTTGTTTTCTATTTCTACATAAAAGATTAGACTTGAGTGTGGAGACACCTTTGGTTTCCCCCACATGGGTCCATGTAGCACAATACAAAAACTGTCCAATAAATGAATGTCGGTCCATATAGCTTCATGTGTAATGGAATAGTATGAAAATGCCTAGAACTCAAGGGCACCCATCATGTAAATATAGCTGACAAGATTAACAATTCACTTTAATGTGGAGTCGGGAAAACAGTATCACCTGTAACCTATTTTATTAAACCAGTGGCAATTCACCTCTCTTTCAATATGAAGGACAAGTACATTCATATATCTATACAATGTACCAAGTTTATATTTTTTTAAATATAGATGAGAAGAGAAACAAGAAAATGAGTTTCACACCTCATCCCACCATCCTGCCGTTCCTTCCTCACCCTATGTCCTCATACTTTCTTTGTCCTTCTGCTCCGTTCATTTTTCTCCACCACTGCTACGCCCTGGTCCTCCTCTGCTCTCCCGCCTACCCCTGCCTCCTCACTTCTCAGCTGTATTACACTCCCCTAGCCTGCGCTTTTCCTCTCCCACACTCGTCCCTCTCTTCTCTCCTGAAAAACACCCTCTGCTGCTCTGATTCAAAAAAGCCTCATTGACCTCAACACACCTCTAACTCCACTCAAACCTTGTTGTCTCTTCTCTAGCCCTCACTTTTTATCTCTCTTTATGTTTCATCTCAGATCTGAAAACTTCAAACGAGTCTCTTTAAAGGAGCCTCTGTGTCTCACATAAACTTTTTGAGCACTCGCTATGTGTAGGTTAGGTTATTGGTAGGTTATTGAGTATGTGTTTGTAACCTCCAAAATTCTACTGGAGCGTAACAAAGCATTGGGTTCAACTGACCTTGTCTGTGCTGTGGTGTGTGTGAAATCATGCAGTGATTAAAAGCAGCATGCACCACACACACTCTGGTTTCTCTCCTTAAATCCCAATTCTCATGCCTGATGGACAGTTGAATCACAAGCTTTGCCATGGTTTTACAATGTTTAATATAGCTTTGGACTCGTGGCATCAGCTTTGACCCTCAGCGATGTTTGTCAGGGAGGATTTTCATGCTTGCACGGCCAGTTGCTCTTGAAATAAACCAAAGTGTATCTTGTCCTTTCTGCCTTTGTTTACTGTCTACCAGTCTTTCCCAAAATACGAAGTAAACCCGCACTATGAGGCTAAAGACAGCAGTCCCTCTTCAGAACTCTTGTTAACAATCTATAACTCCATTCTTAAACCTCTTACTCTTTGCCCCCCCCATCTTTATTCCGCTATTGCATACCAAGGAGTTCAGAACAGGACGTGCCTCATATCAGCAGCCAAATCCTGGACTCTTCTGTTCCACTGCAGTAAAGCACAGCTCAACTCAACCCTGCTCTACCGTCGACTGCATTCTGAACCACTGAATAAATCACCCTTTTAAAATACGATAACGATTAGACAGTGGATTGCTTCAGAACTGTCTGCCATCTCCGCCAAGGAGCTGATCTGTTCTTCCCTGTACAGAAATGCATCATATTTATGAAAGATAACCATACAGCATGAGAAGGAGAGAGGGCTCACTATCAGACATTTCGTTTCCTTTTCTAGGAGTTGCATGCATTGATGGAAGGCAGGTTCAAATGTAGATCTGATAGGGCCAGGCAGGAAGCCAGAGCATAGAGATGCTTTTGCCAATCAATGTCATCATGAAACACGCACACACACACACACACACACACACACACACACACACACACACACACACACACACACACACACACACATACATACACACAGGGACAGGCCTACATACAGTAATCCTGTGTGTGTGGAGGAGTAGTGAAATGATTTGTGTTGCTCCAGGTTTTGCAGCCTGATATTATCAGAGTTGTCAGGAAAGCAGATCTGCAGTACAGGAGGACGTGGCTTGGGTAGAAAACAGATACACACAGGATGAGTGTGTGTAGAAGAAAGAGTATGTTTGTACTCCTAAGGTATAATATCTTTAGCTTGATCTGATGGGATTAACACAATTTTACTATGGGAGAGGCTGTTGGGTGTCAAACTCCAAACCCTGTCAATGGCCTTATTCTATACATGGCTGGCAAACCCCTATTTGGGGTCCTAAAGCTGGATTTTTAACATAGAAAGGTGCAAATATTTACAGCATTGATTAAATCCCTGAGATGTAAGATTGAAAGTATTTTATTATGGCAAACCCAAGTGGTAGTATTATAAATGATAGTGAGGCAAACATCACTGCATGACAATATTAACAGGACTAAGAGTCTGCAGTCATATTAACAGTTGTACTGAGGCAGAGTGGTGCCTTGAGCCAAATGCCACCATCTGCCTGCTAACAAGGACAAGTCTAATGTTGATGTTTACCATGTTCACCATATCAGCTTTGCTTATTAACATGTTAACACTAGCTAATTTGCACTAAATTCAACTATAGCTGAGACCAAGGGATTGTCATTAGTTTAACAGGTATTTGGTCACAACCAAATATAATTGATCAATTAAAATATTGACATTGTTCAGACATTTTCGTTTGACCCAAAAAAACATCAAAGGAGTAACAAAGTTACTAGGATACATCATGTGGAAACCATGAATGTCTGTAACACATTTTTGTGCCTGTCAATCTTGTAGAAATTTAAATACTTTACTGGATCACTGAAAACGATGAGCCCCCTCCACTGCCTCCCAGGGATTCATCCTCTGGGCTTCATGGGTATCTGTACAAACAACTGACAATGCCATCCTGTAAGAGAGATACACTTACAGTACTTGTGAATCCCAAATCTTGATAAGGTACCCTCCTGAATACTCCAAAATCTTCCAAATGTCCTGCTCCCAATTTTAAATGCAACTTGGCACTATAGCACAATCAGAGAGTGTACATTAAATTATTTGAACAAATGTAAAAAGTATTTGTTTAAGGGAATATTAACAGCTACCTAAGTTACAATTCAAGATGGTGCTGGCCCTAGCTGTTGAGATACACAGGATAAAAAGCACATTGCTAGGATAACTTTTATTAAATGCACCAAAGTTTTCACAAGTTACATTTAGTTTATGTCACCTCCAAAGGTTGTAGCTGAACTACAGACTGGACACTAAGCCACCTGACTGGACAGAGACAGGAAGTTCTGACCAATGAGCATCAAGGCTGGACTGGACTTCCAGCATTTGTTCTAAGTTTACTCTTTCCAAGCCACTGAAGGGCATGGGAACATATTTTTAAAACAAACAAAAAAGCTCTTTGTCCTAATTTAGTCTTTCATTGGAACTACTCTGCACTGACGGGGAACTATTTGGGAAATCCTTAACACCATTTCCTGTTAAACAATACAAATTACTGAGAAACTTTTCATGGCCACCTGCTACAGTTGCCAGTTGGGCCAAAATTCAATGGAAGATTTATTTTTCCTCAGTTTAAATATGGACAGTGATCAAGGTAACTGGAAACTAAGACTTGGTTTCAGGTTGAGGTTGAGGATAATACTGATCCTTCCTTGTTAATTTAACACATTAATAAGGACTCTTCCTTTTACTGTCTCTGTCTATGTCTAGTGTACTTTTGTTGACCCTTGACTTTGATTCAAGGCGTTAGGGTTTGTTTTATCTTGTTTTTGTTTTATCTGGAAGGGGCACATTTTGTCGGACAATCTAAATAAACATTTGAATGTGTGCGCTTGTTGCCTATCTCTCGCTTCTCATTCATATGCAAACATCTGCACAAACAAACACAAACATGAAGAGTCTGATCATACTATGATTTTTTTCTCAGATTTTAAGATTTCATTCTCAGATTTCATTTAATTTTCAAATGAACATATATCAAAGACAAAGTAGTATATAAAGAATTGTCATGACTTTTTAACGTGTTTTTTATATATATTTATTCAAGTCACCCAATTTTTGTATTTCTTTTTCTTAATTAAAGTTCTTGTTGACTAAATTTATGGCATTTTAGTCTAAACTTCATTAAAGAAAACTAGTCCATGTTTAGTCACTGAAAACTGGACATTTTATTCTATTCTAGTCATCAGATTATATTGAGTATTTGTTTTTTTTTTTTTTCCTCAGTCTTCTTGTAACAAAAATGGGTCAAAATAGAGCCTCATGTCTTTCTCCCAAGTCCTGTTGTTGTCACTGTTAACCACCGGTTAGTTATTAAGATTCCTCAGTGCTACATGTGGGCTCTTTTGTGCTGTCAGTTGGTGTAGTCCTTATATTGCACGTCCAGCACAGGAAATGGAAATGCACTGGAAAGGAAAAAAAAGAGTCAAGACTATTTCTCTCATCTTTTTTGTCAATGAAAATAAAGAAATATGCTGGTAAATATTTTAATTATAATATTAATCTACATTTTAGTCTTATTTTAGTCTACATTTTAGAGTTCATCAACTCTTTTTTATGTTGATATAGTCACAGCTGGTGTTTAATGATGGTGCTAACTCGTCTTAGTAAAGGGGAAAAAAAGGTCATAGACATACTTACTCACATACTTTACTATAATTAGTCAGTTTTGGTTAACAAAATTAATACGACTACACAGTATGTCAAGAGAGGTCTGAAGGATGATGGAGTACATGGTTCCTTGTAAGGGAACAAGAGAGGACATCATGACCAGAACCTCAGAGGAGTCGCTACAAATACAAACCTCGGGGTAAACCTCCAAAACAGGAAAACCAGGCTATAGTTAACAAAAACACAGAAAAAGAAAACAATAGATTACACAGAAAAAGAAACCAGTAGTCCCAAGGACTGATGAAACAAAAATCAACCTCTGTCAAAGTGATGTAAAGAGGAAGCCACCACCTCGTCTGTCAAACATGGTGGTGATTCAGTTATGGCTTGGGCATGTACAACTGTCAATGGAACCGGCAGACTGGCATTTATTGATGATTTCACTGCTGATGGAAGCAGCAGGATGAGTGTAGATTTACACAGGAGCATTCTGTGTAATCAGATTCAGCGAAATGCATCAAGACCTTCTGGACGACATTTTATCATTCAGCAGGACAACGTTCCTGAGCATAGGCCCAAAGCAACCACCGAGCTTTTCATGGTAAAGAGGTGGAGCATCCTGGACTGGCTGAGTCAATAATATAATCTCAGTCCGACTAAGCAGTGTTCCACTTGCTGAAGACCAGGCTGAAGGTAGAGAGACCCCAGTCCCATAGTAAATAGTTCTCCTAACATTTTCAACGGGGAAAGATTTTTTGGCAGATTAGAGAACAATCTTACTAGCCAATCTCAGCCATTACTTACTCATCAGGTCTTCTTTAAAAAGGATCTGATTTTAATTTGCTTAAGAAGGCATTTCTGCTGTGATGAAGCTGTTTAATAACATGACAGACATGACATGTCTGAGCAACACCACGAAGCCCCTTAAATTTAAATATCAACTGTTGTGTAGTTGTGTAACATTTAATCTATAACTGCTCCAATTTACCAGCTTCACTACTCCTACTGTCGAGCTGCAGCTGGTTGACAATGTGTAATATTGTTTGAAGTTGAGGGTTTGTCAGATCATATTCAAGTACCCACCAGATCTCAGTCTTTCCCTCTTAATCACAATCACAAACTTCTGCAGAAAATACACCAACTTGGCAGCCCTGCATAGATCTTACCATTAACACCACATGGAGTCAAAGCTGCAAGAACATATGACAAAGGTAAAATATACTGATAGGGACAATTCAGCAACACCTTTATATGGGTAAGGACATGTCCCCACTGTCTATACCCAAAACTAGACCAACGCTTTGATTCAGCTCCTTTAGAAATTTATTTCATCTCTCATCTTTATGCTACAGTATGTATCTCTGGAGTATTTTTATGTCTTTGAACCTCTGTCTAGTAATTTGTTTTCAGCTGGTACCATAACAATCTAAAATCCTAATTCAAATCCTAAAAATGTACAAAAATCCTGATTTGAAGGAAGCCCTAAGAGGACTGTAAACAGTTTAAGTGTGAAGAGCTATGACATATTGTACAGACAGACTCTCCCCCCTACAGAGCACCCATTGTCTCGTAAACAGATGTGAATGTTTTCCACATGCATACAGCCCCAGGTGAGCTCAGAAAATAAGGCTCATTGGTGTGAGGGGAAGACACGGGATGTATCCTGAGGGAGAGATCCTGCCTGGAAGAATCAAACTGATTAGTTGTGTTGGGTAGGATGAGGGGCTATTTTACTTCTGCAGTTCTCAAGGGCTGAACACACAGTTTCAAGCCTTTGTGTGTTTAACAGCATCAGAAGAGCTGATGAATGGCCTATTCGCATGAAAAAGTGAAACAAGAAGAACGTAAAAGAAAAAAGAAAATCTTACCCAAAACACAGTTCATGTATGTTAATCAAACAACCTCGGACAGCTCAGGACAATACTGTGGAGATGAACAAGTTAAAAGGAAGAAATCTCCAGAGCTAATTTAATCTCAATGAAAGGGACTGGTTTGTAACTAACAGAGATATTCACCCCTAACTATATAATATTACAATAAAATCTTTAATTTTTAATGAGTATAGGTACATCAATTTAACCCTCAGCTCTACCAAAAGACTACACACAAAACGATGCAATAGTTGAGAAGGAGACCTGAGCTGTGGCCAGGAGAACCAAAAAAACTCACATACATGAAAGTCTGGAATCAGTTAAACTGAGTCAAAGACAAGCTCAGTGTTCTCCATTCTTAAGATTAGCAGAGTACCCCATCTATTCCATATATTCAAGATACTGAATATGTGAGTTAATACCTATGGAGTTGAATTCGGCACAACATATAATTGGTTTGTTTCCAATATTTTATGCAAAAATTTTCAAAAATGTTCATGAGGCAAAGTATCAGTGAAAGATCCTAAATACCCTCAGATGCTAACAGCAGAAGGCCTTGTTGAAGAAGTTTAATCTCATACTATATGTCACCAAAACCATTCTCTCTGCTCAGCTGTCACAACAAATCCCAAACCAACTCTAAGTGTGCAGCTCCATAGTAAATTCTGATTAACACTTGTGTATTACGGTTTAACTAGATGTTATTAGTCAGTCGGTAGCTGAACAGATGATGCATTCACGAGCCAATGATACTGAGAATGACTGAGGACGCTGATGCCGGCCACAGTCATCCAAGCTTTACGAGGTACAAGTGGTAACACAGCACTGGGTGGAAAGCAGATGTGACTCATAGATTTTAGGTCAACAGGGGGCAATAAATGGCTGTAAAGTTTAGAACAAAACACTACTAACAAGTGTAGTTTTGAATCAGTCAGCTGCATAGCTATCAGTATTCAGTGTTTATTTACATATGAAACTTATTGATTTCATTGTGTCACCAATGAATAACAAATTTCAATACATTTTCATTTAAAAAAATGTGTTTAAGAACTTCAATTGTTTACGGATTTATTTGCCGATTGTAGGAAAGAAGCCCAGGTGTGTGCTGTGACGCCATAAAGTGTTTTCTGATTGCTGTCTATGTGGGTGCAGACAGGAGAAAGAGGAGATGCCTGCACCAGTGACTACCACCATCTGTTGGACATCAACGTGGACTCTGTCTCCACACCTACCTCCTTCACTCTGTCCCTCTCACTTATGACTGTTCATCTTTCACTCCCTATCTCTATCCCTATCCCTATCTCTCTGTCCAATATCTTTGATTCTGTCTGTTTTTTCCTGCGTGGCTCCGTCTTTTGTTCTATCTTGGGCTCCTCCTTTTGTAATCATGGCCTTTCTCTCATGGGGGGTAGTCAGAGAGCAGTGACCAGCTGGATTTCATAAAGAAAGTGAAAGTATCAAACCAAGGTTGTTTAGTTTGCTAATTCAAATTTTCCATTATTTTCCATTATTTTCTGGTTCATTTGTTTCTGTTGAAATACATTACCTTTGAGTAAGGCACTAAAAAACCTGCAGGTCAAAAATCAATCCAAATCATAGCCTGTGCAGGAATATACGCTCACCAAACACTTCAGCACTTTCTTTTGAGGTTCTGGTCTGTGTTGACATGATGGCATCAACTCATTTTTACAAATTTTTCAAATGTACATTAATGCTGCCAATCTTCTGTTCTACCACAACACAAAGGTTTTCTACTGGATTTAGTTCTGTTGAACTCATTGTCATGTAGAAGAGACCAGTTTACGACAGTTGCTTTGTGAAATGGAGCATTATCATGCTGGAAGTAGCCATTAGAAGATGGTAAATTGTGGCCATGAAGGGAAGCACATGATCAACAACAATACTCAGACAGGCTGTGACATTCAGACTATGAATCATTAGTATTAAGGAGCCAAAGTGCGTCAAGAAAACATCCCCCAGACCATTACACCACCACCAGCCTGGACTGTTGACAAAGGGCAGGTTGAGTCCATGGATCCATGCTGTTGACACCAAATCTTCAACAGTCCATTGTTGGTGAACCTGTGTCCACTGCAGCCTCAGGTTTCTGTTCTTGTCTGACAGGAGTGGAACTCGACATCGTCTGCTGTTGTAGTTCATCCACCTCAAGGTTTGATGTGTTTTTCTTTCTCAGATGTTTTCTACTCACCACAGTTGTATAGCTGTTATCTGAGTTACTGTAGCCTTTCTGTCAACCCCAACCAGTCTGGCCTTTCTCCTCTTTCACCATTCTGATCAAACTCTAGAGCCTGATGTGTGTGTAAAATCAAGGAGATCAGCAGTTTCAGAAAAAAACCCTTCTTAGGTATAACTGCATTAAGATTGTTACATATACTATCAGGTATCCTTTAATGCCTATATGTGCATTTGAATAGAATAGGCGTGCATCTTCTATCATGAATGATGGCTATGGGAGACAAAGTCTAGATGTAAATTAAAAAAACACAGATTTAGTATATTATATTATATTAATTTTAAATTGTACCAACTTAGTTAGCTTAGTACATTTTGTTGTACTTAAACAAAGATATTTACTCATGTTGGATGTTAAAAAGACAATAACCAAGCTAGCAGCTCTGTGAGGCTGTGCATTAGTGCAGTCATTGGCTCCTAAATACATCTGCGCTAAATGTTAATATCCGCATGCTACCATACTCATGACCACACAGTGAACATACTGATGTTTAGCAGGTACAGTGCAGTTTTATCATGTTCAACATCTTAGTTTTTTATGTTAGCATGCTAATATTTACTAATTAGCATTAAACACAAACCACATCTAAAGCTGATGGAGGCTTGAATTATTTTCTGTATTATAAGTTGGAAATTTGTGAAAAGTTTGGCTTTATTATGATACAAGAATTTTGTTTCACCCAAATGATTCTTATCAATGATGTTTTAATGGTGGAATTTGGTTCTATTGCTTTTTTTGGCTACATCCCTGTTTGAGCACTTGTTAACACACAAATATACCATGTACAATACTGTCCAATGGTAAGACATTGAAACATGTAAAAAAGTAGTAAAACAGTAAAACAGTAAACATTCAACTTGGGCATAATAAGACACAGAATTTATTCTGTAATTTAGTATGCCTTCCCATCAGAAAGAGTCACTTAGTAAGTCATTATTACTCTATCTACGGATGATATGTTTAAAAGTCTCTGAACAATTCCTTTTCTCACGTCTACTGCAAAGAGACAAAAAACAGTCACCCTGTAAATGTTCAGAGCTCACTGTTCGAATCTCATACTTAATGAACCCTGCATTAAAAATTTGGGATGTAGCCACAAGGCAAGGACATGTTCTAAATAATGTTATCTTTTTCAAAAAGTTAGTTAACTTTATTTCAACAGAAGTTGTACATGTGGTCTTACTTCCTCAAAAAAACAAATGAACAACCTAATCATAAAAGACTTGAGTCAGTAACACACCAATGGATGAATGTGTTTGCCATATCAGTGCAGAAAAAAATGTCTGAACACATTCACACATACACACACACACACACACACACTCACAAATGAACACAACAGGACTAATCATGAATATTCATTAGCGTTAGAACTGTAAGCTGTGATGGTAGAATGATGGTTGTGTTGATAAGAATTATCAAGATAAATGAAATAAAATTAACTGCCATTGCTTTGTGTACTCACAGCAGGTCTGGAATTTTATAACACTTGGACACTAATTGTCTTATAAAACAAGTCATCTAAGTGTCATATAAAATAAGCTAATTAGATTTATGGCCTATCAAGCCCCATAGTTTTCAATGCTAAAAAAATAAATATGAATCAAAGAAGCACATGAAAATATATAAATTAACTATGATCTGTGAAATAATTTAAGAAATTCTTAAAACTCAACTCTTTAATATGGCATGTAATTTTGCCAGTCTTATTTTCATAGTTTTATAAATGCTCAGGTTTATTTCATAGTAGAAATTTTGATTTAGTACATTCATGTGATGGAATAATCGGAAATTTAGTTCCCATCTGTGAAAATTCGTGAACGCCAACTCAAGTTAGAAGAATAGTTCAGAAAGTCAGCAAAAATTTTAGTATATAACTTGCAGAGTTGTTGATGTCAAATATGCAGAAACATAGCAGACAAACGTAATCCTGGATTGATAGTGAGGAGCTTTTGATTAATGGTACAGTTTAACGTGTTGCATATCGTTTTCTATGCTAACATTTAGTTTCTGTCCATGTAGAGTGACCTAAAAGTTATTTATTATCAATAAGCCTTATAATAAATCAGGTAAAGTAATATTTTTGTGGTTTCGGGGAATGCACTGGTTAAGCAACAACTCTAGGACGCGCTGAGCAATAAAATATAAAAAATCTTCTTTATGGCGTCCATGTAGTTTCCACATTCCCATTCAGAAGCACACAAGCATACCAAATTCCCAACTCACAAAATGGGATCAATCGGGGGCAAATGCAACATATTTTCAAACTTGTGAAAATGGTGGCCAAAGAAGCTGCAGCTGTTGCAATGGTGAAAACTGCACCATGCAATTGAAGTTATACAATTCTACATAAAGAGTTTTTTTAGTCAAATACCACTATACTGTTGTCGGATTTAGCAGTCCGTAATGATTTGGTACTGTGAATAATAATGTGAATGCTAGCTAGCTAGCTGGATAATAGTGGCACATCATCATTTCTGGTAAATGCACAATGGCTTTGTTCAATTTGAGAAAAAACTCCTCTTTTGAAATCCATGCATTATGCCAGTGAACACATAGTGTACATAGTGTACACAGTGTACTATACCTAAGTATCCGTGATAACACGGAGCGAGCAAAAGCTTTGCCACATTTTGAATGTAAAAGAGCAGCCTTGTTAAACTAATGCTCAAAAAAAAATCAGGTCTTGTTACTGGGTGTGGTTTACTGAAAGCAAGTATTTTAAGTCTGTTATGAAATAAAATGAAAACCATTTAAATTGAATCCTCATTAATATGAATGATAAAATTACATTTCATATTGATGGGTTCATTTTAATATTGTCTCCAGTTATTTCACAAATTGTTGGTTCAATTATATATTTTACTAAATGTATTCATATAATTACTTAACTTCTTGTCTTTTTTTAATCTGTTTAACATTGAAGATTTTGGGGTTCCATACATGATGGCTCAACTTAAGTTCTTCCTAACATCATTTTGACTTACACTTACATTACTGGCGACCTAGTAAATAATTCAAGAGGATCATCTCATAGCAGGCATATAGATACACACATAAACCTGCAAGCCAAAGGTACATCCAATGAATCAGTGCAAAAGAAATCATCAAATGGCCTGTTTTCAAAAGAAGGATTCCAACTATCTGTCTGTATGACAGCAAAGTATGTGATTTTGTTGAGAGAACTAAACGACTGACCAGAGGACACATCTGCAGGCAAGCAGGGAGACATACACACACTGGTGCTTCAAACGCAAAACCAGTCAAAGGGTGTTGTGATGAGGAAAAGAGGAGCAGCAAAAGAAACTGCAGGAGCCTGGCACTGGCCTGTCGACTGCTGCGAAACCGAACACACACACACACACACACACACACACACACACACACACACACACACACACACACACACACACACACACACACACACACACACACACACACACACACACACACACACACTCACACACACACCTCATTCTTCCATTGTGCGGACTCATTATACTGTAAGTCTATTCCCACCCAAACCCTATATCTAACAAATAAGTATTATACCACACTGTGCTGTCATCCTGCCACAGACACACTTACACTAAAGCACACACACAGGCCTGCCCAAGCAAACAGACACATATCAGCTCTAATGTAGTGAAGGTCGGGTCTCCCATCAGTGTCCTGTCTGAGCGTGTAGACCACAGTGAAAACCACAATACACGGACACAATGTGCATGCAGATGCAGGGAACTCTTGTGTACCAAATATTTCAGTGCTTTTTTCATTCCTTTCATATCCTCACTACAAAAAAAAATACAGCAAAACTAAGCTAAAGCTGACAGGATCTTCTGGAGATTGGCGGTGAGTTTGATGGACTACGTAGCATGAAATGATCTGCTCAGTCTTTATTTTCATTGAAACATGGCTACAAAGCAACATTGAGGACATGGCCATTAAGCTGAACGGGCTAACTTGCTACTAGAAAGACAGGAGAATCTTCATTGTCTGGTTTGTACTTATGGTGGAGGCCTGTGTGTTTGTATCCACACGGAGAGGTGCACAAATGCTATAGTTGTGTCCAAAGACTGTTTTTCCACTGGTGGAATTTACAGCCGTGAACAGCTAGTCATCCTATCTGATGAGGAAGGCCAGTTGTTGTTTTTTTTAAATATGATTTTATTTAGATTCCTCTATAAATAAATGATATAATCACATTAACCAAACAAAAACAAAACAATCTTAACAACAAAGAAAACCAAGACGAGGACAAAACAAAACAATTTGATATCTGACCAATGTAAGTGCATTATGTTAAATATAAATAAACATACAAAAAAAAAAATAATAATAATATAATAAAACCTTCCTCTTTATTGAGCTCCCCCATCTTTTACCGTTTAACAACATAAACGTCAACCATAATGAGATCATTTTTAATTCTGACCACTCATTTTATTTCCTAGGTGGTGTTATTTTTGGCCCTTCAAACTAAAAATAAATGAATAAATAAACAAAAATAATTTTGAAAAAAAAAAAAAACCCAAAGAACATAAAACCAAGAAGTACCAAAAACCTCAAATCAGATTTAAGTCTAAGAGCAGCTTTTTACGGTTTGCCAGACATGTCTGATAAACTGCAGAATAGGTGTCTACACCCCTTAGCAGTCATAATAAACACTTTTCCCACTGGTACCACTTCTAATTCAAAACAATGACTGTTGCTAGCTGCAAGCTAGCGGCATTCATGGTATGACCCATCTGTGTCAAAGAACACCGATTTTCATAATATGTTGAGTAAAGGAGATTAGGAAACAAACAACACACACACAAAAAAACAGGTTAAAACCAAAATGTCATGGTATTCCTTCAAGCAAAACATGTCAGTGGAACATTTCAGCAAAATAACAAATCCCAAATTAATGACTGCTTAAAAATGTCACTCAAAGTAATCAGCAACACAATACCTGCTTAACTTGGATAAATTGCATTAAACTTGAAAACAGAACAACTAAAAAAGTCACACAAGTTCATGTTCAACTTTAGGTAATTTGTTTTTCCTCGTTTTTATTGTTTCCCATTTTATTGTTTCGCTGTGATCTGAACTTTTTCATTAACCCCTCAAATGTTCTATCAGAAAATTCGATCCCCATCAAAACTGTCACCTACTTTGTTCGGTATAACCCAGCTATTTGCTGAAAACATGTGACAGAAGTGGAGATTGTGTAACAGGTAAATATAGGCTTCGAAAATCCCTTTTGGAACTGTGTCCTGCTGCCTATTTAAAGTGCCAAATTTCTATGGAATGTTTTTGCATAAAGTGTAATTGAGCAAGCCAGCAAAAACAAACAGTGATTAGGTTTTTGAGTATATAACGTTTTCAGCTTAATTAATATAACTTCATAAAACTGACATATTTTAGACAGCAAGGAAAACTTAGCTTTTATACAAAGACTGTATTGTACTATTTCATATAACATGACATGGAGACTAAAATGAGACATATTTTTATCTCAGTGCTTCATTATTCACATTTGTATTGAATCAGGGCTGTTTCTGGACATTTTGGTGCCCAATAGCAAGACTCTCCACTGACATCCCTGTGGGGACCCATCTTTTCATTATAATATTTTATAATACCTTTTATAACATTTAATTATCATATACCTAATTATTCAACTCTCCTTAATTTCTGGTTTCTATATATCCTACAGTGCACGTTTTAGACCTGCATTAAAATCAGTGAAACAGTTTAGATATGTTTGATAGCCGAATAGCTCTGCAATAAAAAAAAACACTGTTCCCTGAAATATTTTGTATAGTGTCCTAAAGAATAGTATTTTTTGTCGTCTCAGCAGATTGTCAGTGTTTACCTGTTGCAGGACGGTCCGAACAGGATTTGCACTTTAGAGCTTCTCCTATTTAATGTGACTGAAACAGATGTAAAACGCCAATGCTCACATCGGTCACTGCTGCTCACCGTCATACAATTAATTGAAACTGACTGCTGCTTTTTTATACTTTGTGGCTGTGGGTCATACACTCACAACACAATGTGGCTGTTATTCAGAATGGGGGGGTTGACAGCTGTCATTCAAGCAACAAACATCTGGAGTCATAGCTTATACTGTATTTTTTATACTGTTAATGTCTGGATTGGTCCCGATCTTAATCTTCTGAATCAGTTTGGAACATCCTCACTTTCCTTTAATTACAGGGTCTAGATCATTCTTTATCATTAATGGACTTTTTTTTTTTTTTTTTTTAAATTGACTGATTTACTCAATAATTCTACAGACTGGAGTTGAAGGCCAATCCGTGCACATAGGACCATAGCCCTCTTACAAGCCTTCCCTCCAGACTGGATCATATTGTGATGTTTACATGCAAAATAAGAAACCTGGTAATTCATATGTGATTCTTACTTACTGAACTGTGGGCTCACAAAATAAGCAGCAGCCAGAAGGTTAATGCCAGCAAGCATCAGCCCCCAACAGAGTGTCCCTTTACAGAGCCTTCTCTCAGTATCAGGTGATGAGTACAGAGTGAGCTGTGGAGTTTCGATTTTAAGAATTTAATGTGTCCTTTCGACATCTGTGACAAACTTTTAAAAGTAGAAAGGGTGTCTGAAATTGATTACAGATTCCCCAAGTTGGAGGATTTGTTCCTCCTCTTTGGTGCCCCTCCAGGTGGTGGTGCCTTAGGCAACCGCTGAGATTGCTTAGGCCACAAAATTTTCCTGAATTGAATAATACATACTGTAGTATAAAAAACTATCTTTTGCATACTAGTAGGAAGTAGAGTGGGGACTTTGGATCCCTGCCATTAAACCAGGTTAGCTATTTATTACAAGGCAATCAGACCAAAAAGGATTCCTTGAGTGATAAAACAATGCAAGGGTTGCACTGATGCAGGCATGTTGTTTAAGGTTCTGATGACATGAAAAATAATCCAGGAAGTCCAATTTGAGTAAAACCAATCAATGAGTTGAAGGCTTATAATACACCTAAAAGCTTTAAAGTGGTTTATAAAGTTACAAGCAAGGACTTTATAACTAAAGTTATCAATGTGGCAATATAATATATATATATATATATATATATATATATGATATGACCCCACGTCTACACAGGAGCAAAAGTATAAGCAGCAGCAGCTTCAACAGTTGGTGTGTGTCTAACCCCAAATGCATATAGGCAAAGTATTGCCTGCAAGTCACCTAACTTACAATCACTGGTGTTATGTGCACTCAATGGAAGAAAAGAAATGAAGCTCAACAACTCATCCTCATCCCAACATCTCAAGGTGTTGCGCAGCCACTGCAGACAGTCAGACTGATAAAAATAAATGCATATATCTGTTCTGTCAGACGCAGTTGTAACACCTCCTGTGTAGAGACACTGCTACAAAGTAATCTACCTTGAATGTGAATCAGTAAAGTTTTAATTAGTAGTGACAGTGTCTTGCTGGCTGACATCGCACTGCGTGGCAATAAAAGTTGAGCCGGGTTCAGCTTGTTTGTCAGATAAGCCTCGATTTTGTTGCTGGAGCCCTGCACACTGGCAACCCTTATGCATCTACAGACGTCGCATTGAAATGAATGAGTAATCAGATGACTGCATTTTCCATGCAGTAATGTTGTCCCTCTGAAGACGGCCTTGGACTTTTTAAATTTAACAGATGTGGAATTTTGGGCACCTCTGTTTCATCTTCTCTAACTGTCATCAAACCACAGAAAACTTTGGTCATTTAACATATGCCGCTTCTTGACAATAATGCTACCTCTGCAGTAAAACAAAAAATGGGTTTTGCTTAATCATTTCACAACAGTAAGACTTCTGTTAAGGGGGTTCAGGAATTTTCTATTAACAACCAATAATCTTTTTGTTTTTTCACATAAAAGCAACTAGCCAATTCCAAAGCAGTTCTAAAGGTTTTATTTTGAATATTTCCATGAAAAAGATACCACGGAGTTCCCCCAACATTACAGCTGGACTTTCATCCTGGTATGTAGATGTCCTGTGTCACAGTTATACATTTGGTCACGCAATATGGGCTTTGTGATGCTGGGGAAATACAGGCCTCCCTTCAGAGGACAGGAATATGTAATTAGCAACAACAATCCTCAAAATGCTCTTCCTGTGAGCAACAGCAATGAAACATCTGCTGCATTATCAAACCTGCATCTCTCAAGCAGAACCAGTGTTGGGGACACACATGCTCTAGGTCATACAAAGTACTGGTAACATGATACAACAACAGAGAGGAAAGTTTTACATTGTTATGTATCACAGCTCACAGGTCGGTGCAGAGCCACTGTTTGGCCTGAATTTACTATTCCAACATGCTCATAGAGCTAGACCACTCTTTAAAATACCTAATGTAAGCAAATGAAAAGTAACCTGATATTCTCGGTCCATATTTGGTAACCACAAATGAACTGGAACAAATCATATGCTTCCCTGATGGTCTTATGTGTTGGATGAGAATCTAAACATCTAAAGTGCCTAAAGGTTTTGCAGTGTACTGTACAATCATTCCACTATATCTGCAACAAAATAATAGCAGCATGGCCAATTTATTGGTCCAGTTCTACAGGCATCTTTGATAATTTGCTTTTTTTGTCCTAAGCAAATTTTGTCCTACTTATATATAAATAATGGTATAAATAATGGACGCTGGATGAATGTCTGTCATGTTATGTATTTATATAAAAAATGGAATATTGGCTGTGACACAGTTATCAGATTTTTAATTATTCTCAATATTGATACTAATATTAGCCCTAACATCCAGTTTGGCTTAAAGTCTAATATATCACCCAAGGTGTGTTGCCACATCATGTTTCTGTGGCTGAAAAAAAAAAATTTAATATTTTAAAAAATTCCTTGAGACTGTGTGATAATGCTGCATTTATAATACACAAAAGATAAATAAGGAAAACAGTAGCCCTTCTGTCTGGATTCACGAGTCAACACTGCTCTGGCAGCTACGGAAGCTGAGAAATCTCAAACAAATCCCACTCTAAAGTTTAATCCTACCACACTATTGCACAAGACATGTATATGAAATATGAATATGAAATTATCATTTTTTTTCCTCGTCAATCTACACACAATACCAAAAAAGCCAGAACAGAATTTTAGAAATGTCGCCAAAATTAATTAGAAAGCAAAAACTAAATACCATGTTGACGTATTCAGACTCTTTGCTAAAATTTAGCTCAGGTGGCCCCATTTCTGTTGAATTGTTTCTAAACCTTGACTTGAGTCCATCTGTGGTAAATTCAACTGACTGGTCATGATTTGGAAAAGGCAGACACCATCTATATAAGGACTCACAGCTGACAATGCTTATCAGAGCAAAAACGAGGTCATGAGGTTGAAGGAACAACCACAGAGCTCAAGAGACAAGGAAGGCTACAAAAAAAAAAAAAAAAAAATTCTGCTGCAATGAAGGTTCCCAAGAACACAATGCTCTCTATAATTCTTCAGTGCATGAAGTTTGGAACAACCAGGACTCCTCCTGGATCCACTGGCCCAGACAAACTGAGCAATCAGGGGAGAGGCACCTTGGTAAGAGAGGTGACCAAGAACCTAATGGCCACTCTGGCTGAGCTCCAGAGATCCTGTGTTGAGATGGGAGAAGCTTCCAGCAGAATCCTTTTCCTTTTTAATTAACTTGATAAAAAAAAAAAAAAAAAAATGCCAGTGCTGAGTGTAGATTGATGAGGAAAAAAAAGTTTTTTTTTTATAATAAGGCTGCATCTTAATAAAATGTAAAAAAGGGAAGGTGTCTGAATACTACTAAATACTGAGATCACAGAAATGTGCTCAGACACACTCACACACACACACACACACACACACACACAAACATATCATGAGGGTAAGATGTACACTGCCACACACAGATACGCCATACTTAAGCAGCAAAAGTTTTTCCTGCGGTCTAGACATGTGGGCAGAATAACGACAGAGGAAGGCAGTGGTAAAGTGACAGTGAGAAAAGGAGCAACTGAGACAGAGCAAGACATGATGAGAATAAGAACAGGGAGTGACACGGCGGCAAAGAGAGTTGATGGACAGAGGTGGGTGGAAGGTGAGCTCTCATAGCCCGTGTGACCTACAGCTATCATTAAGGAAGGTACTGAACAGGTGTGTGTAGTGTGTGCAGAGGTGTGGACTCAAATCACAGGACTCGATCTTCAATCCGACTGAAGAATCGGGAGACTTATTATTTGATAACATCAAAAATACCGTTGACCTGAATACCTATGTGCTGATTTGTGTCTTCAGCTGGAAGTTGGCTTTTTGACTTGAAATGATTTCTTAACTCCCCGAGCCCAAAGGTTCAAAACTGTGTTATTAAAATTGTTCTGTAAAGGATGCAAAAAAAAACAAGACTGTTTTACTCATGAGTGAGGGCAGCCAGTCGGTTAGGGAGTGACAAAGAAAATGCAAGGATTCCTGGAAAAATACCAGCCAAATTTGTAAATAGCATGTTTGAGACAAAAAAGCCTAAAAATAAATAGCCCAAAAACAGACATGATTCTTTCTTCTGCCCAAAGCATCTTGTTTAGTTTGTTTTTAACACATTATAATTTATATGTATTTAAAATGACTAACTGCTTCAGTTTGGTTGTTAAACTATTTGTAGAACCTGCTATTGTTAATAACTGTTTTGTATATTAATTTAAATACTTAAATCATCTCCCGTTACATTCTTATTTCTGTTACTGTTGTGATACAACGTACATTAAGTATTGGTAGATTTTCGGTTAATTTACTGTAAAATAATACACAAGTACATTAGCATTTAGAATTTGGAAGACTTTTTTCCCTTATGTTCTGCCTTGTTCCTATATAGCTCAACACTATTCGTATACTCGTGATCTATTTCTCTCTCGACTTTCCCAGGCTGTCAGATCCCTCTATTCACAATCCCGATGTTACCAAATCTGACCACTGATCTTTCTCTCCATGTTCCTTGAGCTAATCAATCATTGGATGCTTTTCTTAAATATCAGTGCAATTTATCATGTCTGTCTGTCTGTGCAACCAAATACTGCACGCTTGTACTATACTGTTTCAAACATTCATCTGCAATCTCTGGTATTCACCTTTTCAGTTCTTTTGACTCTGGCAGTGTTTTTGTGGATGAGGCACTGATCACTGAGGAAGACCCTGCTCATTTATGCAACGACAGCAGGTAGTGTAATGCCCCTCAAGGACTCACTGGTAAATCAACATAGATCCAGATCCTGACCTTGAGTTCAAGATCTCGCAACTTCATCGAAAGCCTGACAGCATGAAAACAGAGCACTCAACAGTTGTGCCCGCCTTACGACATTTTCCTCTGGCTTCTGCCACTTCTGCTCTGGTGTTTGTCCATTCCACAAGCAGCCGACATCTCTCCAAGACTGCCCTCTAAAATCTTTCAAGGTAGGACTACTAGCCAGCTTCTCACAACAATTTTCCAGTACCTCTCAGGGGATTGAAATATGCCAGCCTCCGTGTCAAGAATGTGCCCCTCGCCTGTAAAGCTGATCAATGTATGAGTGCAATTGTATATTAAGCTGAGTACATGCAATCATCAACATCATCCCATCACTTTTCCTTTGTTCCTGAATGTTTTAAATCAGTCACGATGCAAAATATTCCAGCACACACAAATACACGCAAAAATAAACCTGCCAGTTTACCCATCTCAGCGGCATCTGTTTGGCATTAAGTGGGATTCTAAATTCGTCCTTGCAAGCCAATCAAACTTCCACTGGTCCTCCACCTGCTGCAACGACTTTCTTCTCATAGAGCCTCCCCAAAATGATTGCAACAGCTCTCCCTCCAAACTCCATATTTAGATATCCTTCTCTCAGATAAAAAAATGCCTGGTCTCCCTACTAGCGTGGAGTCCCTGAAAATTACTCAACAGTCACAAGATGTAAATTTCACTCAACTATGAACAAATCAGAGCTCAAGGTATTCCAGTTCCTACATCAGCTCCTACAAATGAAGGTATTACCATTCACATGCACTTTAGTATGTGCAACAGTAAGCGGACACATCACTGTTCAAGGCACTGCAGTTCATACAACATTAAATGAATGCACCACTGTTCAAGGCACTCAATTCGTATTGCAATCATGGTAAAACTGAAAGCCCCATGTACTTGCTGCTATTCAGTTTGAAGTTAAAATTTCCACGGCATGGTAAATCTTGGACACATCATCTCCTCTCTTTCAACATTTGATCTTTTTCCCATGTCTGATTCCTGGTTTAACCATGACAGGTGTTTTTAAGGATGTGGTCTAAGCCCTCAGTAGTAGTCCTAGTGGGCCACTTTTTTAGGTTAGGTGCTCCACTGTGGGGAATTTCACCATACATCCTCTCTGCATAGATTTCTCTCAGGTCTCGTGACCTGTGTGGTAAGTCATCCACATAGCTGTTGGTGGTTATTCATTTACAAGCCCATCACATTACCCTAAAATTTCTACCCTTGTCTCCTCTCTCTCATACTGTTGGCTCTACCATCTCCTCCTGTCTTCTTGGCCTCTTGCCTTCATCACAGGCTATCATCTAATCCTCTTCTGAGGCCTTTGACAGCCCTCTAGCCTTTGCTGCGTGCTAAAATCTTTCTCACTCCACTGGCTTCCGAAGACCTCTAGCCTCATCGCAGACTAATATCTATCTCTGTCTCCTCAGGCCTTCAATGGCCCTCAATCCTTTATTACTGGCTAACATTTATCTCTCTCCTTTGGCAGCCCTCTAACCATGTTGCACACTAACAAATGTCTCTCTCGTCTCCCCGGCCTCTAACCTTCATTCAACAGAACATCTAATCCTCTCCTCTGGCCTTCAATGGCCTCTAACCTTCATCACAGGCTAACATTCAACCCACTCCTCTGGTCTTCAATGGCCCTCTAGCTTTTGTTGTAAGCTAACATCTGTCACTCTCCTCTGGCCTCCTACACCCTCTAGCCTTCACTGCATGGCAAGATCCCTCTCCTCAGGCCTTTGTTGGCCCTCTAGCCTTTGTCGTAGGCTAGCATCTATCTGTCTCTTTCCTACGGCCTTGACAGCCCTCTGGCCTTTGTTGTAGACTAACTTGTGTCTCTCTCCACTGGCCCTCGATGGCCCTCTAGCCTTCATCACACACAAATATCTATCTCAAGCCTTGGACAGCCCTCTAGCCTTCATGGCAGAATAAAATCTCTCTCTCCCTTCTCAGGCCTTCGAAGGCCCTCTAGCCTTTGTTGCTGTTGAAAATGTATCTCTCACTTCTCAAGCCTTGGACAACCCTCTAGCCTTCACCACAGGCTAGCATCTTTCTCTCTCTTCTGGCCTTCTACACCCTCTTACCATCACTGCATGGTAACATCTCTTTTGCTGGCATTCGATGGCCTCTGGCCCTCTTAACCTTCTCTGTCCCTTTTACATCATACATACTAATAGGTTTTTTTTCCCATGTAGGTGAAACAACTCCTTATTGCTCAATATAATGACTGTTTGATTTGCTTGTGCATAATTTTTCCAGACATTCTATTTCTATTTCTGTTCAGAGTTGAATCATCCTTGTCACAGGAACACTGCTTTTACTTATTTTGGGGGATCCTATCCTATCTCTTATCTTCATATCAGCCTTGGCTTAATGAAGATGCTTCACATCGATGGAGTCTTATCAACAAAACTCTGCGTTGCTTACCTCAATAAATTCTGTTATTCACTTCCATATGATCTCTTCTTATTTAAATCAAGCTGGTTAAAGGACAACAAGAGAGATGTTTCCCTTCAGTCAGGCAGACTTTGAACCATTCAATCATCACAATTCTGCCTGTTTTCAGACCTGTTATCATGTAACCCACCTCCTCCCCATCACCACAACCTCCATGGTGTCTAGTGACTCTTGTCCAAAGGTTTCCATCAGTCACCCCCCTCCGCCACCAGCATCCAGACTCACGGAGATCTCATTATGTCATTGATCTTCATATGGGCCTACGCTTAATGAAGATGCTTCACATCAATGGAGTCTAATCGTCAAAACTCTCTGTTCCTTACCTCAATAAATTTTGTTATCTGTGACCATTTGATATCCCCTTCTTAGAATATTGTGCAGTGTAAGGAGTGATTTCAAGTGCCTGAGTACAAGGGTGTATGTTGGGGAAAGACTATGCTGGTCTGTACATAGACTTCAAGGTTGAATAAAAGGACCTTTAATAACATTAACCAGAAAATTCTAATCTGAATACGGTCTTATATAGGCGAGGACAGAAAAGCGAGTGGAAACCATGACAGTTAATAATCATGAGCTGAGACATTTGTCAATCAAGCAGATCAAGTCCCTAAACTGCCTAAACTGACACTGATAAAATGTTAAAATGACTACGGCTGGAAGGAAAACATGTATTTTTTAAAAATTTCTTGATAGATTATGGGACTTTTAGATTAGAATTAAATACAATCTGAGGATTTTCAGCAGCCCCTGCTATAAAGGATGGCTCTTGCTCCTGACAAGACCGATGGACAAATGAGACTAGAAGTCAGACAGACAATTACCCCAATACAGTTAGCCTGACAGTCAAACACTGTGGGAGATGTAAAAAGGTAGATATTTACTCATTCAGAGAAACATTTTGACATTTACCAAATGATTTGATAGTGACACCTTTAGTAAAGAGCAATGTAACCATGGCATCAAAATGACTGAGTAGAGACACTGTTTGTAGTTATCTGCACCGCACTACCCACACCGTTCTTTTTGATTAAAGAATATTAACGCCACTGTCCTTGACCGATCAGTTAACAACTATACTGCATTTAATAAACTAAATAATAAATAAAAGAAAGAAGTTGTGTAGGAGATGGAAGTCCATTGATTTAACATGAGAGACTTCATGGAGAAGATGCCCATTTGAGAGAGAGGATGACAAAAATGCATTTGCTCAAAGAAGAAAGCTAGCTTATACGCACAATTTAACCTATTTTATCTACGCAGGCTTTGCATCTCTCTGACATTCCCCAACACACAGACAGACACACAAACTACAAAACTGCTATTAACATGAAACACAACTACAGGTTCTGGTCGTGGTTAATGCAAGAGTCATTTCTGCATCTGGGTCGCCTTGAACAAGGAAAGTAAAGAAGTAGTAGTGTGTTATTGTAGGGAGATAAGGGTGAGAGACAGAGTGAGGGAGGGAGAGAAGAAGAGAGAGAGGGAGCAGAGGAGCAGAGAGGGTGACATAGTGCTGCATTGCAGTAGTAGAACCAACAAATGTTAATACTTTGTGAAGCCAGGGCCCTGTTTGCTGTGATGATCCTGAGAATTATCTAAAGGTCCCTTCCCTCTGAAGATAATAATGTATGACCCAGTGGAGGAAGAAGGACACTTGGTCAGACACATTATGGCCTCTTTATCAGTCTGTTAGTCTGCCATCATATCTCTATGTCATTTATCTTTCCCTTCACTATGGAGCATAATATTGTGCAGGGAAGGGGAACTAGGGGATGTGTGTTTATGTGCTTTATGGGCTATCTGTCGCTCTGAGCACAGCATTGTTTTTAACGATGATGAAATGTGTTTTAATCTTGTCAGGGGCAATTTGAACGTTGGAGGTGATAGTGATAACTTTATATACATCCTGTTAAACGACAAAGTGGAAACAAAGGGAACAAAAAAGAAACAGTCTCAAGGTTACATACACTAAAGAGGAGGACAGTAGTGAGAAATAAAGAAAAGGATTATCTGCTATTACTACAAGTGTCTATAATATTTAAATGGAAACATTGAGACATGCTTAAATTTACGACCGCCTTTTATTCCTATGCTGCACTACTGAGAGGCTAAGCAGAGAGATGATGTTTACTACTACATAGCCCAAAAAGAACAGCATCACTAACAGCTATTAAAAAAAAAAAAAAAGTCAAATCATAAGTATTCTTAAACTTCATGCTGCATTGCTGAAAGACAGAGAAAGGGAGGGAGACAGACAGAGACAGGGAGGAGGTGGGGAGAAGAGTAAAGCTATGGGGACACTGCTGTAGCCATTCAGTCAGCCAACCAGTCAGTGAGTCAATCAGCGAGCCAGCACAGATAGACAGGCATTCAGTCAGTAGCTGGGCTATGGCTGTCAGTCAGTATGGTGCTGCAGCAGAGTGGCGCAGTGCCACACACTCTCCCTGTGTCCATCTGTACCATTCTCTCAGTGCTCCCTCTCTCTTTCTGCTCCTCAAAATCCATCCCTCCTCTCAAGGCATCCTCTCTTCCCTACTCTCATCATTCCCTTGTACCCTCAGGAAACTGAACACTGCTTCCCTTTTCTACACTCCTGACTTTCACGTCTCCATATTAGTATCGTTTCCTATCCCACCTCTAACTCTTCAACAAACCCATTGCTTCTCTCCTCAATTTCCACATCTGTCCTGCACTCCCCCGTTTCCACTTTTGATTTGTTTTCTTTTAAAATGTTCTCCTTACTTTGCTATTCTGTCTATCATCTTCCACGTTTTTGTAAAAACTCTTTTCCCATGTCACCTACCCTCTTCTACTCCTGTGCCCATATATCTATGTATGCCTGTGATAATCAGACTGAAGTGCCGTTGTACCATCTCTAAGTTGAGTTGCAAAAACTGACCGTCAATTTCAACCATGCTTTTTGCCCTTATCGTAAACATTTTTTATTGCCATTTTTCTGGATTAGGTGCAGAGTTACAATTTTTTTTTTGCTATTATTTGATACATAAGTTACAAAGTTAAA
Source organism: Istiophorus platypterus (assembly GCA_016859345.1). Taxonomy (NCBI): domain Eukaryota; kingdom Metazoa; phylum Chordata; class Actinopteri; order Istiophoriformes; family Istiophoridae; genus Istiophorus; species Istiophorus platypterus. Next base: position 24,405,361 of record CM029126.1, on the reverse strand, counting down.
GTTTCATTAATTTCCACTATAAACAAATTAAGTGACTCACAGCCTGAGCACTTCTAGGCTTTGGACAGACATGAAACTCTATCTTTTGTACAAACAATTCAGCTGGTAAACCTTTGTCAGAAAATATCTGGTTATTTGAGAAAGGAAATGCATTTCCATCCCCCTGTTTTTATGAGCCTTTTCAAGGGAGGTGGGGTTGGATAATGCTCTGTTAACTATGTCATCTTGGAGTGTCCTCCTCTTCTGCAGTGGTTTAAAGGCACATGACAGGACAGCAGTGGAAGAAAGAGTGAATTTTTTCTGTGTTTCTTTGGCCTGTTCTCTGCAGAATTCTGTTAAAATTTGTGCTATAATTAATGGAAACCTGGCTGGGCTCAGTTGATTTTCCATTAAGAAACATATTTAAATGATAAACAACACCAGACTAATGATTACATGCATTATCAATTTTCTATTGAATAGTCAATTCATCATTTTATCTACAAGATGTTAGAAAATAGTTTAAAAAGTCTTAAACCAAATTATATTCAGGTTCAAATGATATAAAACAAAAAAAGGGGCAAGCCGTCACATCTGAGAAGCTGGAAACCAGACACTGGCATTTTTGCTTAATAAATGGGTGACTATGAAAATCTGTTGACCTCAACTTTCTGTTCACTTTTTTTATCACATCTTCCCTCGACTCCTCCCTCTCGATTCTCTTACTCTGCTCTCATACCCTGGTATTCTATTCTCTCTTTCGCCTTTCCATTTTCCTTTTTTGCCCTCTTGTCCCTTCTACAACTCCTCTTTTTTTCCCCCAATGCTCCCTTCTCCTCTTCAGCGAACCACTCTCATCTCGTCTCCTGAAACATTCTCATCTCTCCTCTCCCAGGGCAGGGATCAACCACAGCCCATTTCACACATGACAGGGTGTGCTGTATGCCAGTGATGTATGCATGCTGCTAGAGGTGGCACTACTGATGGGTAGCAATAGAGATAGGGTAATGAGCAGGGAGCTAAGCGTGTGTATGTTAAGTCTGTGTGTGAGTGTGTGTGTGTGTGTGTGTGTGTGTGTGTGTGTGTGTGTGTGTGTGTGTGTGTGTCTGTCTGTCTGTCTGTCTGTCTGTCTGTCTGTCTGTGTGTATGTCTGTAATGACAAGCAGCAGAGCTGACTGGAGTCCAAAATCTGAATTTCAATTCACTATGCCAAATTAATGCTTTGACATTCCACTCATACATTCAGAAATATTCTCGGCAAAAAAAGATTCAGGAATTTTACTCTCCTTTTTTACTGAATTGATACACCAGACAGAGCAGGCAGTTATCGATATTCTCATTTACACTATGCACCCAAGAAAGAGTAAAGTGAGTAAGGAGTCATTTATCTACAAGAGAGAAGAGAGCAGAGAGAAGAAAAGGGAAGAAGGGATATGATTGAAAAAGGACAGTAGATCAGGAAAAACATAAAACTTCACAAGGATTTACACTTGACAACGCAACTGTTCAATATTACCATTACTGGGGATCCTGATATATGGCTAAACTCCTACTTAGCTGCTAATGCTAGCACTAAGCATTGACAGGAAATTCATACAAAATGTGACATAACCATTTACATAGGACAACTTGGAAAGAAAAACATACATATAGCCAAGTGATGCATGGGGCTATCAGCTGGCTAGCTTTTTGACTCAGCAGGCTAAGATTGCACATATGCAAACACTAATAATTCAACTATATAAAAACAGTGAAATAACGAGCAAAATGGCATGCTATGAGAACCTTCCATAATTTAAAATCAATAAATAAGTTTTCATCTGATTGAGCAGTCGACAACAAAGTCAAGGTGGACCGCATCTTATATGGTATATTAGACATATCACCAGGAATAATCTTTACATAGCCGAGTTATCCCATCCGAAACGGCAATCTTCTTTTTAACTGACAACGCAGCACTGACACATGAGTGCAACAGGGGTACGCAGCAGGTGTGGAATTGGGCATGTTGAGCTCAAACTCATATCACCCTCATCCCCCTCACAAAATATTTGTTTTTAAGGATCTGCATGATTAAGATGTTTAAGATAGGAGGACAGAGCGCGCTGAGTATCTCACATTTTCAGGTCGAAATAACCAGATTCCAGATTAATCGAGGAAAATCAAATTCCTAATTATATTTTTTATAGAGGGCAGGAGGTGAAGGCAAGTTACACTGCTCAATCACACATTAATCAAATGGATCAGTTCTGCTACGGGGCAAAAAAAAAACACCTCTGTATTTGTGTATGGGAGCAAGTTCAGTAGCTGAAAAAGTGTACTATCGTGTGTGACTGTGGCAGTGTGTGGTATATAAAATGCATGTGTGTGTTTGAGAGAGTTGAACTTTAAGATTGATTCTGTTCCACTGTCAAGCACAAAGACAAAGTCATGGTGTCTCTGCCTAACAACACAGGGAGAGAGGTGAGCAGTGATTTGACAGTGCTGAGAATTCACTCATGTATTTTTTACAGTGGAGGAGTCCTTGGACTGGAGCTCATCTGTACGCTAGACCATGTAACTATCTACTGGCTGCTGTGCTGAAATATGTGTCAAGACCAAAACTGACCTTGAACATTTTTTCCATGTATCTCCACAAAAAAGGAGGGCAGTTGCTTCATATGCCTCATAAGTCATGGATCCTTGGACCAAACTGCATTTGTACCATAGGGCTTAAAAGTTAAGGGGGCATGGTAAGTGTGGATACATGTACACATCCTCAATGGCCTTTCTTTTCATTTCCAAAACCAGCAATATTTGATAAATTATTTTGTTGGGTTACAGATTACGTTTCAAAACAACCTTCTCACAATTGGCATTTCAACTAAGTAATTTTCCCCAATGGCTAGGAACCAGTCATAGATGTGATCAGAGTTTAGCATAATGTTAGCAGGTCTGTCCTCCTCTTTAGTGGATTTGAGGATGCAAAATTTGTTACCTGAGATTGCATTTTGTCTCACTGGTTAGTCCAAATCCCAAAAGCCTTTTCTCTTGTAAAGTTAAAAGCAAAACATACAATCAATTAACCATACATCTAACCTTTATTTTGCTTATTTATACCTCAATTTATAACTCTTTTACAAGATTTCATTTTCAGTTGACAAGAAATGAGAAACCTGCTTTGTCTATCTGACATCAAGGACCCATTTCGTAGAGTTACAGGCAATTTTAAAGGTAGATCTGCCTGTCATCATGGTAATCTGCATATGTGTTGTGTGAAGAAGAGAGCTTGTCAGGATTTGTTGAAAATCCATGACTGTCAGACACTCTACATGCGACTGTGTCAATCTTTTTGTTACTTTGCAAATCCACCGCCACAATCATAAGATATGCCAATAGCATCACAATTTCATAGCAGTACTAATCATACAGTAGTAGTGATACTTCTAGAAAAACATACAGGTTTAGAAGTGCATATTCTTCATAGGAATGTAGTGGCATTAACAAAAATCTAGTGAACTGTCTGTCACAGTATATACATGCTTTTGTAGTATACTGTACACTCTAAATGTAGAACTCATATGAGGTGTGTGCTGGTTTACCAGAGACATACAGTTCCAGCCGAAATGGAAACCACAGCCAGATTTATTTATTCTTTTCAAATAGCTGAAGCACAACCAACTCTGTAGTTGGATTTTTTTTTTTCTCAGGACAGTTGTCTTTACATTAAAGCTATAATAAATAGTAAACTGAAAAGGCAGATTTAAATATATGAGCAACACCTACGCTCTAAAGGTACTGTGGGTGTCATCACAGCAGTAGGTTCATACTGGCCCATTACCAGAAAAGCCAGGGATTGTAAATAAAAATAGAGTACAGGCTCACAAGCTACACATTTAGTGAGGTGTTAGTGATGTTCATATCAATTTAATAGCCAGTAGGGCCAGAAGTTATGACTGAAATTAATAAGCATAATCTTATTAAGAATATTGTTCATGAGAGACAAATGACATATTTCAAATGTTTTCACATCAAATGTTTACCTTATTCAGCTGGTGAGTTTCAACGTTTAACAATGTAACCCAACAGTAACATACAATTACTTTAACACTGGCTAGTGTAATTCTTTGAAAATGTTGAATATTTATATAATAAACTCATTTTCTGCATTGTCAGGTCAGTAATAAAACTGATAATAGATAAATTTTGTTCATGGAAACCTGCCTTTTCCATCCATGCCGGATGGAAACAGAGTTAAATCCACCTGCATACAAAGGAGTCTTGGCATGTGAAGAGGCACCATAGGAAACGCGACTGCCAGGCAGAGAGGAAGAGCCATGATAGGAGGACAGAGCGCGCTGAGTATCTCGAGCAGCACAGTTGCTCTTCAGGGCCCAGTGAGCCGCCATCTGTCCCGGGGCTGGGGAGGCCAGGCCAGGAGACAAGCTCCCCTGACAGTTACCACCATATGCTGCTAGAGCATGTACACTCACAGATTGGCATGGCTAAGAATGTCATGGGACGGTATGGTCTGGTCTGCACCAAACTGGGCTGACCTTATCTGGTGTGGTCTGAAAGAAAATGCTGGAGAAAGAGATACACTATGCTCTCTGCTTGATATGTGCTGGTACTCAAACTAGTCTGGACTACTTTTACTGTTCTAGTTCAGATTGGGTCATGACAGAACAATATTAAATTTCAAATACCAATACAACAAGTATAAATGCACTGGCTATGGCTGAGTGACATTAACATGGCTGAAACTGAATCAGTTTTCTAAACCGATAGGTAATTTGCCAATTTAAGCCGATGCTTCACATATTCAAAGTGTACTCATCAACACTACTTCACTCAAACGAAAAATCCATGTTCTGAGAACAACTACATTACTGTCCAGTGCACCTGCAGAGCTGCTGCCCCACACTTACCTCCTACGACAGATCTAAAATTGAAGTTTCCCCTTAAAACTCACATTTTATTGCCTTTAGCAACTTTTATGATTATCAATAGCTATCAGATAAAGATGTCAGATTTCGATATTTTCAAAAACATAAAAAGCATGCATCCTAATCATAGTTAGCCCTTCCAGGTACCTATCCTACATGGCTCCTAGCAGCCTTGTCAGCCTTTTAATGATTTCAGACAAAACACAGGAGCAAATACAGAAAGAATGAAATAAATGAAAAGGAAATGAAAAGAAACAATCCTACAAAGCATCATCATACAATCTAGATGAGAATGTAAATAATCACAACATTAATTGCCTAATGTCTTATTCCCATCCTCTAATATTTTCTGTATTTTCTGCCACATTGGGATAAGAGAGGAGAGTTATGTAAGTCCATGAATTTATAGATACACAGAATTAACTTTTTCAAATTAGGCCTAAGTCTCGTAGGACACATGTCATGGAGGTCAGTGCATTTTGCATCAAGGTTCAATTTAGTTGAAAGTAATTAGTTGAAAGATAAAGCCTTGATCTGCACAAACTTGCACCCTGACGTGAAAGCCTTGTTATGTAACAAGAAAGGCTGTTGACCCGCAGGTCACTAAAAAAACCATAGTCAGTTGAAAGCCTGGTTCAGATTCCACAATATTTTTTGTTGATGAGATGGTCAATTTGTCAAATTAAGAGATTACTAAGTCATAAATGAATGATGCCGAGGTCTGACCCAGAGATACCACAGACTACACATTGGTACTCAACAAATCGTAGCCTGCTCTCTTTCACAACTTCGACTTCCAGGAACCAGATTGTGATCACAAAATGGTGTCCAGAGTGGTGTGCATGATGACGGTTGCCTTGTGTCTCAGGACTCATCAAAAAAGCAGGGTGCCGTTGCCTTAGCTCCATAAATGCTTCCTCTATTTTGAAGTTCCACCCAGTGTCATGAGTAGCAATAACATGATCATTCCCCTTTGGTCTACCATGTTTACAGTTGTGCATGGAAGAGTAGACTGTGCTCGTCTGTCACCCAACATGCTGTGGAAGTTGTCATACTAGGCAAGAGAAAGTTAAAAAAATTCTGACACACTCGTTTCTGTGTCGGGACGTCATGAGGCATCCCAGATGTGGCATCAGCTGTCCTCCACTTCGACACGTTATATGGATTAAAACAATTAACTGTCATGTCCAATTCCCATTTGCGGGGTCTATCAGCAGTTCATATACGGCAGAAACTATTTCTGGAATGCACTTGTTGGATTGATGCCACACATGCTTCCGCTGACTGGAGCTTCCCAATGTTCAAAACAATTTCCTATCAGGTGTCTAAGACATAATATTGCTTTTTAATGTTGCTGACCACAGTATGACTGCAACACGCTGGAGGGTTTTCAGTTCTACTGTCTGTGAGTCTTTATTCAGGAGAATTGTCTGGTCTCATGAGAAGAAAAGAAACCTTTCAGCAGTGAATGTTTAGCAATATCTAGAAAAATCGGCTCCAAAACCTGGCAGCATTATGCTAAGGGAATGCTTCTCAGCAGCAGACACTGGTAGACTGGCAACAGTTGAGGGACACATGAACAGAGCCAAATACGTGTAGATCCTTCAGGAAAAACATGCTGTAGTGAACATGGCAGTGCATCAGCAGCATCCAAGACAAGGCCCTGCTGCTTTGGGATAAGTTTTAGAAGTCTCTGAGAATCAAAGCTAAAGCCCAAAGTTAAACCCCTGTTGAAAATCTGTAGGCCTGAAGATGTTATTATACAAACACTACCAGTGTATAATAAAACAACAGTTTGTGTAGTCTGAAGCACAGAAAATGAGAGAATACCTTCTGAACCAAGTGTAACCTCGGTAAATGACAGACACACATGCATACATACACACACACACACACACACACAACTATACACTATATAGACAACTATGCAGAACCTAGGTTCTATTTTCAGTGGTAGTCCTATTCAGCAATTCTGCATTTTATCGCATACAACACACAGTGCAGTCTCTTCAAAGCATTATGGATGGGTAATATGAAATTTTAAGATGGTATAACTGTTCATTAGATGACTTTCTTCATTATTACATGAGCCAGGTAAACAGATACAGAGGTACAGATGGATATGCACACAGCTAGTCTGGATGGAGACTTTTGGAGGCAGGTAGACAGACAAACACATCAAGGGAAGTGACTGCCAGTCATCACACTGCAGGTCTTATGATCTGCTCACGCCACACACAGTGTGAGACAGGAAGACTGCCACTTCCCTGCTCTGCAGCACCACCACTGCTGATGTATACACCAATAAGAAATCTCTCCCTCCGCCTCTCTCCCTCTGTACATGTCTGTCTTGGTTTAAGTGTTCACAGTTAGTGTGCTGTTAATTTCATTTTTACCTCACTGTAGGTGCATTTTCTTAGGATATCTTACGGTTTATTCAGCCTTCTCAAATGAAATTGTTTTTTTGATGCAATGTTAGAAATTTAAATATATTTGAAATCTCTAAAAATTAGTATATAGTATACATTAACCTCTTTCTCTCTAACCTATTTGCATTTCTTGTTTCTCAGTGTATCAACGTTCTATCCAAGTCCATGGTGAACATCTAAATGTTAAACGTTTCATCATAAACATAGTCTTACTTCGTTCATACTTCTTTCTTTCTCTTCAAGACATAAAACTAATTGCTGCAGGCCTGTAGGGGTAAACAAAGCTTTCCATATTACACACTTGAAAATTAAGAGTCAACAATCAGACTTATTCATGAGGCAAGTGGCCATGGTTTGTTGTGCAGAGACTGTCAGAGACATGCAGGGATATGCAGACTAAGAGATGATGAAATAAGAGACATAGATAATGGAAAGTAAAGGAGACAATAACAATGTTTTCAATTCATGTCAGTTTTTTTTAAGGTTCTTTCACTTGTTCTAGACCTTGGCATACACGTGGTTCTACTGAGACATGTTTTTATGAGTGAGTTCCCACATTCTATCTTTTCTATCTTTTTGTTTCTATCTCTCTAGTATGTAGTGAAGCGATGTATTCCCGCTATTCTCCTGATCAATAGCTGGTGGCAGTGTGCCAGGAACTGTACCAATTTGCCAACGCACTCAAGTAAGAAGACGACTGCTCGCCAATGTTAAACCAAATAGCTTTCACAAAAAATACTCTATGAAATAAGTTGTTAGGTTTAAAGGATACATACAGTGTGTTTTGTTGAGAGACACTAAATATAAACAAGCTTATTTGCTCACAGAAAACTTTATAGAATACCTTTGAATTTCTTTTCTATTATGGCCCACAGATGCTGACACTACAATACCATAAATAGTTTATTCATGTTTTCTACAAGAAGTTTCACATGCTACTTTTTCATTTTTTTTTTCAAATCCACAGTTAGATCCATGAGTGTATGGACATTGACACAATATTTGTAATTTTGCCTCTATACACCACAACAATAGATTTGAAACGAATGAATCAAGACGTGATTGAAGTGTGGAATTCCAGCTTTAATTAAAGGGCTTTTACAAAAATATCACCCTAACTGTTTAGGAATTACAACCATTTTTATACACGTTCCCTCATTTTCGGAAACTCAAAACTAATTGGAGCAACAAACATAATTATAAATATAAGGATTTGTATTAATACTTGGATTAATAATGGACTGTATACTTAAAAATCATTTGCAGTTAGGAACTGTCTGAAGTCTGAAACCCGTGGACATCACCAAATGCTGAGTTTCCTCCCTTGAGATGCTTTGCCAGGCCTTTACTTTACTGCAGCTGCCTTCAGTTGCTGCTTGTTTGTGCGTCTTCTTGCCCTCAGTTTTACCTTTAGTAAGTGAAAAGCTTGTTCGGTTGGATTGAGGTCAGGTGACTGACATGGCCATTGAAGAATATTCCATTTCTTTGCCTTGAGAAGCTCTTGGGTTGCTTTTGCAGTATGTTTTGGGTCATACCCATGTGTACTGTGAAGCAGCGTCCTATCAGTTTTGAAGTATCTGGCTGATCCTAAGCAGATAGTAAAGCCCAATACCCTTGAGAATGTTTATCACAATTCCTTTACCAGCAAGACTCACACAGGCATAAAAACACTAAGGAAATTTGCCATTTCCTATCAGCGGATACAGTTTGATATGTCAGGTTTTACATAATAATGCTTGGATGGAACCCAGCAACAGCCATAGAGACACAAAGTAGAACAAAACAGAAAGATAAGAAACTGCAAAACATAGATAGAGAGACAGTGTGTGTGTGTGTGTGTGTGTGTGTGTGTGTGTGTGTGTGTGTTTGAGGGATATTTCCAGAATGTGTTGCAGACTTGGGTTGTAACCACCCGGTCAATAGGTTGGTCAATATACTCTCATCTGAACAAATTCTCATCAGTCAGACACCCGCAGGTGTTACTTTCATAAGGGGAAAAGTGCTACATCAGCAGGCTTAAGGGTGGATCCATTATTTACTGAACCCCCCTACCTAATGGAGACTGCCAGGCGTAACTTAGTTAACATTTATAACATTTACTGAACGTTTATTGAAGGTTTTCTCTGAGTCTGTTCCTAACTAATCAACACCATGTCATCAAAGTCCTTGATGTGGCTGCATTTTGTTAAAGTTGACTGTAAACTGCAAACAGCAGTTTTTATATCACCGTTCAACAACTAACATGGCAGATCATCTAAAAATCAAGGCTAATTTGTCTGGGTTATGATGCTCTGTCAACATTAGTGTTTAACACTTGAGGCTTTGAGAGTAATTCCTCAATAGTTCTAGTGCTGGGACCAGTTGATATAGTCCTCTTCATATATATTATTTGTGCATTAAATAATTAGGTTCAAATGATTAAATATGCTAAGATATGCAAATACTAACTTTTTATGTTTATCTATAATTCATGTAAGATAACAAGGCCACCAGGTAGAGTGCACTCAGTGCGCTGTGACTTAGTTCATCTAGAGATAACGTGCAGTTTTTTATTTTTCCTGCGTGACCAATCGATTAGTTGAAAAGTGATGATTTCAGTTGACCAAGATTTTGCCCAGTTGACTAAAGCCCTAGTAAAGACAGAGGCATACACACACAGTTCCACACGACAGATTGGCCTTTATAGTCCGTGGGATTTTATAGTGCACGCATCATTGAAGAGCGCACATCCCCCTGGTGGCACTAAGCTCATTTCAGCCTCGCTGACAGATATATGGCATTTCCATCACCTCGTGTGTCTGAATGTGAGAGTGTGTGCATGTGTGCGTGTTTGACTTGACACCCCAGAAAGTACTGTCACAATTGGCCAGATGCCAACTTCAAAACAGTTGGCCAGACAAGACTGCAGTGCTCTGCACAAACCAGTGGCATTTCCCAGACACACACACACAATGCAGAGGTGATAAGATTCCTACCAAAGAACAGATGTTTCCCCAGGACTGTAGTTAAGGTTGTGCGATTTTCAGGTCTGAGCTACAACACAGTGAGCAGGGCTCAGGGAGCATATGTGCTCCTAAGTAGAAAATTTTAGGAGCACATAAAGAACTTTAGCGGTGCAATGAAAATTTATCAAATAATGTGTTTTTACCTAATAAAGAGATACAAGTAGACATTTATAGCAAAATTATTTGAGTACAAAACGTAAACTAGAATTTTTATTATTTCTGCTTTGAACTGTATTTATTAGTGATGTCCAGATTTGGCCCTGATCCTGCTCTGCGTCCTTAAATAATGGGTATCTGTCAATACTTCCATTACTCGAATGTTGATTAAATAGCCTGTACATCTGACACATTGAAATAACATACCTTTAGACTAGTTAATTTCACACATTTTTTTATGAGCTTCTTGAGCCACATACCGAAAGTCATGGTTCAAAAATATAAATCTAGAGCTTAAATTATTGATTTGGTATGAATGAAGGTTCAGTTAGGAGAGTGCCTTTCCTGACTGGGATGTGACATGATCGAATAAAAAGTCTCACTCCGTTGGATTTGTTGGAGCTGCAGAGACACTCAAATCACACGTGGTTTTACAGAGTGGTGGTTCTCCTCTCACAAACCATCTCTGACACATACTGACAGCAGCTTGCAGGGAGAACACAAACCGACTACATCCGAGTTTAATCTAAACCAGTGATCAAGTAACAGTCAATATTAACATTTACTGGTGACAGCTGATAGGACATAGTGCTGGCAATGCCAGGTATTTTAGCCTGCTAAAATGAGAAGCTGCACCTGGATGTTTCCCACACTGCTTGCTCTGATTAACGCTGTAGCTTAGTGGCTTACACCTCAGTGTCTGAACTAGTCACTAATGCGAGTGAAATGCTCACATTATCGGGCAATGAGTGAGTCATTACTGTAGGAAGGGAGAGCTTCCATTCAAACTTCCACATATTAACAGGTACAAAGCTCAATACTGTACATATGCATGCATAGTTTATCAAAGGAATAGTTCAAATTTTCAGACAAAATTTTATTAGCTTTTCTTCCTGAGAATGAGGTGAGAAGATAAATGTTGATCTCATATCTGAGCATTACATACGGTCCTGGTGGCAGAGCACAGGTAGTCTAACTTGGCATTAGGACTCGAAACAAGGTCCTCAGCTAGACTGTTTTTCAAAAGTGAAAAAATACTTTTACCAGTAGCTCTAAAGGAGAGACTCTCAGGGAACCTCTGCAACCTGCATGGCAAGGGCCACATGAATGAGAAAATTACAGACTCTTAACAGCTTAACTAACTGTTCTTGAAAAATAAGTTAAAAAAAAAACACAGTACAACTTGTTAATCAACATCCAGCACGACTTTAATCTTTGTCGTATATTTAGTTTTGACAAGGCAGTACCTCATCACTCTAACACAACTGATGCAAAAATGTTCATGTCTAAAACCATTAACTAAATCAAACTAAGCTAAAACCTCAGACCTTCAAATTCTTTAACCTTGAGTCACCTATCAAAGACCTCACCAGCTCAGTTCACATGGGTGGAGAATCATATAATGAAGAGGGGAAGCTCAGTGTTTGCACAGCCAGTAATGGTCAAACAGCAGTAAACATGCTAGCAAGTTAGCTTGCTGGTGGTAGTGCTAGTTCACCTGTCCTCACTGAGTCTCACAGATCTAAAGCTCCCTGATAAATGTTATATCTTACTTGTCTATTTCTAATCCTAATATGAGGTGTAATCAAAAAATTCGGAGTCTGTGTCTATAACAAGCAAAAACCATACCTGTTTTAAATTTAGGCACCTTCCCATTCAAGGTAGTCACTTTGTGAAGCATTACACTGCTCTCAGTGTATCGCTGCTGTGAGCAGGTGTGTTGTCATGATGGATCCCATTCGCCATAGCACCCCAGCTCAGGTCGTTTGTGCCTCAGTGTTGTCCCTCAGATGCCCAAGAACAGTGTAGAGTTGCCATCTCAAGCTTGTTATTGGGACAGTCTCAGAACTTTTTGATCACACCCTCTTCTGTTTGGCCTTATATATATCAGACTAATGCACTAGAGTCATAGTCATTAAATGTGCACTGTCAACCCCAGTTTCTGACATGTTTCTCATGGAGTTACATCTGATTGCAGATGTAACTTTAGCTACAGTTCCTATTGAAACACAGGCCAGTTGAACAGGTTTTGTGACGGATGCTCCTGCCCCTTCGATTAACCCTCTTTCAAAGTCACCTAAATCTTTTCCTCTTGTTGTCTTGATACAAAACCAGAATCAAAATGGCCTCCTCAGCATTTTTGTAGAGGCTACGGAGCAGGACTGGATGTTGATTACTTAATTGTACCATGCAGTGCGCCTGTGTGGAAGCATCTGCTTTTGTCATGTTTCTCCACTTATTAATTTAGTTTTTTACTTTAATTTTTCATCCATCTGTATTTCCCAAAATGCTCAAAACTGCATTAATTGGTTTTTGGCCTCTTGGGAGCAGTGCAACATTTACATATTATCACCATATAAATTAGTTATGGCAACCGTGATTGAAAATGAAAAATTACCTATTTTACACATCTACCAGACATGAAGTAACATTAGCATTCATTTGAAGTCATGATTCTGGTGACCTGATGAAGTCCAGTAATTACTCTCTGTTTTAACTCTTCTTTGGTTTTCCCAACCCCTGAGGGAAATGTCTGGCTCTTTAGCAACTACATAGATCAGCCACATCATTAAAATCAGTTACCGGTTTTAATGTTGTGGCTTTTTTTTTTTTTTTTTTTTTTTAAATCGGTGTAAATGCTCCCCTGCACTAAATCACACAGGCTTGTCTCTTAGGTTAAAGAGAGAACTACAAACAAGAAGAACACCACTCTAAGGACCTGAACTAGTGGACTGCTTGCTGAGGAGGAAAGAGAACAATTCAACTAATGCCACACAAGGTTGCCTGGAAATGTGAATCTCTTCCAATCTACTGTCATAATGACTTCAGGGTGCAGTTCACTGCACCACCCACCTGTCACCATCAAGTTTAGGATGTAAACACACCCAGAATCTTTCATCGGGCAAGAAAGGAAAAGGGGACATGAAAAGGAGGAGAGAGAGAGAGACGGGATGAGTGACTAGAAGAAAGGGAGTGAGTTAGTGCTGTCCCTTGGTATTCACAAAGTATCTTAGCAATTAAAGCTGTGGATTCAAAGCCAGGGAAACTTCCCTCAAGGTCTTGGAAGTGATTCTGAGGCTAGCCCTCCTCCACATGTACACACACACCAACCTGTAACCTGAACTAACCTCCAGAAGCCTCCAATGGCCAACAGCAACCCATGTTATCTCGCAAACCACAGAAAACGATCCTACCAAAGTCTGCATCAACCTACACAAACCCACAATGACTGACTCATTATGCTCCATTAGCAGACATAAACACACATACACACACACACACACTCTGATATAATGCATTCCCTAGCCCCCAAAGCTATCCTCAAACCATCACAGCTAAATGTCTAGACCCAACAAAATGTAAAAAATCTTCTGAAACTAATCACTGCGACTTACAAACCAGATTTCTCATTTAAGTCTCTCATAGGTTCCCAATGTTTTGTAGAAACTGTTTGTAATAACAGAAAAAATTGTATCTATCAAAGTTGTATAAATACAACATTGATTTCTATATTTGACTGGTTGCTTTACAAGTAGTTATTACAAGCAAATGTGAGGAAACAGCCAGTTATAAGGTGTGTGCAAGTGCTCATGCTCTCAAGAAATGAAGCTGAGCTTGTTGTCAGCAAATTAAAATACAGTTTAGTGGCCAACTATATTCTAATAATGTCTCATCAGAGAATCTGATAATTAAAATAAATAATCTAACAGTAATAACTGAAAATTTGTTCAGCAGAGCTGTTTATTATATAACATTTTTGTCCAAAGATAAAAAGATTCATTATGGGATCAGGTGATTGACAGTACATTTCACTTCACCTAATAGCAAACAGTTTAGTGTAATATTATACCTGATGATTCAAATTCCCGATATTAAAACATAGCGCTTCATTATTCATAGAGCACTAGAGAAATAAGACGAGATAGAAACATTAATCACATTAACTCTGAAAGAAATGATTTGTTTGTTTCACAAATAAAAATGGAAATGTGTATCTTCAGGAAGGATAGTTTACAATATAGCTGTTATTATGGGGTTAACAGACGATTTGGTTTTTGTCCGTAGTTTAGGAATTGGTTTTTTCACCATTACACCTCTTTGCTGATATGGTAGCATGCCTGGCCAAGAGAGGTCCTAAGTGTACGCACATTTTCAAGCACAAATAAACAATTTGAAAAATCTGATTCTCTGCATAGAAATTACCTCATGGGTGGTTTAAATGGTTTAATAGTGTCTACACACATTTGATAAATGCGACCCCATGTTCTATTTTAATAGTTTGGGCCATATTTCCTATTAGTTATGGTAGCAATTTACTCACCAACATCATTACATGCTACCTTCAGATTCCATGTACTAAAAAGAACAATAAATGTGAAAAACAATATAAGACCTGTAAAGTCTTCAATTCTGTCCCAGCTTTAGTTTTGTTACTTTAGTTTTGTTGGCTGCTGTTTGACAACTAGAGCTAAAGGGGAGAAAAACCAGAACATTACCGGAAACCTACTCAGAATGGACAAGTCAAACATAAACATCGTTTCCACCAAGGTGAACAGATTATTTTCTTTTCTGACAGTCAGGAAGGAGCATAAGCCTCATGATTATGAAACACACTATATCATACTATCTGCCGCCGGTCAACACAATTCATATCCAGATTCACCCTCAAAGCCAATTTCTTTACGAAACACTTTTAGAAAGTCTAAGATGCTTTGCATGCCAAATTAAGTATGTAAATACAAAAAAATAAAAAAAATCAAGAATTAAAGGCAGTTTTAAGAGTTTTAGGAGACTTTTTATACATAGCAAGACTGGATGTGTGTGGAGACACAAGGAGGGAGGGGCAGCTATGGAGAAGTGATCCCAGGTTTGGTGCTTGATCCTGGGTGGTGGTCAGGATGTTGGCATCAGAGGTATGGAGGCATAGTGGGTCACTGTGTAGAGAGAGGGCTGGTTATAGAGGACTGTGCAAGTGAAGGGAAGGGACTCGAATCCAACGTGCCCCTGGAAGCCAGTGGAGGGATTTCTGACTTTGTGGCAGTTCCTGAACACTGCAAGTTTGAGTATACATATATACATAAATACACACAACACACAAAGGTTTAAAAGGAGAACAGACAACACCATACCAGCTGAACCTTGATTTACTGTATAGTGTGGGATTCAAAAATACTTTCACCAAACAAATATTTTGTAGTATAAAACATGGAAGGTGTATGATTATCTGCCAAAACTGAGTGAAAGGCGACAACAGGGAAAAAATTGCCAAGTGCTATTTTCCCAATTTCCAGTCACACACACACACACACACACACACACACACACACACACACGCACACACACACACACACACACACACACACACACACACACACACACACACACACACACACACACACGACAACCAGGCTTAGCCCTTAGCCATCACTTACCAGAACATGATTGGCAGGATGCAAATTCAAATGATTTGCAGTGAAAGCAGCAGCAGCAGACTCGAAGACGTGTCTGTTTGTATGTAAAACTCTTCTTCTTATGACAAGTTAACGAAGGAGTTGGGATGAGCAAAACCATGTTACATAAATGCTCATTTTTATGTATCACTACAGCTGGAAATCACCAAATAATGTCCAATCTTCTTAGATAAATGTAGAGGTTTTGTTCTAGGGTTTTTTTTATATTGTAGCCTATATTAAAACAGGGGTGTGGGATTCATTATAAAATGCCAAGTAGCAGATTTTTTCTGATTTGAAAATTTTGTTCTGGTCCTCAGGGCAAGGTGGCATCATCCGCTGATTTTAGGTGTGTCTGCAAGTTTCTTCAAGTCAAAAAACCTCTTAATGTCAGAAAGAATGAAATCAATAAAAAACAATAAAATCAGAATGGAAAAACATGTCATATCAGAGTTCAGATTTGTATGATGGCAGAATTCTGACCAGAAAAATTTGTGTAACATTTCTAGGACATAGAGTTGAAGACTGTATAAAACACTACTACTTGCATAGAGTACTTGAATTAAGCTATTTATTATTTAGCCATAATAAATTATCCAAAGGTCTGTACAAAGCACAGTCAGCAGCGCACAGTGAAAACACAATGCATGCCAGCTGATTTGGGGGAAATTTTGTAGCCAGTTTTGTGCAGTGAACCTGCAGCACAGTTAGAGACAGAGTTGGATTATAAGGAATACATTAGAATAGGTGTGATTATGGCTGGCATTCACTCATGAGCAACCGGATCCCTTCCTTCATTTCCCTTTTAAAAAAGCACGTTCTCTAGACAATTTTGTGGTCTAAGAAAAAGTTTTAGAAAGTTTTCCCACAACAGATTTTCCTAAGAAATAACTTACTGTGGCATGGTACTGAGCTGTGAATACAGTATATCACCGTAAACAAGTCACACAGAGCAGATAGTGGTAAATTACATCATATATGGACATACAGTTAGGTTCATAAATATTTGGACAGTGACAGAATTTTTGCATTTTTGCCTCTGTACATATGCACAACAGATTCGAAATGAATGAATCAACATGTGATTGAAGTGTCGTCTTTCATCTTTAATGCAAGAGGTTTTAAAAGATTATATAAATTATATTATCAATTAAGGAATTACAACCATTTTTATACATAGTCTTTGAGGGCACTATATAGTAGATACACTGACAAACTCGGATTTCTGACACTAAAATAAAATGGTGGAAAGAAAATATAGCAAAGAATAGAGTAAAAAGGGAGTGATTTCAGGCATAGACATAGTCCTGCACATAATTCTGCACAAAACCAAAAACTGTTGTTTTTACATGTTTTATACAGATTTAAAAAATGAAATAAAATGTGTTAATATGTGCTGATATGCCTCCAAGTTGCTGGCAGGTGGATTTAGTTACCTTTGGACAAAGCTAGACTAGCTGTGGTTCAGTCCTTATGTTAAACTAAACTAACCGGCCGCCGGCTGTAGCTTCAAATTTACTCTATAGATATGAGAGTGTCTGTATCAATCCTCTCATCTGATTGTCAGCAAGAAAAAAAAGATGAAAGAAGAAAAATTATATCCCAAAATGTGAAATGATTCCTTTAGAACTCTAATAAAAAGCCTGCATTACAAACTGGAGGTGTGAGGTTTACACAGTGTTTGATAGGAAACAGGTAGGGTCTAAGCAATATGCTATTAGGTTGCGTCATACAACTGAGGAATCTGGTGTTTTTGAGGATTTGCCTAAACATCTGTTGCTTCAGTTTTCATCCATTTTTGTTTTTAATATGTCTCTTCTGAGCCACCACACTTAAGGAAGTACTAATTGCCTAATTTGGAAAACATGGCTTACCTTAAAAAAATCTCTGCAGTACTGATAACATCACATTTAACTACTGAGTCAAATGTTCAAATAAGTACAAGTGATGACTGAAGCAAGGTAACCTGTTTAATTCAATTTTACAGAGTTCATTATTGAAAAACTTTTTATGTAGCCCTTGTATGCAGTGTAAAACCAAGTGCAGTGCAGTCCCTTACTAAAGCAGACTGTCTTAAGATTTTCTGGCCCATGAGCCAAATTTAATCATCTTAGTCTCCCCCTGGGACCCGGGCTCATTAAAATGCACTGGTAAACTTGTCATGTCACCAGAATCAGGTCGTCTCTCAGCTCCCATTCTAAGAACCCTCTGTGTCAGACTGAAGCCAGAAAGGCCCCCGTCTACGCCGTCCCCTGCTGAATTCCCTGCGAGTTCAGCCGGAGTTCACTCCACCTTCTGATTTTTTAAGTTGTAGCCTATGGCCCATCACAGTCTGCATCAATAATGCAGAGACCACAGCCTGCTAACATGTCAGCCTTTAGCGAGAGGTCTGCTCGACAAGACGGCGCTCTAACAAAGGCAGGCTGAAGACGTCTCAGACTAGAACCACGAGAACAAGAGCACTAACGCACAGGCTATTTTAAGTACACACACACGCTACTCACATAGGCGGAAGTACAGATAAGACATGAAGATACACACTCCCCAGCTGTCTAACACCCAGCTGTACACACTCTCAGTCAAGCACACAAAGATGAATGGACAAGTGTGCACTATGTATACACACATGCAGACACAATCAGGGGTGTATGTGAAGCTCATGTTAACAGTCTCTGCAGCCAGTCTATTGAATTACCACACAGGAGTGGAGTAGGACTCGGTACAGCATTCCTCAGATAGGGTATATCCACCGCACACACGCACACGCACGCACACGCACGCACACGCACGCACACGCACGCACACGCACGCACACGCACGCACACGCACGCACACACACACACACACACACAACCTGCTCTAATTCACCAAGATACTGGGAAGCATCTCATTTCATCAGATGAAAACATCTCTAAATATTCAGGAATTTAGGATGACGTAGGCTCCTTTTCCCCCCTGACGAAGATGTTATTGCTGAAACTATACTTTAGTTTTCAATGAGATTCATAGTCTGCAGTGCTGTGAAATGCCATGCATAAAAGAACATGTAAATCTTTAATTTGAGTAAAATGGAAAAACCTCAAAGTAGAGGTTTTAAGGGTAACAGCATCATTGTGAAATGTATGTGTGTGTGTGTGCGTCAGTGTGTGTGTCTCATTCTCCAGTCTTTTCTCCCATAAAGAGACTTTACTGAATTATTAAATTGCTACTTAGGCTTTGTGGTTAAATGAAGCTATGCAAACAAGGGCAAAGTGTACTAAAAGCACTCTAGCAGTAAGTCAATGCACTGTTTGACAAAAATGTTTAAATGTCTCCTGTGAATCCTGCTTAAGGAGTGAAACAATATCAAATTGCTGTTTCCTTCTCCTTCTGGGGCTTCTCAACTATTTAATCAACAACTTAATAGTACAGGTTCTGAACTGTTACTGATAAGTGTGGGAACAGCAGAACCATTTTCCAAATTCTGGGGAGTTTCTCTTCTCTGAGGCTTGAGGTCTTTAAAATCTGCCTAGTGGGTTCCCAAAGAAGTTCAGCAAAATAAATTAAGACAGGGGAATAACTCCTGACGGAAAAGGAAGTGTGTTTATTTGCAATAACTGTCATATACATGGCAATGTCCTCCTCCATGGCACATCTCCTCATCACTACCAAATATTACCAAATATTCCATGTCCTTTCAACCTGGAACTGCATCTTCTATCTGAGATACTGCAATTGATATATGTCAGAACAAATGACGCAGCTCCCCCCATAGGCCAGTTGATGTATTACTGAGAATGATCAAACACAGTATTTCATCAAAATATGCCCCTCAATAACTAAATTGGAATTTTTTTTTCATAAAATAGTAAAAAGACAAAAGTACATCAGAACCCTTGGAAACCCCTTGAAAAGCCAAGCATGGGTAATATGTGTTCAACGATGTGATGTTTACTCACTTGAATATGAAACCCCCAGATTCCTGATAACATTAAGACAAGACCTCAGTGTCCTCAAATGTAGCTTGCGAACAGCTACAATTGAGGAAACTCAATTATTCTTGTGTAGGTATAGACTGTTCTTTGGGCTGTCTATGCTTTTTATGTCATTAATAAAAAATCAAAAAACAATACTGCCAATGAAAATCTTGTATTTGCTGACCTCTGTGCAGTGAGGTAAATTGTACCCCAGGGTGTCACTGTTGGATGTCAGTACAGATGCTGGGTGGGATCAGAGGTGAAGCAGAAACTTTCCACCATTGAAACACTGCTTTTCAGCCTGAAGTCACTTTACTCTTTAAAGCCTCAGATTGTCCATGTTACAGTATTTCAACTTTAACATTACTGACACCAACATCATCAGTCTTTTATTACTATAACATGTTTTTTAATGACATGGTGTGCTATGATAAGTGTTACTTATGTTGTCTTTCTGGGGGCGCCCTGTCCAGGGCTACATTTTTTTTTGTTTGTTTTTTTTTTTTACTGATTGCTGTTGAATAACTTATCATGTGAACATGGTTTTAACTCTATTTATATTATGGCTATTACTAACAACCATATTCATATTTGTCTGTGTTAATTTATCAACCACCAGTTTTGTTAAGCCCTGCACAATCACAGTCCACCCACACAGGTGATTTCACTGATTTTGCCTGATCAGAGCTCCTCTCAGGAATATGTGGGCGTATACTGACTGTTTGATTGACATCTTACAGACTGTCCTAGCTTTGATACACCTCCTAGGGTGGGGCAAATTACACTTTTCCCATTGTAACTGGCACACTGACCATTTTATGCGTCGTCCCTTCCTCGCTCCTCCAGGACCACAAAATGGATCGAGGTCTGCCATCATCGAGGATGTTCCAACCCCTTAAACAGGTTTCAGAGGAGATCAGAGGATTCAGAGGCGGATCCTATGCTGAAGTTTTTTTTTACAGGAGAAGAACATGTCTTTGACTGAAGATCTGTTCATTGATCCATTAGCTGATATGAAGGGACAGTAAATAGAGTGGTTGGGCTGTGGCGAAAAAGGCTGTACTATATTAATATAATATTACTAACAGTGTATGATTTGTAATACTTTAGGCAAAATACCTGCAGAAACAGGAATGATAATAAGCAGCTGTGATGTATTCATGTTTATTCATGTATTTTTTTTAAAGATGAAAGATGAAAACATTCTTTGTAGCTTTGTTTTTTTTCTTTTCTTATTTCAAGTTTATTATGGCTTATTGCATAAAACTATACAGCTAGAGTCCAGTACAGACACACAGTCAAAGTTATCACTTTTAGAAAAGGATTCCACACTGTTTTCTTTGCTCCATATCTGTTCATTCATTCAGTAATAAACAAAAAGTAACTGAATTCCATCAGACACATTCTGTGACGCTCTGATGCTGCATATGCAGTACATCCAAAATAAGAGCAGCAGTATTCAACAGGCACTAGGTGTTGTTTTGATCACATTTGATAGTTGGGATGTCATGCATCATGAGTAGTTGATGTCTCTTCAAAATAACACTAGGGATGGCAAGGACCCCCCGTCTGGTGAATACAATTCGTCTGTCTTCACGTCTCCTGCTCACATCTCTCTCTCGCATCCCCACTGGGAGAGGCTAGGAAACAAGGAAGAGAGGCGAGGGAGGGATGTGAGGAGCCTAGTAAGACCAAACAGAAAACACCCACTCCCATCATCACTTCAGCCACTTTCAACCTGAGCAGACATCTAATCAGCCATAACTGAAAACACCTGAGGGTCTGGTAAAATAAACTGTAGCACTGTCCAAAATAAATAAATAAATAAATAATAATTTGGACCAGAATTTGGCACTGAATTTTTGTTTTATTTGCAGAAAGCTCATGTACAACTTTATTTGGAAAATTAAAAACAAAAAAAAAATTGTGTGATACTTAACATGTACATTTCTCAAAGTAAAATATCAAAAAAGTAGTATCCAGCATCATTTATGGTCTGGGTCTTGTTATAATCTTGTAATTTAAGTTAGAGGAAAAGCAGTAAACTGGAGCAGCAGTTTCACCCTGCAACATTTCTGTACAGAAAAGAAAAATTCTCCTGAGCTTCATAAATATGCTTAAATCTAGCAAACAATTTGCACAACCCATGAAATTTCAATATAGATAAATAGAATTGCTGCGTCAAACAGGCTGCAGTCCTGACAACCTGAACAGAAATCTCTCTGAAAGGGCTGTTGGCAGTGTTCAGTGAACGGCTGAGATTAACTTTCACACAGAAAATGCACCTCAATGCTGAGATATCTGCAGGGAAAACAGAAAAATATAGCATGTTTTTTGGCAAATAAGTTCTTTGATCAACTTATCGTGTTGTGCCAACTGGGGTTAAAAATAAAACCACAGCTTTTATCAGAGGGTTTCATGCAGCACTTTGATCTTCCATTTGATGAGCACAGCACTTCTGAATGTATTCAGTCAGAACTCAGCAAGATGATGGGTTCTTGCCAAGACGAAATGTTAAAAATACCAAAATTGGAATAGAGATGTTAAAAATGTTTTCCTTTCTTTGGCCAGAATGTGAAAATCTTGCTTGTCGTGCTTTTACAAAGAATAGGCTGCATCTCAGACATAATTTTCTTTTATGGGTTGCCAAGAAATTGTGCTATCAAGCTGTTTTTCCAGAATCTTCTCAAGTTCTTGTAGAACAGATTAGACTCAGACAACTGAGCTTATGAAGCATAATATAATGAACTTTTCTTGATTAGTTATATAGAAGCGTGAAAAACCAATTAAGGATGACTGCATGACAAAAAACAGTTCCAGAGAGAAAAGGCTGAACAAACTCAATGAGATATATTGTGTTTTTTCAGCTCCTCGGTCTGCGTCCACATATCACACTTTTTACATTACTTTTACTCCTTAAAGTCACTTACGCAGCAGTTTCTGCAGGCACACAATAACAGACTGTGTATTTGGACACAAAAGGACACACTCCTATGAGCACAGTCCAGACAAAGACACATACTCTGGTGCAGACTGGCACTCGTCTTTGCCTGTCTCGCGCCTTCGCTCCACCAACACAACACTGTCAAATACTGGTGCATCACATGATAGACAATGCTGTATTATCAACAACTGACTAGAGCTCACTTCCTGCATGTGTGTGTTTATGTGCGTGTGTGTGTGTTTTTGAGCTTGAGTTCAATGCCCAGACTGAAGTGTGTGTGTGTGTGTGTGTGTGTGTGTGTGTGTGTGTGTGTGTGTGTGTGTGTGTGTGTGTGTGTGTGTGTGTGTGTGTGAGAGAGAGAGAGAGAGAGGAGGAGTGTGAGAGTTCAGGTTAAGGCTGAGCTGTCAGCGGCAGACAAGCCCCATCAAGTCTTCCCCCTCCGTCTAACACACACTCAGCCTCTCGCCTCAGGAGGTGAGAAGCTGCTAATTGGCAAAGGGTGAAACACACACACTTGCATGCGCTGGCAGTGCACACACACATTTACTGACCATCAGTTACAGTCTGACACACGCACACACACACGCACACATACACAAACACACACACAGACCGGTATGAACAAAGAGACAGAAATACAAAATGACAGATGGACACAGACGTCTGGCTCTGAGAGGCGGTTGTACACTGTGCTGCATGAAGCAGACACACAGCACAACTTGGTAGACGAGAACACATTACTGTTGTCAATAATGCACCCAGTGCGCTCACTGACTTTCTTCTTCAACTTTCCCACTTAGTTATTATTTTATGACCTGATGGCTTTTATTCCCTCATATACAGACTCTTCCTTTGCCGTTTAGCCTGTACACGGAGCTGACCTTAAAAAAAAGAGACAGCTAGCCCTCCGTGTTTTACTTGGTTTAAATAAAGGCTGAATTAAACAAGAGACTGCAATGCCTTAATGGTCTGATGCAATGTACACATTTACCATTTACTGTACACAGAACTTTTACATAAATACTTAGTAGACATAGTTGGAACCATAAAGTGTGTAGGGCACGGAAGTGCCACATTTTAATCCATTTACTAATAAAATATTTTCAGAGCTGATATTGTGAATATTTTGAATCCTGCTGTTTTTACATCAGTGTTTGTGTGCGCTAATCTTCTAGCCTAGCAGAGCTAGCCCTCTAGTCTTTCCTGGTACATTGCTATTCTTTGGCATGTTACTGCCATCAACTGTCAATCAGTGGCATAGCATGAAACTGGCAGCAGAATTGTGTATTGGAAAACAGAGACACCCTCATCAAAACATTATTCCATGATAGTATTCAGAGGTTAAACTTCTACGGGTACCTATAAGTTTGGAAAATATGGACAGAAAAGCTTTGGTCTCACTAGCTAATTTTTAAGGCTTTAGTCAATCGAAGAAAATCTTGGTCGACTGGCCTATTAAATCTCAGCATTAAATAATTTCAACCTAATGATTTAATGCTGAAATGATAACAAATTACTCATATGATTTCCAAAAATAGAACTATATCAACTGGTCTCAGCACAAGAACTACTGAGGAATATAACACTAAAGTTAAGGGAGCTTCCTTGTGCTGACAAATTTAGCCTTCATTTTTGTTGGTCTGTTTTAACAAAATGCAGCCACACCAGCAACTTCTTGTTCTAAAATACTCAGTTAGAAATGAAAGGATAATGTAACAACAGTTTGTCAAATAATATTTACAGTCTAGATAACTGAGGATGATGTAATCACCATAAATGATAACCTGTCAACCTTCTGTTTAACAGAAGAAATGAGAGAATTATTTTGTTCTGAAAGGACTCTGAAGGTGCTGTTTACAGTGAATGTTCTTGACTCATCTAAATTACATAATCAGATTAAATTATTTTTCTAACATTAGATAAAAATTGAAACAATTGGATTAATTCTCCTCTCCATTATAATCAATTACAGCTTTGAGTTTACTCTAGTTGATTATCAAGCTGAGAGAACTTTATATCTGATATCTGTCAAGCTTTATAAAAACAAATTGTAGCTAGAAGCCTGTACTGTCCAAATACTATCAGAAAAAATGTATAGAAAAAGAAAAACATATAGATGAATGGCACTAAAAGCAAACATCAGTATTATTCCTTAATATGGTCAGTCATCTAAGTCTTGAACAATATGACAGCACGGACATGTTGGCAATATTCATCTACCTCCATATTTAACATGTACATAATTCCTCATCATTATGCACAGGTGTCCTCTTACTGAACCCAGCATAACAAGCTCTATTTGCACTGCTCACCTTGCCAGTAGGGCAGCAGACAGAAAACACAGAACAGCACTTAAGACCAGCTACCTACACTACTCTGCTGCCACAGCCAATGATTCTAACACAAGCATTCAAAGTCCACAAAGGACTGGGTTTGTCTCAGAACTGTGCAAAGTATGTACATGAGAGAAACTGTGTGAGTTAGACAGAAGGGGGGAAAGATGTAAAAAAAACTTCAGAGAGAGATTGTGTGTGTGAGAGACAGCGTTGCGGACGGCAGGGATCCTAGACAAATAAACAGAGACCAATGTAAAAAACAATGTCAACTAATAGCTAAAAAACAATGCCTCAGATCTTGGAAGACTCTTCTCCATCTGTAGATGCCTGATTGAAACCTACCCCCTCCCTAGCTACTCTGCAGAGGCAGGGGAGCTAGGGAGGGGGCTTCTGAGCAGCCAGCCACCCAAGGAACAAAACACACCCTTCGCAAGTATTTGAATTCTCTCCACCAGACATTCACAGAAAAAAACCTCCTGCCCTTCATGCAGCTCACACAGGGAAAAGAGGTTCATAATCAAATTAACGTAAACCCAATCATACAGTGGACAATCAGGCAGAGCAGTGCTCTGCTACAGTACAATGTCCCACATGGATCAATGATTTTATAAGACTGAATCAGTTTGAAACTTTGAGCCATGGGTCTGCAAAGTGTGCTTATTATAAGAGAAAGGAGAATGAATGGAAAACAGCTTTCAATGAGGTGAGTATGAGGTAACTGGCCAGACAGTAAAATAACTTTTGACATGAGCGTATTACACTTAACGCCATGACACCTAATGAAGTGTCACTAGGTGTCATGGTCATGTTTTGAGCAGGGCCTCCGTAGGAATGATGTGCCTGTCAGTTAAACCCTCATCGATCTCAAAGAGGGTGATGGAGAGGATGCTCCTTCTTGTCTTCTTAAAACACGGAGACACGTCCCTAAGTCTTACTATGGATGAATGTCGGTGTCGTCCCAGTGTCCCAGTGTGGTCCTCACCCCACCCTGCAGGGTTCAGCACCACACACCGCCCTGGACCAGCTCGTCCCAGATGAGGCTACTCGGTGACAGCACTTCATCATGTGCACCGCGTGTCTCATTTGCATAAAAAGTTGGGGAGCCGGAGGCGGCGGATCGGGGTGTCGATCCTGGTCCGGCTCCAGCTAGCGACTCATCAAATCACACAGGGGAGACAGCTAACGACCGACCGGCCAGGCTGATAAACACCCACCGGGCTCCGCTCCGACTAATACACTTTGCGTCAAACGGGGAGGTCACGGTCGGTGGATGAGGCGGCGTCGCCCCGCAGGGAGACACAGGCATCGCAGACCGGTGCCGCGGCCACTGCGGATGACCGATGGGAGCCCGGCTAGACCCGGGCTAGCCCGGTCACGGCTAACTTAGCCGTGTTAGCTTAGCCGCCGTCTGGCGCAGCTCGGAAAGCTGCTCCAACTCCGAGCGGCAACTTCCACCGTCTGGCCCGAAGTCAGACCCCCGCACCGGACGGTCTGACTAGCGTTTAGCTAGCACAACCAGAACATCCCTCCAGCCGCCTACGACTCGAGCATAATGCAATTAAAAGATACAGCAGTGTGCAAAAATAACT
Organism: Istiophorus platypterus; assembly: GCA_016859345.1. NCBI lineage: Eukaryota > Metazoa > Chordata > Actinopteri > Istiophoriformes > Istiophoridae > Istiophorus > Istiophorus platypterus. Next base: position 24,378,592 of record CM029126.1, on the reverse strand, counting down.
AAGGAAACGCCGCAGCCCTCCTACCTGGAAACGCAGTCGCTAACGTGCTAAGTCGCCGCGTCTGCTTGTTCAAAGTCTGTGATGTTGTGTCGCTAGACGTCAAGTCCGACTGCACTACAGCGGTTTCCAGCCTGGGAAGCAAAATAAAGCCCAGCTGCCACGGTGCAGCGTACATGCTGCCGACGGCCGCCGCTAGCTGAAGCTCTGGCGACACACTCAGGTCCCGCTCCGCACAGCAGCCGGAGGAGCGTCGGTCGGGGTCAGGGGACGGGGTCGGGGGTCAGGGGTCGGGGTCGGGGGTCAGGGGTCGGGGTCGGGGTCAGGCATGTGGCCCGGCGCAGGACGCGTCAGCAGGCGGTTTGCTCCTCTTCTTCCTCGAAGGCACTTCAGCGGGACACACGTTGTTATGAATGAACGCCCTAACTGCAAAGTCACAAGACGATACAGTACAGGGTCCTGTATTTTCTACAAGTCAACAAACATAGACGGCTAAAATGAAGAACAACATAAAATTACCGGATTAGTAGTTACAACTAGGGTGATGAAAATGTTAGCCCATACAGGTGCGTTTTAAAAGCGAGGTGTGTTTCATAAAGCGACATTGACAGTTAAACCAGGTTTATATCAGAAAATCAGACTTATTTCAAGGAAATTATTCTTTAAATAGGTGGTTTAAAAATGTCTGAAAAAAGTCTGAAGTTACCCTGGAAATTGTACCCTGGGGCCTGTACCATGAATCCAGTTCAACTTCGTCTGGTCCTCTTTGGGTTGTCTGGCTCCACCGATCCATCCTGGATAACCTGTGTCATGAGGCTGGTTCCCATCTGGCTCGGTTGACTCTGGATTTTAAAATCCAGCTACCAGTGTGTTGATATAAAAGAGGCATAAAAGGGATCTTGATTAGAAGCAAAATCTCCAGAACCATGAATGGAGTACTTGATATGACATGAGATGAACTGGCGATACTGTAATTTGTATATAGCAACAACTAAAGTTGTATTGCTGGGATCACATAACTAGAATAGAATAAGATGCTTAATAAAACCTTCACTAGAGAGAATTTCCAAACATTACAGTAAGGTTACGGACATATGGTCAATGAGTGCAGGAATTATCAGGATCATATAAAGTATTATTCTCTTCTTTGTGTCTTGGTGAAGAAACTATAATCAATAGGCCTATGCGATGCACATAAAAAGTTACAGTAATGTCAGACTGTTTCTGCAACCAAAGTAGAGTAGAAGAGAGCAAAAGAAAAGTAGTCAATGTCTGAAGAGGTCAATCTGACTGATGTTGCATTTATAGTCATAGGGAATACTGAGCAGTGAGTGGATGATTTTTCTTTTAAAAGACATCAAAGGACATTTAATTCCCTCCCTCATTTTAATTCCATGAAGTCTCCCCATGTTATTCTGAGCTGCACTGATGAAAAAAGTCAGGACAGTGATACCTGCAGGTCATTTTTTTTGTTAAAGATACATCCAGAAGTGATATTCAGCAAGGTGAAATTTAAACAACATGATCACAAAACTAGAACAGAAAAAAACCCTCTAGAAATATTTTCCATTTAATAAACCCCAGCTAAGGTTGGAAGAAATTATTATTAAGTTTTTCACAGAGTGATTTTTTGTTGCTCTTTTGTCTTATGATGAATAAACTATTATGAAAATGTGAAGCAGGTTTTAAAAAAGGTTTTCTTGACCACAAATCCTGTTTTGTATAACAGGCCTCAGCACTGAGGCTCGAAGCAGGATTTGAGGTTAGCGAGGTAACTTCAGGTTTAAACCTGGGTTGCCAAGGTTACCACAATGGTTCACTTGTTACTGGGCTAGATCGCCATGGTAACTGATGCTGCACACTTAACCAGCTCCGGAGCAGGTTAACATCAGAGGATCAGATCAAAACCTGTCGACAGCCCCACTACTGACCAATCAGATCACTGGAAAACCAGTGTCATCCTTCCTAAGGGATCCAGACAGGGAGCAAGGAGTTGACAATAAAGTGACAAATAATAAAGAACAATAGATTTTTTTTATGGATTAGTCAAATTGTTTAACAATTTTCATGTGTCACTCTGGTTTAAAATAGAGTTTTTAAATAACAAAGGGAGAGTATATTGCAATAAATAATTACATCATAGCTATCGTAGCATCAATGATTTTATGTTTATAATATGTCACCTCGGCTCCAAATAGCATGACGAGAATCTGTGTCAGTAAATGGAAATAAAAACTAAACCTCTAATGTCTTTAAGAAAATTATCCACAGTTGTTAAATATTTCCCATCATTCTAAATGAACATGCCAGTAACATTGACCTCATCAAACATTCCTCTCTACTCTCTGCTTTGGCAACAGAAACAGTCTGACATCACTTTAACTTTTTTTAAATTCTGTATCACATTTTATGATAGTTTGTTCATCATTAGACAAAAGAGCAGAAATATTAACTCTGAGTAACTTAATAATCATTTCTGTTTTTATTTACTGTCAATCCTTGGCCTGACTGTATCAATCAGAAATTATTTCTATTGTTTCTTTTCTGTTATAGTTATATGATCATATTGTTTGAATTTCACCTTGTTGAATATCACTATTAACAGTTGCTTTAACGAAATTTACCTGCAGGTATCTCCATTTTCTCTCGTACTACATTAAGTTCTTTTTTCATTGTTCTGATGATTTTGCTTGGAATGAACAACTCCTAGCACTCGTTATCCAGGACAGCCAGTGCTTCAGTGCCAGAGTCCAGCTGCAGGCTCGATCTTTTCCAAGCTTTTAACTAGTCAGACCCTGTGCAAAAACTTTAGAGAAGTATTTCTAGTGTTTAAAAAAGTGGTCATTAACTTTAATTGTAAATGGTCAAATAAAAGTGTAAAGTTGATCATTCTCCACTAGACTAAACATCCATTCTTTTTCACATTATAAACTATGTTATATAGTATTTGCCAGCAAGCCCAGCAATAAAAATGATTTGTTTAATACTTGCATTACAAACAGGTGAACAAGACTGAACATGAACATGACTCTAAACAAGAAAGGGAAAGGATGGCGGAGGAGGGAGCAGGAACAAGCACAGAACCAATCAGAGGTGAATTATTAAGTGTTACTGTTTGACTGTGAAGTACATGAGAGCACAATGCATCATTCATATGATCAAGTTGGACTACTTTATTCAAGTCATTACAAGAAACAGAATGAACGGCAAGTATGTTGCATAATACGCCACATATGTATTTGCCCATGTCAATGCTGGACGATTTAACGAATACAACAATTATCGATGCTCATGTCAGACGCTATGATCCAAATCCATAAAAAGATTTGCCAAAACTGATCAGCACTCACAAAAAATTCACTCAAAGATGGGTCAAATCGTAAATGATTGACCTACTGTACAGTGGTCCACTCGTTGTACTGTTGTGTATGTTTGGCTTTATCTAGATCCTCATACACCAGTGCCAAGGGTGTAGGGGGTGCCATCAGTACCTGGTCCCACATGTACCTGAGAAATGAGGAACATGAACAAAGTGCCACAGACCAAGCAAACACTAATTACTATTTCTTAAGACCAGGTAAAGCAGATATTGAAAGCTTACTGACCTCTAAGCAAACATCAACACAAGAACCAAAGAAGGCATCAGGTGTTAGTGTGTGATCAATGTTATTAAAGTCATCAGTAAGCGGGGTATTAGCTATCGGGCCCAGCGGTCCCAGACAGCTTTTGAGTCGGAAAATGAAAACACTGATCATGGTCATTTCTTGGAACTAACATTATTTCTCAGCAAGTGGGAGGTGTGTCTGCAAGAACACGAGCGTGACTACATGGTGGAGGAGGAAGGTCCCTCGTAAACTACAGTCCATGCAGTTACTGAAACCATCAGTCAACTGATCCAGGAGAGAACTGCACAGGAAGTCAGGGGAGCTGAAATGTTTTCGGTACAGCTTGACACAACACAAGACCACACATCCAAGGAGCAGTAATCCTCAAGTACAGCATGTCACTAATGTTGTCCATGAGAATCTCACTGCAGTTGCTGACTGTGATAAAACAACGGGGGACATTTCTAAACGTATCCCCAATGCCACTGACTGAGCTGCAAACCTCCCGGACAAATACCAGGGCATCTGAGCCACATGCTGGGAGATCTGTGGGCACCTTTCACGTATCTTTACTTGCCTGTAATGTTCTCTCCATTCATGGGAGGATTTACACTCTACTCTTCAGAAAGGGAATCACAGACAAAAACAGTTGTAAATCTGATATGCTATGTTTTACACTGTGTAGGTTTCCTTATGTGAATTTAGTCTTGCTGTGAATAATATAACGTGCCTTTTATGAAGATGTAGTGGGAATATCATCTGCTCCAGTGGATGGAGTCTGCTGGTTCTAATTTAGTGCCTTGTTTCTATTAAGTCATATTTGGTGTCATCTGATCATTACAAGAATGTCATCCATAAATACATTACTCTAAACCGAATTAAGTGTAAGTGGAGACGGTTTTGTTATTTTTACAAATCAATACGTCTTAGTCTTTCACATTTATGTTAATTTTCAGCACTGAAGTTCACTCACGTTAAAACCACAAGGTCATAAGTGTGCGACAAAGTACTGAGCCACCATAGAAGTGCTAGCTGATTCCATCTCATCTCTACATGTAACCAAAAGCTATCTTTTTGTTTAGTGAAGTGAATATTTTTATTACATGTGTATATAAAATTCCCCTCTCACCCCCTTCCTCAAGCTCGAGTCCTCTACCAGAGGTCTGGGAGTTTGAGGGTTCTGCGCAGTATCTTAGCTTTTCCTAGGACTGTGCTGTTTTCGACCGAGACCTCAGATGTTTACCTGGAATCTGATGGAGCCAGTGGTCCTATCCCCACTGGCACCACTGTTGCTTTTACTCCCCACATCTTCTCTAGCTCCTCTTTCAGCTCTTGATATTTTTCCAGCTTCTCGTGTTCCTTCTTCCTGATGTTACTGTCACTTGGGATTGCTATGTCTATCACAGCTGCCTTTCTCTGTTGTCTGTCCGTCAACACTATGTCCGGGTGGTTAGCCAACACCAGTTTGTCAGTCTGGATCTGGAAGTCCCACAGGATCTTAGCCCGATCTCAACCACCTTTGGAGGTGTCTTTCATTTTGACCTTGGGACTTCCAGCCCTGCTCCCATACTCAGTGCAGATGTTCCTGTACACTATACCAGCCACGTGGTTATGGCGTTCCACGTATGCTCTTCCTGCCTACATCTTACACCCTGCTATCATGTGCCGAACTATCTCAGGAGCATCTATGCACAGCCTGCACCTGGGGTCCTGTCTGGTGCGGTGACCCCAGCCTCCACTGATCTTGTACTGAGTGCCTGTTCTTGTGCTGCCATGATCAGTGCTTCAGTGCAGTCTTTCAGTCCAGCCTTTTCAAGCCACTGGTAGGATTTCTTGATATCAGTCACTTCTTCTATCTGTCGGTGGTACAGGCCATGCAGGGGCTTGTCCCTCAATGATGTTTCATCCTCCTCTTCTGCATTATCAAGTTTCTGCTGCCTGAGGTGTTTATTTAGCAGCTCATCTTTCGGGGCCATCTTCCTGACGTAATCCTGGGTCTTGGTTGTTTCGTCCTGGACAGTGGCCCTGACGTTCACCAGTCCTCGGACTCCATTGTTCTGCTTAGTGTACAATCTCGGGGTGCTGGACTCGGGATGAAACCCTCCATGCATTATGAGGAGCTTCCTTGTCCTGACATCGGTGGTCTCTGTCTCCTCCTTTGACCAGCTTATTATACCAGTGTGGCATCTGATGACTGGCAGGGCTTATGTGTTGATGGCTTGGACCTTGTTCTTCCCATTCAGCTGGCTTTTCAGGGCCTGCCTTACTCTCTGTAGGTATTTGACTGTGGCTGACTTCCTTGTAGCCCTCTCATGGTTCCCATTTGCCTGCGGAATCCTAAAGTACTTGTAGCTGTCCTGGATATCTGCAATGCTGCCTTCTGGTAGTTCAACCCCCTCTGTTCTGATCATCTTTCCTCTCTTCGATACCATCCAGCCACACTTATCTAGTCTGAATGACATTTCGATGTCGTTGCTGTAGCCCCTGGTGATGTGGATCAGTCAATGTCTTGCTCATTCTTTGCATAAAACTTGATGTCATCCATGTAGATTCCGACCTATGCAGAATAGCAGTGGAGTGCATCACCTTGGTAAATGTTGCATATATAATATATATAATTATATATACATATACATACATACATATAGATATTATATAGATATATAGATCTAGATAGAGATCTATAAATATATAGATAGATCTATCTAGATAGATCTATTTTTCTAGAAAAACAGATAGCTCTAGATCGATAGATCAATGTATCTAGATCTATCTATCTATCTATATCTATATCTATATATCTCTCTATATATGTATATCTATATATATATCTATATATCTATATATATATATATCTATATATCTATCTCTATCTATAGACACACACACACCCTATCTAAAAATGAAACACTGCAGTTTTGTCTGAACAAGTGTTTTCCACCCAGAATTCACATTATCAGGCCAGAGTTCAGTCTGCTCCAACTAGTTATGTGAAACCGACTTGTCCTTGTTTAGCTTGCTATGATCCTTCAAAATGGGTTTTTTACAAGACCACCTGCTTTTGAGCCACTTCATGACACAACTTTTTCATTGGACCTCACTGTATTAAAAGGTGGAATGAATGGAAAAAAAATACCCTGAAAACAAAATATACAAAATGGATGTTGGTAGATACTTTCATTCCCTACAGTAGTCCTGAGCACTTCAGTGTTGGCATTTTATGTGTTCCCATTCTGAGCTAGGAAGGGAAACAGGAAGGGAAATAAACAGACATGTATTTCTTTCGTAAATTGTCCTTTTCCTATAACTATCCTTGGCTGGAAAAAAGTTGAGGAATCAAAGCTATTTAACACAAACTTTATTCAAAATGTGTACATACAACAATATATTACATAATATACTATTCAAAGTATGTGCAAATTGTAAATCAGAATGTTGGGATATTTGTCAGGACATGTTGAGTGCAGCCTGTGACAACATAGTGCCTTCATATTAAAACTTGCTATACAAGCACAAAAAAATATCATTTCACACTAGTGTTTTTAAAATCCAAGGTGTTTTCACAACATGTGGCAACACAACAACGCATCTTTAATTAAGTTCCTCATGTCATTCCAGTTACGAAAATGATTATAATTTGAGTCCATTACCCCAAGCAATTTTGTCCATTTGCATCAGAGCCAAAAGAGGAAATGGGGTGCTAATTCTCTGTGAGTTTAACTGTAATTAACAGTGTTTTACCATGGCAACCATACTAAGCAGACCTGGTAAGCTGCTGAACAAAAACTCCACCAGAGGAAACTCTTTAAGCATGTAATAACAGTCATTAACAGACCTAATGTGCTCTGAGCTTCCCTGATCATGACTAAATCAAGTACATCTGGACTGTTTGGAACAAGTACTGGATGTTGCTGGGAACACATGATGCTGACAAAGGCCATTGTCCAGGTGGGATCTGCATGATGAGGAGCCATTTCCATTAGAAACCACACAAGGAGATTAGGGTATTGTGAAATGTAGACACAACTTACTTTGAAAACAATCTGTGATTCTTAATAAACAGAATCCTTCAATCTCCTGTGGCTATGTTACAGGTAATAAGAGAAATTACTTGAGTTTGACCCAAAAAAAATAACTTGCCCAGGCTACTTTTTTTTTTATATTTTAAACAGGTTTCTACTATGTTAAATGGCCCAACAGCAACACATAAATGGCTTTTCCCAAGACAAAATTGTTGCAGTCATGTTACCAAACAAGAGACAAAACATGCCCAACATATCCTAACTGGTAGTGCTACTATCTGACACAGGCTGTGGCAACAACAATGCTGCCTTGTGACACGACTGAGGGATAAGGCAAATACCAGATCCAGAGTCAAGTGACAAAAATCATTAACTCTCTGAAATGCCAGAGTGGTGCAGACTAATTTTGAGCCAGTCAAAGCAAATCATTCAGCTTCAGGCATAAACAGGCAAGATAATTTTTCACGGGCTAGCTGAAGAGACTTGTGCCTTATCCAGAGGGAGATGGGGCTGTGTCAGCAGTAGATTCTCAGTCAGCTCCAGTTAATCAGCTACAGTCTGCATCTCTAATATGATGACAAGGAATGATTCAAGTCCAGGGTTGTTTTATTTAATCCTAAGCATTTTGCAGTTTTTGCTTTTTCAGCCGGTCAGCACGAGGAAGCAGCGTAGGATGGTAGATGGGGAATCTGAGGCAATGCTTCACCAATCAGCTGAATAACGAGACTTCCGCTTGTTTCTGACTGGATGAGCAGCAAGCCAGCGTGTCTGCCCACAGTACTGGGCTTGAAATGGACGGGCAGCTTCAGATAGTGCTGTGATCTAATAGATGCGAAAGAAGAACAGTTAATAGACAATAAATATTTAATTCAATTTGAAGTGTTGCATGAATACATAACACATGCACTAGCACAAAAACACATGCATTTACACATGAATATGAAATCAAGTGCTCAGGATTAAACTGTGAATCATGACATACTAGGCTATGGCCGAAATAATAATCTTAGAAAAAAGGAAACTCATCAATGTGCACACAAAATTTTACAGCATAAAAAAATGCAACAATAATACAGTAAATGGAGCAACATGGGTACATTGTCTTCAGTGTGGATGATGGACATGAAAGTATATGATAGGAGCCTCCACACCTGGGGTCACCACAAGGCTACCATGAACCCACACATGGCAGGGTGCACAACACACCTATTATAGGGCTGGCATAGGTTCAGGTGGGGCAACACATGGCAACATCGGAGACAAAAATGGAATGACATACAACAGTACATCTAAGTGCACTATTTTTCTCTAAGTACATCAATTCCAATTTCGTATTTTTTTCCAATATCACTCTCAGTGTCAATTGTTTTTTTCTATTCTAAAAATACAAAACACATGTTCTGCCCACTCTGAACAAAGTCCCACATCAGCAGAGCACAGCACAGCTCATACCTGTGGCCAGACAACCCCTCCTAAAGGCCTTAGTTATGGAAAAGACCTGAACTCCTCCAGGCCTCAAAGTTTGTACAGTATATAATGTCATCCACCAGGACCCAGCATCTCACAGGACCTCCCATAGTGAGCATTTGAAATGGGGAAAATGTCATTACACCAACTTGAAGTTACACCAGAGCATTTTTTGACTTAGCATTAACACCTATCTACTTAGTTTCATGATTTAAAAATCAGCGTATAACAATCTCCAACAATAAATAACAAAAGTTGAGCACAGGAACAAGAAAATAAACAGTTATGCAGTAATTACAAAGATTACTAAAAGTTCCTGAAAACCTCTGATTCCCAGTTGGTCACTAAGCAACTATCAAAAAGGTACAGAATGGGGAGTTTCTCTCAGGGATAAAGACCACTGGACTCACCTCAGGGAATATTTGGAATGCTTGATGTGGAAGGACTCCTTACAGTTTACAAATTTCAGCTGCAAGTCAATTAGAGAAGCCAGACATCAAATATCAAATCCATGCAAAGCACAATGACAATTGTTAGGGGTTGTTATCACAGTTCTCATTCGGCACAAATAAAGTCAATCATGCAAATGTCTATTAACAACATGGCACAACGGCATAAACAATGAGCTACTATCTGCACTGTTACAATCTCAACAACAGAAGCAACTGAAACTAAGGTAAAGACCTATGCTAAAGCCATATTTTATGAACCTTATCTTTTCTAGTACAGATAAAGCTGCATATGTACGTGAATACTGTATTTCAATGTCTATGATAAAACAAATTCCTTCCTATGTCTCAATGGGAGTAAGGCTTGCCTCACCTCATGCATGCTGGACGAGTTGTTGCGAATGCTGACCTTCAGAGTGCTAGACTCACCCACCCGTGTAGCTGGGAAGGTGTACAGATCCTGTGGAGAATACACACCCCTCCGCAAAGCCTCCTGACTTAGAATTACAAATTGTGTCCGTTTAAACAACAGTTACCATCCAAAGAGGATATATTTACTCTAAAACATAACATAGAGAATGTTTAAATCAGCTATTTATGATTAAAACAGTGAAAATGATTAAAAAAAAAAACAAACACAAATGAATGACTTTAATATATTAGGTACTGGAGCTAGAATTTTTCCTGAGAACTAGAGCTAATCGTTACGCCACAAATTCTGTAATCATCCATAATCATCATTTGAGCATAATAGTAACAATAGAGAAAGGACAGGAAACAAGGAAAAAAGAGAGAGGAAATGACATGCACCAACATTCCCGAATGGATGTTGCAGTTGATGGTCGATTGCCTTGAATTTCTGGGCCACCAGTTCACTCCAAACTGAGCTTCCTTTTACACAAGATGAAGAGGAAATTTCCTCACAAAGTGGTCAGTCCCCTGTTACTCCGATGTCTCTGATGCCGGTTTATATGTTTTAACACAGAGATCCTGATGAGGGTCATATGCATGTTTAGTTTTAGCTTTGGAGGTCTCACCTGGTTTTGCCTGCTAAGGCATCGGCTCTCTTTCTGGTCTTGACTGTCGACTCCGTTTTCACCAGTGAGCTATCTCCTTCCTGTGGTCCCTCAACTGATCCAGACCTTATTCCCTTAAGACACAAAGACAAAACTTCAAGATCTTGGCTATCATGCTCCTACAGTGTTAAAAAAAAAAAAGAATTAAAGAATTAAAATAATCTCCATATCATGCCAATAGTACTAGTCAGTTAAGTACAATGGAGAAGAAACACCCTCTAGCAGCACAAAAAAGATCTTATTTGTTACTGGTACTGAAGGACAAAACAAATAAGTGAGTCCTCACAGTGCCACAGAGTTGGAAGCGGACTCTGGTTTTCTGCTGGGGCTCAGACACTGGGTGGCACTCCAAGTCCCAGAACTGGGCATAGTCTCCTCGGTCCCTGGGCAGGAAAATGATTGGCACCTGGGAGAGCAAGAAAACATTGGAAGGAAATAGGAGGGAATTGTTTAACCATGTGAAATGCTTGTTATACTCACTTGTTCTTAGAGGCCAATCCTAAGAAAGACCAAAATTACCAACTGCTTCAAAATTCTTTTTATATTGTTTAAGTTAACCACATAAAACCAATCAATGAGAAAAAAGAATTACCTTTAGAAACTGCAAATATCAAACAAAATCACAGAGATATATAGGACCAAATATGGACTCAGAAGATGATTATAGGAACAGTGGAAATTTTCACAATAAAGTCTTTTTGCTTAAATTCTTCACGGCATTAGTTTTACGCCAGTGTTAACAGTTTAACAGACCTTTGTCAAGTCAACATCTAAGCTAAAAATCGCAGGTATCATGAGACTGTTTTTTTTCTTCGTGTTTGAGTGTCTACCTGCATCTTCTCATCGGCTCCCAGAGTTCCTGAGACCCTGGAGCACCTGAAAGCAGTGTAGGTGGCCCGGTAAACATCTCCAGTGTTGTCAACCCCCTGAGGAAAGAGAAAGGACACAGCTTGACATGAGTCACTGCTATTTCACAATGGCCAGTAACAACAAAACTACAAGATTAAATCTAAAACATCAGGGGTTTAAAACAAGAGAACAAACTCTTTACCAAAGTGACTCATGAGACAAAAAAAACCCTTTAGCTACGCTTCAAATAACTACAATGAGAAAACAACAAAATCACAGAATTTGGAAATCAGGAGTAAAGCAGTAAACACATCTGCTCCACAGAAAGAAAAAAGACAAAGAGAGAGAGAGAGAATAAAGAGAGGAAACAAAACAGTTAACTACACAAGAGTTTACAGAAGAGAGATAATGAAAAATGCACCTTGACATATGGAGGGGCAAACGATGACAGGTACCACCTCACCTCAACCTCCCCATTCTGCACTTCCAGGTGGGCCTCTGAGGTACAGGAGCAACAGAGTTAGAGTCTCCCACAGGAACACACAAACACACACACACGCAATGTGGTAACTATAGACCTCAACTACAAAGCATAACAGTCTGGAAAGTGTTTCACACTATAAACCTTTTGCAGATCATTGTAAGGGTGCTCACACTTGACCTCAATGTATTAATGTACAGCTCAAATTTAGTCCAACAGAGAAACTTCTTTCCACCGGTCAATTACCTCCCTACCTGATGTTTCCCCTGAGGGAGTGGTAGGGAAGATGATAGTCTTGTTGCTGATCTTCACCAGAGCCTGAGGGGTCTGTGGGTTCTGCAGGGGCAGTGAGGGCTTGGTGCTGAGCCTGTCCACAGGCAGCACAGGGGTGGCAGCGTGAGGAGGCAGGGCTGACAGAGTCGAATCTGCGGGGGCTGCCGAAACATCCAGAGCTAGATCCTCACGAATCTGGACCTTAATAAACTGTACCAGGAGTCACATTACACACATATTCCAAGAAATCGTTTGTTCAAAAAGGTGCACAGTATGTCCTATATGTTCCATACCTTCTGCTGACCATCACACTGAACATAAATCTGTCCACTCCATGGCAGCAGAGCAGGTTTAGTTGCTAGTGAGGGGTTGGGGCTGATCAAAATCTGCAGGTGGCACCTTGATTAACAAAAATGAAATATTAAGACTAAAATGGAATAATTTAAATCATACAAATTGTGATTTGACTTTCTTCCTGTAAATGCTCATCTAGTGAAGCTATGATGATAATAGTACTAAGGACTGAGCATATATGTTTAACATAAACCTTGACTCTATTTATGCATTTAGCCAACACAGCTTTTACTGAACATCAGTGTCTATTCTTACTGAGGCTCAATGACTCCATGCTGAGGGGTGATGGTAAGGCAGTGGGCGGGCCAGGATAAATCAAAGTTCAGCTCTCTAGATGTATTGTTCTGGATCTGTATCTGACTGGTGGTGGCTGCACCATCTGAAAAACATCAACATCGTCATCAACAAAACGTGGGCTACTGGCTACTTACAATATTAGATTCCATTGTGGAGTCACTCGATTATGGTTTGGAGTTGACTGCTTCACCAACCAGACTCAAAATGTGAGGAATAAATTTTAAAGTAAAATTTAAAGCTAAGGTGATATAAAAGGTCACACAATGATGAGCTTTTTGAGATCTAGATGCTGCTCACTGATGGTAGGACTTGTAAGGACAAGCTGTTCTGGATGGATGTTCCAGGAATCAGATGGCCTGTGTAATGGCTCTGAAGCCTGAGGGGGTGGGGGAAAGAAAGTTTTCATCAGTTGCAGTGAAACAAATGTTTTCATGTCATCCAGTTTAAAATGCAGCAAAATAAATCAACATTCATTGTAAGAAACAATTAAAGTTCATTTAAGAGGGCATAAGATACCTTTAAGGAGGGCTCTGTCACTCTCAGTGCTGGACCCTGGGGACCCTTGACTGGAAGCACATCCAAAGAAACACTGCCATTTCCCAAACCACTGGGAATTACATAATAACAACAAATCAAGCAGTGTTTAATTACACTTAACACAATGGTTATGAAAGAGTTGTAATACAGAAAAGCAATTAATCCCATATAATATATTTCATATGAACATGTTCACTATAGGAAAAGGATATATCCATACTGTGACAGTCTTGCTTTAACCAAATCAATGAGCTCTGAGGAGGATGTGCTGTACAAGAGCATGTTTTTTTTTTTTCAAATAACTTCTCAAATCAGGGAGATGAATGCATAACTAAAATGCAGTAAATCTTGATAAAAACTGTTAAATTTTATATTTGTACCCCCATGATTGTGTTGAGTGTATCTGTTGAGCTGTAAATTGAGAAGGTTTGGTATTTAGATGAACCAGTTTGTTGGGAATACTGAGGACCATACCTGTCTGTCTCTGAACCACGTCTAGCAGAGGGCAGCCGCAGCTCACTACGGTCTCTCTCCTCACAGTCTGTGCTCTTTGCACTTCCCAGCAATGACACCAACACCTTACTCACGTTGCCATAGAAGATGTGGGCCTCGTTGGGTCGCTGGGGGAGGTCACAGGCTATAGGACAAGTTAGTCAGAGACAAAAATTTTAGACATAATTCCAACCAACAACACATTTGAGAGGAAAAGAAAATTCTATTTTTTTTGAAAATAATTAAGTATCCAGCATCCTTTAACAAATGCCTTTTAAGATTTTTTTTTTTGCCTAAAAAAGGGGAGACTGATGCATGCCACAAGCAACAAAAGGACAAGGGTAAATTGAAATGGGGACGTTGTGATTATGTGTTTTGCATTTTAAACATTATGACCACTACCCTCTTGTCTTTCTTCTGCACCTCCTATACTTTAACTGAGATTTCATACAAAGCCCTGCCTGCATGTTCAAGTCATGAGATAGACAAAAAGACAACAACTTTTAAACACTATTGTTTTATTCATCAATTAATCAGTTATAAAGTAGCAAAATAAAATTGTAAATATGCTGCATATTATTTCAATCCTCTCTTCTTAACTGTCAATTTTAATTGCATTTTCACAGCTGGTTAAACATGAAAAACAAACAGATCTGTTTGGCCAGTGTGATAATTCTATCGTACTTTCCGTCACATTTTCTTCTCCCAGGAACTTCTCATTGAAGTCAATGTCTTTCAGCAGACTATTCTCAGACAGAGCCTTCCGTGCAGCCTCTGGTTTGCTCTGTAGCAATCTGAAAGAACAAAACACCAACACACTGTAGGGGGAACAGAAACAGCTTTCTCACAAAAGCAGAGCCATCTGGAATTGGGAGTCTGATAAATGTCAACAGTTTCAGTTCTTCCGCATTGTTCTTACAGTGTGCATTTGTAAAACCACTTAAAAGAACGACACGGATTCTTCAAAGGACAACAGAGGACTTTAAAAAAGTAATAAAGTCGATTTACATTGGAGGCTTCATATATAGTAAGCACAATGCTAATGATTTAAAGAAAGAAAAAGTTAAGCAAAGTGACACTAATGCACATAGTGACAATAAATTGCTTCAGTCCAGAAATTCATGACAATGTGGGAAATTTTCACTGTGTCAGAAAATCGAAATCAAACTGTTCTTTAAACCCCTGAAAATTTAGGGTTAAAAAGGTTGAAACTATTTTTCTGTAACATTAACAGTTTATGGCTAAATAAGAAATCATGAAAGTCTTATTACTAAGACTTTAACCCTCAGCCTAGGGACTGTCTCAGACCATGTATGTGTGATCTGATTTCATTGAACTAGGCCTGCCAACATATGCAAAAAAAACCTCACAAATGTCAAATATTGAAACATTTCCTGGAGCTGATTAGGGTATGGAAGTATGTGACCAGCTTTTTTCCAAAATGCACCTCAACCACTTCAAACAAGTAAAAGAGCACAGGCAAAACTACAACTGCAGAAATCACATAAACTTGCTGTTTAAAAAAAAACAACAAAAAAACAAAACAATACCCCCCCTTCTAACTAAGAAAATGGTTCACATAAAACTCACAGTAGGAAGCTACCTGAGCACTTAGGTTTTCAGGGCCTTTAAGGACAGTTTATCGTCTACAGCCACTTTCTTGTCATCTGTGTTAATTCAAAAGATACACAAAGAACTTCTTCAAGCTTAATTAAAAAGCTCTCACCTCCTGAATTGCTGCCTGGAAACTTCATCTCCACAAAACAGATAGACAGTAGCCAGCAGTGCACTGGCTGACTGACACAGGCTCTGTTCTCTTTGGGTGGACTTCATGAGTACAGTTATCACCTGAAAACACAAACATCAACAAATGGTGAAAAAACACAAATCAGCAAATAGTTCAGCAAAGAAAACCATAGCCAAACTAAAGCTCAGTCATCATTTACAGTTAATTATTATCTACTTCTTACTGCTTCAGTTATAGTGTCTTGTTAAAGTGCGTTTAGAAATTCTAGGAGTTTGTTTTCTTGAAGTGTTAATATAAATCTATCTTGTACATTGTCTACTCTCCTACCTCTTGTGTCCTTTCCTTCAGCACAAACTGTGACGGAGCGAGGCTGATGACAGACGGCTCCAAAACTGATTTCGTCTGCATATCAGAGAAGCACACGGCTTTGATGAAGGCTGCTCTGGAGCCAGTGTTCCTCACACACAGACACACTTTGCTGACATGACCAACAGCAATGTCGGTCAGTGTTGCCACATAGCTGTCTGCCTGTTTCCTTTGGTCCTCCAGGATGATGTTGCTGGTCCCACCATAGCCGGACAGTGGAATCTTAAGATGGTAAATATAGGAAACATATAGCCCAAGTGGACAACATGGTAAATAGACAGGAAAGAAATTGATGCTGGAAAAAACATTGACATTGGATTGAGAGGATTTGAGAGAGAAATTCAAAGTAATACTTGACTATAGAGAAAGAAAAGAGCAACAAAGAACTGTAATGGTCACATTCTCACAGTGAATTTGACCCCTGGCTGTGAAGGCCTGACTCCAGACTGTTTTATCTCCAGCTTGGCCAACATGGAGGCCACCCTGGTAGGAGCAAAGAGGAGATGGATGGCCACATCCTCTCTGGGACGGATGGAAAGCTCCCCATGTCGGGTCAGACGCTCTTCTGGACTGAACATGCTCTGGAGCTGAGTGACAAACAAGTTTCTATACTTCACATTTGAACAGGCTAGAAGAAGACATTCCTTCAGTAATTAGTATAATTATCTGATGTGACTGAAATTATATATAACAATGCTGAGATTTTCATATTGTAAGGAGAGAGAGTGATAAGGGTCATAACTCCGAGCCCTTACTGCTATAATAATGTGTTCATCTTTATGCTCATTTGGCTTCATATACCTGTGTGATTCAACTCTTTGCATTTAATCAGTTTTCTCTCTGCAGACAAAAATGCACAAGATGCCAAGATCCAGTCAGCAAAACCACCTCTGAAGTTCACCACAAAAATTTGCAGTAGCTCCCCGATTTACAAGGGAAAAGAAATACACATCCAACCAGGATTTGAAAACACAAAAACAGGATGTGAGGATACTTTGAACATCATATCACTTTTAGAATATGCAAATATGACAGTCTACCTGAAAACAGTCCTGGTCTTGACCACGAATGAGCAACCGCAGCTGCTGTGTAGTGTTGGTAGAGTTGTTCCTTAGAACCAGCTTCTGTTGGCTGAAAAACAATGGCAGCTGTTGGTTATATGATTACTGTTCTGTGCCAAATTTTTTACATGCATCTCTGACCAACTTTTCTTAACTGCTGTTATGAGAATGAGAGTCATTATCTAAATGTCCTCATTTGTGTAGAGAAGTAAGGTCAAAACTGGATCTAGTTAAACCTTTAAAGAATATATTGACTCTATAGGGATTTAGCTTTAAAACTGCTGTCTTTACCTCCCTTCAATGAGTATAAATAAATTGTGCATTATGTTGAAATAGCTTCTGAGGAATAACATTCCCTGTAGACACCCTCTGTCCCTTCTCATGAATAACATTATACAAGCCTTAATAGAATAAATTGGACTACAGGGCCTTGAGTTTTTATTGATTATTTTCTAATGAACAACTGATACCTAGAGAGTGTTTTTATTTTTGTAGCCAAGTAACAGTGAAATTAATGAAAAACTGAAAATTTGCTTACACAGCTCGTCCCAGAGTGACCCCTCCCCAAGCTATGAACTGTTTATTAGAGAGAATTGGTGGAATGTCTTTGGCCAGACCAGGTCCAAAGACAGCAGCAGAGGGAATGGCAGATTTTCCAGAGTCTTCTGGGACAACGTCTCCTTTCAGGGTTACCTCATACTGAGGGCCTGATGGCAACACCAAGATGGTGAGAAGGCTGTAACATAATGGTAAAGTTAATTCTAGTGAGTGAATTTAAATGCACACTAAGCATATGATATATTTTAGGATACAATTCAAGACTGATGCATATCTACAGTTTATCCTAATGATGAACAGTCTCAACCTAACACCAGGATACTGAGACTCTTCAGCCAGGTTTATTATGATAGGAAAAACAGTATAAGATATCACTTAATATCAAAAGACATGGTACAGACAAAAAAATCTGGTTAAGGCACCTGGTTAGTTTCTTAAGCCCACATTTTGACGACAGTTCCCAAACACATTTTTGAAAAAGGGCAGGGATATTTTACTTTTACCATTGGTCTGGGACATGGTTCATTAAGGATTTCATTTTGGTAGGAGTGTTCAGATGGGTGTTGCAGTGCCTGTTTAGTGCAGCAGTGTACATGTTTCCTTACAATGTAAATTTGTGTTATTTAGATAGTCTACTATTCAACCACTGTGATTAAATTATTTAGATATCCAACACCTACAATTATTACTTTGGCTGTTATGTTCAGTGTTTTTGGATCAATGTTGCATAATATGAAGATAAAAGGTTACAAGTAATTATGGTGTGTTTCATTCCTCAGCACTGCTGTGACAGCAATACTTCCCTATTCAACGTCAAGAAATCTGGTTATATGTACAGAGAACTAAAACGCCAGGTTTCTCCAGCAGAGATCTAGTTGTGTTATCCTTGTTTCTCTGTACATTTAACCCAGGTATGAGATATATGAAATTGCCCTCTCTTATTTACAGGGTTTAAATATGGTTGCTGCAGAAAACAAATCATAACCTCTTATGTGCATAGAAATGGAATGATTATATACCTTTCTCTGCATTTCTTGTTGCCCTGTGCTTTGAAGGAAACAACGATCCCTTGCTCCTCTCCTACTCTCAGGAACAGTTCATCAGGTGTCACAGAGAAACTGTCCTCGGAATCACTGCTCTATACATAGGAGGAATCGAAGAGAAAATGAGAGGATATAAAAGTGAGAAGAGGTCAAAAGTAGGGACAAAACAACAAAGAAACAGTGGGTTGAGTGTCCAAGAGGCAACAGGCAGTAAAAGACAGAAGAAATAGATGAAAGGAGAGATGGAACGGAGAATGGGGAATAGGTTAGGTAAGACAAGGTGAGGGGGCAAAAGAGAAAAAGGGGAATAGAGAAGCTAGCAGGGATAAACAATAGACACAAAGTTAGAAAGAGAATGAACAAGAGAGGTGAGTGAAAGAAGACAGGTAGAAAGTAAAAATGGAGAAATCAAGAAAAACTGGAGCAGAATATCAATGAAGCCACACTATATGTGCCACAGTCTGAGCCCAAAATGTCACAGAGGCTTACACAAACCCCACATCTAATAAGAAAAGTAAAGGTCAGAATTACCTTGAGTTTTAGCTGCACGTCAATGTTTCCAGCATTCTTTAATGGCAGTGTCTGTTGACTAGATTTACCCAGTGGAGCAGACAGGCTGACAGTCTAGACAAAGGAAGCACAAAACGCAGTTATCCATCAACTCTTCAGAGGCCAAGAAAAGTTGAACATGAAAGAAATAAAATAAAAACAACCCTCCTTTATTAATATGTGTACACACACACAAACACACACACACACACACACACACACACACATACGGATACAGTGTATTCAGAAAGTTGTCAGACCCTCTCAATTTTTCACATTGTTTTGGCTTTATGCTAAAATCATTTTAACCCCACCCCCCCAAAATACACTCAGCACCCCATAATCCATGCTAGTGCAATGATTTTCAGTTACATTAAATTGACAAATTTAATTTGTTTATCTCTTTGCTACAAAAATGTATTGGTCACAAGACACAGTGTGCATTAATGTCAGTCATGTCTGTATAATGTAGTATGCAGAGCTACACTATCAGTCTAAAAACATCCATATGGCAGGTGGACTACCTGCAGGTCTTTAGGAGCATGGACTCTTGCAGTTCCAGACCTGGCACTGAGGGGAATACTCCAGATTACATGACTCGGACCAGGAGAGTCCAGTTCAATGTCCACCCGAGCAATGTACTCATCAGGAGGACCGAGCTCTCCTGACAAGAACCACCACAAAAAGTAAAGGTTAGCAGGAGGTAAATCTATTTTTAAAAACCATTTATAAGATAGATTATTTTAAGATCATTGACCAATTAACTATTAATTGCTATTTAAGTATTAAGTCAAGGGTAATTACCTGGAAAGGTGTACTTCTGAGGGGCCTTGAAATGTACCCAGACCATGAAGCTTACTGGATTCTGGGGAGGGGAGTAGAAAGTAAAATTATGACCTGAACCGTCACGCATAGAGCTACTCAGTCAGTGGGACACAGAATCAGACTGAATGTGTGAAACTTTTAACCATAATGTCCACCTGAAAACCACAGTTCCCTCTGCCATCTTCACAGAAAATATGAAACAAAAGATGTAGCATGAACTAATTATTAAGTGACAGAGATGCTGATTACAGTTGCCATGTTTTTGGCAACTTACCTCTCCATGGTTGGCATGCATCACATGATTCATCACTGAGGGAGAGGACACTGGGGTCATGGGTTCAGCCTGCTGTGTTGCTTCAGATGTCATGGTACCGGGTTGCTTGGAAAAGGTGAAGCATCGCCATGCTGTAGCATTCTGGAGGAATGAGATGTAGAATATGAACCACTGATCTAGTTTATCATTTTTACTACTGTGTTGGTGATGGTGTTGCATAGCCAAGCAAAGCAAGAATGAGTTGCTAAAAAGCAATTTCCTAGTGCTGGATTTAGAATCCATTACATCAAATGACTTTTAAATACATTTTAATGTTGACTTAGAAATTGACATTATAGAATGAAATCACTCAACATGTTTGTACTTCTCTGCTCTCCATAATGTCAAAACAGTTATAACACTAAGACTTAGCTTTTGCTCTGCCATTAGTGGAGATGTTTAAATGTCTGGATACGCTTAAGACGTTTTGCAAATCAAAGGTCACGAGGTGTGTCAAACCCAAACCCAGCTGCTTACCCCTCAGAAACTGAACTTAAATCTACACTTGTGTTCTAGGCTTTACACAGTTGTACCATGTAGAAACCACACTGCTGCCACTGGAGGTCACTGCATCCCTGTTTCGCATCAGTATGTGTGTTAGTAAGTGGTCAAAGAATGTGTAGAAATACACTGTTAACTCACTGCACTGATGACCAGACGGATAGGTACTGTAGCCTGAGTTCTGTTGAGTAGTTTGATTGGAAGAGATTTGGCACTACCTCCTGGAAGGTCTCCAAAATCCAACCTGCCAGATTTGCATACTTCAACCTTGGAATCGAAATGAATTGGGAGATGTTATCGTAGAAACATATTTAATTTCATTAATAGACCATTCAGTAAGGGGGTGGGAGCATTATCACATCTACATTATCTCAAAACACTAGGTCTGTATGTGAATCTCAAACTATACGTGGTGGTTTGCATCGTGCATCGTTTTAGGTTCTATGCAACAGATTATTTTTGGTTACGTCTGATCTTAAAACTGGAGTTTCTCACCTCTAGTGTAGGATTCTCTGCTATTGCGACCATCACCACCCTTCTAGCAAAGATATTAGCCCTTGCAGCCACCTCTGTCTCAGCAGACGCAGGCCAAGAGCAGATACTGAGGACACACTGGTAGACACCAGCCTGTGGAGGTATGAACAACACCTTCTGCTCCTCTGTACTCTTCGGCCCAATGATCGTTTTGTTCTTAACTATCAGCCACTGATAAGGCAGACTATCCACCTGTAGGAATTGGCATTGAAGATAGAAAGAGTGTTTGAATTCAGTGCCAAGTGTTATGAGCTGGTTTAGCCAGATATTAACTCATGAAAAATGAGTTACAGATGTTAGAAACTCGTGTTTGAAAAAACCATTTCTCAAATATTTTAAGAAACTAATTACAAGCAGGCATTCACTTCATAGTTCAACATTTTAGGGTTTTGGACACGGTTTTGATAAGATTTTTAGTATACAGTATTTGCTCTGATATGGAATAGAACTAGTAACCGCTTGCACCGCTGTGGTCTTTACTCACCTTCTCTCCATCAATGGCCAAGCTGGTGACATTGATTGACACTTGCTGCCATCTCTCAGAGGGGTTGAAGAGGCTGAGGGAGGTCTGTGATGCGATGCCTACGCAGCAGGTGTGAGGGAACCGCAGCTCCCCTGGTACCACCACTTGTCCTGAGGATGGCAACGGAATGTGGATGTGAATGCTACTCCTCTATTTATGGGAAGAGGTAAGGTAATGTATTTATTGTAAGAAAAGATAATGAGATCCAAAGTCTAACATTGTACATGACTGCAGCACTTAAAAATTCAGACTTAAATTGCTTGTGCCAAAACAATTATCTACCTCTTTAATAGACTGTTGCCCACAGATATAACTGGTTAAGGCATGAAGAATATTAACAACAACAACAGTATCAGCCTAAACCCATTGACATTTATATGTCTCCTCAGTTTTTCTAATAAACAGAATGTGAAACAGTATATTGAAACGGGTAAAGGTGTGTAACTTTCTTATAAACATCAAGACCATTGCTACCTCTCAGTTCCTCAAGAGCACCTGCCACCAGTGGCTCTCTATCATACTGACTGAAGGGTTTCCCGATCATTCCTATGTCCTGTTGGTTCTGATGGGGTCTGGAGAGGTGATGAGAGCCAGCAGCCCCTGTAATTCCCAGAGGCCCTGAAGTGGGATGGATGTGTCTCACTTTTAGTTCAGTGTTCGGTGTGCCTGAAAATAATAAAAGAGGAAACAGATTCAATAAAAACTATACTCCACAGGTTTAACCACCATGGTGGTAAGTGGATACATTTCAGTATTTCTTGTTTGGGGGGGGGGGTCAGGTATAGCTCAGCAACTTTACTTATAAAAGTGGAGAGAAAAAAAGATATACCTGTAGAGGACACACTATAGAGACCATTTCCTGTTGTTCCCATGTGATAAGCACCAGGATGCAATGGAGCCTCAGATCCCAAGTACTGCTGAGCCAGCTGGGATTTGTAGACAGAATGTCCAGTTAGGAGGGACTGAATATCACCTTGGTGGGGAAAGTCAATCAGGCCAGCACACTGGGGCTTAAAGCTGGGGATGGGCACATAATGAAGTCCCTCTGATGAGTAGGAGGGAGGCATGCCCAGGCCACCAGCATACACAGACGATGAGACTGAGCTAGCAGCTCCCCACTGCTGGGAGCTCTGAGGAGCTGTGGTGCTCCTAGACTGCTGAATGTTCAGATTGCTACAATAGCCGGAGTCCACTTTAGTGAGCTGCCTTACACCAGATTCAGACTGGTGCTTGTGGGTCCTGCATCCTGCTGAAAGATCACATGTCCTGTTCCCAGGACAGTGGTAGTTACATTCACTCTGACTGCGAGTACAGCTCAGGGCAGAACCACTACGTGAGGGCTCCGGGCTTTTACACTGCTGTGCTGGTAGTGGGTCGAGACTCTTAGAATGCTGGGGCTGCACCTGTTCCAGGCTTTTAGGCAGGCAAGGAATGTCGAGGTTAGACTGTGCATCTGGCTCTACAGGTGGAGTAGGACTGAATCTGATGATGGTGGTGCTCAGAGCCATGGTACAATCGTTCTGTCAAGGGCAAAACAATCAAAGGCAAGACAGAAACGTTGCTTGTAAGGAGCTTGTAACAAAGTGTTCATACTGCACAAAGAAATTTTTGCTATACAGATTAGTATTTTTAACAATGTTGTAAGTTACCTTTTGTCTCTCAGGTGTAGGTATGACAGTGCCATCATTCATTGATATGTATGTGAGCCTGCTGAGGCTCGGACTGGAGCAGGTAGACTGAGGGGAGAGGTCAATACCTGGACGTTTGTCTGCCAGCCCAGCACTGGTCGAAGAAGGTGACACCATACTGGGAAAACAAGACAACTTGGTAATAAAGAGTAATAAATGGACAATTGCTCAAAATACAAATCCCTGAACATGTCAGTAATATACATAAGCTAAACATGAATGAAACCAGACTATAAAACTATGTAAATTATTTTAGAATAATGTGACAGCTACTTTCTTGTCATGTAATTAATCAATTTTGGTTGAGTTTAATTTGAAGCCACAAAAGATTACTTTTTAATAATAAATCCTAATATTTAATACAATATGTATGAACTGTGTGTGATAAAATACCTATCAGCACTCGGAATGGAGGTCTGACTTGGAGAAGAGTGGGTGAGCGGAGAAGTGGACGGTCTGAAGTTACACTGGCTCTCCTCCACATAGGGCTCTGAAAAACCCTTACGGAGGTCTGAGAAACAAAGTTAATGTTGACACACAGGTTCATATAAATTATCCAAGCAACTGATCTCTAGTTGTTTGAGTAAGGGTATCCACTGTCCAGACAACTGCTTTTGTATATGGGTTAAATCAGGAGCCATATTTCTGATTTTTACTCACCAGGAGCAGAGCTCTGTGGAGCAGCTGTGTTACTACTGGGTGGTGATTTCTTCTCTGGAGAATTACGGGGTCTGTCCTGTTGCTGCTGGCCTGCACTCCTCACTTTCTGAGTTGCGGCAGAGTAACCTTTAAAACAAGGCAGGCCTGTCTGCCCTTTCTTCCATCCTGGGGAGGTTCTGGGCAAGCCAAGTGAGGGACCACAGCCTTTATCACTCTTTTGAGGTGGTTCTAAAGACGGCGTAGTATTGTTAGGTACTTGGGGTTTTAGATCTCCTGGCTTCACTCCATTTTCTGTGGTAATCCTGCCAGTGGAACCACAAGTATTGGTGGCAGAAGAAGTGTTGTTATCCCAAGCTGCCATTTTGTCTGCAGGAGGCTTGAGTGCGGAAGATAGCCCTGATCCCACCGACCTTCTGGCAGAGTTTAAAGATGTACGAGGACAAGGAATAGAGCTTCTTTTTGCTTCACCCTTATTACTCAGTGATAATTCATTTGAAAGGGACACTGCAGATGAGCTAGGGTTTAATGTAGTATCTCCTCTCCCGTCTCTCTCCTCCGATTTTGTACATGTGGGCATCTTATGAGTATCACTGTCCAATTGCTGAGATGAGCTCCTCTGTTCCTCAGGGTATCCTGTCTGAGGGTTCCTGCTGAGGTTGTCTGCCCAGCTTGTCAGGTCAAAGGTAGTGTGTGCCACAGAGGAATCACCGGTGCTAGACACATCCATCTTTTTCAGGTATTTCTCAATGTCGAAGGCACTCAGCTCACCAACATAGGTGCTTCTCTGCAGTTTGTCCAACATGGCACTCTGATCTTGCTCAGAGAGGGTCTATGTGGGGGGAAAACATTTTTTTTTATCAGTTTCTTTTTAGTCATTTAAGAAGTTAAAAAGATACATTCCTATTGTTGTTAATGTATTTTTGTTGCCAATTCCTGCTTCATTATTACAGATCATAATTTTAATATTTAACATTTTCGTTGTAAAATGTCTACAGAAGAAAGATTGTATAAAATAAATTCTTAATGATTTAATTTTTTGTATTGATCCTTTTTCATAAAACCTAGAATTGGGTGAATATATTTTATAGGATGGAATGCTGGGATTTAAGCACAGGTTCTGGATTACACTATTTAGTCATTTGAGAACACTTTTACTGTGCATGGAAATCATCAAATCAAAATAAATACTAGTAAATATAAGAGTAAAATTTGAAAAAAAAAAAAAATCCAAAGCCTTACATGTTCAGTTGAGTATGGTTCCTCTGTGCTGCTAGCAGCAGGTCCAACAGGTCCAGCAGAAGTGGGCTGATTCCTTGCCTTATTTCTCTTGGAGAGCTCCATAATCATGGCAGCCAGCTGTGATGGGTCGGTGCTGATGGATGCATCAGCAATGGCTGAGGCAATCGTGCTGATACTCAGCATCAAGTGACTGCCGTTATTGTCAGGAGGGACATAGGTTTGGTTGCCTGAGCTTGACTCAGAGCAAAAACCTTCACTGTGGTCAGGTAGTGTAGCACTAACAGTATGTTCCTAAATAGGTGAAATGATTTTATGTCAGAAAGCCATAAAGCCAAGCATGTAATCCTACAAAGAGATATTCAAACATTAACTCATCAAAAACATACCTGTACCTCAAGTTCACTGCATTGATCGATATCACCTTTGGGTGACATCCTTTCACCTGGCGCTTCAATAGTTTTGTCTAGGTCCTCTGCAAGGAGATCGGGGTAAAATTCAAAAAGCATAGTGTGAATCATTTTTAAATAAAGAAAATGAAGGTTATATGATCATGTACTGCTATATGAGCCTTGATTATTCTTCCACTTCAGGAATACTGTGTAAACACCTGGGTTGAGCGTTTTGTCTGCTTCACTAGGTTCCATGGAGTTATTGTGAGGAGATGTGAGTCCAGCTGAGAACTCTGAAGGGTGAATCAGGGGAAATGGTTCTCTCTTCTCTGGAGAGGTAATGAAGTAGCCAAATGATGGCTAGAGAACAAAGAACAAGCTTTTAATACGCTTCACTGAAAAAAATGACCATGATTATTTCTCAGGTTTCACCAGCCAAAGAAAAAGACCTTTGAAAGCTACACCTTTTCAGCAATCAGATACCAATTACACATCAGTGCTAATTCACATCCCATCTCTCATCTATAGCTTTATGTATGAATAACTGAAAATTTAATAGCCTCCAAGAGACTGAGAGAAAGTGAAGTTTCAATTTTGAGTAACAATCCCAGAAAGTAGCTTAACTGACCCGTTTAACTCCATCCACATTATCAGTGCAGCCCAAACAGCCAAGGGCTTCAGAGCGTTGTCCAAAGAACTGCCCTAAAGAGAGTCGCAGGTAGCTCTGGTCTCCTGGACTAAATTCTGAGGAGACCTGGGAAGCCCTCATCAGGATGTGGCTGGTGGTGGGGTCCTTCCAAGATGAGTCAGTCTGAAAGGTGCTGTTGCTGTTGACCGGTTCAATCTTCTCCTCCTATGCAAATAGCAATAATAACAACGAAAGGCTACACTTAATATAACTCAGAGCTGTAGAGGTTTGTTAGTGAGTTGTATTACAATATGGCAATCACAAAACAATAAATTCTTAATTCATTTATTCATTCATTCTTTTGTGTTACTCTGATTGATTAATAAACAATAAAGGCCAAAGGATTTTGGATAGTGGAAAAAGAGACAACACATAAGTTTATCGAGATGTGTACCTGCATGAACTGGTGCTCTTTTTCGAACTCCTCTTGATCTTTAACTATCTTTTCCAAAGCATCACCTATGAAGAAGGAAAAAGGGGCCAACACGCCAAATTCAATAAATGCGTTTTGCACAGACAAAAAACAGTATACAAACAGTCCCCTTATATTACAAAAGAGGGCTGTGGACTTCATACATACCAGCATTAACAAAGTCTTCAGTTTGAAACTGGAAAGCATTCTCTGTTGTCTTTCCTTCAACCTCTTTCTCAAAGGAGGAGTAATATGCCAGGTCTGTCACCCACTGTCCCTCTTCATTCTGGTACACTACACTATGAGTGGCACTGGCACCTGAAGAGACAAGCAATGATCTTAACATGTTACACCAAGCAAATACATTGTAAGTTTGAGAACCTAGTATCAACTCGAAAACTTCTGATCCAAACATTAAAGAAAAAGTCTGTCCACCTTGTTGAAACTCTAGCTCCAAGTTGTCTGGGCAATGGTTCCACATATCATCTGGATCTTCTTGTTCCTCGCTGAAGCTCTGGGAGAAATACTTGGCTTCCAGGGAGGTTGAAAGAGGATTTCTCTCATCCTCACTGTTACTGGCTGAGGCCTCTGCAGCGGTCACATCACCACAGGGTCCTCCTCTTAAGCCCAAAGAAGGCCTGGCACCATCAGGTTCATCTACTGCACTGTGATCATCATCATCATCTTCTTCATCCTCGTCATCACATTCTTGTAGCAGCACCTGAGGGAAGGTAGGTTGACAAGAGGGTACGTAAAGCTGCATAACTATTACAACTTGTGCAATTACCTTTGTCTTACTTCTCGATATTTTAAAATGTGTTTAATTTATGTTTAATTCGTTCAGCAAGGACTTCAGAGTGGTACTATCACACTTGGAATGCAAGCTTGGTGAGGTCCAGTCATTACTTCATGTGGCTGGAGACTCCTTCTACAAGACTTCCTTTTCTATGACCAACATGGATAGGAATAATAAATACTTCCATCTTTGCAAATCCCTGATTTTCACCTAGTCCGGTTATCTATTGTACCTGGGAGAGGTGGAAGCTCCCCTTGGTGCCCTGAAGGTGGGAGACACTTAGGTTTGCCAAGTCCTGAGGTCTTCTGAATCCAGCTCCACTCCTCAGGTAGACAGAGTCCAAAAGTCGTTCAACAGGGGGCCCAGGCTCTGTGCTTTCCATGGCATCCTGGGATACAGTCAGGAATACAGGGATACAGATGTGTAGACTGCATAATCTGATTAAAATGTCCACCAATTGGTCAGTTATGGTTACATTACAGTCATGCATCTGTACTCACTAGGGCCTCCTGTCGGTCCAGCACCATGCTCCAGTTCACAGGAGAAAGCCTCTGAGACCCAAGTGATGCCCTATGTGAGCTGGCCTCCCCTGTTCCTACAGGACCCACGCGGTCACCCATCTGCAAAATTTCATGTAAAGCAAACAGTATATCCAAAAAGCTCCTGAAGTTTTTTGCATTTTTGCATTTGCAACTATTCTCAATACACATGTACAACTGCACTATATATTACTTGTCATGCATCATGTTTATCACATTTTGGTAATTTTGCTTTTGTCATGGAAAAAAAAATCCCAAGGGAGGGAACTGTTTGCAATATATCCTACAATGTGAACTTTACATGATTTTAGATTCAAGGACACAACTGTGCCGCTCATTTGCTGAATGAAGAAGAAATTTAATTTCCCAGGGTAAATTCTGAGTAGGATAGATGTTTATATGATGTAACTGAGCCATTATCTGATTCATAATGTATCGATTCTGGACTTTCTGAAAAGAGAATGATTTAAATCTGGAGATCTGCACGGATATCAGCACTAGAAACTTCTGTTCTAAGCCACCACACTGCACCATGGAATAGAGCAATTAATGATATTAGTTACACACTATGTTTGTCAAAGTGCCTGAAGTGAGCCTAATTCTCACCTCAGTATATCTGGAAAGGCTATTCCTTCCATGTCCTCCCAGATTATTCAGATCACCATCTTCGTCTTCACCAACAGCACTGCTACCCACAATCCCTAGCCCACGCAGGACATCATAGGTGGTTTGGACGTTAGTCGCTGGAAGAGGGATGGTTGAAACTCCCCCATAATTTCCGTTTTCCTCGCTCCCACTGCTCCCATCCCCACCTCCTCCATCCCCTGGGGTTACACAATGACAAGACACAATAAAAAACAAAAAAACCCAAACAAACAAACAAACAAAAAAAAAAAAAGAAACAAACACACACACACAAAAAAAAAATAAATAAAAAAACACAGGCAATCACTTCACAGTCTGGCAAATATGCTATGGTATTCAAAGGTTGGGAGGTAAGTTAATGTTCATTTAGAAACATTTAAAAAAATAAAAAAAAAAACAGCCAGAGTCAAAAAGAAATAAATAAGCCATTGAAGGACATATGACACCTGTGACTGGAGGGTTGATGACTTGTCCCTCAGCAGATCGCCTGTGTTCGATCCCAGACACAGATGGACCGCTGCAGCCACTAAACGACTCATCATCAGAACTGCCTCCCTCTAAACCAGGCCTGAAACTAGGATGATTACTCTCTCCAACCTGTACCAACATGAAGAAATACACACACATACCATAGACTGCATAAAGCAAAACTTTGTTTTATGGTATAGTTTGGTAAGAATGGAAGAGCTACTGGATGCTGGATTTTTGAGGCTGATACTGCTAAATATAGCTGAGGGTTAAAAAATAAAAAATAAATCTGATGACAATATTGTTTTCCATTTCTGACCAGTTGTCTGGAGGTGCTTGACAGCAGCCGTGTCCTGGTAGCATTGCTGCTCCTTCTGGCAGACTCCAGCTCATCCTCAGTGTCCTCATCGCTGGCAGGACAGGAGTCCATACCTGTAGCAGCCACACGGACATCAGGCATCCTGAAGTCCTCCTGAAGTAAAGGTACACAGGATTTGGTAACAGTATAAAAAACACCCAACAAAGAACTAGAGGTCAAATTCAATGGAAAAAAATAAAGGCTTAGGGTGTAAGATCCATAACAGTGATGACTAAATTTTAAATGTTAAAACTAAACTGTATTTTCAAGCAGTCTCAACAGCTGTACTTCTTATGAGTTAAAAGCAGCACAAAGCACAAAGGGAACAAGTGTGCTCACCTGATCATAGTCATTGAGGAACTGGTGTCTATACTGTTCTGGCTCTGCAGAATGTACGTTTGATAAGTCATCAGCGGCACCAGGCAGTCCCTATGAACAAGAGATAACGTGACTATAAGTCAAAATTACTTTAAACTGTTTTCTTGCAGCTTCTAATAGTGATGAAGTGTAAAGGCCAATTCATGGTTTCCGCTATCCCTCAGGTGGCCCCTGACTGCAGATACAGACAAAAATGCTCTTCTATTCATTCTTCAGTCAGTCAGTCAGTGGTATATGTACGTAGACATATTCCACAAACGCATGAGAAAGCATGATGGTGACCTGCTGACAGCAAGAAGAAAGGCTCTTTTGTTTGCTTGATTTGGCTGAATATGAAAAAGAAAGACCAAGGACAGGAAATAAACAGGACACACATGCGGTTGATGAATTGCGACTTTCCCTATGAGAACAATTCACTATAGGACATGATGCTATCCATTTTGTCTCTAATTTGAAATAAGAGAGAGAAAAGTCTTACTCTTGAAGGAATCTCCTGGCCCTCCACTCTACCTCTCTGCATTGCAGGGGGGACCAGTTTATTGAAGTACAGCTCCAGTTCATCATCAGGCAAGTTGTTGAAATCAGCGTCATCTTCTTTAATCAAACATATAATTGTAAAATGACTCAGGCTTTGATGTCATGTCAACAATGTATGCTTATTTTCTGACACTAAAATATCAAGAATGTTGACAGTCTATAAAGGTAAAATAAGCAATAAGCATGTAATTTTGTGCAAGGTTAAAAATCCAGACGATCAAGACAAGTCATACCTGTGATATCACTGTTCATGCTGTCCACAGACATGAGCTTCTCATTTGCCAGGTAGCTTGAGTTACTGCCATTTAAATGGTCACTGTCCATTCCCTCACTCTGCACATTATCCTCTCCAACTGTGGCTGGGAAGGCCTGAGCCTGTTTGGATTACCCAGGATAAAAGAAAGGTATGGGATTAGAGTTTTGTAGGAGACGGGTGAGGGCATGTTTGCACAGAAATTGTTTGAAATTCCAAAACGGCAACCTATATTTCTGACAACTTCTTCATGGCATGGATTGACAAGATTAGTTGGAAATATTCTTTTGAGATCCTGCTCCATGTTGACATGATTTTACCACAATGTATATTATTCAGATGCACATTCATGCTGCCAATCTCCTGTTCTGTTTGAGGAAAGAGAGCTGGGTCCAGACAACAGAGACCGATGGAGAAGAGAGGTTATATGATATATCCCTCTTCTGTAATCATGGGTAGCGTGATATTGCTGGACAATACAATGGACGAGCTAGTTGCACTTGTGAGGAATCTGATGGACTTCTGTGAGTGCAGTTTTGTGGTTCACAGAGACATGGCCCAAAAAGATACTCCCCGTCTCATCAATATCACTGACAGCTTTCAGATAGTTTTGGGTGGACAGAAATAAATCCCAGAGTTGAAAGAAAAGAGGCTACTCTCCACATTTTATTGACAACAGATGGTGCCACCCTGGTCACATTACCATGAAGGAACATTACTGCAATTTCCACCGTTCTCACATGCCCTCTGAGCCTTTGCAAATGCGGTACTATGTATAAAAATTTCTGTAATTCCAAAGAAGCTAATGCAATATTTTTGTGAAACCTCTTGAATTAAAGCTGAAAGTCTACATTTCAATCACATCTTGATGGCTTTGTTTCAAATCTACTATGATGGTGTATGGAAGCAAAACTTAAAGATTAAAAACACTTTACAAAAGAGATTGGTACCTTTGCGTCAGTACTATCTTTATGTCCAAACTGGGCTAGTGTCAGTAGCCCTGTTGACAGATCTGTCACAAGAGACAAAAAGTCCATTAGTATCATCAAAAACAAAAACAGGTCTTTTCTCTGATAATGAGAATTACTTATTCTCTTTTTATCAACTATACCAGTTCAGAATGGGGTTAAAAAGGTTACAAAGTCTGAGGCTGGGAATTAAGGGAGCAGGAGCTTTTACCTGTCCCAAGTTCTGTGGGCCAGCCTTGAGCTGAGCCCATCTGTTTGGGAGGCAGCCCCGGCATAGAGCCTTGGTTTTGCGAGATGCTCTCATCCAGATCAATCTTCAGCAGCATGTCTGAAAGACGGTGGGCTGCAATGAAGTCATCTGCTTTGTCCCTGTGATGAAGATGACGTAGTAAATATTTAAGACTAGATTTAAAAAAAATAAATAAAAAAAATACATGGAAAAATATGGTGGAGCAAGAAATTAATAGTTTTATGTTATGAAGGTACAGAAAAATAGGAATTCCCTCATATGACAAATTATTCATGTATTTTAAAAAACCTTTAAAAAAAAAAAATATATGCATGTACACTGGTCAGCCACAAAACTAAAACCCATTACCGGTTTGAATGCTGTGGCTGATCAGTGAATATACTCACATGTCATCTTTAAAGCTAAGGGAAAACTTGGGCTGTTCTCCAAGTGATGACTGTGAGTTGGCCTGATGCAGTTCTTTGCCGTCGAGATATGACACCTCACCATGAGCTTCTCTGTAAAGCAAGAGCATATGGAACTTTTTTCACAAAATTGCTTGTCAACAGTCAAAATAGCTCTGTACTGACTCACTATGGCAATCCTCAGTGTTGTTCCTGCTACTTATGAGAAATTTTTGGAAACCAAAATGAGCCACAGCCACTTCTTGTTAAGACACATGATTTCCATATACAGCTCTACAGTATATTTGGCAGGCCTATTTCAGTGCTTTGAATGCAAGAATGTATTACTATCCATTAACACATATCAAAACTTCCAATTTCCAAGAACAATTTTAGTATCTGCTCTCACACTAGTCAAACAGCCTATGTGATGCAACAAACAAGTCACATCTGCTCCCAGCAGCAGCAGGTTCCTACCTGGTGTCAGATCCGGGTCTAATTTTCGCCACTGTGGAGGCAGCCACCGGCAGTCCTGGGCCTGAACCCAGTGTCACATTCCCCAGTGTGGCACAGTCACTGGTGCTGTCCACAGATTTACAGAGGAAACTGGGGAAGGCCTCATCTTCCAACTTGTAAAAACTGTCTGCCATATTTTTGAATGGAGCAGGTTGAAAGCCAAATGCGGCTTGACTTTAATTCAGGTTAAGCCCATCTGTAATATCTGAGAAAAAGAAACAGACAAGATAGGTTAGTATTGATAGGTTACTATTGACAGGTTAGTATTGACAGGTTAGTATTGCTTTGAAAACTCAAAACACGTCCAATGACTTACGCAAACATTGGAATGGTCAATCACGGATGGGACCATTTGAACCGCGTCTATTATCACTCTTTTAATCTATTTTACAACTATGAGGGCCAATTAGAGAAAGTACTCACTCACGAGTTGGAAAAATATATACATCTATATGTTTTTAAAATTATTTTTCATGGACGTTTTTGCGACTACACCGTTTTTGTCTAACTACAAATCCACTTGGGGTTAATTAGCCTAAGTTAGGTTAGCTAACTTTTATGGCTAGCTAACCTGCTTGCTAAAAACAAATGAGTTTGTCAAACTCGCTACAACGCTCTAAATGTCGAGTTACTCCACTGTCTTCGTTCATTAAGTCTGAGGAAAGAGTTGCAAGAAGACAAGTTACAGAAAGCACAGTTAAGTGATTTAGTTAGCTAACCCTGCCCGCTTACTTGACCCGGTTCTTTCAAAACCTGGTCCATTTCAGCAGGAGACTTATATTGTAACGTTAACGTTAGCGTTAGTTGGACTTCCACTCACATTCAATACTCCAGTAGCGGGCCAAGACAGCGTCTTTTACTCCGACTTGACTTTTGTCCTGTATAAACTAATACAAACAAGCTGTGGCTCGTAGTTAAGTTCCAAAAGTAACTTTCCAGACGCGTATGTTTTTCAGTAACGCTGAAAACCAGGCGTTTGTAACAAACCGTGTAACAGCTCGCAGCACCGAGCAGCGCCCGGAAACTCTGGGAAGCCCGCGACGGCGTCGCGTCTTAGGGGCAGGACTGAACCAGTGTAAACCCCTCTGATTGGACAACGGGGCCGAGGGGGGTGAGATCGTCGGCTGTGATAGGCTGGAATCCACGTCACTCTAGTGGCCCGCTGGACCCCTGGGACGCTTAGGAAAGCTCCTAATGAATCAATCGAGCGTCTGTTCGGTCCAAGATGAATGAAAGACGTCGGGACTAACTCTCAGAGTCCACCTCTGATGTATCTGATGATGACAAACTGAAAAAAACAACTACAAAATGTATATTTTGAAATATTCAGCGAAACAAATGCTCCACCATAAAGAGCATAAAGCCAGAGATGTCAGAACACTATGAAACTGACCGTCCGGGGAGTTTATTGTATCATGTGTTCTGCCAAGCAGCTGCAGGAATGCCGTGGTCTGCAGACAGCTGCCTGCTGAGGACTGCTAACATAGGCATTCCAGGTTTCCAAGACGGAGAGGCATGCGGGACATGCAATTAGATGTTATCCCCTGTAAAAACAAATGACACATTTCTTAATTCTCTCATTTTGAAGTAAAATTAGGAGGAGAATGGCCTTATAATCACACATAATGTGAGCTTTAACTCATCCCCAAACGGCAATCTTTGGTTTCTGCCTTAATAAGTCAGGTTCAACCAAAACACAATGACCATGGATCAGTTACACGCACAGTGATAGTCCAGCTGGGCGTTCCTGGAACAAGGGCTGAATCTGAACAGAGCTGTTCTAGATCTTTGTTTCCATAATTAGACCCCCTCCAGTTGACAGTCTCCAGAGAACCAAATCAGCTCATAATAGCTAGAATATCAATCACTGTCAAGAATAACTGATTTTAAATTCCAAATGAAGAGTTTAAAATAAAAGTCAGTCACTCATGGATGAAGGCTGTTAATTTGTGTTTGTGGAAGGAAAAAAAAACTTAAATCTTTTAACATATTATAGTTTGTATTCCATGTGCAATATCAAACCTCCATGAGCACTGAGTTATAAGTACAAACATATCCTCTGCAGTTACCGATGGTTGAGTTTGTCAGTCAGTGCTCCTGTAAATGATACGGATGTTGTTTTATGACCCAAATACATGGAAATCAATAGATGTGCTTTTTTTTATTGCACATTTTAAGTATTTAAGGTACAAGAATAAAAAAATCTAAATATTGAGATCATTTAGTGTATTAATCACAGATTAGCGTATCTGTTTATCAAAAAGCCTGTCCTAGCCATAATCTGCAAATTTCTCAAAACCTCATCATCTGATGTCTTTTCTAATTTCTTGAATAGATGAACAACAAAATATTAGAAAACACAGAAAAAATGAAGGTCTTTATTGTAAATGAATGGCAGTTTTGTGGCTCAGGCCAATCCCCCAAATATATCCTCATCATATCAGTCATATGTTTTAGCAAAACACCCCAATATTACTGCCCTTCAGTCTCTGGTAAGGGCACCAGTGCCCTAGAGGAGAGTCTGCGGGGAAGAGCCAGTTGTTGAGGCTGAATGGGCTCAGCATCACAGTGTTCTATGAGGGAGGAGGGAGGCAGCAGGTGACCATACCTGGACCCTGCTCTGGGAAGATCCAGAGGTGGAAAGAAATACCTGAAGCAACACAAAAATTCAAAGAAGACAAAAGACGACAAATACATGGACAGGGTGCAGACAATGGAATACAGAGGGGAACACATAAAAGGAAGTAGAAATAAGAAATTAAAGGAGGATGGATGCATTTGTGCTCTAGAGGTTTATTTTTAAAAAGGTGTCTATTCGAAGATGAGAACCACTTGCAAAGAACATATTGTAATTAAAAATGTGGAAGCTGTAAACAACACAGCCATGCAGTTCTCGTGTCAAAAATCAGGTCCTCAACCAGTAATACCAAAGTATTCAACTTGGACAGGACAGACACACATCTGAAATGCATTACCACAAGGGCAAATGGTAGCCGATGCAAAAGAGACATTAGTAATGTGCAGGATGCCGGTATATCTTTGGAGAGGTCAGCTGCCGCAGGGGAGGGGCAAAGGGAGTTCTCTTGCCAATCCTGCATGCAACAAGCAGCACAATATCACATTACTTCAAAAAGCCCCATGCTTTACAGTTTGTTTTTAACCAGATGATGGAATACAAGAACACCTTTATGAAAGGTAATTTTACAAACTGCATTACAAAAGTCTAATTTGGGTGCCAAGTTAATTACACTGTAACACAGAATACCATACAGTACACAGATCTAATGTTACTCAGGTTAGAGGTAATTCGAGAGTTAAGTCAAACACAAGAAGTATGGTAAATGGAGGTTTTGTTATATCATAGGTTGTTAAATTAATCATAAATACAGCCACATAGAAACTCTGACAAAACCAATGTTACCTCAAACACGAATTCTTAATGCCAATTTTAATGCCTATAAATGTAACATCAAATTATTTTATTGGCTAATCTATAATCCAAATTTTAAAGCAAGCATTTACAACTTTAGCTGAAAAGCAACCACTGTGACTACTCTCGATACTTATGGGATAATGGTTAATGCTTAAACATGACAAAACATGATGCAACAGTTAAAGGGGAGATAAAGTCAGCATTGTCACTCAACAGTGCACTTTATACAGAAATTTTTATTATCCATCATAAACTATTGGTCATACCAGACCAAATAAGGTTTTATCATCAAATCCCCTGATTGTATTGAATTTAGAAATTGTGCATTTTTTTAACTTAAATTTAAGACTATAAATTTAACAAGAAGAATTTATTATCTCATCTGTTAAAAGTTACACAGTCACGCTTTCAATCCATCAATGTCAATGGCTGTATTCATGCCCACTTTGTATGTGTTTATACTATTTTTTAATGTTATCATGGATGGTTAATAAGATTCATTCAAGCTATCCTCCTGCTCAGCAAAGAGTTTGGCAACATTTGCTCCAAAATACATTCCAAAAACTGAAAACTGAAAATAAAATTAGGAGAGAGATTGTTGAGAAAATGAATGTGCATCAATTTAAATGCCCATTTAATGGCAATAGTAATGAAAAATATTTATGTTATAGACTCAATCAAATCCAATTTCTGAAATTTTTTACAAAATGCTGTTACCTAACTACACAACCATCCTGCTTTAGATTACAAAATAACTAGCATCAAAATAATAGTCACATATCAAATGTATATAGAGAGCTTTATTTTACTTTTTACACCAAGATGGTTAGCCCTAACACGGACAAGGCAAATTGGAAACATTAAATCACTCTAATGACATGCATCAGTATAAGTCAAGAAGAAATGACTCAAAAAAAACGAGAAAAAAAACAATCAAACAGCACAACACACTGGGCTCCACAGGCTTGATGCCCACAACCTGTACGCTGGAAGCCAAGCTCTTTACATGAATGCAGCACTGGGTCAGTGTAGGGGCCCAGGAGTTTGTCAGTGAGCAGCTGCAGTCCCAGTCAGTGTCAGGCATAATAAGATGTCAGTTCTGACTGACGCGGGTCGGGCTGGGTGAGTGGCGTTAGATGCACCACACCACCTACCTTCCTGCAGACATTCCGTTCAGTGCATTCTGGGAGGTCTGAACAGAGGAGCCCACCACCGTGCTCATGGCTGTGGGCTGACCGGAAGTGCTGGTGAGTGGGCTACCGTCTCCCTTCAGGATGCCTGTGCATTTCCAGTTGTCCATGTAGTTAGCTGCAGAGAGACAAAAGGAGGTAAAGTCAGGGCTCACAATGCCTGTAACAAGTAATTTCTTACACACCTAAAAGGGAAGAACCGATGGGAAAGTTTGACTTGGGCCTGTCACAACTCAGTCATTGCTGGGTTAATAATGTATATCATTCATGAGGAAAGGTGACAACATTTTCAGGCACTGGTGTGAATGGATCTTAAAACCATGCAAGTACTTCAGCTCAGTTTGTGCAAGTTGGATGTCCAATTGATCACTTAAATTGGCTAATGCCAAGGATGCATCAGCCAAAATTAGTCAGTACCTGTAAGAGTCACTGTTTACTCAGCATTGGATAAGCTGGCATTTTAAACAACAGCAGCTAATAAACCCAACCTTTCCAGAGGCGCACACAGCCATCATCCCCAGAGGAGGCTAGCAGGGTGCTGGTGATGTTCCAGCTCACACGCCACACCTGGGAGTTATGGTTGTCAAATTGAGCCATAATCTGCACCTCAAACTTTGTGGGTCCTGTAGAGGTGCTCTCTTTCCTGTCACATAGATCAAAGATATGGAAAATCAGTTTTTTTCAGCGATTACGCCAATCTCTTTAAATGAGTCCCTCATAAGAGACCTCTGAAATTAAACAGTAAAAACCAAACAAATAACATCCTGAATTAGCTACCTCATAGGAACCAGCTTAAAGATTCGGACATCTTTTGTTGCAATGGCAAGGACATGGAATGATCTTCCCAGGTTTGGAGCAAATGCAATGTCATGGACTGCATCAGTGACAGTCATCA
Organism: Istiophorus platypterus; assembly: GCA_016859345.1. NCBI lineage: Eukaryota > Metazoa > Chordata > Actinopteri > Istiophoriformes > Istiophoridae > Istiophorus > Istiophorus platypterus. The sequence goes on along the minus strand of CM029126.1, from coordinate 24,339,988 downwards.
GGGTCTCTGCTTTGGCATATTTCCTTTATAACATTGGTTTAAAAAACAAAAACAAAAAACCATATTAAGCAATTACTAAAAAGTCACAAAAAGATTTGGGTCTTTTTATTGTTTATACTAGTATATTTAACAATCACGTACACAGCACTACAGGAATACCTACCTTGTATTTTCATTGTATTCATAGATTTGAACTTTCCCACCATACGTTACATTACTGTCATCACTCCCCACTGCAAACATTGGTGGGTGGGCACGAGAGCTGGCGGGAAGAGGGAAGAAGAAAAAAAAATAAATCAGAATTTTACACTGACAGCTCCTTAAACTACACTATTATCCAACAACCTGTTGGGAGGTAATAGGTAGTCATCATTTTCAAGTTCAACAACAGAAAACATTGCATTGAAATAGCTTAAGTTATAAAATGTTTAAGATTTAGGACTGGTCTGTCAGATTGCCTGTAACTGCTTTAAGTTGAGAATGAAACTTAGTTGACCAAATTTTCTCTTTTTTCAAAATACAGATACATGATTGAACGAATATCCAACTCCTGAAATTTTATCAAGTTACTGGTTCCCTGGCTGAATTTACCCACTGTGTTTATTTCACATAATGAAAATTTACAGTACACAGTTTATGTAGAAAAAGCTCTAAAAAGATTCAGAGTCCTTAGCTGTTACAACTACTGTATTTGATCATTGAGCCAAATTTAAATTTTCCCACAAACTGGGGTTAACATCTTACATGTTTAGATATGTACTCAACAGTTGTCATCTTTCTTTGCCCCCACTATGCCTTGAGTGGTGTCCTAAGTTTTTAATGTCTTTTGTGTTAAAGTGAGAAAAGAAACAAAATACATGAAAGGCAAGAAACCAAAACAAAAACAAACAAACAAATAAAACAAAACATGAAATTTGTTATTGCCTATATTTTACCAAGACAGCAGGAAATGTTTTATATTATTCAGCAGGACTACATGAAAAATTAAGGCAGTGTACATTTAGTGAAGATATAAACAAAAATAATTAATCTGAAGCACATATTAACTTCATTTATCATCAGGCCCTGTATGATATTCCAATAGTAATCCAATAGAATTTACCTGACAGGGCTTAGTAACATTACAGTGAGCTTAAAATACACCGTTTCATGTAGCCACACTTCTACCAACTTACTCTTGATATTTCTCTGTTGTGAGAAATATTAGAAGAACTGGTTACTATGTCCACATTTATTTTCATTTTCATTTATCATATAAAAACATATACTCTGTAATAGCTACTGAGAAGTGAGTTTATTATGTTTTCCTATTATATCAGCCAGAGTTATTTTTGTTCTGTATCTACTTACATTTGGTTGAATTTGGAGACCTGTGTGTCAAGGTGCCCCATTGAAAAACAGTCAATATATCCACATAATCTACCAAATTTGATAACATACCCCTATATACCCCATTTTGGGCCAATTATATCATATCTTTTCACTGCAAGGCATAAAGTCCAGCCACTAGCCAAAAATTGCCATAAATTCTTTCATTACGCTCCACTGTCACATAATTCCTCTCTTTTGATAGATAGGAAGCAAATGTGCTTCCCAGAGTGGGAGAAAAAGTTTTTCATAACCTCAAAAATATTGTGGGGCAACAAGATCTGTGAATTCCGAGGTTTAAAAACATCCTATAACTTCCTGGGCACTTTTTTCTATCTACAGTTGCATTCTGCATGCGTGCTCATGGTGTCCCAAGAAAAATTGACATGGACACACTCTCCTTCTTTGATAAATGCCACCAAAGGTAAAAAGAGCAGTATTGTCTCTGAAATCTATGAACACTTAACTGAGGCCTCATATAAACCTTTGCAACTTAACAAATTCTAGAAGAAAGATATTACTACCTCCTCATATCTAGACTGCTACACTATATGGTCAAATATATCCCTGCCGTCCAGATATTCAAACCATCAAATGATACACTATAAATGTATTCAAAGGCCTTATCTCACATCTTGAATAGTACAAGAAATGAAACTCAGGGCTAATCCATATTGCGACTTTTGCCCAGACCAATACCACAGGCACTTTTCTTCATATGGTTTGGCACTGCTCAGAGGTTAATAGATTTTGGGAAAATGTATTGTATTATATCTTGTCCAATATTATTGGGAGACCCCCCCCCCCCCAGAGTGTGTGCCATTACTTAATAACACCTCCTGTTTGGAGCTAGCTACAAATGATAGGCATCTCATGTTAGCTGGTCTCACAGCTGCTTAAAGGAAGGTAGATTGCTCCTGGAAACCACCACATACATTGTTGGTGAAGGAATGGCTCTGTGCTCACCAGGATATTGCACAGCTGGAGCTTTCCACAGCACAACTACATTGTACTATTTGCTATATATTATTTTTACTATTACTTGCTAGTAAAAGCGCTAGGGAAAATTCTACCACATATCCATGCATTTGCTTGTTTGCTCACTTGTATAGTTTATTACATGCATCTTCTTTGATTTTATACATATATATTAAATTTTTAGTATACATATATATTGTATTTTGATTTTATATATATATATATATATATATATATATATATATATATATATATATAGATAGATAGATAGATAGATAGATAGATAGATAGATAGATAGATAGATAGATAGATAGATAGATAGTTCTGGTAGTTTGCTAATGTTTGCTGTTTTTTTTCTTTTTGTGTCTTTACTTATGTATACTGCCTTTGTATTACTTTTGTGACTATCACGGTGCTTTCCCCTAATTTTACAATAAACAATAAAACATATGATTCTAAAAATCATTGTTTGCGTTATCACAAACATTAAAATAAGTAGATGATAATCGATACTATGTTAATCTCTTAATTTAAATCCCTCAGTAATTAAAATTTTACTAGCTAGAAATAACATTTATTAATATAGCCAGTATTATAAACGCTGCAAACACTGCATTTTCACAGCATTTTTGACACAAGGTAAACCTGTCTTCTAACCTGGAGGGATTCCACGAGATGCAGCTGCAGCTGAGCTTGCAGGAAATCTCGTGTTGCAGGGACCACTGACTCAGGTTCATTACATCAGGAGCCTCGTAAATCCTCACAACTCCATCAGCAGAGCAGGTGGTCAACATCAGGCCCATGTGTTTGGGGGCAAACTTCACATCAGTAACTGAAGTTCTACTGTCCACTAGTGTGGTTCTTTTTATCTAAAACAGAATAGTGTGGAATATTTGCATCAGAGCTTGCATCAAACATAAACCTGTGGCAAAGTGACAATCAGCAATGACTTAACAGGGCAACTAAAGCAGAACAGAATTAGCATTTCATGTTAATGAGGTTGGATGTCACAACTGCATCCTGCTGAGTACCATATCATTCTGAATATTGCAGGAAGTACTGAACTGAAGACTTGTCTGTGATTTAAATATAACGTCTCATGCCCACCCTTCTTGCTTAGAAAGGTGCTGCAGCTTTACTCACCCAGTGGCTCAGTCCTCTCTGTTTGTCATTGGACTCCCCTACAATCTCTTCCCAGACAGCAGCTGTCCTGTCAAAGGAGCAGGAGGCCAGAACCTGCCCAAACTCTGGATGAGCCCACGTCACTCTCCACACTGATCCGCTGTGTGTCTGAGAGAAAAGACTGCTCTCAAAACACTGATCTCCAAAACTAGTTCAAGACTTCAGATTTCAAGCTGTATTTGTAATTGATGTATGCATCATGCCACTAGAGATGTGGAGTAGGAAATAAACAGGAAAGAAAATAATCCAAATTTAATATACTGTTATGGAAAGTGCATTGGCTGATAAAATATCATTTTACCAGGAAAGCTTTTTCTGGTTAAAACGGATCAAGGAGCAGCAGGTGGTTTACCTTCCAACTGGCTGTGCAGTGCCACTCTCCATTTTCACTTTTGTCCCAAACCTGAGAGAAGATCACAAAGCTAAGAAATACTGCATTAAAGTAAATGTGTACACGTTAATGACATATCTCAATAAGGCAAGGTCTTCATTTTGAGATCCTGGAGTGGTTAAGGAGTGGACTTAAGTACGATTACGCCTTCTGAATCAAAGGTGTACGACTAATGCAGGGAGTATTTCCATTGTATTTCCCTGCTATGCGCTAACTCTGCAGTGTTTACATTAGAAATGCCGTACAACTTCACTACCCTAGCATGTGTACTACGGGCACAGATGCTGACACAGAAGCTAAATACAAATTAGGTTAAGCTGCATTTAAGAGTCAGAATTAGCAGCGCATTTTACAAGTGATCTAATGTTACGTCTGTCTACAACTGGTGGAAAACGAGAGTCAGTTATTTCAATTGCGAGCGAGGGGTGTTGATAATGTGGATGATGTTCACACGTTAGCCGCCACAGCTAACGCTAACACTGGCGAAATGATGTAGGCTTCCCCTAACTTACCTTGACGCTTTGGTCACTGGAGCAAGTCGCCATTCTCCGGCCGTGGAAATCATACGACACATCGTGGATTAGATCTTTATGATCCGCTGCGATACTACGCGCTACAAACATGACTGCAATTATAGTATGCTAGCAACATTAGCTAGACGAGTTAGCTAGCAGGCCCGTCATGTGTCGACCTGAGTGTGTGTCGTTTGGCGGGTCCTCGCAGTGTGTAGGTGCCGTGTGTGTTCGCCGATCCTCGCCACGCAGGGGCGCATTCACATCAGTGAAGTAAACCTTGTTATGAGGTGCTCCGTGATAGTGTTAATGCCGAAACTCGTTATGTCCAAACGAGCTGCAGCGTGATGTCCTGCGAAAAAAAGTATGAAAACTCGTAGCCGTCATATTAATGTTAGTAAGAAACGTCGTTATATTGTAGTTTTGGTCAACTGCCCTGCCACCGGGGTTGCCAGGTTTGGTAGAAATTTAATTATATTGAACCACATATTGAACACTTATAGACCAAAGGATTGAGAAGAGTCCTCTGTGTAGAATTGTTTGTAAAACATATATTTTGTATCTTATGCTAATTCATTTGGTTATTCCGATGCCCCCTGCATTATAATGTAAAAAACGATTAATACATTTTAAGATTTTTTTTTAAATACATCATCTACCTATCTATCACAATTTAAATCCAGTTTACTGGAAATGCAAATATTAATCGATGCCGACACCTACAATAAAACAAACGCTCGGCACTAATTGGCCGGGATGATTTAATGTGGTACGTTGCGATAAACGCATAACTGGCAACCCAGGTCAGTCGGAGCGTGTGCGGTATTGTGCAGGAGCTGCAGACTTCCCGCAGGGATCCCCAGGATTACGCAGACCGCTGTTTACATGGCTGACGGACAGGACTAACTCGGCGAACGGTGCTGCAAACACTCCGTGATTATCCAGCAAGTCTCTCAGGGCGCTAATTACGACATAATGGAGCAGGAGTTTGAAGACATTGATTCGTCCGGGAGATGGCAAAACCTCTACAATGTAAGTCCGGACGCTGGGCCTCTCGTGTTTCTATGACGATCGGTTGCTAACTTACTTAGCTGGCTAAGTTGATAGCTAAACCGTGAGACATGTATTCCACTGTCTGGGTACTTTTAGCGACATAGTTCGGCTGCGCTAATTCACAGACCACAACACACGGTGTAAAGGTTATGTATGGTGCCGGACGCTGTGTGAGGGCGAATTGGAAACTAGCTAGTGTTCGCTGACTTCCGTAGCTAGAGAGCTCGTCGCTAGAAAACGTGCAGCGGCGGTCTTCACAGTTACCTTCAGTTAGCTAACGCTTGCTGACGCTAGCAAACGTCAGCTGCAGTTTCTGAGAATTCGTCGGGACTTCCAGGGAAAAGCGCATGTGTTTTACCAGCAGCTGCCGAAGAGCCCAGACTTTATTAAAAAACATCTATGTGACGGTTTAACTTTGGCTACGACCCGGTAAAATGTAGCCGGTGAGCGAAGGATAGCGTGTGACTGAAGATGTTTTGTAGCGAACAGTTAAAATGATGAGAAGTTAGAGAGAAGCACTCAAGCTAAAAATATTGGTGCTAAAGCCTAAACAGCGAGTCTGTGCATTACGAGATATTATTGATCTAGTTTATGCCGGGGGACAATTCATAAGTTAAAACAATACATTCAGGGTATGTTTTGAATATAATGTGAAGTGGAATTTTCTTCTAATGTTTTCTTTACTAAAAGTGTTGAACCTACTCTGCTGTGTCAGTCTTTTTTTTTTTCTTTAGTCACTTTTATTTTTTATCAGTGAACTTGTTTCTGTTGATTTCTCACTTAAAACCAAAGCGGTGACAAAGTTATTGTTCGGCAGAAGTTAGATGATCATTTTTGACCGCACTCCGTAGACTCAATGAAAGATATCTGTCGCAAAAACAACAGCAAAGGACAATATGAAACATGGGTTTGACAAATGATAGCAAAGCAGAGCCGTACATGTCAGTACACAATACAGTTCCAGTGAATCTATCACATATTACATACTGTGTTAAAAGATTTATATTTCTCTTTGCGGTATTTACATATTAATGCTGACAGAATTACTTGCCAGCAACTCTGTCAGGCAGGAGGTATATGTCAACGATATGTCTCCCATTGATGTTGATGACTATATCAACTCCAAAGAGGTATTGATAACTTTATGCTTGTCTCCTTGTCTACAACAGGAGATCCGTAACCAAGCCAGTGAATATCCTTATAGAGTGGCAAAACTTCCAGCAAATCGGAATTTGAATCGCTACAGAGATGTTAGCCCATGTGAGTCCTATGAAAAATAAGGTTGTTAATGAAAAATTTGTGGTACTGCGCATTACGTGTTTGTGATTTATGTTTTCTCTGATCTCTCATCTGGTTTTCAGATGATCACAGTCGAGTAAAACTTCAAAACTCTGAAAATGACTATATCAATGCTAGTTTAGTCATGATGGACGAAGCCCAAAGAGCTTACATTCTTTCTCAGGTACGTTGTAACACAGGCAGTGTAAATGACACCATCAACATGAGTGTACATTGAGGAAATCTGTGGGCTTGTGAACTTTGATAATAGTGTTTGTTTTTTTAAATGTACCTTACTCTTCTTACTCTTTTGCTTCCACAGGGGCCTTTGAGGAATACCTGTGGTCATTTCTGGCTAATGGTCTGGCAGCAGTGCTCCAAAGCTGTTATAATGCTCAACAGAGTCATTGAAAAAGGATCTGTGAGTAATCCTTGGCACCTTATCATTCATTTATCACATTTTAGAAAGTATGCTAATATGCTTTCTTTCTAAGAATTAGATGAGAAGCTATACACCACCCTAATGTTCATCCATTCATTATGAACCTGGAGCCTGCATCCAATTAGCATGGCTTAGCATAAAGACCAGAAAGAGTGGGAAAAGTTGCTTTGGTCTGTGTGAAGTCAATTGAGAAAACACAAAGTGTCTTGTGTGTGAAGTGGGGTTTATATCCTTTATGGGTACTTTTTTGCCGGCTGAAGTGACAGTGAGAAAACAAATGAGTTCAACATTTTGGGAAATACACTCTCTCTTCAAATCTGGTTTTTCTTTGCAAAACTAAAATTACATTTATAGTTATGTGAACCAGTTTAATGGGCAAATTAGTCATTTTTGTTCTTGCGGTTAATTATGTGGTCAAATATAACCACAAAGTATCGAGTATCAAGAAGACCTAATCAGAGACACCACACTAACGACAGTAATTTGAGAAAATGTGACGTGCTAATTCTCCTCAATTATGCATCTGAACATAATGTACTGTATCCTTGCAGAAGAAGTGCCCCATGAAGAACATGTCCCAATATGTTTTTTGGAAAATTCTTCTGAGATCAGAATGCTTAAACTGCCCTAAACCTTTTATGCGGTGTCATCAGGGTTTAGGGTAAGCATCAGCTAAATATTTTGTGATGCTTTGTGGCCACTGTTTATGACTATTTATGAGTTGTGGAAACAAGCTGCCAGGGACTATTTAGTATAATAATACAGTACCTTTGACTATAATGATCTAGAGGATAATTAACATCATCAGATGTGTTGTTGTACATAGCACATCCCTTTACACTGGCTTTGGTATTTTGGTTTTGATAAAGACTGATATGCCAAACTCAGTGCATCTATCCAGCAATGCTTCGGTCAACATACCCTTCATAGGACTCAGAGCATGTGGCTTCCTATCCAAGACTGAGGTAATTGATTCTGTCTTCACAGGAAAAGTGTGCACAGTACTGGCCCACCACAGAGGAGCTACAGATGTCTTTCACAGACACAGGGTTTGTTGTCAGGCTACTTTCTGAGGAGGACCAATCCTATTACACAATCCGAGTGCTAGGACTTCAGAACACAAAGGTGAGCATTGGAAGGAGACCACCTTTTCAGAATCACGAGTGGTCCAGTATATTGTGTGCTGAAAACTGCCATGTGTCTTGTTCAGGAAATATTGTAGTCCATTACTAAAATAAGTTCTTTTCATTGCTTCCTTGCAGCTACAGGTTCTTAACATTACCTAACCTTACTTCCAGGATCTCAATCTAAATGCATGGGGATAATGACTGCTGTATTTTTGTAGTGTGTGATGTATTGCATGCAGAGCTCTATATGCAGTTCTCCAGACATGGCCAACATCCCGTTTTCTGTCATAGACAGGGGAGTCGAGGGAGATCTACCACTTTCACTACACCACATGGCCTGACTTTGGCGTTCCAGAATCTCCTGCCTCCTTCCTCAACTTCCTCTTCAAGGTTCGGGAGTCTGGTTCGCTGAGTTCAGAGCACGGGCCCTCAGTGGTGCATTGTAGTGCTGGGATTGGACGCTCAGGGACATTGGCCTTGGTGGACACCTGCCTGGTCCTGGTGAGAACAGTGAGGAGGAATGTCACCTAATGCAGTCATCATTAGAGGGAAATGTTGCCTGATGTCTAAGTTTAACAAAGAGTTAAAACATTACACAAGAGGTTCACGTTTTGGCAAGAGAGTAAGATGAGATGCTCCTTTTATGTTTATACTTTGTGATAGCTGAGAAGGGAGAAGTTGTGGCATGTTGGTATAATGTGTAAATGCATAAAGCATTTATACAGAATACCTGGTAAATGTCTTTTTTTTTTTCCCGTGTCTAATGAATAACTTAACTTCTTGCACTTCCATGCAGTCTGGATTGTTTGAAAATAATTTGTAGGTTCTGCTGTCTTGATACATTTTAAACTTGAAAAGAAAAGTAGAAAATCATGTGAATATTGAATGTTATGGTATTGGCCTAAAGTGCGCATTTTCGGTGGTCATGTTTCTGTGAATAATCGTCATCCACAGTATGATATTGGACAGTTGATGGGCAAGATGAACATATTATACTGTATGTCTTGATGTATCAGCAGTGGGTATTAGTAAAAGTCATCAACTCGTGAGATTCTGGCCCGGAAGAAGTATGATATTTAAAACTTTACTGAGGAATCCTAGGAGAAGTGTTCTAAGAACCAGATGGGTCAGTTCAACCTAAACAGAGCGAGATTGCGGTGGAAGAATTACTCAGATCCTTTCCTTGTGTAAAAGTAGAAATACAGCAATGTAAAAATAATCCATTACTAGTAAACATCCTGCTTTCAAAATTTTACCAAAAAAAGATATGCAAGTAGAATTACACAGAAGTATGTCCCCTGTGGCTGATATATTATTGTACTATGTATAACATTATTAAGTGGCTAATGCTGCTGTATCCATGTAAACAGTGTGTAGCATTTTTAATGTTGTAGCTGCTCAACAGGTAGGTAGTTTAATTTAGCAGCTCCTCATTGTGACTTGAATGCTGTAGAGAGATAGCATAGTTATCTTGGTCTTAAATATTAAAGGAAATATTTAGAAATAATATGATTGAGTGATTACAATTTTTTTTAAAAACAATGCTACCTGATGTCAAGATAAATCTTTTGTTCACCTTTTACAGAGTCAGAGCTGACAGTTTTGCTCTTGCTGCTCTAAAAAGCAACACAATAACTTCATAGTTTGATTTGATTTATTTCATTTATTAAATAAAAACAACGAAAACTCTTGAGTTGTATTCTAAACATGTTAATTTCTTTTACAGATGGACAAGTGTAAGAATCCTTCGTCAGTGGACATACAGAAGGTGCTATTAGACATGAGGGAATACCGCATGGGTCTGATCCAGACCCCTGACCAGCTCCGCTTCTCCTATATGGCTGTCATTGAGGGAGCCAAGCTCATCCTGACAGACAACTCAGCACCACAGGTAGCTCAGTGATAAGGCTGTGGAGCAAGTCTGTACGTTTATAATGTCTCAGTCTCATATTTGGGCTGTTATGAAATAATTTAAACTTTGTTATCAGAAGCAATAATGTTTGTGATAAGATTTTTTTAGGTGTCTTATTGTGTAATATTTTCCAACAGCTCACACTTTTATCTTAGCTAATTTCCATAAAAGAGAGTCACCAGTATTGGCCTTCATTATGTCGGGCTTGCCCTCCACAGGTACACCTCTCTATGGGTCTCATTCAGTCAACCACATGGCAGCTGACACAGATGTGAATTAGCCTTTAACTTTCTCGTTGAATGATCATTTTACCAGTAAATCTAGCTGAAATTAGAGTACAACCATTGTCTTTATTCAATTAAATTCAGTTCAGTTTTATTTATATAGTGCCATATCTTAATCAATGTTATCTCAGGGCACTTTTCATATAGAGCAGATCTAGACCAGACTCTATATAGTTATTATTTACAGACCCAACATTTCCCACATGAGCAGCGTTTGACGGCAACGAAAAACTCCCTTTTAACAGGTAGAAATGTTGAACAGATCCCAGCTTATGATGGGTGGGGGGGGGGCTCTGCCTCGACCGGCTGGAGAGAGTGTGAGAAAGAGGGAGAGAGAGCAAGAGACAAAGGAATATCACAATAATTTGACTAATGGCAAAGCTAATAGTTTTACTAACAGGGCTAATAATATTACCTATAGGACTAAATGAAATGGTAACAGTAGTAATCATTAGAATTAAAGCAGGGGGTGTTGATCAGGCTCATGGGGCAGTAGGTAGATCTGCAGCCATGGATCCAGACTCAGGAGATTCAGAGGCAGAAAGCAACAGGAGGAAGAGGAGAGACGAGGAAGCACAAAACTACAGGAGAGAGGAAGGACAGTTAGTAACGAGAATTTTTAAGGTGTTGACACGACAGAGAGAGAGAGGATGAGGCAGTGGAAAGGGGAGCTCAGTGCATCATGGGAAGTCCCCCGGTAGTCTAGGCCTATAGCGGCATAGTGAGGGGATGGTTCAAGCTAATGATGAGCCAGGTCTAACCATAACCTATATCAAAGAGGAAGGATTTAAGACGACTCTTAAATGTGGAGATGGCGTCTGCTTCCTGGACCCAAACTGGAAGATGGTTCCACAGCAGAGGAGCCTGATAACTGAAAGCTCTGCCCCCATTCTGCTTGTGGAGACTCTAGGAACCACAAGTAGACCTGGGTTCTAGGAGCAAAGTGTTCTACTGGTAAAAAGGTACTATGAGCTCTCTAAGATACAATGGTGCCTGGCCTTTAAGGGCTTTGTATGTGAGGAGGAGGATTTTAAACTGAATATCCTGATATTTGTCTAATGTGCAAGTCGCAGTTATAACATCAGGATTTCAGCAGAGAAGGGCAACAGTTTGGAAATGGCTTGGAAATGACTGCTGCTTAACCTGTTGTCTTAATGGGCAGCGTTTCAGTCACTATTTCATACTTGCTCAGTTCAGAATCAGAACGACAAAAGCTTTAATGAGAATCCAGCTGTATTAATATTATTGTGTAGGTGGGCACACGCGGTAACAGAGAAGTAAACAGATAAAGGGTGGACAAGCCACTTACTAGGTTTTGACCTTGTCATGTTTATGAAGTTTCAAAAACACAAAGTCCCGTCGCAAACAAACACTACAGTAATTCCAGGCCGTATTGTCCCTCCTAGTTCTCCAACATTTTTCCAATCCTCAGACAGTATGACCATGAAACAGGTATTCAGGTGCATTCTATGTGGTATTAATACGTTCTTAATGCCATAAGCCATAAAGTGTTAACCCTACAGAATCCCTGTTTTAGCCATCATTCAGCATCATATTGTTCTTCTCAGCTACACATTTTAGCCCATAACTCATACAAAAACCCCTTTTTTTTTTTTTTTTTTAAATTATAAAGTACACCTACCAACAATAATTGTCCTTGAGACAGCCCACACAAAGCACATCTACTAATAAACTTAAATGGTTGTCATGGGGTTATATTATGCCAAGAGTAATTCCAATGAAATGAAATGTAACCATTATGTACATAAGCTATTTTAACAGTCTGCCATTGTATCTTGTATCTTGGACCTATGTGTTTTTGCAATTCTGTAAGTTTAGTTTTAGGTTCTTCAGATCATAAACTAAAAATGTGCAAAAACAAAGGTAAATATGGTTACCAAAGGATTCACTCTTGAAGAAATGACGGTCATTGGCTGTTCAAAATATTTTCCTATCTTCCTACCTTCCTTTCCCTCCTGTCAGGAGTTTGGAGTTGGGAGAAAACTTACTGTAAATTGTATGTTGTGTCTTTGTGTCTTATTCCCTTTAGCAAAACAAGCAGAGAGTACTGCCCAGATCTGCCCCCTCCTTGGAGCCAGACCTGCCCCCTCCACCACCTCCACCAAGACCTCACCTCAATGACAGCAGGCCAAATGGCCAGCCAACCCCCTATCTGGAGCTGCAGGACAGCTCAGGAGACCACATGCTGGCAACCGAGCCAGAAAGCCATGACCACAATGAGGAAGAGCATTCTGGGCCGTAAGTAACACTGCTAGGAACTTCTTAAAGTGCATTTCGTCAGGTTCATTGAGAAGAAAGGTGAAATGCTGTAGTTATTTGGGACCCCGCAGTTCAGCTCAGTTTGACACATTAATTCTCATCTATGCCCCAGTTTACCCTTAGACCTCAGAAGTCACATTCTAACCCTCCTCTGCTTACGACAGTTTCATTTTTCATTCTTATGTAATAGTAACTGCATTCTCTGAAACGGCAGTTACAAGGTACATGATATGTGATTTTCATACTGCTGTTTGCTGACTGCTTCCCTTTAACTGACACCTATTTCAGTGTCAGAAAGCGACACCGTGAAGAGAGGATTGCCAGCACTGCACAGAAGGTCCAGCAGATGAAACAGAGACTGACCGACTCAGAGAGGAAACGAGAGAAGTGGCTGTACTGGAGGCCCATCCTGCTCAACATTGGTGCTGGGGCAGCTTTGGCTGTTGGCCTGCTGGTTTGCTGGATGTATTCCCAGTGAAACCCTCTGGGTCACTTAAAACTGACTCTTACTTTGCACCAGTACCTGGGGTTAGGTACTTCTCTAAGCAGATTTAGATGATAAGATGTGCATAACTGAGGGTATTTATTTCTTTAAGGTCAAAATGCGGGAGCGCTAGATCAAATGAGTGTGTGTATATTTTTCATGTAAGATCTTAACAAACATAGTAACATCTCAGGATCTTGGTGCCAGCACGATGATTTCATTTCTTTACTTTTGTCACTGTTGATGAATGTACTGTATCATAGAAATTTGCTTTAAAAGAAACTTACTAAAGGTGCAGTACAAAGAAAAAAAATATTCTAACAGGTTTATTTTTGCATTCTTTATTTGTAATGGTCAGATGTACGTTGATCATCTGTGGACAAGGCTGTTTTACATTTTGCATTTCAAAATGACTTGTGTTGACTGTCCATCCTATCGTAAACTTGTAGGAAGATTCCACAACCTAGAGGTCAGCTATGGATTTTTTTTTTTTTTCATTTATTTTTCTGTAATGAATTTTGCATTTCATACATGCATTTAGAGGTTTACCAGAGCACCACTTGTTCTTCCATTCACATTTAGCAGGGCATCCCAATGTATTTCAAACTCTGCTAGAATATTAACCTTTTAATTTTCTGTTAAATAAGCACATTTTTTCCCATTAGTTTTGTTTTTCACATGGATCATAGTGGCTGTCAGGTCCCTCATAGCTTAATGCGTGTATTCACCCACTGGATGGGTTCATGTGTGTTCAGGTTATCCCACTTAGGAAACCAAAGCAAAGCTGTCCATTTTTATTAAGATACCAGCCAGGCAAGCTGTTAAATTGTACTCCCTTTTATGTGGAATGTATTTTCTGTTGGATCTTTGACATAACTGACACCTGCATTGTTGAAAATGATGCCAGTCAAAGCACCATGGAACTTTTTCATTTGATCCCATAGTGTCACCAAATTGTTTTTTAATTGACTGGGACCAATCTAAAGCTATAATAGTGCAATTTAGAAGTTGGAGCAGAGCACCTTGAATTGAATAATAGGTTAAGAGAAAGCGATAGCCAACATGTCTGTACCCGTTTGTTTGCTGGTTTGAGAGAGCTTTTACTGTGCCTTGAAATGAGTTAAATGGAAAAATGTGTGCTCCGAGGTTTCCTAGCATGATCAGTACAGAAAAGGGTTCATGTGAGCTGTTTCCCACATATGAGGAATAACACTGAACTGACCAGTTTGTAGTAACTTGAGTGTGATAGAACAAATTGTATCAGAGTTGATTGCACACCTAATGTGACATTAGCATCAACTGACGCCTGAGGTGAAATGATGTGTTGGTGATTGGCTGGTTACCAGTGATGGACATGGCTTTTACTCAGTAGTTGTTTAACCCAGAAAATGTGTCTGACCATAACATTCCATTCATTCTTGTTTTCCACATAAGATTTCAGGGGAGTTTTGTACATTGCTGAGCTGCAGTGACAACATGACAGATTGTGTTTTGAAAAAAAAAAAAAGCAAACAAAACATGAAATACTGATTAAAATAAAACATTCTTTTTTTTTTTTTTTTACCTGACCCTGTTTGTCTGCTTGTGTTTTTTCTTTAAATTGGTGTCAGTAAAGCAGCTTTACAGTATCCACCCACAGCTCTCCATGTCCCTCCATAATTGCATTCTGGCCATGAGCTAAATCAATGGAGCCAGACTGGAGGTCTTTCACTGTGGATTCCAGGAATTGATTAAACATTTCAAGAAGAGGCTCTGCTTATATTGACTGCTTTAGTAATTTTATTTTCCCTTGTCTGTGGGATGGCACTGATGTGTGGAGTAGAAAAACCCTAATGTATGTAGCTGTCCACTAAATGAAACTGCAAATTTCTTTCCTTTTCCAAACAGCTACAGAGTGAAAAATCACATAAATGCTATATTTTAATTTAAGAATAAGAGGAGGGAAATTAAATTGTCTGTATAGTCTAAAACTGTTTAATTCCACATTAAAAATCGTAACAAGTAAATAGAGCGTACCTATCGATAAAAACTACAAATTGTACTACAAAAGGGTCCTGCAGTGTTTGTCG
Source organism: Istiophorus platypterus (assembly GCA_016859345.1). Lineage (NCBI taxonomy): Eukaryota > Metazoa > Chordata > Actinopteri > Istiophoriformes > Istiophoridae > Istiophorus > Istiophorus platypterus. Next base: position 24,324,627 of record CM029126.1, on the reverse strand, counting down.
TAAATCGAACGCAGTCGCGGACGACAAATAGGGCAGCCAGTACAATCCCAAAATAAAAATGTTATTTTTGTTTTGTTTTTGTTTTTACCAAAATTGTATAAAACTACGACAAACTTTCCCTTAATTGAAGCATCTCGCCAGCGATGTCTCGATTATTTTGTCCGCCGGCGGGCTGGTTGAGGAATCGGATTGGACTACAAACGTTGTCAGGCATCAGTATGGCCGCCTTCACGCCAGCTTTTCCGCCACAGTTTAAACCGGCGGTTGTGACTGTCAGTGTGAGGACGAGGAACTTAGCTTTGTTACGGACAACAAATGTGTACAAACACGGCGGATCCCGCCGCTAACACGAACAGAGGGCTGTATTGTTCCCGGTAGTAGCCTGGCCGGAGCTCACCAGCTGCCATGTCTCTGTCCCCAGAGAAAGTGTCCGAGCTGAAGCAAATCATTCACAACCATCTGCTCAAGGTGAGAAAACTACGAACGCTAGCTTAAACTCCTGTATGTGTCTGCGTTCTTAAATAATGTCCCCTCCTGTGCCGTACCTTAAACCTTTACTAGTTTAAAGGTTACGCCTACATTATATCTTAAAAGGAAACCGGTATGACACTATTCAGTCATGAATTTGCTGTGGAAAGCCAGAGATTCACGATCAATTTAAATGGCAAGGAGTCTATCCTAGGTAAAAATGTCCCTTGGTAACTCTTTTGCTCAGGCAGCATGAATGGACATGTGGTGTTGATACAGTTTTGTTTTTGTTTTTGTTTTTCTGGTAATCAGATGGATATCCACGGGAGGATCCGTGAGGTGCTGGCTGAGACTGTCAGGGGAGATCAGGGCCAAGCACATCGACCTCTGTCTGAGGGAGATTTTCTTCGTGCTCTGCAATGCAGGGGGATCATAGATGATGTGATGAAGGACCTACACTTTACCCAGGTTGACCAACCATCTTGAACTTTGTACTTGAGGATAGGGCTGCTAGCAGTTGACTACAATTCAACAGATCCAGCAATAAAATAGACTCTTGAGTGTCAAAAACAAATACTTGAATATTTTCATAGTTGAAATACTAATTTGAACCTAGATCCAGATTTTTTTTTTTAAATGTCCACAATGTATGAATTCAATCCCCCGCTGACTGTTCTGTACTTCTTTCATGTTGGTCTTCTTGGATAGGATGTAGCCACAGATGCAGAAACAGGATCGCCTCCTAAGCCTGCTACTCACTTTGTTGACAAAGATATTACTCAGCAGAAGAAATGTAAGAAACAGCATTTACTCATGCAAATAAATCAACATTATAGCATGGCCTTTTTCAGTGAAGATATCCTTGTTAATTGTTGCAGGGAACAAGCCAAAAAAAACTTGTAAAGCAACAGGAGCAATTTGACATTTATGGAGTGCAGACATTATTCAATGAGCTGCTGTTTTGATACAAGAACAACTTCTTCAGAGTTTAAAGAACAGTACAAATTAAATCATATATGTGTGAAGAGGAAAACCCAATATTGGTGCACATAATTAATTGAAATATACAAAGGTATATCTACAAAGGACAGTAGAAATTTCAGAATATCCTAACAGAGAGACATTGTGACAAAAAAATCGTCATATAAAATATATTTAAGAGGAATAATTTGCAAAACATTAAAACATCCCTAAGCCTGATTTTATGAAAGTAAAAAGACAAAGTAGCACATGAAAAAAAGGAATTAAAGGTGCAATATGCAGTATTTTTATAATGAACTACTTCTGTATACTTGTATTCTTAACATGCATCCATATTGGGTCTTGCTTTTTATATTTAGACTAATACTTTTCCCTCACTATGTGAACCTTTCTCTGTTGTCTGATGGTCTCTGTTGAAATTCTACCCTAGATTACATGGTTTACTAAAGGCAATATGTAGGGCTTAGGACATATGTGCTAAGCTGCGTTGTTACAAATTCTGTACTGAACTCTGTTAGATTTTATTTTGTTGATATTCTTATTCTTTTGACAAAGACTTTGATGTGATTTGTAATATGATGTGATTTGTTTTGTTCTATAAGCTCAGCAGAAGGCACATTAATGCTAAAATGCCTGCTCATGGATTAAGTCTGTGCTGGGTAACTGTCAAATCTGCTGCTTCTTCACAAGGATGTTCTTTAACTTGTTCGGTTCCTACAGTTATTAAAACTATCTTCACAGTTGAGCACACCTCCCTAAAATTTTGAGCATTAGCTACAAAATAGACTGATATCCTTGTCAATGTTTGAACAGTTAACTGAAGACATTCTTTTCTTTTGCTCAGACAATATTGACCCATCAAGGCGGTACCTGTACCTGCAGGTGCTTGGAGGTAAGGCCTTTCTGGAGCACCTCCAGGAGCCGGAGCCTTTACCTGGTCAAGTGTGCTCTACGTTCACGCTCTACTTTCACTTCCGCAACCAGAGGTTTCAATCAAAGCCAGTGCCTTGTGCCTGTGAACCCAACCTGGAGGAGGGCTTCCTCTTAGAGATTCATAGAGATGGCATAGGTACTTGTAAATCTTGGTGTCAGTCAGGTTCAAGTGTCATATGCTGTTGCGTAATGTTGCTTCAGATATTATCTTTATTGAGTTTTTAACTTATCCCATTTTTTTTAGACATGCACTACTTTGAAAATGTTGCTCTTTACTGCTGTCAACCACCAATGCAAGTCCCTCACTTTTGGCACTACAGGAGAAGGTAATAAAATGGCCGATGTGACTACCATGCTGTCTGTGAGCGACCCTGTTCACTTGGTGCTGATCAAGACAGACACCTCCAGTGAGACGACACTGGTCTCATCCTACTTCCTGGACTGGAGGACAGTCCTCAGTTCGCCCAGTGGAAAGACCTGCTTTGCTGTAGAGCTGATGGGAGTCGGTGAGGAAGCGTGATTCTGCTGCAGTGATGGTGTATTCTGAATTATTCATTTTATTTTATTATTTTTAGTAAGTATCATCTCTACAATGAAGCAGTGTCTACTTGATACCAGTCCTCACAGGCTGAATATGTCCATGAGTTTATAGTAGTTCAACCGAAGGCCACTTTTTCTCCCTCCAAACTTCAGAGATTTCTTTTGTTGAATAATATTTACACAACATTCTGTTGCATTTTACAAGAGATAACCAAAGCTCAGTGAAAAGTAGTTATAAAAATTATAATCTAAATTTGACTAGCAAAACTATATTTTTCCTCTTTGTGTGTGTGTGTGTGTGTGTGTGTGTGTGTGTGTGTGTGTGTGTGTGTGTGTGTGTGTGTTTGTTTGAGAACAGGAAGTGAGTGTAAAGTCCCAGCTGGTGTGTTGACAGTCAGTCTGGAGCTCTACCCTCCTCTCACACAGACTCTGACTACCGATGTCATCAGCACACAGGTCAACACTGGAGCCTCTTTATCTCTAAACCCACTGTTTATTCATCTGCTTCATTATTCATGAATAAAATCAACCATTTGGGAACTAGTAAGGAGTCAGTACGACATAATGCTGTTAAGGATCAATATTCTTATGAGTCTAGATAATGGCAGCATTGTAAAAGAAACAACAAAGCTCTATATTTATTGTATGATGTCACTGTGTTTCTCATTCAGCAATCACTGGAGAGGCAGAAGACGGCAGAGAAGGAGAGGCTCTTCTTGGTTTATGCCAAACAGTGGTGGAGGGAGTTCCTTGAGATCCGACCATCACACCATACCAAAATGGTCAAGATATTTGCACAGGTTCATCTAAATTCACGTGTTGTAGACAAAAATTTAAACCTTTATATCACATAATTTTCTTAATTTTATGGACATTTTCCCAAAAGTAGGCAGGTTCTTTATTGATTTTTATTAACATAAACCTGTGGAGTGAATAGAGAAGTGAATGTTACATGTATACACACACACTTATGCAAGAGTTCCTAAGAGCATCTTAATTTCATTTCCACTGGTTTAGTGTGTCAGTCGTGTGGGAGGAGGAGATCTCATATTCCTAACCGGTTTAGGGATTATTGAATCCTCAATTCCTCAAATTTATTTCTAGCCCCACTGCATTCGTGTTACCTCTGGGTGTGTGTCTGTGCATTACGCAGGATGAGAATGGCATCAACAGACCGGTGTGTTCCTATGTTCATGTCCTCCGGGCGGGCCGGCTGCTGGAGAGCCCTCGTCAGGCAGCCCGCTTCGTCAGCCTGCTGGCTCACGAGAAGGCCCCAGTGGTGGGAGGAGGAGGAGGCAAGCAGGAGCAGTGGTGCACATTAATGGCTTTCCTGTGCAGAGGGAAGGTAAAGAGAATGGGCTTCTGGCAGCCACAGCAGGGCTGGAGTCATTTTTCAGAGGACCATGCACTTACTGTATTCATAGATCCTTACTGTCATAGATGGATACACAGACAGATTTATTGCTTTTCATACCAAAGTTCCTGTGAAGCAGAACTGGCTTCATTTGTTCCACTAAAAAAAATAAATCTAAATCTGAAGTTTTTTAAAATGTCTATCACTCACCTGGCAGATCTACAATAAAATTTATTTTATTAGTCTATTCACACATTAAATATAATTCCCATGGATCTAGGGATGTGCAAGATATCAGTCTTAATGGAACTGAAATATAGTTTAGACATATGCCATGTATTTTCTGACCGGACAAGTTTCAGGAATTGTCCACTATATTATTGCTTTTTCTGATTTACTATCTTGTTTATGACATACTGTCTTTGAGTAAGTGCAAGGCAGTCGTCCAAATTCTCCATTTGGCCTCTGTCTAATAGCTCTAATGTTATTTTTAGTATAAGCTGTCCTTTGCTCCGTCACACTGTATAAACAGTCTGGTCATATCTAACAGTGCTGTGGTGCTAATGAATACATCTTTCCATAGATAATAATAATAATACTCAGGTGCAGGCATATATGTTTGTAGATCGATTATATGATAGATAGAGATAATTGGATCTTAAAGTTGATGAATAGCAAAGGGAAAAATTCCTCAATTTAATTTTTTAGCTCCATTGTTTTCATGCATTGTTAAGCTAATTTTTGCGAATAGGTGACACACACCAAAACTTTTTTTTTTTTTCCCATTTGAAAAACAAAATGCTCCAAAATGTGCTTTTCTAAAACCCCTCACATAATCATCAAAATCAAATACTGACGTCTAAAAAGAAAAAAATCTGCAACAATATCTCTTCAATCAATACAGCAAAAACCAAAACAGACTTTCAAGTTTAAACTTGAAGTCATTTAATGAAAACTGAATATTAAATAAATTAAATAAAAAAAAAAAACAAAAAAACAACCACTTCACCATATCATTTCCATCAGGTCACGCATTTTCATCCACATCCAACCTACTGGAATATTTCCTCTGGTCAAACACAGATAAATAAAATGCAGCCTGGTGACGTCTGCACTGATCAAGTGAGGTCAAGTGCATGACCTCTGAGTGTGACACTGGCATTTTTCTGACCAACACTGTGACAGATTCTTGGAATGTTTTTGAGCCTCTCCACGATGAAGGAACCTCCCATTGTCTAATATGATGCTATAACCTAGTTAGATAACAGTTTCCTTCTTTTGATTTCCCCACTTCAAATTCAAATTTACTTACTCAAGAGCATAGTTCCATGATATGGATTTCAAACTAAATATAGAATGCAACCATGACAAAATGATGGCATTTAGCAGAACAAAGGCATAACCTAATGTAATTTATTAGCAAAGTCATTTACGACATAGATGCATGCTTTGAATAATACTATCACTATAACTTACATTCTTACATTCAATGGTTATAGACTCTTTAATTCCTGTTCAAGCCTTACCTCCCCTAGTGACTTGGGTTTTGTTTTGCTGTTAAACCTGACTGTCTGTCATTTTCTTTTTTTCATACAATAGGTACTTTCTCAATTTAAACCCATTTAAATTTGACATAAAGTCACACTGACACAGCCCTGTATCATAGCTGCAGTTTCTACTTTCTGCTTTTGTGTGTTAGCTAATACTAGCTGACCCACCTAATTCGTTCTTTTATTTGTTGTCTCTTTGAGACCCCTGTGAACACATAACTCATTTGATATCTAAACTCAGCATCTGCACTCATGTTGAATGTTTTGCAAACCATGCCCTTTGTATGACAATTGCATGGAATATAAAGAGAACTGTGTTCTAGAAAAAAACAGAAATCATTAAAAGTTAAGTGAATGCATTTGAAGTTGTGAGTATTGCACAGTTGGCACAAATTGATAGAATAGAAGTAGAAAAACTGTAATTCTATCCCCCTCTTATATCCCCCTGAAAACAGTATATCCTCAGTCTAACCCCTCTGACTTTAATGTTTGTCACAAATTTCTGTTGCGTTGAAAAGTTAAGTTTTGTCAGAAAGTGCCACACAAACCCTGTTCAGCAGCATTTGCATTGACTCCTTTTCTGAGTAAAGCTGATTGTGTTGTTTCTGAGAATGAAGGATTTGTACATAGTTGGCTGATTGGTGCTTTTTTTATTTTTCAACTAGATAGTGCGGAATTTCCCAGACCACCACAGGATAAATGTTTCCTGCCTCTCCTCTGTGAGTGGCTGGCAAGACAGAAAGAACACAACACTTACAAAGTGGCCCTTGTCAGCTGTGATTTATGAGTTTCATTCCAGGGAAAATTAATTTAGCGTCATCAGTCCCCAGTCTGTTCTGATGCTGCCGTCCATATTAGCACTTCTGGGAACATCTATCATACTGACTTGCCCGTAGCTCAAGCCAGCACACTGCAGCAGCAGCAATCCCTTGCTCAGCACAGGCCTCTTTACTGGAAAAGTTGGGCAAGTCAAAAAAAAGTTGCTTACTGTCATGGACCATTTGATAACTGTAGGGCGTATTTCCTCTCCAGCTGACTTTTCTTATGTGTTCAACAATTCCGTGAAAGGTAAACAGTATAGTAAGAACAGGATATTGTGTTTCTGTTTGAACAGACTGTTGTAGTGACATGATGAATTAGACAAGCAATGGCAAAGGTGTGAAGAAAAAGCCCTATATCAGATTTACCAGCCCCATTGTCTGTTAAATCTGTTGAAATAAATTAGATAAAACTTAGAATATGCCAAGATTAAACTATGCATCATCAAAGTGTTAATTTTGTATTTGTCTCCAAACAAAGGACACAGCCAAACTGTTTTTGCTTTTTTGTTTTTTTTTTTTGTATTATTTTTTAGTTTTGATTTTTTTTTTAACTTCAGAAAATGTTTTACAAAAAGCTTTTTTTCTAATTTTGTTAGATTTCGAGCAGAGCATGTTAATAAACCTGTTAATGAAGACACCATTTGGTTTGAATTAAAGGGGCCAGAGCAGAATTTGAATACATAATATTGCAAGTATATTTTCAAAGTGGCATATCAGGGCCACTGTTAAGGGAAAAAAAATCTGCAACTTTGAGAAACAAGTCAGAATATAAAAAAAGATAATATATTTGAATAAAATCCTAATATTTCAGAAATAATGTTGAAATATTTTAGAATAAAGCTTTTCTAGAATGAAGTCATGATATCTTAAGAGTAAATTCCAATATTTTCAAGAACTAACTCACAATATCTTGAGGATAAAGTTTAGATTTTTCTGAGAAAAAGTTGCATGAAGTACTAAGAAAAATCCTTTTGCTCTTGAAATGCAACTGACAAGGTATAAATAAAAAAATAAGGCTTAAGTAAAGGTCTATCAGTCTTGATTAATATTTAGACAATAATAAACATAATATAATGTTGATAATACAGTTTCCACATTTCATACTCTGGACAGCAGCTGAATCCATCACTGTCTGTCCTCCCCAGGGGGACTGTGAAGACCACGCCACCCTGCTGTGTAGCCTCCTGCTTGGCTTTGGCCTGGACGCCTATGTGTGTGTGGGCACTAAAGCCAAGGGCGTGCCACACACCTGGGTCCTGACCCGCGGTACAGATGGGAGCATTACCTTCTGGGAGAGTCTGACAGCACACAGGTCTATTTATTTTATTTATTTTTTTATTTTTTTAATTACACAGATATCTAACAAGTCATTTAACACACCTGCTTTTACCTGTTCTCTGTCCCTCTGGAATTGAACTAAGACTTTTACAATGGCACACTCAAAGTAGTTACACAATATTCGACATATGTGGAAATGCAGCAGATTATAGATATTGAGTTATTGGTATTTGGGCAAATCTCTCAAAAAGGCCCCCCAAAGTTGAGTTTTCCTGTTACTACAAAAACAGACGTGACCTAAAAACTAATTTGAACTACACCACATGTTTTGTTTTTGCATTAGTTTTCCTCATTAGACAATCTTTGTGTGTTTGTCAGCAGGATATCTCAGAATCCCATGAATGGATTTCCATGAAATTTGTTGGCCAGGCTTTGAGCCAAGGAACCGTTGATTATATTTCGGTGATAATACAGTTCCGTGATTTCGTCCCTCAATAACTGTGTATTTGCCATAACTCTGAAAGTAATGACCTGATTTCATATTGAGCGAGTTTGTAAAATTACAGTAAGTAAGTAATAAAAATCAGGACCTTGGCTGTCGGCAAACAATGATGTACTGTGGTAATTGTTTGATATGTTGCATAAGTGCTTTAAATGTTTTGAATGTTAAATGTTTTGTTTCTTCTATATTCCTTTGTCCAAGAATGTAGATCTTTGTGCTGTTTTTTTAAGATAATTTTTACTTTGTAGTTGTACATTCATTTCAATCCATTTACACAGGATATTTGGGAAAAGATCCATTTGAAATTGTGAATCATGTGCCATTTTAATCATACCAACCATTTTGTTAGTAACTTTGAAAAGGGACTTTGTGCCTCATGTTTGTGTGTATGTGTCTGATGTCTGGTCAGATACCTCCATCGGGCCATAGACCCAGATGCCCCACCCCTGGCCCCCCAGCCCAAACCCCTGTCCCCCTACCGCACTGTCGGCTGTGTCTTCAACCACCAGACCTTCCTGGCCAACTGCCAGCCGTCCGATGCTGTGGAGCTTTGTGTCTTTGACTTCCAGGTAGGGGTGTAGTATCCCTACAGTTACCCCCACCATAATCACTTAATAGGTGAAGTGGGATCCATCTCTCTGATTAAATATATTTTCCATCATGGTCCATTGTTGTATTCAGTGTTGAAACAGTAATGAAGAATCATGCTGTTTACTGGTTCATAGGAGGTTTTTTTTTATTAGCCAGGGTCAAGGTTTTGTGAAATGAGATTCAACGTGAAAATCTTCATTTAAGCTTTATCTAAGATTGACCAGAGAGGATCTAATGAAACTCAAAGTGGGCAGACAAACACTTGTTTTCCCAACTTTTAACCCTCAGAATCAGTCTCGGTGGAAGGCGATGAGGGAAGAAGCTCTGAAGTCTGTTTGTGCCCCAGACTCAGCCACCTCTTTGCCCCCACTACCTCCACTCTGTGCCCCATCTCTAGATCCCGCTGCTTCCAGCAACCGGTTGGAGCTGGAGATGCGCTTCCTGGTTTCTGAGCACAGGAAGGTAAACAAACTGAAATTATAAGAAAAAAAATTGACATAATTTGAATATTATATATTTCAGATTTGCATGACCGAGTATACACCCAGGGTAAGATTTTATTTACATTTATGTTGTTTATGTTTATGTACATTTATATTTGACAAATTGACTATTTCTGAATGTATTCAAAATGTATATATAAAACATAGTTGAATGAATGTGTGCATATACTTGCATACTATAAAATCTTGACAAACTTTGGCATGGCTAGATATCAATAGGAGGAATTGATCAAAGTATTTGGTGATTTAGCTGAACTGACCCTTTAAGTGCCTTCGGCCCATTACAGGTTAGGTGATGTGTCGTAACATGTAATGGAAGAAGTAGTGAGCAAAGTATGGGCTCTGTGGTGCTCTCTCCTTCAGGACCTGGAGCTGGCGACAGTCTGGGACGACCACCTGTCCTACCTCCTCTCCTCCGCCTTATCAGCGTATGAGCTGGAGCGCTGTACCGGTGTGTCCTGTGGCAACGAGGAGTTCCAGGATGCCGTGAGGAGGGCAGTGCCAGACGGACACACCTTCAAAGGCTTCCCTATACACTTCTTGCACCGAAATGCTCGCAGAGCCTTCGCCACCTGCCTCAGGTGATTTAAAAAAAGATAATAATAAAAAAAAAATAATAAATTATATACTACAGGCAGCAGTGTAGATGCATGGTAGCAATATCCTTTGACCTGTTACTCAGGGGATATATATTATGTTGGCAGGCAGTTGACTCCAAATAAAATCCCACCAGATACCTAATGTTTCAGGTGTGTATTCTGTGTAGCATAAAGCAAAGGTAAATATACTTACACATATATCAAGCATAAGCCCGTAGTTTATCAGTGAATATGCCTATAAAAGTTCATAAACACACAGTCATTAATTTTTATAGCCTCAGTATGTCAAAAGTACATGAATTGTTTTTAGCTAAAAAGAATCTTCCCTACCATGTGGTGGTGTTTATTATTTATTTATATGTCGTTGTTTAATGAAAGACTTTGCCGTAATTCATCGTTCTTGCTCTTTGTCTCTTGTCACCTTCTGTGCAGGTCCCCCTTCTGTCAGGAAATAGTTTGTTGTCGTGGCGACCACGTGAGGCTGGCGGTCCGTGTTCGCGTGTTTGTGTATCCAGAGAATGCATGTGCAGTGTGGCTCATGTTTGCGTGTAAATATCGTTCTGTACTTTAAACAGATTTTTGTTGCTGTTATCTCTACTCTGGTGCTTAGACCTTTATTTCGTAGACTCATAATTTGTACAGACATTTACGCTCAGAATTGTATTTATATTTCTATTTTTTTTGTTTTTTTATGGAACTTTGTTACTCTTACTGTGTACCTTAGAAATAGATGACATCTATTCCTTTTGCTATCAGGAATATTAAAAGGACATTTTTCAGATTGCATGAAAATATTATTTTAAGGTTTTCAACTGGTCTAAATAATTCTAGAAATTGCAGTCCATATTACATTGTTTAATAATTGTTTGGGCTCAATTTTCACAGTAGTTTTCAATTGCAAAACAGCATTGGCCTAAAAGCTTCATATAAAACCCAAAATATCCATAACAAATTACGTAGAACCTGATGCAGAAGGCTTCTTAACATCACATCAGTGTATATGTTCACCTAACACTAATATTTTATCATTGTTGCATTTGAAGTTGAAACTTATAATTACATTAATAACATTGATCGGTTTAAAATGCATGGCAGGTAAAATAATAAGCAGTTCTGTTTCAGTGCTGCTCTCTACAGTATTATTAAAATAAGGAGAGATATTTGAAAACAAGAAGCTTTGGTTCATATTCTAAGGACCAATTCAGTGCTGGGCACAGAAGGGATAAGCACTGAAACTAAGGCTTATGTGATTTGATTTTATTCGAAATACTGAACAAGTGATTGAGTGTTTTGCACTTTTCAGGTAAGGTAAGAATTTAGCAAGTCAGTTTCTGCTCTGTGCATTTTGCAAACAGAAACCGTTCTAAGATCTTTGCCAAAGCAGTCATAAATACTGTACATGTATATTCCTTTGTAATACATTAACACAACACTAGGTGGGGTTTTAAGACTATTTTTGGCACAATGGATGCACCAGCAGCTCTCTGTTCTATCCTGGCCTGCTCATAATAATACTATAGACCCATATGCTTACAGCTCTTATTTTTAAATACACAATAATAAAAATGACTGTGGTCACTTTACTGGTCCATTCCAGCACTCAATTTCTGATAAAGCATGATAAAGCGGTAGCTGTATATTTAATCTGTAGAGAGGTATGAATTAAAAAATCATAATCAAGAAAAACCTCACTGCAGGGAGAACCATAAGATGAAATTAAATTCCACTTGTGCTGTAAGACCCTGAAGATATTCTTCAGTTTTGAGAGTGAGGAGAAACCACACTAAGGCCATTATTCAGGCTCCAAAGCCTCTAAAATCCAGCAGGCAAGTGTTGACTAATTTGAGACAGACTGTGAAATTGCAGGGAAGGCAAAGTGACATCTCCCTGTTTGAGAGTTATTGTGCAGTTAGGAAAAGTCAACTATGAAGGCTTTGCTCTGATTGAAGTGCTAACATTAATTGACACACAGAGGGTAGTTTTGTTTTCATAGAGTGCTTTGCTCTGCTCCTTTTTCTCTGCTCGCTGACTTACTGCACAGAGATGTTTTGAGTTCTGGGGGAAACGTTGACACATCAGCCCAAATTTTGAGTAGAAGCCTGTGAGGATGGCCAATTAATTTGATTTTTCTGGGAGCTAATTTGCAATTCTGCATTTGCCTCAGTGTTGTTGAACAGGAGGATAAGGAGGGAGGCTCAAAGAGCGAAATAGAGAGCTAATGAATAATACTTTCCTTTTTTCAGAATGTCACACACATGAACACCTTCACTCTGCTCATTGCATTATACCACAGAAAAAATGTATGGTAAATGAAGTGTTTGATGCTGGGACTCAGGTATGTTTTCAGCCCATATTAAACAGCAGCACTCAGGTGTAATTGACTAATAGGCCCAGTGGGACAGAAGCTACAATACACTGTGAAACAGGATGAGAGGAGAGAGGATTCTGGTTTCTAGTAAAACCATCACTCACACCTTGCATCTCAACACTGCTGCCGATATGCAGTGTTTGCATTCAGGTGAGACTTTTAAATTTAACATTTTTGTAAAAAAAAAAAAAAAAATCTCTGTTGTGTGTAACTCACCTTTGGCATCTAGTCACATGAAAGTTTAGAGAGAATACATTTTTTTTTTTTTTTAAACAAAGACATTGATTGTGAGGTAAAGTGACTACAAGATCAGTTTCACAGTAATAAGTAATGGTAAGAAACTGAATATGGATAGAATGAACTAGCAGGTGCTGTTTCACTTTAGTTTGAGTTAGTGTACACACAATCTATTTTTCACACGTACAATCAAATCTTCCTCATCCAAGGTGGCAAAAGCTGATAATTAGTCTTTCTCCATCTATAGACAATTCACCTGCAGTTCTCAAGTACCTTCAATGGCTGTATCATCTGTCATAATGGTGGTGATTGGGGAGAAATATACTGTAGTTTGCACCCATTACTGTGATGTTTGTTTATTATGTCTCAAAGGCAATGATGAATCCATTTAGAAATAAAGGATGTTAGGAAGTACATTTGAAATATTTGTTGGTTGGAAAAAAACATCTCAGACCATACTGAAGATTTGCAAATCTGCAATGTGTGTTACATGTAGATCTTCATACTAGAGAGTAGGTACTCATTATTACATTACACAGTAGTCATTTACTTTATTACTGACATGCTTTGCAGCTGGTTTTAACTGTCTTGGAGTGAACAGGAATGATTGAAGGTGGGATGTAGTGATCCATGACTTAAAATGAATTTGGGCCACAGGCCCCTTCCCCACTTCCATACCCAGACTTCAAGCCTCTTTGCTCAGACCACACCCATCTTCAAGCTCAGCCTTCATTTTGACCTCAACTACACACCTGTAAAATTTTTGACTATATCTTGCACAGGTTTGATTCTGTTGCGGAGAAAAAAATCTGTTGATGGATGGATGGATAGATAGATGGACAGACAGACAGAGACACCTGGAAGGAACCACAGAACTGCCTCTGCGGTAGGTCTCACTACAGTAGGTGTCTCCAGGACCACATTTAGTTTAGAGCTGTGTCTAAATACAGCATCCCAGAGCCGCCCACATGGCTGCAGACTCAGTCTCGTTTCACCGTTTAATGTAAAAAAACTTTTCTATACTAAAACTAATACTTCCAAATTCAAACCAGAATGAAACAATACAAATATATACATGAATTTGTACGAAATTCTTTGTCTGCTAATGAATACTAAAATTTTTTATCTATGCAGTCACCCAGATCAAAAGTTTGTCCCTACACAAAGAGCACAGGTTTGGCTGAGCTTTTTTGTTTCCTCTGGTCACAGCAATAAGAAACAAGTTCCCAAGGCTGGTCTCCAATTGTAGAACCATCTCATTATTTCGTTGTCACTAGATGAACCTAATTCAATGTATGGGCCTTGGGCTCTGTTAGAGTTTGTCAAGTAAATGAGAAGACTAATGGCGCATCTCCTTATCAGTGGTGTTTTTCAATTGTGGTAATTTATCTACTGACAGACACTGATGTATCAACTAATTAACATATTTTAGCCATATAAAACAGAGTGTTTAGACTTTGAGCTCTGCAGTAATTTTTTTGTGGTTAGTGTGTGTGTGGGGTGCTGTTGTCTTTGCCATCTTTGACAGATGCAGGTACTAATTAATTAAACATTTAAATGACAGAAATGACTGATGTGACAACAATAGTAAGACCTGCATATTGCTTCTCTTACCTCCAGATATGGTGATTAAATGAGTTTTTTAAAAATGAAAATTTGATCATGGAATTTTTATCATTTTCTGGAAACATCCCCACACACACATACTGTTGAAGTAGTCATTAAGTTGGACCTGTAACTCCATATCTCTGCAATTATTATATTCTTCATAACACCTTCCTGTCACACATTGCCTGGTCTCTGCACCTCTTTCTCTTGTCTTATTTCTATTTTTGAAATGTAAAAATTCCTGCAGGGGGTAAGAGAAGGAGTGAGAGAGATACAAAGAGGCACGTTGGGCATTGGGGAGAAATGTGTTGCAAGGCCCGGAGCCTATCGGGTAATAAAGTCATTAATTCAGCTGATTAAGTTGGCCTTTGGGTTAAAGAAAAATCATATCCATCTCCCTTTGAGATGTGACTGGGGAAGCACAGAAGAGGGAGAAGCCAGCTAATTAGTGCTGAAAAACAGGAGGGGGTCCAGAGAGGGAGGTGGTGGGAGAGACAGAAAGAGAAAGCAAGTGAGTTTGTGTGTGTGTGTTTGTGTGTGTGTGTGTGTGTGTGTGTGTGTGTGTGTGTTTTTAATAGGGAGGAGGAGAAGGACATGGAGGGAGTGCAGATAGGTGTTTCGACTGAACTACTAATGAGGCATGTTTGGGGTGAGGGAATGACAAGCTCATCAAAACGCCGGCTTGAAAGGCGAGCCGTTTCTCTCAAAGAGTTTGCCCAACTACCTTTGAGCCCGGTGCTGCCACTTAATGATGTAAAACAAGAGAGAGAGGGAGACGTTAGGGTGAAATGTCAGTTTGTTGGCAGTTTAATGAGCTTGTTGTTCTACAATGTGAGCGAAGAAATGACAGGAAAAAGAGCAACAGGAGAAGTAGGCAGGATCCTCGACTTCCCCAAACCTGAGCGATAATGCCACTTTCATGAATCCATTAACTTGTAAAACTAAAGCACTGTAATGTTTTTTTTGGGACGTCAGAACAAAAAAATCAGTATTTTCAAATTTTCATATTCAAACTACCCTGACACAGTATCTGTTTTATTTAAAATGGCAGTTCCACAATTTATGGTTTAGAAAAACAGTTTACATGCCCTCAAATTAGTGACAGGAAAATTATACACAAACAAAAAGTTTTTACACCTATAGTGTGGTTCATTCAATCTGGACTCAGGTAAAGAATCATAACATTGTTGCATTTAAGATCCGGTTCAGACTGACTTTACTGACGTTTTTCCAGTGAACCAAGACTAGTAAACATGACAAGTAACTCCCTGACTGGCCTTTCTGGTGATGTCATTCTTCTTCATCAGCACATCATCAGGAACCATGTGGGGAAACTCAAATTCTGGAGGCTGACGGCAGTTCAGTCTACACTTTAATGCATCTATGTGTGTATTTATGTTATATGAGATATCACTGATTATGAAAATGTAATAATAGTATTACTGTAGGCCTCAGATTGGTCTCAGTTATGAATAAGGACAAACAGATACATGGATACATCACGGAGCCATATTCTTGGGTTTACTACTCTGGGATCTCTACTTCATGGACTTATTGAGCTGGCAGGGTACATTAAGGATCCAAATACAACAGACTGCAGGTTTAACTTAATATCTGATTGATCAGGGTAAAATCCCTACACACGTGTGCCTACAGATGTGCGTTACCATGGTAACCAAAAGATTTATACAAACATTACTTTTACAGATTGATTTACCACATTGCTTCCTCAACAGTTCATGGATGGTAGGTGGATTAATTAGTAATTTAGCTTTTGAATTCATGCATTAATCACATACTGTATCTGCTATCACAAACTACCCTGTTTAGTCCATTTGCTTTAAGACCACAAACAAACTGCTCTAGAGTCTGCTTGGAAATAGAACATGAACAGGACCCTCTTTTCAAGCTAACTCAGTCCAGATGTGTGGTCTGCACCAGATTTGCCTGGACAGCATTCTCACTAGTCCAAATGAACCGTACCAACCAGGCAGATGCATCAATTAGTTTTAACCACAACAAAGAGTTTAGGTGTGAAAACACTTTTAATTTGATCTGATCTCAAGACAAGGCCTGACCCTGTTTCCTCACACCATTTCATTGGGATCTCTTAACTTTATTTAATTTTCATTTACTTTTCATTCCAGCTTTTTCTATCAATAATAATATCAGCCAATATTAATTAAACTATAGTGATCTAATGTGGAACTCATTTGAAAATGGGGGGAAAAGGGGGGGCACTAGAGTCCTATTGAACCATTCAGAAGTCAGGCAGAGGCTTACACCGGTAAGTTGTTTTCACCACACCATGATAGGTGTGGCTGCGTGTCTAATATAGAATAATCAATCTCAGACAATTAGCAGCACATTTGCTCTAGATGGCAAAAAAAAACATTTCATATGGAGCTTTGAGTAATGAAATCATTTCCGACGCTGTTGGACAATGTCATAATTACATTGCCACAGTCTTCTGAACAAAAGTAATGAAACAGATTCCCCAGTCTTCAGATAAAAGACCTACTGAATGAAACGACAGTTTTAAATACTCCGTGGTTAAAAACACTGAGCTAATGGTTAATAGTAAGGCCGCTATAAAACAATCAGTCACAGAGGTCGACAAAGTTAAGTTCATTTTAACTTTAAAATGTAGAGGAAATCTACAACACTATCTTACTATAGAAAGAAGTAAAACAATAAAACAAAATATAATCCTGTGCTTCCTCCCTCTCTACCACTATCCCATTTGGTACAATCCAGATTTCCAGAGTATGATTTTGTTTACGAGAGCACCAACCTTAACCAAATAAAATGATTAACAGTCAAGTTAATTAAGAGAACAGAGAAAAATTACTGAATAAAAGCCTCCTACACAGAAAATAAATATACAGTATACGTCAAAGAGACAGACTAAAAGACAAACTAAGTGAAGTGCTATATGTGTGTGTGTGTATATATATATATATATATATATATATATATATATATATATATATATATATATATATATATATGTATATATGTATA
Organism: Istiophorus platypterus; assembly: GCA_016859345.1. Lineage (NCBI taxonomy): Eukaryota > Metazoa > Chordata > Actinopteri > Istiophoriformes > Istiophoridae > Istiophorus > Istiophorus platypterus. The sequence goes on along the minus strand of CM029126.1, from coordinate 24,307,270 downwards.
TGTGTGTGTGTGTGTGTGTGTGTGTATATGTATGTATATATGTATGTATATATATATGTATGTATGTATGTATGAGTGTATGTTTGTCTATATGTGTGTGTATATATATATGTGTGTGTGTATGTGTGTCTATATCTGTGTGTGTGTGTATGTATGTACATATATATATATATATATATATATATATATATATATATATATACACACATATGTGTGTGTGTGTGTTTATCTATGAATGTGTATATATATATATATGTATATGTAATATCCCTTACTGGTGATGAATTGTTCTGATTAGGTTATATGAATATGTTTATGCATTGAAAACAAAATGTATGAGGGTACATATTTGAATTTATGGATTTGTACCATGATGAGAGAGTCTCAGGTCCACAATGTCTTGTGATGTCAAGATCTGTTTAACACTTCTTTTGGTCAAAACATAAGGCTCTCAGATGTTTTGCATGCTTGACAAATTAGTAGAGATCAATAAATGAGTCTCCTCATTTTGTTAGAGTGCACTGAAACAGTCCAAAGATTGTTAAACATATAGTAATAATACTGCAAAACCTCTTTCCCATGGGTTAAGATAGGTTGTAACTCAGCTACAGGGCACTGCAGATTTTTTCCTGTTTCCTGCTGATAATCAACATTTTTTTCTTTAAATATTGAATGTTTGCAATCTTTTCCTAAACATAACCAAGTATTTTTTGTGTCTAACCTAATGAAAGCTTAACCTCTTTAACAGGTTTGAAAGGCACTGGCATGTTATATTGTCCTGCTGAGTGGGGCATCAGATCAGAAAACCTTCATATCCTTTTGGAAAGCAACGACAAACAGACGATTTTGTCCTTCAGTTGGGATGATTTGTGCAGACTCACGGATCTTACATCTTTTGCCTCTTTCATCCTTTTGGTTTCCTATATTGTTTTGTATCATGTTTTGGGAAACAGTGAAGTGCAGTTAACTGACATCATCTGACATGCTTTATGTTTACTGAAGTTTAGGGGTTTTGGTCACCTCTCACTGCAATTTGGAGCTGTCAATATGCAAAGCTGCCGAGTCTAGATTTAATGTCCTATAGCATGAGGATCATAAGGGCTTCCAGGGGTTAGCATCTTGTCTACTGCCTGGGTACATCTGGTCCCATGGCAAACACAGAGAGTTCTTTGTCAGTGTCTACAAAGGCTGGGAAGGGGAGAGGAAAGAGAGAAAGAGGGACTCTGCTGGTCTTCTTTTTAAACCAATTTAAAGGACTCTCTTCTGGAGTCCATTAGAATAGCAGAGTGTCTTCTTCAATTGCAGAGGGGGACAAACAAATGTGCTCTGTGGTGGCTGCCAAATAACCTTGGCTGCTGCTATTGAAATGGTGGTCAATCAAAAGAAAGAGAGAGAGGTTGGAGGGGAAAGAGGACTGTGAAATAGCGGAGGGGAGCCAAAGCAACAGTGAAAGAGGAATACATGGTGCAAAAGAGGAAGAAAATGAAAGAGGAAAGGCAAGGGTGAACAAAATAAAAATAAAAATCTAAGGACAATGCTCGGATAAAAACAAGAAAAAAATTCTACAATATAATATATAAAACGTTTAGAGGAGAAGTAGATTATGTGAGGCCTGATAGTCACAAAAATGGGTAACTCTGGCATTAATTAAATGTTGAACTCAAACTAAAATTAGAATTACAGTTTGCTAACACATTAGTGTATATACTGTACACCCTTGGTGTTTGCTTTTGTCTTGTGCACTTATTAGGTCAGAATTGATCCCTTTTTAGTCATTTTTTCTAACTAGAAGTAATTATGAAAAGGAATTAAAATGTTTACTTTCTGAACTTGTAGCGTCCTGCAATTCGGTATTTTATGCTGCATTCAGGCAGTGTTAGGAGGAAGGAAAGAAGAGGGAATTTTCCTGTTATTCCAACTGGCAGACACAAATAGTTAAAAATATTTTAACTATATTTTAAAATATTTTCTCTACTACTAGCCTTTTACCACACCAGATACTTAGCTTAATAACTATCCTTGTAACTACCAGCAGCCCCCTTTTCCCAGCAGTTTATTGACATTTTGCAGTTCTTTTAACCAAGTTTGAGATGTTTCGACAAACTTCCAATATCTCCGTCTCGGAATTACAACTTGAGCCTGACACATACGGTTTTTCTGACTTGAATTCTTTTAAATATAGTCAAACAATACAATATGAACATTGCATTAGTTCCATTTGTGATTTGAGCTTTCCATAAGTCACACTGGGTTGTGACTGAAGTAATATACAGGGTGCTGAGATTACAGGACTATACATTGCTTTGATTTATGACAGTCTGGTTGTGGTTACCACAACGAATGCAAAATTGACAGCTAATGCTAGCTAGCCCTTTTAAAAAATGGGAACAACATAACATTAATTGAGCAGGACCTGCCTAAGGCTGGTGTTGGAATTAAATAAAACAAAAAGAAACATATACTGGGGATCAGTGCCAAAATGCTGGGCTAACATCCACTTGGCTTCCACTTTCAGAGTGAAAGCTAGTTAGCCTACCTTCCTAGCTTCCAGTTCCCAATGGAAAACTTAACAGCATGAGGGGTTTTACCAAATAGTGAAAGCTGTAAAGATGCAAACGGGTAAAACTGCTAACACTGTTTTAGGGTTGTTTTAAAAGGCAGAAAAACCCCTTGTAGCAAGTTAAATCCTCCCTCCTGAATGACAACAGGGGTTTTTTGTCCCTACCCTCTGACACGACCCAAAGGAGAGTCTCCTGGGTTAGCGCCCCCATGACGACAAGAGATATGCCCGGGATAAAGAGTTAAAAAATCGAAGTTGAAAATTAAATAGTTTAGAAGTTTCTACTGTGACAGTGTTATGGAAGGGGTTTGGATAGGTGAGGCACAAAAACTACTTGGTATAGATCAGGGAAAGATTATGGTTTGGGATGAAATATTTTGTTAAGGTTAAATGAACTTCGTTCTCATGGTACATGATTAACACATGGTTAAAATTATAGAATAATTGTTGTGATCATTAAAGGAAGCAATGTTGACTGTTGGGTTGGAAATAGGAAGCAAACAGTTGTCTCCTGCGTTCAATATTTTCAATATTTTGTCAACACATCCATCTTCCTAGACCTCTTCCTCACAAGAGCACAAAATGTTGCTGATCAGTCAATCAACGGGATTTGATGTGCTCCATCTACTGCACAACAGAGGTTAGCCGCACATTTTCTAAAAAGAAATAGAGGTGTGTGTGTGTGTGTGTGTGTGTGTGTGTGTGTGTGTGTGTGTGTGTGTGTGTAGAATCTAAATGGAAAGTAGTGGCAGTTGACTGCTAACAGGTGACGGTGCTGGTAAGGGGCCAGAGATGTGCCAGTCTCAATAAAAGGTCAAACCAGCAGGGACACAAAAACTCTCTGGGGCCCTGTTTACTGGGATAGAGGAACAGAGAGAGAGACACAGAAAGAGAGAGAGATGGTACCGGACCAGAGGATCAATAGATGCCGTGAAAGAAGTTTCAGTTGGCCCTGGCATCAGAGGAACATTGGTTGATTTGAACCTCTAATGGATTACTTTAAAGGACTGGCTGCAAAATAAAGGAGCAGATGGAGAAATAAAGAAGAGAAATAGATTGAAAAGGAAGGAACAGAGAAGTTAAGAAAAAAGAAAAATGCTGCGGTTGTTGGGGAAAGTGAAATTTAAAAGTACTCTGCACCATCCGCATCCCTCCACCCACTCACTTTCCCGCCCCATGGCCGAGAGGAAGAAATGACTAAATGTTAACGGATGAAAGATTTCAAATGAACCTGTTACAGCAAAGTTGTTTTGCCTGGCCTCGTTTATATCCTCCTATCCATCCCTTTAAGACTTTACTATGGCAATTAGCGTTTTATATTTTCAGGGGAGTTTTAATGCCATTTCAAAGGAAGAATTAATTAACAGTCAGCTTTAGCGTTTTTACACCAATTTGACACACCTTCAATGGCAGTAATTGCTTCAGGGTTATATGAGAAATTTTCAAAGCACAATGTCTTGTCATATAATTAAAAAGGAATCTATTTTGGTATTTGGGTGTGCAAACAACTTTTTCTGGCAGATTTTTGTCCTGTGTGTTTATTTATATACAGGGCATGTCAGTGGAAAAGCACTGACCTCTGATTACTGATCACCAACGCAGAAAAATTAGTTGTATTCCTTAAGCAGGATCTCCTCCTATTAATCACATACAGTAATTTATAGTTTATTATAAGATCACATCAAATGAAGCTTATCAGAGATACATGCACTATAAGAATATTCTCTTGCAATAGCAACGGTTATGTTTAAACAGATGGAGTGTATGGGATCACCACTTGAGCCAGTTCACATAAATACAATTATGACTGAATCCGAACAGACTACTGCATGATTATGTCTCTCGAAAAGAAAGTAGTCATAAGAATCTATTTTGCTGATTATTACTTTGTTCTGGTTGGAAAATCAGGCTTTTCAAAAATTTTGATGAGTTTAAATGATGAAATATGATTTAATTAATTAAAATTAATTCCCAGGACCTCTCCTTCAATTATAACACAGCTTCATGTCGCTGAAATACAAAATATCTTCAATCAAAAGTCTTGTGTATTGTGCCAAAAAACTGTAGTCTTACTAATTCATATCAAGGACTTAGCCTTGTGAAAAGGTTTATGGCATGGAATGGATTTCTAAAAAAGATAATAAAAAGGTAATGAGAAAACTGTGAAAGTCCTTCCAGAAAAACAGATGGATTAATATATGGATCCATCTATCATTTATTGGAGAAAATTTGAAAATGAAATTGTAAAAAGATTCTGTCAAAAATTTGGACAAATCTAATCAAAGAGGTCAAGCTTATGACCATATGGAACTGCAATAAAGACATCATAATTCATATAAAGTATTTAAAGGTATTGTCGTAGCATTTTTAATCTCCTGGCAGTACATGGGCAAAACTCAACGCTGATGTAACACTTATTCACCTTCTGACTGAGAGTTAGATGTTAACAACAATAACACTTTCATATTTTTCCGGTTAGCTTAGCTTAGCAATGAAGAAGGAAACAGCTGGCTGGTGTGAACACGACAGTTTGTCTCATGGAGGGATGTTCATTTTTACACTTCACTTTTTGTAAAGATTTACATAATATTTGTAAATTATATCTTATCAAACATCAGATACAAAGTGTTAATTAGTGAGCTGAAGGGGTGTTGGTAGGTGGCTTTTGTTACCGCTGGACAGAGCCAAGCTAGCTGTCTCCTGTGCTAATGGCTGCTAGTTGTAGCCTTACAAAATATTTACCAGACAGACATGAGAGTGCTGTCAAATTACTTTATGTAAACACCAGGACGTTCTAATTCTCAAAGCAGATACATTTTGAATATCAGTCGATCTCTTAGTTGGATACACTATGTCTAACAGGAACTACAGTAATGTAATAAATCCATATTTTAGCATCAAAATATGTGCAGGATTTTGAAGCCTAATTATTACACACATAATGTGACTCCTTATCATAACTCCATAAAAATATAAAAACCTTTATCTATCTCTTAGGTTATCATCTTTTCTTCTCTTGGTCCTGTTGTTCGGGTATAAAAAGACAGCAGTTAATAGGACTTTTTTTTCTGATCATCCCAGAAGAATCCAATTACAGCACTATTTGGAGATCAGTGAGAGATTAGAGTATATCTAAAAAAAACAATCAGAGCCTATCTGATTTCTAGCTTTAGCAGGAGATACGTTGCTGTAATGAAGTCTCATATTTCTCCTCTTTCTCCCCCATCTCTCTTCCTTCCTTTATCTCCTCACCTCCATCTGCTCTCCTTTACAGTCTTATTTGGTCTTTCCATTTTTTCCATCCTTTTTTTCTGTTTTGTATTTTGGGTCTCCTTTTTGTCTTCTTTTTTCTCTCACTTGTATTCCTTCCTTTTCTATAGTATGTCTTCTAATTTCTCCTCCCATCTCCCTTTCTTTTATACTCTCTCTACCCAACGCACATCGACACACACCAAAAACACCCCTCTTCCCCTCCTCTTCTTCATGTCTACCACATAATATTGCCACTTGGGGTTTACCGTGGCAGGCCTGAAGGTGGAGCACGTACACAGAGAGCTGAGTGTGGCAGAACGGCTGTTTTTCACCTCAGAAATGAAAATATCACAGGAGACCCGGTGGTTGGTGATGACCTTTGCAGAGTGCTGCATTTTTGCCTTGCTTGCTTGCTCTTTTGTAAAATACCCGGCCACCCGTCTCACCCAGCCCCTTCATCCGCCCCTGGGCAATGTGGCTCAGCAACTGCAACACGCCAAGTGCCTGTAGATCCATACTCCAAGTAAATAATTTATCACTGACTGAAAGGGGGAGCAGTAGGGAGAGCAATGCTGTGCAAAGAACGAGGACGATGATGGAGGGGACAGAGAGTAAACTACTAAAAATCACTGGGAAAATATTATAGGAACGCTGGAGATGGCAATTTGTGATAAATGTCACTAAAGCCTAAAATTTTCTCACAATACAGAATTTTAAGTCTTCATACGAATATTAATATAATGTAATGCAGAATTTCTAAGATTAAAAATAGACAACAAAAGAATATGGAACATGTCCTTTACTGTTTGCATTCCTCTGTTTGTCCAAATGCTAAAAGTCAAATGTTTCCCATCAAAAATGCAGCAGCAGCAGCAGCAGTTCAGGGTACGTATCATGTCACTCCTGACTATCACATCAGTCCTGACTGCTGGTCCATAAATGGTGAACAGATGAATGCATTATTGGCACCATTATGTTGAAATGTCAGTGTGTCGCTGTGCTGTACAAAGGGAAGCATCACAGCACGTCCTGTCAGTTATCCTGCAGGTAATGAATTGTCTAACAGTTCAGATTGTCACCACGATGGCAGGAAATATAGACAGAGGCATGACTTTTCCATAGATATTGTCTTTGTCTCTGTCTATTCTCTGTGACTGTGTAATTTGTACACACCGGATTCTACCTCCAGGTCCCGCTACTTTTATTTGTTTTTGATGTATTAAAACCAAAGAGCACATTAATAATTTTAGAACAAACATCAAATATTTTTAGAGTTAAAACGAAAAAAGTACAAACTGACTGATCTACTACTGTCGGAATGATTTTTTTGTCAGGGCATGCAAAACACTGGAATTTTTTAGATTGAATCAAATTTAACTTTATTATCCAGATGAGAAAAATTCATCGGTCAGGGGTTCAAAGAATACGCAGAAAGATTATAAAAATATTTAAAGTACAACAGTTGAGAAAATCCATAACAGGAACAACACCTGAGTTGTCTCAGGGTGTTGCATCCAGTATGTAATTTCTGCCAGGATATGAAAAAAAAACAAATTAAATAAGTTAATTAATCTAGGTATAGAAAAATACTGGAAAATTATACAGATATAGAAAACAGTATAGAAAAAACAGACAAACTAATTGAATAAACAAAACAAAACATGAATAAAGTTCTGCCAATACACAAATTACAGCTGGAAATATTATTGTTTGATTAATCTGTTCTTTATTTTCTGGACTAAATGATTGATAGATTAGTCTATTAAATGTCCGACAATAGTCAGAAATGCTAATCACAATTTTCCAAAACCCAAGTTGACATTTTCAAATGTATTGTTTTGTTCAACCAACAGTCCAAACTCTGAAGGTATCTGCTCTAAAAGACAAAAAAAATTACAAGTTTTGTTATCTGGGAATATGCAGCTGTTTAATATTTGGCATTTTGCTCAAACAATTATGATTTAATGCTTATCAAATCTTTTGCCAATTAATTGTTTGTCTATCAACTATTCAACGGATCGTTACATCTTCAAAAAAAAAACATAACACAGCCTTCATCTACTATTGAAATACTCAAAATTTATACACAGTTCATAGCATGAGATGTTAAACATGTCATTTTTATTTGCAAATTTTTTTTGGGCTGATTGCGCAGTAAGAGTATATCTCATCATACTGTGCCATTTTATCATATAAAATATTTTTTGCATAGTCTTACCTTTTCTTTCATTCAAAACAACCCCTTTATATAATTATTTAAATTTCATAATGGTATAACCATTATTATCCATCTTTTTGATCCAAATTGCCAGTATGTTATTAGATGCAATTTGTGTGTGTGCAACCTCAGTGACCTATGAAGATTGATTGTGGTTGATGATTGGTTCTTCCTCTGCTTATCAATGTCTTGTAATGCTGAAAAGTGGGCTCCGACAGTAATAAAGGTCAGAGATGGAGAATAGTTGTCAATGAGAACTGAGAGGTGAAAAACATAAAAACATCTTGATTGAACAAGCTTCTCTTTGCTTCTCTCTCTTCTCTTTTCTTCTCCTCTACTAATATATTTGACTTTTTTTAACATTTCTGGAATTCTTTTCATAAACAGCAAACAATGAAAGAGCCCTGTTGAAATAAACCAACTGCAAAAAAATGCATGTCGTAACCACAACCTTACAGTAGTGATTTAAAACATTTCTCTCATCTCAAAAAGGCAAGGATCTTTTATTCAATGTCCACAGACCGCAAATCCCGTCCTGACTGCGCAGTAAAATATATTGTGTGATGCCAAGCTTGATCCCTGGGTAGTTTTCCTCTATTACTATGTAATCATATTCATGAGCTGGGCCCAGCATACAGCTGTGTGAGTGTTGTATGTGTTTCATGCTATAGATCCAGCCGGCATCTCCTCAGGGGTATTCGACTGTGGCCTAATGACCGAGGCCGAGCTAATCCCCTGGAGTAACCCACTCAGCACTCTCCTTTGTAGGGGAAAAGGCTCTGAAGAGGGCTTTGAAGGAATGCCACTCTGGTGTTTCTCTCTGTGTTGCCTCTGGCTCACCTTTACCCCATACACACACACACACAGACACACACATATATAATTAAATCATTATTATTATTATTATTATTATTATTATTATTATTATTATTATTATTATTATTATTATTATTATTATTATTATTATTATTATATAATTATATAATCAATTATTAATCTTTAAATTTATCTTACTTTACTATTTAATGTTGTGGGCGATCAGTGCACAGAAATGCTCACTAATATGGGGTGAAAATCACTCTGTCCCTCTCTCCATGTGTTTTTGTATCTACACACATTCACAGATAAACACGTGCAACTGCACACACACGCACAAACGCAGTGGGGTCCTCACAGTAGGGGCCACAATAATAGGCACCCTGCCATCTGGAGACCCTGTCCAGGGGGCTGTAAACAATAGAGCACACTAAGTATGGCAGATCATCAGTGTACATGAATATATGTGTGAGTGCGTGTGTGTGTGTGGGAGAGTGTGTGTGGTTAATATAACAGGGGACATCATCAGATATTCCCCAATGAAACCACTGTTTTCTCACCCCCCTGCATCCACCCTGAGGCTGTTAGGTGCTGCTGCTCTTAATGGGACGATAGGCACATACATTCTGAATAATGTAAAAACTCATTTATTCAATACTTAAAGCTGGAAAATGTGTGCGTGTGTGTGTGTGTGTGTGCGTGTGTTTGAAAAATATGCTTGTTTTTCTGTGTATGTGTATAATACAGTGTGTGCTGATGATAACCTTTTGTGTTGGTCACCTTTTCAAACAGGTATCCTTTAATCCCTATCTTTGGAACATGCTGTTTATTTCTGCTACCTTTATTAGTTTCTTATTGCTTGTTTCTTATATGGATCCAGTTAAGAGTGCTGCTTTTGCAACCATGGTAGCCACTAATTAGAACAAAGGAAGCCTTCTGCAGCAGACCAGTACTGAAGAGAGTCAAATGCAGATTCAATCAGATCTACGTGGAAAAACAACAGTAAATATCTTCTATTGTGTAATAGTTGAACCTTTAGTGTTTTGATTTATTTATTTTATGAATTTTCTTATCACGTCTAATAGCAATACATTCAACTGTGTAATATTAAGGTCATGCCTGTTATCTGCGACACCACAATACTGTCCCGTATATTCAAAAAACAGTAGCATCTCTTTGTATTATCAGAATCAAAGCAGGATCTTTCAGTGATTTTCTTTTAGGCACCGAATACTAATAACCATTTATACTTTGTCCCTGTTCCATATATAAAAAATAATTGTCATAACCAAATCCCCCCTTCCCCCGAGCCTTTTATGAAAATCAGATCTAGAGAGCGCCTAATTAGGCGTGATTCACGGTAAAGGAAGAGGAAAGAGAGGAATGTGAATAAATTGAGACCAGGAGGAGGAGAGGAAGGAGCGACAGACTGGTGATTAATGTGAAGGCTGTGATGCACGTCAACAGGGAGACAAATGAAACGATGGGAGAGGTTTTCTTTAAAAAGGAAAAGGGACACAATACAGTAAAATTTGAGCCTATGAAATAGAGACAACCTGTATTTTCCACCATCATTTAGATTAAGCATGTGTAATATTAGATATTCTGCATTAATTTTCATTCACAATAGGCCATATTATTTATATTTATATATATTGCTTTTATTTTACAGCACACGACCTACAGTAGCATCCTGAGCGTGCAAGTAAGGCTAAGTAAAATGTATCAGTGTAAATAACTAAATCAGAGGTCTAGCTGACCATCTCAGGATCTGCTTGATTACTGGCAAGTTTAGTCCGTTGTTAAAAGACTACCTGACTATGTCTTGAGCTGTCCTAATGACTGAATGAACAAATACTTAATAACTTGATCAAAGTATTGGTGTGGTTGCACAGAGTTTGATTCCCAACCTGTGATTGGCTTTCATTGCCCCATCTAAGCCTGCTGGATCAAAGTCATCCAGTAACTAAGCTGCTGAATCAACCGACTGAACGACTGGCTGGTTTCCTGGCTGGCTGCAGCTCCTTCACTGATCAGCAGCACTCCTCTGGTTTGGCTGCTATACTAATTGGTGGAGGATATGCAGGAGTCTTTTCCCCCAGCTGTAGTGGGAGTCTCTCTCTTCCTCTGTCTGATTCACCTCATTATGGAGCACAGAGTGTGGGAAGGTCGAGGGAACTGTTCACATTTCCCACATGTACCTGAACTCTTGAATTGCTTTTAGATGGGAAAAGAGAAGCTTCAAATTTAGTATTTTGACCATTTCTAGGGTAGAAATGGTCTTACAGGTCAGATGTAAATGACAGTTGTTACTGATGACTATTCATGCCACGTTGCAAAACTATATTCCAGTGGCAGGGAGGCAAATGGGAGGAATGGGAAACATCCGGGTGGGCTCGTACCATTCACTAGAAATACTGAGCCTCGGTGCGGCCTGAGCTGTCAGAAAAGTGTGTTAGCATTTCCAGACTTTAAACACACACACTACTTAGGGTGCAAGCAAGTCCGCCGTGCAGCAGTACATGAGCCCCCCTTTCCGAAAGTGGTACAGTTGTAGCTTGACCTGTAATAAGTCTTGTATACAAGACAGAGAGTAACAGTAATCTATGGAAAAGAGTGAGAAACTATGCATCAGACATCATGCTGCCAAGTGCACAGAAACACCAGATTTACTCCACGGTTGTCAGCAGTGCAAGTGCAAATTAATTATGTGTGTGTGTGTATCTGTCACATATAAATGTGTTTGCGACAGATTAAAGGAAAAAACAAAATAAAAGTGTTTTGTGCCATAACATATGATTCTCATCATTTTCATACTCATCAAACTATTCAGTGACAGAGGGCCATCGGATCCCTTCATTGTTGGGGTCAAGCATTCTGGCCCGTACCATTCTCTTGGTGTATAGAATATCTCACCATTTCACTTTCTTCCACATGTCTGTAGACCAGTGACTGTCACTTTTGCACCACTGAACTCTCAAATGTGTATTCATCTTTGTAATGAGGGGTTTCTGCTCTGCAACCCTACTACAATATCCCTCTCTATGTCACTGCTGATGGACTGTCCTGAAAACAGTCTGAACACATCCTGCATTGACATTCTCCTCTGAGGAATAGTTTCTGTCCTGTTTTGTATACAGTGTGTATACAAATACCATTCAGCCAGTGTTGTGGCTGATGGGTGTATCTAAGTTTTGGAGCCCCAAAGCAGTGAACCCATTGATGATGAGGCAAGGACATAAAGAGGCCAAGACAGATAAAAAAGCATTTGTCAAGATTTTCTGGTTACATTTTGCTCTAAGCTCCCATCAAGCATTTACTGCAGAGGCAATAAATAAACATTTAATAAATTGTTTATAACACACTGTAATGTAGCTATAAGCAGATATAAATGTTTATTAATACATTTGTCCATAGCTATTGCTTCTACTGTGGCCGCTGAAGTGAGGGCTGGTGTATAAACATGAAATAAATGATGATATGGTAAAACACAATAAAATATGTCCTCATAGCAAAAGTCATACTTCTTATTGATTTTTGAAACTGTTTTTTAAAACACTCAAAAATTCTTTTATCTACTTACAACTACATTAAAGTGTATTATTAACCATTTATCTAATTTTTTTATACAGTGCTCATAAATAATAAAGAACAATAGAGTGAAGTTAAAGTGTTACTGATCTTTTAGATGAATAGTTGAAGTTACATATTCTGGGGCAGGAATGTTTTAGTTTATTTCAACTGAGTGTCATGGTTAGTTCTTGGTGGAGGTGCATCAGTTTAGATTAGATGAATGTCTCCTCAGCAACCTTTGCCTCCGCTATGTGCTGTCAAGTCATTACCTTAAATGCCCAGGTTTGTCCATGTGAAGTTTCCGCACTAAATGTCCTGTCACAGGATGTGATTAGGAATTGGATTGGATCTTTGTCTACATCCATTTATTTGACCAAAGCTGTCCACAGTAACTCACTGCATCTCTTCCTCTTCAGTTCATTGGGTTCACCCTCGTTCCTGCTCGTTCTGCCAACCCAGAATACCTTTGTTTTCTCTCTTCGGCAGCAGAATTTAGCTGTGTGTGTTTGCTAGCAGCGAGGCTCCTCTGCTGTCCGCTCCAGGGAGTGATAAGTGTTCCTTTTCTAGGTCACTGGTTATGCGATGCACCGAGCCACTGGGAGCCAGTCGAAATCCTATTCTCCCTCCTTAGGAGAAACCAGCCGCATCTCCAATTAATCTGCCCTCCACCGGCTCCACCGGCTCCACCCATCCGCCATCAGATCTGGAGCAGTCATCTTGAATTCAGACGTCTTCCCTCACACTCTGTACCCAGAGTCCCTGAAGATGCCGGGGAGAGACAAGGAAAGATTGTTTCCTGATTGCCGGCAAGAGGAAAAGGGGGAAGGTTTTTGAAATATTTAACAGTGGAGCGGTCTCACTGGAATGAGGAGGTTTTGTTTTGTTTTATATTTGATGTTGGTAAACTTCGGAGGTACACAGGTCTTCCATTTAAATCACAGAGATGTCACAGTCAATCAGAATTCACCATGACTCCACGCATGACTTTTTCAAGGCTGTTACAACTTGGGAAAGCTGGGGGAATGTTTACATGGCATCTGCTCATGAGGGAGAGCTCTAACTAAGGCAGCAAGTTATGTTTATTTCAAAAAGATCAGAACGTTCTAACTTTTAAAATGTGTCGATTAGGACTAACATTGTGTCTAAGATCACAGGGCTATCATACAGGCCACTAAACTTTTCTGTAATTCCAAAGTTTGTAGTTGTAATTCAACCTTAGTAAACCTAAAAATAAATCTGCAAGGGAAATTCAAGGTTGTACATGTGTAGAAAAGATTTATATTATTAAAAAAGAGAAATTGTGTGTATGAATCTGTGAAAAAAATGATATTGTGGTGAGGTCATCCTGACCCTGTGAAAAATGAAGTGCTTTTGTGATCATCTGCATACAGCTACAAAACTTCCAGTAAAAAGGAAATGACAACTGAGTAAATGTTACCCACCGAGGAAGCCTGTGAAATATAGCTCCTGCTCAAAAAAACCTTGAGCTAAGAGCTAAGTGAACATTTTTTTGTCATACTACTGTTTTCAGGGTCAATAATGACTTCTTAAGAGTTGAGGATAACTGTAGACTTGAGTGATAACTGGCTGTGGGGTTGGCGCTTGAGCAACACCTTTTATGTTACACAGTTATTTGAGTTACTGTTGATATAAACCAAGAATTTGATTACAGCAGCTTTAAACATTATTTTATTCATGCCCATTAACCTTTGCTGTATCTTTTATTACAGCAGGGCCGTAACCAGGATTTTGAAAATACTGAAGTCTTAAAAAAAATCCCAAAGCCCCCCCCCGCCGACCGTTCTCTGAAGGCTGTATGTAAGAAAAATTTGTACAAAATGCCAACCACCACTAAGTTCTTCAATGTAGAATAAACTTCCCTGAGGTTGCTAAAACCCCCAGATTCGACCGCTGACTTCCTCGTTCCCTGGTAGCTATGATCCTGCATGGTCACTGTAGACGAATGAAAAAAATATATAGGAAAGAATTGTTTTAAATAAGGGAAAATATCCCTTTGTTCTTTAAGTGACTAGATTTGTAGCCATAAAGTTTATACTATTTCCTTTCATCAATTTTCAAACAGACACAACGGCTGGGAAACGGAGTCCTCCATCAGTAACCATGGCGACCACGGCTGTTTCCTGCCGGAGGTGGAGAGCATGCGGGGGCAGACTGTAACTGTTAATTTACAACCTTGCCCTTGATGTGGAGGGTCCTTCTACCTATGAGGGTGACGCTACGTAGACTAAACACACTGTACTGGAGTGTTTTTGTAAAAGGCTAATTTGGTGATCACCTTCAGCTAAAGGTTCCTGCCTGTTTTCTGGAGGAAGTCTTGGAATCACACCTGATCATAGAACACCTTGTATGCAGGGGGCATGGTTGATCATTAAAGCATGCATATCTTGTTTTTAAGTGCTGTTTTTATGGTTATTACTTTAACTGCAAAGCAATAAGTGCAAATACAATGTTGTTAACATAAAAAGGCCCTTGGAAAGTTGCAAAACAAGAATGTCGAAAGGTCCTTTGTTGCGTCAGGGAGTTTAGTCTATTCTCTAATCACCTCCGGAACAGATGCCTTTCCTACACACAATTTGGAGTGGACCACGTCTTTTTCTTTTTTTGAAATCACCCAATTGTTATTCATTTTGGAAAAGCTTCAGATGTGTGCTCGGCTTCACTTCATTCAAACTACCATTAAGTCTCCTAAACACTGCACTGACAGTGCCTGAGGACTTTCTGCTGTCTGTGGCAAACTTTGTCCTTTGATTTACCAAGCACCAAAGCCACTCTGGCAAGACATTGTGTGTTGACTTGATTAGTAAACCTCTATTTTGCAGTCACACCTCAGTGTTAATATTATTGAAATGTCCTTGGGTTACTGGACTAACACATTCATGAATTCTATAAATATTTATGAAAAGGAGAATTTTTGTGGTCTTCTCCATCGGTTTTAGAGATAGTAGAGCTGAGCAATAAATTCATTAATACTTTTTACTGACTACACAAAATTCTGTGGTATTGATCTTAAGCATAGGATCTCAGCCCTAAACAATGGTTCCAAGAGATTTTTACTCCTGGCACTTTAGTACTAAATTAAGAATAAAATTTTACACACTGCATTCACTACAAAAATCTTACCAACCATTTTTAGTTGAAAGTTGCTGAGCTGCAGGCATGTTCATTTCCAGCCACACCTCCCTCAACCATGTTCCTAGATCAGGAGGAGCAGAATAAGGGCTGAATGAATTGACCACTTTTTTTTTAAATGTAAGCAAGGTTTTGCCATCTGAAATCAAAACAACTACCCCAACCCAATTATATTGTTCAGATAGCTGCTTGCTAATGGCAAAGTTTCACCTTAACAAGAGAAAAATGAACAATTAACACGTGCACAGGATTAGAAGTTGGAAAATTTATCTTTCATTTTACTGTGTACAGGATCAGATCAAAAACCTGGTATATGGCTGAACCCTGTATGGCCAATATGTGAAATTGAAGACAAAGTTGAAAGCTGTTGTGGAACCAGTGTAAACAACAACTTTCAAAGGAGAGTTGCTAAATGTTAATAGATGACCTAATACACTAATTAGCCTATTCATTATATTACTGCATCGTATTTGCATTCTGCCTAGTGTCAGCTAGTTTCTGCCCTTTATCTTTTTATTTACTTTTAAAATGATCAATCACAGAGAAAGTTAGAGGCTCATTTACGTCTGTGTCAGCTTCTTTTTTGGTAATTTTCTTTCTTTTTTTTGTTCTTTTTAAATTGTAGATTTAAACTCCTGTTTACATTCTTGTTTCTTAATTATTTCTATCTTATGTGTTAGGTAAAATTATTCAAATGAAAATGCAGATATGTTTTCCATTTATCCTACAGAACAAGGGATTTCATTGTCAACTTGTTAACATATCATGTGTGTATTGAAGGTGAAAATTTCTTATATAGACAACACGGCATAACTGTGAACCTCTTACCAAGGAAAACATATGGTATGTAACTAATTTCCTTAAGGGAATATTTCAGGTAGCACCTCCACACAGTCAAACTGAACTCCAATTTGATGCATCTCGGCAAATTGAAAATCCTCATTAAAAAAATCTTACATGAACATAGACGAATGCAACTGCTAGGAGAATAGATAATGTGTTTGAAAAGTCAGGTATTGTTTTCTGGCATTTCCTTGTTATCATGGCTTGGGACCCCAGAGGCTGTGAGAGGAAATGCGCAGAGCCCACTCTGCTTTTGTTAATTAAATCTGTCAATCAGAAATGAGACTAGTTCTTTCTTTTGTTTTTTTCTCTCTCTCTGGATCTGTTTGTCACTCTGATCAAAGGCGTGATGAAAAGAAGCGCTCATTTCTGAGAATAAACAAAAGAATTTTTCATGTCTGTTTAATGCAAGACTCCTTAATGCAAACTTTTGGTGCGTTCAAAGTTTTTTTTCTTCCTTGGACTGATGTTTCTTCATCTCTTATTCATCTCTTTTCTCTCAGTAGGTTCAGCCACCACCAAAAACATTTGGGTTCATTACACAGTACTTGTAGCACAAAGGAATATTGTTTTCTTTACTCTGACAGACTAGAGTCGGTGAAAGTTTTCTGTGATTCATGAGACAATACAATCCTCTTCCGTCCAAAATACCTTGAATCCAAATGTGAATTAAATACAACACATCAAATATTGTGAAACAAAACAAAACAACTAAAGCTTTATCCAGTTCTGTGCATGGTAGATTGGTCAATTGATTTCTATTTGAACATGATTAAATCACATTGTTTCACCTCAAATATGGTCCGTTTCTATCTGAAAATTGCCTTTCCCTATCACTTTGTGTTTCATCCACAGTTTCACAATACTTGCACAATATGCACAACAAGACTTTAATAGCCTCCAAGGCACAAACAGGAGGAGAATGTGATGCACCTCAGTATGCATATTATTATCATCTTGCAGCGCAACAAACAGTCCAAATTTACATGCTATCAGATAACAACATTACAGAAGAATTAATATTATAACTTTTTCTCTCATAATAGAAGTTCATTGTTAAGCATTTTAAAAATGGAGGTCATTGCCCATTAACATTTGATTTTCTATCATGGTTTATGTTTTGTGGTTGTAGCAGCTGAAAATGATGACCGCTGTGGCTTGAGAGAAGTCAGCGACAAAACAGAAAAGCAGTACTCACATCACGAAGTCTGCCCTCTGTTACAGTGGCAATCAGAGAGCTCACTGCCTCCAAGTTACAGGCCATCAAGGAGGGATTTACAGTAACTGTGTGGCTTTTATAAATGAAAAATTTAGATACTAATTATACAACATATAAAAACATTTTCATTAAATTTAAGCAGTGTACTTAACAAAACTAGGTCAAAACATAATATATGGCTGGATCGCCCTTTATCTGTGGTCACATATACAGTAATTTACTGCGGCTAAATTCCTAATAAAGCTGTTGTCATTTAAATGTTTTTTTGTTTCTGTTGTCAGACAACGGAACAAGTGTGAAATAGCTAAGGAAATGCTGCCCATTCAGGCGACATGTTAACCAGCAGTCACTTCATGCCATTTCCAAAACGTTGCTCTAACCTGGTGAAATCCTGATTTTATAACAACAACAAAATCTGAAAAAAAGTCACCATTCACATAAGTTTAAGACAGCAGCTGTATTGTTAGTTTTGTTGTATTTAATTGTAAATTGTCAGTCAGAGAGAAAGTTAGAAGGTCATTTACATCTGCATCAGCTGCTGTGTGGTTGACTGAATGAGAAGCACGGAGACATGTGCACGTGGAGGGAAAAACTGGCCTCTCACGCACTGGTGACTCTCTTCTGTGGAAAGTTGCTAAGGGTTTATTCAAAAAGTTCACAGATTTTTCACTGGGTGCTTTTGTGAGGAAAAGTCAGTGAAAGGGTGTGAAAAGTCTGTAAATCTAATGACAAAGGTGCAATGTTGGCAACGCTGCCTGTAAACGCTGCCTGTAAACAACCCCTTGATAAGGTAATAGAGTCTGTGCCATTTTGAAAGAGCAATGGCCAATGGTGTAATGTCAGCACCTAGTCACTCAGTCAGTGACAGACATTCATGTTGATAGGGCTGGACCTGTTGTTTGGGTCCAGCCAAAAAACTGAAACATATTTACATTATTAATTGTATTCAAGTTCTTAAACCACATAACTGATTTCTTATTCATTAAATTCAAGCAATGTTTTTTCTAAATTTATCCTCAACAATTTGGCTCTTCACTCACTAGTTTCAGTTAAAAGATTCAGGGATGCACAGTCAATGCTATGCACAGCTTCTACGAGAGAGTCCAATAGACTCACATCACAGCATCTTTGATATAGGACCAGTTTCACCCATTTAACTTGAAAATGTGTTTTACTTATTATTACTTCACTACAGTGTTTGTCAGAATGTTGTAAGTGCAGAGTTTGATACTAGAAAGAGTTTTTCATGTTCGTCTTCTGAAAGACAAAAGTTTCTCACCTTAAATCTCAGTTTAAGACTACTTCAGCTTTGTTCAAAACTAGTTTGGAGGTCAATCATGACTCAGTCTGCAACTTACAGAATATTGATTTGGAAGCTTGAAGTGTACATACACTGCGAATAGAGAATGATGTTTTCTTTGAAGTAGGATACATTCTGTGTCCAATGGACAGACCTTTGAAATAAACAACATTTGCATATTCATAGATTTTGGATTTTTCAAAGTAGTAGGAGTAGATGTAACTTTAAAGATTTCTATTAGGTAATTATTTTGTGGAAAAAACAGAAATAAATTATTATTCAAAGTGAAGTATTATATATATATATATATATATATATATATATATATATATATATATATATATACATATATATATATATATATATATATATATATATATATATATATATATATATATATATATATACATTAAAACATGTTCAGTGGAGGCTAACTAAACTTTTATTTAGTGTGGTGAGGAGCTGCTCTCTTCCTCGAGGCTCAGCAGTGTCCTTGCACAGATTTATGATGCAATCATACAGGAGTTTTGTTAAGGTTGCCTTCAAATTCATATACTTTAAATTCAAAAAAGATAACTGAGAATATGATTAATAAATTACAAATATAAGAACCACAGTATTAAAAATATTGAACTACTTTTAATGAATTGTATATAATTGCCCTCATATATTAGTCAAATAAAGTCTGTTTTTTGGCAGTAAAATTAATAGTGAAATGGAAAAGACCCATTTGACTATGCCACAAAAATGTTAATATGTGAAACTAATTACTTCCTAGAATGCCTTCAGACTCGCTCTTTCTTCTCTGACTCTTCCATATTTTGAAAATGTATATTCTTATATTCCCAAATATCACTAGACATATTGCATGTATTTTAATACCTTGTCGACAATGACTTAAAAGATGCACTAACTGAGTACTTTATTAGACTGTACACCTGTACACCTGTTTATTCATGCAATTATTGAGTCAGCCAATCATGTGGCAGCAGCACAGTTCATCAAATCATACAATATCAGGTTAGGAGCCTCAGTTAATGTTCACATCAAAGATCAAAATGAAATAAAAAAAATTCAAACTCAATGACTTTGACTGTGCCATGATTGTTGTTTAACTTTGCTGGTTTGATAATTGCTGGAACTGCTGATTTCCTGGAGTTTACACACACAACAGTCTCTAGAATTTTTACTCAGAAATAAAAAACATCCAGGGAGCAGCAGTTTGTCAATGAGAGAGATCAGAGGAGAAAGGCCAGACTGGTTGGGGTTGACAGAAAGGCTACAGTAACTCAGATAACCACTCTACAACTGTGGTGAGTAGAAAACATCTGAGAAAGAAAAACACATCAAACCTTGAGGTGGATGAGCTACAACAGCAGACGATGTCGAGTTCCACTCCTGTCAGACAAGAAGAGAAACCTGAGGCTGCAGTGGACACAGGTTCACCAACACTGGACAGTTGAAGACTGGAAAAATGTAACCTGGTCTGATGAATCTGGATTTCTGCTGAGACATCAGGTGGTCAGATCAGAATTTGGTGTCAATGGCATTACTCCTTGGACCCAACCTTCCTTGTGTTAAAAGCAGCTGAAAAATCTGCAGAAATGATGTGATGCAGTCATGTCAACATGGACCAGAGACTTCCAACATCTACTGGAATCCATGATGAGAAGAATTGAGGCCAGTTTTAGAGCAAAGGGAGAAACTAACTAGTATTAGTGTGGTGTTCCTTATAAAGTGCTCAGTGAGTATATTCCCTCTCTGAATATTTTGAAAAAGAAAAAAAACAATTAAATTTGAAAGGCTTGATTTTTGTGACTCTTGATTTTTTCAGAATAATATTGCTGAAGCCTCACAGAAGTTAGAAGTAGACTCTTCTAGACCAATATGAAGAAAAGTAATGACTACACTTAGGAAAACAATTTCAATAATCATATGGATTTGATAAAAGAAAACCTATCCTTTGAACCAGTTTATGTCACAAGTACATATATAGTCATCTTCTGTCATTTATCTGATTTGCTATTTTCAGACATCATTGAGCAGCCAGTCATCTAACTGTGCTGCAGAAGCATTGTTGGCTGCAACACATGTGTGGAGGATAGCAAGAGACATCCCTACACTGCAAAATGTCAGGAGGCCAACAGCGGTGCGATAGCAGTTACTGGTCTGACATCTTCTGTTTTGACATTCTTTTTTACAGGGCTGTTTCTTGCTGACATGGTTTTTGATCTTAGGCTAAAGCTGTGTCGATCTAATTTAGCAGAAAACATATGTCTCAAGTTTATTACAAGTAAGTTCAGATCTTGAAGAAATTCATTTTTTTTTGATGATGGTACTGAAATCTTACTCCTATGGATGTGATAAATGAATTGTCTCCTGATTGAAGCGTCTCCGGCATGAACATTATCCAGTAACACTCCCCTGGTCTGCTCACACATGGTTCCACATATTGTTAGTATTTACTTCAGGCAAGGTAGATGAAATATAATTTAAATTTCTTTCACTGTCTTTGCAGAATAAGTGGTTTTAATTTTTCTCCAGCAAAAGGCCGCCATTGTTTTTTTTCATGTTAACCAGATTAATTATTCATTGTGAATGTACCCATTCATATTAATTAGAGGATTTTTTTCCCTCTGTTGAAGTAAGAGCACATTTCTACCCAGAATGTTCAGGAACATGGCACCAAAAACATTTGCTGCTTTTCTCTGATTTCTATCATTGTATCTGACCTGAAACTACATCACCGCAGTTTCATTCTGGTACAGTAACAGATTCAGCTAAGGTGTAATATCATCAGAAAGTTTAGAGTTTGTAGCTTGTATTCTGATTCACCATTTAGTTAAAATGATTTAATCATGTTAACTGTAGGTCTGATTACTAACAGAAGCATAAAACAGCTTTCATCATTCCTCAGAATGACTTTCCTTTCATTTTTGGTCATTTTCCCATTGTATCATATCTCACGGATAACCTCAGTGTCAGAGAGATGAGGTCTGTTGTCTTTGAGCAGTAAAAATGTTTAAAATTAATTAATTCTCTCAGGCTGAAAATCCACACCATCATGCAGAAAAAAATATTTTGACTTTAGATAATTTTCACTGTCCCTTAAACATATATGCTACTAAGAAATTTCTACATATTACGAGACATCATGACATAATGACTTATATAAAAACACAACAATAAATAATGCCATGTTGGCATATGTACTTCCAGTGTATGAGCAGTAACTTTACCAGGGTTGGTTTGCTGGATCTGTTCACAATAGAAATATAAAATGCAGGTTTGTTAGTAATTGTGCCGATGCTTCCACACTGTCTATTTAATAGGAAACATGCAGAGTTTTTTCACATTCACTTTCATCATGTTGGAGTGATGTCACTACTGCGCTGAGCTGGCAGTAATTATTATTATGTGGACACTACATCATATTACCTGTGCAAATACAAACTCCTAGGCACACAAAGCATCTGACACCTGCAGACTCACAGCTGATCCAGCTTGTCTTCAGATGATGGGTCACAGGAAAGGACATCTTATATCTCTAAAAACGTGTTTCCTCGATTCCTCTCTCTTTGCTTCTCTTTGCATGTCTTCTGTCATGAAAATAACACTCAATTGAGGGAAATGTGCCTAATGATAAGACTGATGCATCTCTCTTAACATTGACCCAATTCATCAGTAAACAGCATGTAAAGTAGCATTTTCTAACACAAATGTGTATGCTACTATTGTGCTAACATCAGTATCAATAATAGAATGGAACTGTAAGGCAGTGATTCCTGATCCATGCTGATACAGGCCAGTGTCTGGGGATAGCTATCATGTTACCTGGCTGTGTCCAAGCACTGCAAGTTTGTGTACAAAACTTCTTTTTGTAAAAAACCTTTGGTCTCAGACATTAAAACATGATAATTTTCCGGTTTGGGTTTCTTGTAGTTTACTTTTCTGATGTAAAATTGAAATAAGGGAAATTTCTTCTTTTGCATTTTTTATTTTTGGTTTTTGAAATGAAAGTCAAATCAGCCTTTCTTTTCGATTTTTAAATTTAAATTTCTGCAAAGAAACTTCAATTACCAAAAAGTACACAGACTGAATAAGTGCCTTCAATCAGTCAAAGTTTTGAATAATAGGGTGAAAAGAATGGAAATCCCTACCACTGCACATCCTAATACTTACTGTTATTTCACTGGCTCAACATGTAAACAAAGGATATTAATTGTCCTTTCCTTGTTTTTTATCCTCCTTTCTTGATTAGCATGGACTGTAGCTAGTTCTCATGTACATATCTGTTGCATTATTTGACTGTGTATGCATATTGTGTGTTTTATTCTGTATATATTAACTTTGTTGTGCATTAATAGGATATGTTGTTTTCTTCTAGGGTGCCTTTTTAACATCCAGCCAGGGACAATTAATGAAACTCATTAATAGTTTTTTTTCTCTATTCGTGGCTGAGCACTGTGCCTGTTAAATTATTGGATAAAATAAAATAGATTCAGTTCAATTTTCTATCAATTAAAACGCAAAAGAACATACTGACTTTGACCAGACCAAAACTGTTAACTTTGCCTCAGTATTGAATTCCCAAACTTGGATTCAATCTTTTTTCAAACAGACTATTACGATAAATCACTGCTGAGGTGAGAAAGTCCTACTAAGGACAATAGATTATATCAGGATTTTTGATCAAAAGGAAAAGAACGCTGACATTTGCGGTACTCTAGTCGGACAATGTGATTATCTCTACAACTCGTTAAGAAATGTATGAAACAGCAGGGTGATTCAAATTGCTCTTTTAAATTCAATGTCAAGAGGGAATGGACAATACATGCACCTAATGTCCCCTGCACTGTGGCTCAAAAGAATACATTGGAAGTATTCTTTCAGTTTCCTGTTAAATGTGAACGTTTGCAGTGCTGGAGCAGAGATAAGGACTGAGAAATGGCTGCGAGTGAGAATCTGTGATGAGGGGAAAAGGCCAGAGAAATGCCAACTCAGGCTTCTGTCTCTTTGCGTCTGATTGTTCAGAGAGACACTTTTCTAAGAATCTGCCGGGGCTGCTCTGAATAGATGCCAATTATCACGCCCAACAATGTTTCTCAACAATACTTTAACGATGTGCCGTTTGTTGAAAAGCCACTAAGCTCTCAGGAGTTAATTGGTTTTTAAAAAGCAATATAAAATCCCATCTCAATAATCAGTTCTCATGGACGCTTTTCTCTATCCCATCAAACAAAGCTACTAATTGTTTTAAGACCGACTGTGAGCATTTCATGTGAAATTACCTAGAGTCTGTGTTATAATATGCACAGCTTGGGCGTTTGGCAGGAGTGAGCGAAGACGAATTTTTCTGTTTTCCTCCATTTTTCCATTTAGTTTCGATGTTTACACAGAGAATGGTTGAGGCCGGAGAAATGTGATGAGGATAGCTTTTTTTCTGGGAAAATGTTAGCTCATAATAAGGGACTGTAGGAAAATGATTTGGGTAGGAAGGGCAGGGAAATTTATGGTTAAAAAAACAAAGGCCCTCTCCAGCTTTATTAAAAAATTCAAGGGACGCTCCCAACATAAAAGAATATATTGGACCATATAACAGTGTTGATTTAGTATGGCTCATTTAATCATAGAGAATACAAAGCAGGAAGTGAAAATGTGAAGTGATTATTCTCACTATGCATTCTCTGTTTCTGTGAATTTCCCTTTGTTGTGTATTTAATTTCATTATATGTGTCTGTTGCTCTCAAGACCCATTTTGTTGTCTCACAATCAGAAAACAAAGTGGGGAGAAAGGAACCCCTCCTGCAATTTCAAAAAATTCCAAAATGCCTTTTCATCAGCAAAAGATGCATAATCAGCATAATCTGCCTCCTTTCTTCTCCTCACCCCCTAATAATTCAGAGAGCCCCAAATTTTAGTCATTTTGCAGCAGTACAAAATTACAGCAGGATCACTTTTATGTTATATTTAATAGACTCCTGATTATTCTCTGCATAAAAAAAATCATAATTGATGAATGAAAAGAAAACACTTAACACATAATCTTTGATTTGAAACTGGAATTTAAGACAAATGCAGGCCCTCTCCTGCAGTCTTATAGATCACTGATAACACACACTGAAACAGTGTTATCCTGAGCCATTGACCTCTGTAATAAACCTTGTTCTGCAATGCAATCCCAACGTGGCCTTAATGCTCATATCCACTTTAGGGGGAAGTAGGCCACAGCGGTTATTGTGTTTCCTGACATGTGACATACATAGGGTTAAGGGGATACAATAGCTCCATCCTGTAAAGAAGTCACAGAGACTGGCGGGGAAACATAAAGGAGAGAAGTGGGCTCGGCATTAATTCGTGGCACGTACTTTATATCTCTGAGCATGATCCTTTTTTTTCTCCAGTCCTCTGTCCTTCAAAAGCAACAGTGCAATTACATTTCTGATGATAATAAAAGCCCTTGCAGGAAGCAAAGTACTTGCTTTAGGGAAAGGTGGCTTTGTTTTTTGTCATGTGACATCTTTCACTTCCAAATTGATATCATCTAAAAGGCAACATATCGACTATTAGTTGTTATTTTCTGCAGTAAATATAAAAATCAATCAATGTAAGGATGAAATTTGCATTTATTATTCCTGTTCTTAACAATGAAAAATATTTCCTACAATCTCATATGGCCATGAACTCAATAATTACATCATCTATTATCTTAAGAGCAACATCTAAAGTCCACAGTGTTTTCTTAAATAAAATAATTGAATGCCACATGAAATCTGTATTGTGTTGTATTTTTTTCCCTTCTGATAAACACAACAAGATAGGCTATATCTTTCCCAGTCTGTGGTCCTTGAAAATCAATTCGTCAAATATGAGCAGAATTAGCACTGGATCAGACCGAATTTACCCTGATGAAAAGGCGTCTTGTACCATCGCCACAGGAGCACTGATGTGTACAGGAGGATGGGGAAAGAAACAATAGAAAATGCATAATGCTCAGAACAGTGGGATCCCTCCTCCCTCTCCACCTGGGACTCAGTGTGGGGGATCCCCTCTGACCACAGCCCAATTAAATTGTGCACACACACACACACACACACACACACACACACACACACACACACACACACACACACACACACACACACACCTCTGCGTGAAGTGACCTGCTTCCATTATGAATATGGATGTGTTGGGGGAATGCAAATAAACCCTTGCCGGCTACAGACAGACAAGCAGACAGACAGTCACCGGCACAACAAAGAGGTGGTAGTAAATGAGAACAAAGGACCAGCTTGGGTTGAAGCGGCACGGATGCCTTCACTTCCAGCTTTGTCACAGTCAGAACCAGGGAGCAAAGATCTGGATAACCGCCACAGTAAATTATTGAACATTACTTTAATAAGCGTGTATCTAATTCTGTGTGCCGGACATTGCTGATGCTTTTGATACAGTATGGTGTGTTTTAGACTGCATGTTTTATATGTTCATCTGCAACAATGAAAAACCATCAGAGCAATAAATTCTCAATTCAATCACTTGCCCTGCATTGCCTCTGGATGTCTCCTCATTTTGTGAGACAGAGGCTGAGGGAAGGCAGAGCAAGTGCGTAGATGAACCTGATGGTAAATTAATAATTCTAATATGTTTTGTAAATATCTTCTGCGCTAAGACACACGAGCTGCTAGTCAGTATAGACCCCATAAATATTAGATGAAGCAGGGAAAAAGGCTGCCTAGAGGAGACTGGTGATCCCAGCTTGCAAACACACAGAAAATAGCTATGAGAGTGCAGGGACATTTAGAGAGCATTCATGTCTAATTAAAAACTGTTTTTTTAAATTGTGATTTTGCACAGAGGCATCTCAAAATGCACCTTCATTTCTGGTTTTTATAACATAAAATAGCTCTACTAAAAAGCTGCTAGCCCTCAATATAAGAATTCCATATGAAGAAGTGATCCGGGTGATGCAACAGATTTTCCACAGTGCTTAAACAGAATATGCAATAAAATGGATGGCTTCATAGATAGTGACATTTAATGCAGGAGAAGTGCCAAGCCAGACGTGGTGTACAGGGGTCTGCTTGTAAATAATTAATCTTTGCTCTTCATGTCTTCTTGTCAGTACAGACGAGGGGCTTGTATCCTGGCAACGCATCATGGTTCCCACATGCTGCAGGGAGAGAGAGGCCCTCAGGGGGGAGACAATCTTCAATCTGCCTGCAGCAACACACACACACACACACACAAACACACACACACACACAAACACACACACACACACACAAACACACACAAACACACACACACACACACACACACACACACACACACACACACACACTCAGCACTGTGCTATACACAGGCATGCATGTGTAATCCTAGAAATGATACTAACTAGATGTTTGTACATGTACATACAAAATCCACACACATACATGCACTCCTTTGGTGCACATACTTCTACACACATGTAAAGTAATTGCTAGATGTCTGCATGCATACACACACACACACACACACGCACACACGCATATACACACACACACGCAGGCGCACGCATACACACACACACACACACACACCAGCAAACCAGCATAAGGACAAACATAACTGTACACACAAAAACATATGCAAAAACTCATGCATGCATACTGTATAAATAGCAGACACTGAGAAGACAGACGGAGGCTCTCATTGCACACAAACACACATTTGCACACACATTCCTCTTGAGTAGCCCTATTAGGGATGCTCTGATTGGTGCCTTCAACACCAGACAGCTTTGCCATTCTGGTCTGCAATGCTCTTCATCCAGTGTAGCCACAGAGGTCATAATGTGTGCAGGAATTTAACTCAATGGTTGAGTGCGCCCTGCTGTTGTGAACCAGGGTGACATCATGCATATACTAACAGATGCAGATGGACTATTATCAATTAATAATTTCCTACTGAAAGAGCTATTATTTTCACAAGAGATTCCCTATGTTTAAAGCATAACCTGGCTGGCATTAGGTATAGTTTACACTCAGTTTTATTTTCTGGTGCCAAGAGCTGCAAATGCATCAGAAATTTAAGTTTCTTGATTGGATGTCATGGACTGAAGGGATCTGAAGACACAATCTGTCAAGCACTGTTGCTAATTGTTTGTACAAATGAATCAATATGGAGAGATTCATGTCATCCATGGTGTTGAATTGTTCCATGACCAGTCAGCTCTCACTATATATGTAGCAAAAATTTAAATAAATAAATATATAAATAAAAATACTTTTTGAACATTAATTAATGAGCCTAACATTGGCATCAGCTTGGTGATTGTTTCTTGAAAGGGAAAAAATTCTGCTTTTCAGTTAAATGTGTATTAAAACAATACATATGGTTGGCTAAATATACCATACCCAATACCATTTTATGATAAAGCTTCTGAAAAAAAAAACACATGGAGGGTAAATGGAGAAATCAAACATGTTCTGCAACTTGACTCTAAGAACATATTGACGCAAAGTGGCCCCCACCACAGAGGTACAGGTTGGGCTTACAGACAGAATGATAATGTTTTAGGTTGGGTTGGTATATCATGTATTTAATCTGCTACGCTGCAGATCTATGTTTCTCAATAGTCCACCAAAACTGCAGTTTTTCAAAGATAGAAGTAGAAGGAGCTAGTGACTTCAGTTTCCCTGTTTTACTTTGCTAATTGCTCCTCACCAAGATTGCTATCTGATGATTTTTTTTGGGTGTGACATCTGATGTATATAAAAAAATTAAACAAGCATTATTTTTTTTTTTTGCAACTTGGGGGCACACAGCAGAACAAGCTGAAAACATAATGTTCTTACCTCATGAATTTGCTTCAGCTAATATGGCTAAAATTAACAACTGGCTGCTTTATATTTTCTTCCACCTCTACACCTCAACTTTTGTGCTAGTTACTGCTTGTTCAAAAGCTTGCTGTTACGGCTAGTGTGTTAGCAACTAATGTCTATTTAGTTGAATTTTTATTATTTTTTTTTTTTCAAAATTGCAAACTAATTTAACAAATTTAGGTTCTTAAGTTTTATGTGACAGCAAAAGTCAACCTGTCAGCAAACAGTTGCCCATTTAGACACAGAGTAGCACATGCATTTATTTGGGTTTGTCTTTCTGGCTAAAATAGCTACAATCACTTTCTTTTTTACCCTGTTTTGGTCTTCACCATCCCCAGAGGGAAATGTCTTGCTCTCTAGCAGCTAAGTGCTCCACTTTATTCTCCGGCTAATTTTTTCGAGCTGGCATTTTAGATGAACAGGTAGTATACAGCTGGTTTATGAGAACTCTTTCAATTAAAACAGTTATCAGGGTGGAGTGTGTGAGACATAAACCAAACTAATTAACTGCTAAGAAGCTAAAAAGTCTGACAGCAGAGTCCCAAGAAAAATAACAGCATCAGTTATTTTAGCAAATCCCTAAAAACAACATATACAGTATGTTCAAAACCCTCTAGCTGCTGTAAGAATTATGACTCTTCTTCACTGGATGTTGCTGTTGTTTAGCCTCTGCCTCCTAGCAGTTCTTTGGGTTTCTTTTAATCAAAACCATGAAAATTCCATTTTATGCCCAAACCAAACCGTAATTATATCATTGTGTCAATATGGGCATCAGATTAAAAAAACATTGCGTACATGTGTCATCCTAGAGGGCATGGTCAAATGTGTATTTTGTGTTTTAATTTGGAGCAACCCCTTTCACATAACAAATACTTATTTCAGATGATCCATTGTCTTTTCTTAATAATATTGATTAGTAAAGCTTTAAGATTTTTCCAACTCAAAATCTGTTCAAATTAAAATAGTAAATACAAATGATATATACAGTGGTGCAAATGCTGGAAAGGGCTTCTTCTACACCAAGCCATGGATGGATTATTGAATGGGTCTACTGGGCACAGACCCAGGAGCACAAGAGGTCATGTGCCCCCTTGGCCGGACACTCTACATAAAATGGCTGTTATTTATTTGATAGTCATAGAGCTTAGTTAAAAACCAAAAAAGAAAGGAATCCCAGTGAGGTACAAAACCACCACAAAGAGATACAAAATGACCAAAAGAAGAAACAAAATGATACAAACTTTCAGTGTGTGCATCCTTTGTCTGTGCATAAACATACAGTGTCTTATTTTCTGGTCATGCACCCATGGCTGTATCTAATGCACATTTAGTGAGACGACATTAAAGCCGGACTCTGACAAGGACACATGATACGCCTCTGGATCACTTTTTAATTTCAATAATAAAATCTGGTGTCATTTGTTTAAGTTTCAGAAGCTTGCACTGGTGCCCAGCTTACATGACAGCACCTGGTGAATAAATGCTACAGGTAACTGAACACCAGATTCACTGATTCACTATGATGAAAGTGTAGTTTGTGCCTGCTGTGGCTCATACAGTACAAACAGGGTTCTGGTCTCTGCGATACTCAAACACAACTAATTATTTGCGATTATTTTTGCCTTCACTTTGAATAATCACCACCCAGGCCAGAGATTTGTACATTAAAGCCATAATGAGGCTGGAAATTGGGCACATTAGCACATATCTGCTAAAAGCATGTGATACCCATTTTTCATCCCATTTGC
Source organism: Istiophorus platypterus (assembly GCA_016859345.1). Classification (NCBI taxonomy): domain Eukaryota; kingdom Metazoa; phylum Chordata; class Actinopteri; order Istiophoriformes; family Istiophoridae; genus Istiophorus; species Istiophorus platypterus. The sequence goes on along the minus strand of CM029126.1, from coordinate 24,276,725 downwards.
CAGAAGTGCATTCTGCCAGTATGAAGTACTGTTAGTTTGGCCATTTCATGAAAATAAAATTATGCATCTTAATTTCAGAGTAATTTCAGGGAGATTTTCTGACAAGTCATGCTACATTCTCTTCAGTCCCCTCCTAAACGGCATCACTGCTAAAAGGTTTCACACTTTTAGCTTGTAACACACACACACACAAACACTCACACACACACTTAATATGAACAAAAAAAATATCTTATGCGCAAACATTCAAGACCACCTGGGGAAAAATGAAAAACCCAGAAACCTTGTTTGTCCAGAATGATTGCAGAGACAGGTTTGACTAATGGAATTACATGTATGTGTTATCCTCTCTCTTGGTCTCTCCCTCTGCCACTAAAGTGTGTGTGTGTGTGTGTGTGTGTGTGTGTGTGTGTGTGTGTGTGTGTGTGTGTGTGTGTGTGTCTGTGTGTGTGCCTTCAGGCTGGTGGCTGGTGTAGAGCTGACGAAGCCCTTCCCTCTCTGGTGGGTCAGGCTAATTGTTATTCTAATGGCCTCAGTCAGATGCAAATAGCTATAATGGCAAAGCCAGAGCTGGGGTGGGAGGAGAGGCAGGGGGAGTTAGGGGAGGAGAGAGAGGAGAGATGGAAGTGCACAAAATTAGATTTGCATTTTTGTTAGAGAAATATGAGAGTGTTTGTGTGAGAAGGGGGGATGATTTATTTTGTGTGTGTGTGTGTGTGCATGCGCGCGTGTGTGTAGGTGTGTAGGTATACTTGAGTGATTTTAATACAGTCTAAACTCTTTGCTTCAGTACCATAATCAGTTTAAATATATTGGAAAACATATATGGTAATAAAATCAGTTTACCTTTGGGAATGCGACCAAGTACATTTACTCAAGCAGTTACTTGTACTCTACTTAAGTACTCAAATTTTATGCTACTTTCTGATGCTATTCCACTACATTTTGGATATTGTATTTCTTACACCACTGCAATTATTTCAGATACACTGACTAGTTATTTTACAGATTGAGGGTATACACACAAACCCTTGAATTAGTTTATAAAACACGATGCCCTGTAATAGCTGAAACAGAATTAAAGCAGAATTTTGTTTAAGATACCCTCCAGCCATGTTTTAGACAATGATTTGTTTCTGATTTTCACAAAAACATTCAATTAGCTACTCTAGTTAAAATGCTTTTTAAGATAATTGTACTCCTTCTCCCTCATTGAAAAAACAGTCATCCATGAATATGGAAATATTTTTGTTTCCGAAAGTTTAACTGTTTGATGCTAAATTTTTCCTGCTTCACTTGAGATATCACAAAATAATGCTTGTATGTAAACATTTTAAAATGAGATTTATGGTGAGTATAGATAGACTTTCTCCCTTTGGTAGATATATCAGAGATTTGTACAAAATTTCTTTAAATAGGAAAAATTGAAACATCACATTGACATTGACAAGTATCCTAAAATTCTGTTTTGGGTATCGAGAGTAGATTGATGAAGGAAAATATGAATTTTGAATGATTTTAGCATAAGAATGCAATATACTTTTTGTAAATACACTCACACACACACTTAATATGAACAAAAAAAATATCTTATGCGCAAACATTCAAGACCACCTGGGGAAAAATGAAAAACCCAGAAACCTTGTTTGTCCAGAATGATTGCAGAGACAGGTTTGACTAATGGAATTACATGTATGTGTTATCCTCTCTCTTGGTCTCTCCCTCTGCCACTAAAGTGTGTGTGTGTGTGTGTGTGTGTGTGTGTGTGTGTGTGTCTGTGTGTGTGCCTTCAGGCTGGTGGCTGGTGTAGAGCTGACGAAGCCCTTCCCTCTCTGGTGGGTCAGGCTAATTGTTATTCTAATGGCCTCAGTCAGATGCAAATAGCTATAATGGCAAAGCCAGAGCTGGGGTGGGAGGAGAGGCAGGGGGAGTTAGGGGAGGAGAGAGAGGAGAGATGGAAGTGCACAAAATTAGATTTGCATTTTTGTTAGAGAAATATGAGAGTGTTTGTGTGAGAAGGGGGGATGATTTATTTTGTGTGTGTGTGTGTGTAGGTGTGTAGGTATACTTGAGTGATTTTAATACAGTCTAAACTCTTTGCTTCAGTACCATAATCAGTTTAAATATATTGGAAAACATATATGGTAATAAAATCAGTTTACCTTTGGGAATGCGACCAAGTACATTTACTCAAGCAGTTACTTGTACTCTACTTAAGTACTCAAATTTTATGCTACTTTCTGATGCTATTCCACTACATTTTGGATATTGTATTTCTTACACCACTGCAATTATTTCAGATACACTGACTAGTTATTTTACAGATTGAGGGTATACACACAAACCCTTGAATTAGTTTATAAAACACGATGCCCTGTAATAGCTGAAACAGAATTAAAGCAGAATTTTGTTTAAGATACCCTCCAGCCATGTTTTAGACAATGATTTGTTTCTGATTTTCACAAAAACATTCAATTAGCTACTCTAGTTAAAATGCTTTTTAAGATAATTGTACTCCTTCTCCCTCATTGAAAAAACAGTCATCCATGAATATGGAAATATTTTTGTTTCCGAAAGTTTAACTGTTTGATGCTAAATTTTTCCTGCTTCACTTGAGATATCACAAAATAATGCTTGTATGTAAACATTTTAAAATGAGATTTATGGTGAGTATAGATAGACTTTCTCCCTTTGGTAGATATATCAGAGATTTGTACAAAATTTCTTTAAATAGGAAAAATTGAAACATCACATTGACATTGACAAGTATCCTAAAATTCTGTTTTGGGTATCGAGAGTAGATTGATGAAGGAAAATATGAATTTTGAATGATTTTAGCATAAGAATGCAATATACTTTTTGTAAATACACTCACACACAAGGCTTACGGAGCCTTATTAATTCTACCTCTCCTTGACACACAGTATGGAGAACAGTGCCTGACACTGTTGTTATGGTACTGGGTGGAAGCCATCCGGGGGAAAACCTTGCCAACCTATTAAAGCTGATAAAGACAGCAGCCCTGTTTATACAGCCTGTTCAAGACATTATTCCACCTCACCACTCTGTATAAAAGTTATAAAAATTGAACGGGGGTACATTGTTCTTCTGGCAATAAGCAGCGGAGGTAGCCACAGTGACAGAGAGACCATTGACGTATGTTTAAAAGGGGGAGCCGGCATGGCGGGATAGATGGCACCGCTGTTGTGTTGCTCACCACCACTCTGGTTCCAGGAGGCCAGCATGTTATCCAAAAGCACTCACTGGCGCAGCATTATGCCGGCTTTGTTTGGTTCAGTGTAAACAAGCAAAGCAGGCATAATGGGGAGTCTTCTACAGCAACATAGTGGAATCTCTGTTTAGAAGTGCCTTGAACAGACCAAGGCTGCTCGGAGACAAAAAGATGGTGATTGCATGCTGCATTTTTTCCGTGCATGTAATAACCTCATCTTCCCCGAGGTTTCTGGACCTCCCGGTGGACGAGATGTTGTAGTCCTCCAAGGCTTTCTGGGTGCCAGTACATTGTCAGTTTCATACAGTATTGTGCTATAAAATGAGATCACAGCAGAAGAATGTGGGGGGTTTTGGTCATTATCATAATAGGATGACAGGGGGAAAAGCTCTGCAATACAAACTACAACGAAATCACATGTGGTCTGGAGTCAGGGTTCTGACTGAGTCAATATTTTCAAATTATTTGATTTCAAGGCTGTTGAAAGAAAAGAACATTTTTTTCAACAATACATGGGAGGTTGGAAAAAGGGAAAGACTTTAAACTACAATCATAACTAACAGAGAAAGAAAGCATCTTAAATGAACCTTTGGAGGTATTTTATCCCGAAATTCTCATTTATCATCAAAAAGAATAGCCAGTGGATAGCTATGAGCCTGGCAAGTATTTTTTGATCATGTTTATATGATTTTTTATTTTCCACAAGAATCGTAATCATTTAATTTAAACAGTACATATTCAAAATGATCATTACTGTGACAGAGTGATAAAAGTGATTATCTTAATTCATTTTCACTGTTGGCAATTATGGTAGAGAGCTGATGGTGTATAAACTCTGCACCCATATTTTATCTATTCATAATTCGCTTGTCTTGAAGGAAACTTAAAAACAAAATAACATTTTTTTTCAGAGTTGATCAAAAACAGAGATATTAAATGGGTGTTTTTAGTATTAAAAATGTACACTGATCAAAGTTTGGTATTTTTTGGAAGTTAGTGCACATACTGACCTCAGTGTAAAATATGATTCTTAGTAGATTCCCAGTAACCATGGTGAGATGGACCAAGGGAAGCAGCATTCCCTTAGGAAGCAGGATGGAAAGCTCTCACCACAGAGAGACGATTGTCTATTGAAGTTTAGGACCAATGCAGAATGAGGCAGGGCTTTTCAAAAGAGGAAGGAAGAGGAGAAATAGAAGGAAGGGTGGAGCAAGAATAAAGAGAAAAAGAAGAAAAGTTTTAAGAGTGTCGGCATGAGAGTGATGGGGAAGAATGATAGTGAGAGTGTGTGTGATGGAGGAAAGCATGAGAAGCTGAGAGATCATGAGAGTAACTGAATATCAGAGGAGCCAGTTTTGGTTTCACATAAAGTCCTCTCACAGCTTGCCATCCTTAAGTAAAAAGCATATCTCCCTCTGCCAGCTCCTCACCATTGAACTCTCTATGGCAGAATTCAAGTCCCCGGGCTGTGACAGCTGTGGGCCCTGAAGTGGTGTTTCCCAGAGAGCCAGCCAAACATTCCTCGCTGCTTTGTGACTTACAATGGGCACAATAACATCAGCAACAGCACGGCACTCAGCCGACGAGAGGAAGAGGAGAAGTAATGGTTTGTTTTTTTGAGGGTCAATTATCTGGCTAGCTATATAGCTTGCTCTGCTTGTTTTTTCTATCTCCCTTTCCTTTCCGTCTCCACTTTCTCTTTTTGCTTGGACTGCATTGCCTCGCATTTGAGAAACATTATATGGTTTGAAATACAACACTTTCCACTTTGTAATGTGCTTGGCAGCGTTGCCCACGCATTGTGTAGGAGCTTAATTTCCATCCACTCTCTTCTTAAGTGCAGCTCAATTCATCTGGAGAGGATGTTAAGGCTTGCTCTGAGAGTTGAGAGAATACTACTTAATGAGCGCTGACAAAGAAGAGCACTGCAACAACACAACCTGCTCTATAGAAAGAGACTTCAAACTCTGTCTCAGTGTTTTATTGCTTTGACTGGGTGTCTTCCAGTACACTCACACATATCCTGTTCCCCCACTTCAGATCACATATCAAGCCAAAGCATATTTTCTCCTATTCTGACAGGCTTTGAAATGTCACATCCATCCAGTCAATGCAGGATGTATTATACTGACACACATACCTCGCTGTGCGAAGCCATTGATGCCTCTTTAATGTGTAAAAGCTTGTTTTCTTGTTTCTTATCATCACTTGTCTCTGTTCCTATGATCTCCTCAGATGACCCTACCCTCTCCAGTCGGATATTTAGGCCTTGCCTCATTAAAACAGCTTGGCCTTTTGTGCAGAATCCAGTCTTCATACCTTCAGCATACTAATTTGTCTACAGGTAACAGGGGTTTTAGAAAGCACGAGGCAGAGGGCTAGGCAATTTATTAGTCTAATTTAAAATGTCTGTCAGCAAAATGCTATGGGAGGTGGTAACTGGCTCAATGATGACAGCACTGTGAGTGGAGAGTGACATGTTTTAAAGTGAATACATACAGCCACTGTTTATTATGCTAGGTTTAAGATGCTGACCTGTGGGAGAAAGGAAGGAGGAGGGAGGGAGGGCTCATATATCCAAACTCATACAGATATAAAAACAAAAGGAGTGGACTGATCATTAGAGATGGATTTATAATCCTGGGCGAACTGACCTGACCTGAACTACATTTCAGGTTTCCACACATCCTCTCCATTTTGTGAGTGCATGTGTTCAGCTCAGTGTCCTTCTCCTGACTCCGTTCTTGGAAGGGATCTGAGCTGTCAAAATACTGTGGTATCACCTTTCTTTCTAACTTTCACCTCTTGTTTCCGCACAGATGCGTACATTTTTATTTCTCTCTCTGGCAGGCCTACCTTTGATCTGATTCTGGTTGTGCCAGCAAAAGCGACATAAGACAACAGAGATTAGAAAATACATGAGAATGAGAAAATACCGGCAAGATAATTAGCAAATAACCAGGACCAGAAAAGATATCAACAAAACAGACAGTTAAACCCAGGATGCAGCAAACTGAACTGCAATGGAACTGAGTACCTCAACCCGACCTCAACAAAACACAAATCTGAGCCACTGCCAGACGGGAGGCATTCACATTCATCTTGATCCGTGCAGAAACAGAAGTACAGAAAGAACTTCAAACTAAATGGGGGAAAAGTTCTTGCTCCATCTTCCCAATTCTTTATGATGTGTCTTTAACAAGTTACTGGGACATAAAAAGACAACTAACATGTGGAAATCTGACATTGTTGTTGTGTCTGGTAGCAGCAGATGTGCCAGAACAACTGTCCAGTGGGGACAGAGTATATAAATGACATATTAACGCAACATACCCACACAACGAAATGATTCATACTGCTATCTACTTTGGATCCATATGTATGAGTGCAGTGTAATGTAGAAGACATAACACAAAACTAACTAAACTTAATTTAAAATGAATTATGTACAAAGGAAACAAAATGAAATCAGCGAATAAAGTTTTAAGTTTACTACTTTATAACAAACTAAACACTCAAATCCTCCCTTCCTTTAGCAGGCACTTGGTTAAGTCTGGGATTAGGTTAAGGTACTGCTTAGTAGGGCGCAGTCCCCTACCAAGGCCAGTGTCAAAGAACATACACCAACGAACACCACTGATCTACGCCAATGCAATGGGTTCTTCCCAGGACCATGCCCCTTCCCTTCACCTACTTTGGTGCAAATCAGTTCTGTGCTTTTTGCATAATCCAAACAAACAGACACAAGTTACCTAACCTCAATGGCAGAGGTAATTAATTAAACATGCATCTTCTATTTGATAATTATATACTGTATGAAAAAAAACAATAAACCCTAAATGTTTTGCTTATGTCATGCCTATCAGTTTTAATTCTTTCAGCTTCATTTCTTCGTTTCTTTATCCCAGAGCCTCAGCTATTGCTGCCATAGAGAAGTAGAGGCTAGTCAGTGGTGAACCAGAGCTGTAAAAAAATTCAAGTTTGTTTTGTTAGAACTAAAGTATTGCATCCATGGCAGTAGCCACTATTAAGGTCCATGAGGTGAGGACCTTGGTAATTTTTCTTCTGTTTATAATATGAAGCGTGAAATATTTTCTCAAAAATAAGTCTGCTGTGGTGCTGCAAAAATATTGTACAATGCCAAGTTAGTCAACTCTTGCATTTGATCACTAACGTCATTGTTTGTGTGTGGATGGAATCAATTATCTTGTTTTTACTATAAAATCTTTACTCAACATGGTGGTTCTTTAAATGTATCAACAAACCAGAGAGGCAGCTGGAGCCGCTTATACAGTTAACTAGAAATTGTTACTAGTGGACTGCTTGTACTTCAGTGCCATTAAACCCAGAAACCCATCATCATCATGAATGGTTCCTGTGTGGTTGCACTATGTTAAACTTTGGCCATCCATGATGATGTCAGCTAGTTAGTTTCACTTGAGTCAATTAACTTGCTAGATAGCTAGTTAATTCATTTAAATGTCAGTGAACTTTCAACCAAATTTTGAACATTTTTCTCTCAGTTCAGTTTGTGTAAATGGTTGAAATTCATGTTTAAATGAGTTACCCTTATATATTTTATTACCCCTGCCAAGGAGGTTATGTTTTTACCAGTCTCTGTTTGTTGGATTGTTTATTTGTCAGCAGGATCATGCAAAAAGTACTTAACCAATTTGCATCAAACTTGGTGGAGGGAGGGAGCATTGGCCTGGGAAAAATCCATTAAATTTTGGGGCTGATTCTGGATCATTAACTACGAATTTTAATTTTTTTCTCTAAAGTGTGGTGTTTGGTGTTTTGCACTGGCCTTTGCGGAGGTCTGTGTGCCATTATAGTTTTCATTGTAAGATTACCCCCGTAGAGGCCGTTAACATTTGCATATAAATATCAATTGACCCTGTGTTTACTTAAATAAAAGGAAAAGACTACATTAATCAAAGCTCAGCTTTGGGAAGGGAGGAGATACTGGACAAGATGGTGCTGACATAAAAAGAGAGAGAGATGGTAGATGGAGATGAGAAAGGAAGAGAAGGTTCTGCCCACTGTGCCCAGGTTAGGATTAGCATTATGTCCCTTCGCTGTTCAACACAAAAACAAGACTAGACTATCTGTTTGCTTTGCTCCTACTCTCTGTGCACACATATACTGTAATTTAGTGCAGCTGAATTCTCATTAAAGCTGTTTTCTGTTTCTGGTGTCAGACAACATAACAAATATGGAATAGTGACTGTAACACTGCCCATTAAGACGACAGGTTAGCCAGCAGTCACTTCTAAGCCATTTTCAAGCTGTTGGTCTGCTCTGCTAAAATCCTGATTTTATAACCATGACATCAAATTAACATACACATTATGAAAAAGACAATGACCAATGACCATACTCTGATTTTAGCTAAATTTACTTGTTACCACTCAGAGAAAAGGGCAGAAGCTCATTCACACCTGTGTCAGCTGCTATTTGATCAACTGAATGAGATGCATATAGAGGTGTACCTGAGGAGGCAAAGCCCAAACTTGAGCTTGCAGGCAACTCCCTCCTATGGAAAGTTGCTAAGATTTGCCCATCAAGTCTATAGATTTTTCACTAGGTGCTCTTGTGAAGAAAAATTCAATGGTCACATTCAAACAATATAGGTCTAACTACCATATAGATATATGTTCTGTGATAATCGCAGTGGAACTGGAGGCTTAATTTAACAACAACACAAAACTAAATAATTATAGTGTGATAATATAATGCTATTGTGAAATATATTATTGTATAAAACTCCTTTTGCTAAAGAGTAGAGAAAGGAGAGAGAAATGAACAGTATACTGTAGTGTGAATTTCTATTTTCTTGACAAATTTAATAAATCAACATTTATTTTTAGGTGTTTCATGGTCATTTTAGCCTCATCTCTAATTCCAGATTGTAGTATGGATTATTCCCACTTAAATTATTTTAAGGTATTGTTATCCAAATTTCCCCCTCTAAACTTCTTAAAATGCACATTAGTAGATCAGAATAATAAAAGTTTTTTAAGGGGGGCATGCATGTAACTTTTTCAACTAGACCTATGCAAATCTGGAACTTCTACTTGCACAAAATTAACCCACAAATTTCCATTTTTGTTCTCTAGTGTAAAATTATAGCTGCCATGACTTCCACCTCCCACCAAGGCCCACTGAACATGCATCATTGGGGTCAACATATTTGAGGAAAGAGGTCATTTCTGTTGAACTGTTGCTGCGACCTGGTGGAAAATCAGCATAGTGTGTGCCACAATGGTTGGCAGCTGCACGGGAGAGAGTAGTCGCTTGCTCCATTGGAAATAATGTCCTTGCTTTGCACAATGTCAAACTTGCACTCTGGGTTTCAAAGCCCTTTAAGGCACCCGGCTATGCAGGACTTAGAGGAAGGGAAATAGGACTTTTATTCATGTGATCCTGCACAGCTGAAATAACTCCTTCCACTTGCTGATCCACAGTATAATGCTAAATTTTTTTTACACATCCTCTCAGAAACACTGCACTGCAGTAAGAAAGGGGAGATAGTATTTCAGTGCTTACTAGGATATCAAAAGCAGCATTTTAAATTATGCACTGAGTGTGAGGCTGTCTCTTCATAGTTCTGTGTTTCAAGTGTGTCTTTTACCAGGCTGTTCCTTGCCACTGTTGTGCATTTTCACACTGACTTAAGAATGCATCAATCCTGACATGTTTGTCCTGCATGAACATCTGTGCTGTTTATCTGGCCAGGAGTGTGTACATGACAGTGTGTATGTCTAAGTAAACTATGTGCATGTGTGTATAACGCTTCTTTTCAGTAGGTTGGTCACAGGGCTGAGCAAGACCAGCTGGCTAGCTGTACAGGGCACCACCATGCCCTCTGACCCCGAGCTGGTGGGGGATCCGGGCCAACAGGCCAGGGCCATAAATCCACGGACACAGAGCATGTGGAGGCATTCAGGAGGCAAACACATCACCTGCTGCCTGCTGGCATGCCGCCTCCCTCACTGCCCTCCTCCACTACAGCGCCTTTGCTCTCTGTCAAGTGCAAATTGTTCCCATGGAAATGGAGAGAAACACAGACCTTTTATTAAATGGGAGAGTTTTGAACAATAGAGGTCAGATTGTCAGGCAGTGTTTTGTGGCAATATTTAACACATCCATTCACTCCATCCAGTGTCCGCCGCTTATCTGGAGCTGGGTTGCGGAGGCAGCAGGTCAAGCATGGTCCAGAAATCCCCATCCCTTACAGTGTTTTCCAGCTCCTCCTGGGGGATTCCTGAGGTATTTCCAGACCAGATGAAATATATAGCTCCTCTCCCACATGTTCTGAGCCTAGCCAGGGGTCTCCTACCAATTGGATGTGCCCGGAAAACCTTCAATGGCTCTTTTCAACAAGAAGAGGCAGCAGCATTCCTCTGAGCTCCCTCTGCATTTCTGAGTTCCTGACCCCATCTCTAAGTTTGAGCCCAGACACCCTGCAAAGGAACCTCATTTCAGCCCCTTGCATTCGCCATCTCGTTTTTTTGGCCACTACCCAGAGCCCTTGACCAAAGGCGAGGGCTGGAACATAGATCAACTAGTAGTTTTAAAGCTTTGTCTTCTGGCTCAGCTTCCTCTTCCCCACAACGGTTCGCCGTATTGCCTGTATTACTGACGACGCTGCACCAATCCTCCTATCATTGTCCTACTGTCACTAACTAACAAAACCCTGAGATACTTAAACTCCCTCATTTCAGGCAGCAACTCACTCCAAGACCAAAGGGAAGAATACACCATTCTCAGACAGAGAACCATTGCCTCAGACTTGGGAGGTGCCGACTCTCATCATAACTGCGTCACTACGCTGCAAACTGTCCAAGTGCATGCTGGGAGCCAAGGATTTTGGCTTTGTTAGTATAACGTTCTATTCCTAAAAATATTTTGTTCCCCAGTGAAACCACAATGACAGAGGAATAAACTAGTGAATGACAGAGATCCAAACCGTAAGAACACTCAAAAAAAAAAAAATCAAAGTGAGAACAGAGGAGCAAATAAGCAAACACACCCATGACTCACAGTTCTTTTGGTCAAATGTGTCACATACAAATTTTGCTGATTGGATTTTGATGAAACTTGGGATAATGATGCATCTCACTACAGCTTCCCAGCACTTTCTAATTTATTGCAATTTGAGACACTACTGACTAGATTTTGAAAAAAGTTAGATAAATGATGCATCTCATTATTTTCACCCCAGTAATTTAAAAAATACAAACAGATCCCTTTAAAAATACCACTGTAAAAACATGTGTATATGCACAGAAACGGAAGCAAAAGTAACCATCTCAATGTTCCACCCCCCCCCCCCTCTCCATTTGTGGAAAAACTATGAAAAAACATTTCAGAGAGCAGCAGTAGTTGCCATTAAAGGAACTGTGTAGTTATGGTATTTGAAGGAGTAAACAAACACAAGTCTATTCTAAAGACCAGAGGCAGAGAGGTCCTCCTCTCCATTGATTCCCAATCAGTACACAAGAGCAGCTCAGAGTGACACACCCTGTATTTGTGTGTTTGTGTTTGTGTTTTTTTGGGTGTGTGGGTGTGTGGATGTGAGAGGGATATGCAACCTTAGGAGCATTTCTGGTTTAAAGATGTTCAATCCCTGAATACAATCCAGTATTTAGGACATAGACAGTATTCATTCATTCATACCAGTCAGTGGTGTCTTTGAGCCATTAAATTAACCATCTGACCTTTCTCTAGCTCAGTGGGCATTTCACTGGCTGAAAACTCAAGGTTCCATCACCACGATAGAAAGTGACAGTAAATGTTTATGTGTCACAGACGTCTTCCAGTCAAAGATTTTACATTAAAAATCGACAGCAAGTCCATTGAAGTTAGTCTGTATTGGATAAATCACCTTTGGTCTCCTAAAGCTATGGGACCCTTTCTGAACAGGGCTGTGATTTCTATACTGTAATGAGATGTTTTCACATTTTAACATTGACGCTTACAAGAAGTAAAGTGTCCATTTCTATGTAGGTGTGATATAAAACAACTGTTTGAAAACACTTTAGCCATTATTTATCATTTATGAAACACGTCATTTTGAAAGCCCATCAGTGTGTTTACATGGTCAACAGCTGACCTTGCTATGAATGTACTTTGAAATTCAGATTTTAACTTATTTTTGATGGTCTCCAAATTGAGTTAGTTTTCATGTCTCTATCTGAGTGTAGCCATGTTCCCTGGTATTACAATGAGCTATTAGTAAGATAATGATGAAAGATCACAGTGTGCTGTGTTCAGAAGACTCTTGGATGGCTGAAAGCTTAGGATGTCAGTGAATTGATTACTTACAGTTCCTTCATAAGGGAGTCAGAAATGCTGTATTATAAATTATACCCTGGACTTTATAACAAATGATGTCTGTTCACTGTGGGTTGTTGCACTGTATTATATTATGTGTACTGGATTTTATTCATCACCCTGCCATGCATACAGATCCCTTTTTTGGTATAAAGAAACACACATTTGTTTTGTATTAGGTATTTGTTTAAGTTTCTCCTACTTCACAAACAAAAAGTTAAAATAGGCTGAAATTTTAGCTCCAACAACAAAGAATGGTAAACAGAAAAGAGTAAAATAAACTACAGCATTATTACTGATAATAGTACTGTGTACATTACCATTTGTGAATAAAAATGCTTAAAAACAATTCCAAGATCAATACTTGATATTCATTTTCCAGTGACAACATGGAGTGTAAAGACCCACCTCTTTTTGTGTTACACAATAATTTGGTATATAGCAGATGGCCAAAGCAGCTAACAGCACAGTCCTCTTCCCATGGTTCCAGACCTCTGAACTCATGAACAAACCATCTTTCTAAGTGAAACCCAAACTCATTGCTATACTGTCTCTCTTCATCTCTGACATGCGGCAGCAGAGCTGAAAACCACAGTAGAGCAGAACAGTTTGTATGAAACTGATGTCGTAGTAGGATGTTAACCTCAGTGTGATTCTCAGTTATTGACCCACTTCTTCATATATGTATCTTTAGGGCCAGTAAATCCTGGGTGCTGGTATAAGTCACCAGGCTGAGAAATTTGAACAAAGTGTAGGAAGGGTGGAGGGAAGCAGACACGGAAAACATAAAGGCAACAGGCTACACCCAAACTGCATTCTTCACGCAAGTGGAACCATTTATGCAAAACTGTCTTTATACCATAAAAGGTTATAAAGGGAACTTAAATGGCTCCTATTAAAACTGTTGTGCAAGAATAAAACACAATGCTCTTTACTTAGTTGATAACAGTTTAACAGTGACAATATGGGCACTTTTTCTTATACTGACTATAAATTGGCACATTAACTTTGAAATGAAATGACAACTATGGTGTTTAAGTGGTGATTTCCATCTTTACTTAATTATTTAAATCCAATCACTACAATATATCAATTGTCAACCTTTCTATAAATAGTCCAGCCTGGTTTCACCAAGTGTTGTATGAATGACACACCAATTTCCTTAAGTCCTTTTGCTTGTTATGACTCCAAGCTCTTTGCTTTTCCAAAAATATTCCTCATAACCACATAATGCAATAGGTACTTTGCTGTTTTATTCCATACAGAGGTCCTACTTGGTGTGTTAGGGCTATAAATATACAAATATATAAATAATTGTCACCAGGAATAATCAGAACATAGGGAAGAGCGAAGGAGCACCTTGCGAGTTTGGGTGCAGGTCTGGATAATTTACAATGAAATCGATTTTTTTGCTCTGAAGACCAGTGGATGTTCTTTGATATTGGCCTTATCTGAGGTCTGTGCTCATTTTCTAGTTGATTCTGTTCTGTAAGTAAAGAAAACACTTAAATAAATCGAAATTGTTTCAAAAATTTAGGTACTCATTACAGTAACACTTCATTTTACATATCTGTAAATATGTAAGTATTCATAGTACGGAAGGTTTTAGTCTAATATTATGACCTGACATAGAAAAAGAAATATTAAAAATTAGACATACAATCTACTGGAGGTAGAACAAAGCATGTCATTGTTTTTTATATGTTCTTTAAGGTCTCCCACATTTCAAATAGATTCTTGCATTATGCAATCACATGTAAAATACATTACATGTAGGTGCATCGTGTCCCTTCCAGCTTAGCATCATTTTGCCCTTTAAAAAATAATTCATGGGGTGTCTAACAAAATCTTACAATTTAACCATTTTTGCAATAAAATATCTTTATACAAGAATCTATTTCATATGTGTCAGACTACAGAGAATATAAAACACATTGTTGTGCTTTGTTTACTGCGAGTAATGGTATCTCAAGTACGAAAGCACTTTTAGGTCTTCCCTCTAGCCTAGTTTTTATACCCTTGTTCAGTGTAGTACTTTCACTGTAATTTTCTTCTCATGGCATAAATTTGATTTTTGATGAAATATTTAACTGATTTCCAGTCTCAATTTCCTAGGGCTTGAGGTTCTTCAGTAATGCGGTGCTGACAGTCCATTTTCACTGGAACTTGCTCCCCAACATGAATGTCCTTAAATTTCTTGCAGCACATTCCTCTGGTGTCCAGCTTCTTTTGACAGCAGTTTGTTAATCTAAGCAGTCCTAAAATAACAGATTTGTACTATATTTAGAGATACCAAAAGCTAGAAAAAGTAATTTCATAATGTTTCTATAGTTCTACAACGTAGTGGTAGACAGCGCAGGATCAACTTAAGAGAACTGGGCATAATATGGCCTCTTTAAAATGGAAAAAATCTGTGGATTGACATTAATTTTGATTGACAGGGAGCATGTTACAGATTTCCATGGCTGAAAACCTGATAAGGGAACCCAAATAAACAGACTTCTCATCTGAAAAACCTGGAATTCCTCTATCAACCGACTGTGTATTCACAAAAATGGTCAATAAGCAGAGAAAACCTACAGAATTTCAATAGCCCGGACAAAAGGCATATGCAGTGGTCATAATTATTCATATTCAATAATAGATCATTCACAACCAATTGAAAATCAATCATTCATACATACCCTCCAAGCCCTCTTGTGAATACCAATCCATGTCAACAGTCTCTTAAATGTAATTGATAGAATATGAATGAGTTGGAAAGCTGAAACTGTTGTGAGGAATCTGAAAAAAGAGCTTACAAATGTATTACTTAAGCAGGTGGAATGACTGTAATTTGTTTGACTAAAATTGTGTTATATTCAAACTCTAACTAATATAAAACTCACCCTCTTCATTGGTATTTTAATTAAATGAGCGATGATTTGGCGTTATATAAATAAAAAAGAATATTACAAGCCTTTTTTATTTCATTCTTCAATGAAATAAAAACACAGAGTTCAGCTGACCCTGTTGTCTGCTATGCGTGTGGGGCCCTTGGGCCCTTGGGTCCCACACCGTTGGTGTGCCCTGGGCCCAACAAAGTAATAAATACAAGTACACACACACACAAACACACACGCACACACACATGCTCACACACGCAAGCATGCATGCACGCATGCGCACACACACACACACACACACACACACACACACACACACACACACACACACACACACACACACACACACACACACACACACACATACAAACACACACACACACCCTAAAACCAAGTCTTACCCCTTAAACAACTACTGTTTGTTTTAAGGACCCAAAATGTCCTGTTCAGACTATATAAGTCTAAAACTCAAACTGGTCCTCAAAAGGATACAGTACAAGTACAAAGACACAGACACTCACACACAAATAAACTGTATATATGTACTGTATATATATATATATATATATATATATATATATATATATATATATATATATATATATATATATATATATATATATATATAAATTATTTTTAATTAATTAATTTTTTTGATGGATAGATAGATAGGAATGCACAGCAGCACCTAAGTCAACAGAGTGGATGGCAGGGAGATGGGCTTTTGCCCACTTGTTTAGATTCATTCAGTCTAGACTCCAGATGTTGGCAGAACATAACCCAGCAGACACCCACCCACTCACCCACCTACACACACACACAACTGTGAACGCACACACACACAGTGAACATACTAAGCAGGCTCAGTAGAGCCTGTCTTCACAAGGCAGCACCCATGCCAGATGTCGCTAAGTGTTGATAAACTCTCACCACTGTTGGAGACCAATGTTTGTGGGTGTGTTTGTATTTGTGTGTGTGTGTGTGTGTAAAGGTGCACACATTTTTCGTGCTATCGCATTAATGTGTGCATGTCTGTCTATTTAAATGTGTTTCCCTACATGTTTGTATGTTTGCACACATACTCATATGTACAGGAAGCACACTGTACATAAAGCAGGGCCTCAGAGCAACTTGGGAACAGTAGCGCCACACAGCAGGAGTCGGTGCAGACAGGGCTGCTCTCTTTGACGAGGCGCTGAGTATTTGCTTTTCTTTTGAATTTCTAATTTGTTGCTGTAACATAGGCATGTCTGCAGCTTCTGAGTAATGACTATAAATGGCAAACTGTGGAAGACTTTGCACTTTCAATCCTCAGGCTTCAAATTTCAAATACTCTGGATTTTCAGCAGTGACACAGCAGGAATCTATGAACTTACTGGCAGTGATTGATTGATAGCTCACTGTTTTGAGTCGATGAGCAACATGCTTGATTGTTTTCAGTGAAAAGCAGTGACATATCAAACAGCCAGCATCTTCATTTATCATGCACAATGGCTGTCATCTCTATCAGACTGTAGAATTTACTGCAGTTTTTATAATGATGTTTTATTTTTCCTGTATCTTAATAAGATAATAAAATATTAGGCATCCCCATGCATATGCAGCCAAGTATAACAACACCAAAAAGTAAAGTAAAGTAAAATCTACTTTAGGGCTCACTCAAAACCTTTCAGTTTCAGAATTTTGAAGAGTTCATAAAAAAGATAAATAATTTGAGATGTAGAACTGAAATTATTACTCAATTACTCAAATAGTTGATTGATAGAAAATTCATTGGAATATTGTGTTAGACCATTGATCAGACTAAAAAAGACACTGGAAGATAACACCTTGGTTTGCTGGAGTTTTTTTTTTGCATTTTTCACTATTTGCTGATATTGTATAGACTGAATGATTAATCAAGAAAAAAGTAAAGGGATTACTTCCAGCCTCAGAAATATTTTTATTTGCCTTCTATCCCATAGTGATTAAGGACAATACTGATCTCATGTCTATGTGTTTAGTATGGAGCAGGAGCCAGGAAGTCATTAGCCTAGCTTAGTATAAAGACTGGAAACAAAGGGAAACAGCCTGGTCTGGTTTCTGCAGCCACCTACTGACCCCTCTAAACCTCAGTAACCTCAGTGATGCACCATGTATTTTATTTCCTGAATCCATACTCTGATAGATATGAAAAACCACATCAAACCAGTGGCTTTAGAAGGGGTAACATGCTTTAAGTATTTCATAAAGAACAGCACTTCATCAATCCATGCAGTACTTCTGTGTGGCTGTAGCATGGGGCCACATACAGTTGGTGAGCAAGGATCAGTCTATGTAAGGGCACAAGTTTTTATTTCTTAAACCCTGAGTCCTTGTTTTTTTGTTTCACTTCATTTTGGTCACCTATGAATTTTGTCCTTGCTCAATCATGCTTGTACTATTATTCAATGAAGACTTATCAGACAAGTTCATACTTGACAGCTAATAAAATGATAAAAAAGCAAAACCTCTGATATAAAAGCTGATAATAAAGAGAGCAAAATGTCTTTGTGAAAGAGTTTCAGGTTTGGAAATCAGTTAATGCTATATTGACCCTGAAAAAGATGTTCACCAACAAAGGCATACTGGGCCCCCCATGTTTGGACGATGACTGATGACGGTGTCAACAAGAGACATGAAGGATCGCACCTGCATCTGCAGCCATGTTGACCTAACAACACACAACTAGCCAGCCAGGATAAAACACACAAACACACACATGAGCAGGGGGTGTTGTTGTCTGGGCTTCACTACAGTCCATCTGCTGTCCAGTCAGGAGGTGAACTCGAGGGGGGGGGCTCAAAGGAACCTCCCAGTATCACTCATGTCCAGCGACAGGGGGTGGATTGTGTGTGATGGCTGAGAGGAAAGCCTTGCACCAAGACTTGAATTCTAAGCTAGGCCTCACTAACTTTTCTAGTTGTGACTTTGGCTAGCCCTGACCTATTTCCTACTTCCCTGTTGTGAAGCTCAGCCCAGAAAAACGTGGCAATGTACTAAGATTTCATTATACAATTGACTTGACCCTGTTCTTACTTTGTTTATTTATAGATCAAAATTTTCAGGAGGGTCACACACACTTATACCAGTGCAACTCAACTTGTGACTTCCTCCAGAGAGTCTACCCTCTGTGAATTTCAAACTGCATCCTTCATAAATTATACTGACACAGAAATTTAAGACACCTGCCTGATGTAGTTATTCTGATCCCACTGTCTGTCACCATCTATCCCATTGGGAATAGAGGGGTTTATTTGAACTGTCAAAGGTCAATGACCTCAGCAGAGAAAGTCTTTGTTAAATATTGAAAAAGTCAACAGTAACACCACTGAAGAACAGACCTGCAGACTTCAAAAATATTTTTAACCATAATCACATCTTTTCCTAACCCATCTGAATGTTTAAGTAGCTTAAACCTTAGAAGCCTTTACAAGGTGATAGCCAAATATTTAATTCAGGAGTTGACTTTCCATTGGAAAGTTTGGTTTGGAAATTTCTGAGCCTTTATATGCTCAACAACCCACGTTGACCTCTGTCATGTGATTTCTTTGCAGAATAAGAACATCAAAATCCTTGATCTGGGAAAAGAAATTAGCTGGTGAGTGGATCCAAGCAGCAAGTTTCCTCCAAGACATTTGGCAAAGCAAACTGATAGTATATAAATGTTTTTTGTAGAAGACAAGGTTAGTGTAGATGCTTTTTACCAGTAGGTTAATTGTAATATGGATTCTATGAATTGTAAAAGAACATTAAGAGCCATGATCAGACCCCCCGCACTTCTGAGATGGGATAGCCACTAATCTCATAGTCCTCTTCTCTCGATTGGTTTCCACCTTCATTTAATCCATCATCAACTCTTCTCCACCTCCATCGGCCATCTCCCCATTCTTCCATTTCATTCAATGATGCTCTCTGTCTTTTTTCTCCACCTTGCTTTTCTCTTCTCTTTCTCACGCAGACCTCCGTCCTCTCACTGTCTTCTCTCCCTCCAGCCTCTCTGGGCTGTGTCAGGACATCTCACCTCCCCACCTTGTCTCCTTCCCATTAACTTTGGAGCAGATGGCAGGGCCCTGCTCTCTCTGTGTGAGCTTGACTGACAGGGGCTGGTAATCAACCTCCATAGACGACCAGTCATATGCCGCTCCGCCCCGTCTCTCCTCTCCATCATCCTGTCCTTTAACTCCCTTATTCCATGTTCTCCTCCAAGCCTCTGTTCCTCAATTTTCCTCCTTGATTTAGTTTTTCCTACCCTGCCTCCTCTTGTCCTCTGCCTCTACGTATCTGCAAATATTTTTCTCTTCCTCTTTTTCTCTTAGCCGTCTTTTTCTTGTGTACCTGCTTTTTGAAATACATTTATTCCCTTTCTTTGGCTTAGAGTATGATTTGAAATTACTACGATTCTCATGTCCATGAAATTTGAAGCAACAGCCATGGGCCAATTAGCTTAGCTTCCCTTGGGGACTATATATAGGGGAAACAGCTTATCTGGCCCTGTTGTCCACCTACTGGCACCACTAAAGCTCACTCAATAATAAGTTATATCGTGTTTAACCGATACAAAAACCAAAGGGTAAATGGAAGGATATGTGGCAGATAGGTTCTTGTCTACTGAAGAATCCATCTTTTCAATTCCCACTGACTGTGAAGTCATGAAAGGACATGAGAAGTATACATGAAGGAAATGGTATTGATATTATTCATTGATTCCTTTGCTTTGTTTCCCTTGTCCACTATAGTGCTGTATGCTACACTGAAAGCAGAAAGCTCATAGTGAAACTTGTATTGCTGATCAATTATTAAATGTACAGTTAATATGTTTGCAAGATGTAGAAAGTATAAGTTTTGTGTAAATTGAAAAGCTTTTGATGGAGGCTACATTTAACTGAAAAAAGTGACATGCATGTCTCAAAGTCTTCGTGGTAATGGATGTCAAAACAATTTGAAAGATGTGGATGGCGAACTTGCAAATTTGTCTGCCATTACCTGTATTTATATGATATATGGAGCATGAAAAAAAATATATATAGCAACCTCCCTGAGTTTCACCATTTTTAGACGTGTTGACAATGTATGTTTTAAAGGAATTTCTGCTTTCCTGTTGGATGAACATTTTAAGTCTGGTACGGCAAGCAGTAGGTGCGTGATCTACTTACATCATCAGGGCTGTCTTCAGCTACCATCAAAGACATTGAGGTCATGGGCTTTGTTTTCTGGCCGACGGGAAGGTTTTTGTAAATTCTTACCATCAATTTGACGGAAATGTGATGTGGAAATTTTAGTCTCAGCTCAACTATGCCATAACCTGTGGTGTGTATGGCCTTATTAGGCTATGTATTTTTTGGATTTGGTTATAGAAAATGGTCACAAATGCCATATTTTATTAATAAAATAAGACATTTTTTATGACCAAACCAGCAAAAACCACTTCATATCCAAAAAAGACACACGACCTCAGTATTACTTAAAACCTGGCTATGGCTCCTTCTCCTTTTCTCCTCTGGCCAGTGTCCAACCTATGCACTCATGCTCCACTGTCCACTGCTGATCATAGAAAGCACTTAGTTGCATGTATAGATAAACTGATAAAGGGCAGGTCATGCGTGTGTCTTTGCATGTGAAAGAAAGATGGATGGAGAGGAAAAAGGATTGAGTTTCATTGGGTTCTAGCACAGATGCCCTTGCTGTCCTCCTGACCTCTAAGAGCAAGCAAGAGAAACGTCCTCTTCATTTTTTCACTCCCCTCGTTTCTCCTCCTCTCTCCTCTCCTCTCCTCATGTGTTTTCTGGGTGACAGCTGTGGTGAGCAGGGGGGAGTCTTCAGCTGCTGATGACAGGCCAAAACCTCCACATCACCACTAAAATGGGGCTCAGGAAAGACTTTCGCCTCAATGTCAAATCTGCAGTGGTAAAAGAGGATACTAGCTGCCATAGTTTCATCATGAGGAAGCTATATCATCTGAAAAATACATCCAATTCAGCTCTGTTCTGTGAAGGTCTTTGCAAAATATTAGTTGAAGGAGACACTTCAACATGGCTGCATTCCTCAACAAAACAGTATTCTTCACCACAGTGATTGATTACAAAGTCGAATTGATTTTCTTTCTCTCCTCAGGGAAGACGTAGGTCTCTGTCCCTCTGAAGACAGTAAACTGGCAACATAAATAGAGTGGCAGGATGGAGAGGAAATGAGCAAAGATCCATCTTCAATGCACCACAGAGAAACAGCTGTTTCAGGTCGCAGCCAAAGATAAGCCTCCTTATTTCTCTCTCTCTCTTTGCCCCCCTTTCTTTTTCACTCTCTCTCTCTCACATATTTGACACTCAACCCAATTGACTATAATCAGTCTTTTTCCTGTGTCCGTTTCACTCCTTCACTGTCGCCCTTTCTGATAATGGGCTCTTATAGGAAAATGCTCATTGTGCTCATCCTCTCTAAACTTTTACAGTCCTAGGGTGCTTTTTTTCAAAGAGAAACACAGCACAGACAGGACACATTGATGACTATTCTATTTCTAAAATAAAAGAGGTTCTCAATGTTTGGGCACTGATCCAGTATAATTAATGAAAATTACCTTTAAGTTCCGTCTTTGCTTGTACTCCTGGTTGGTGGAATCACAAGAATGGTAAATGGACTGCACTTATATAGCACTTTACTTGTCTTTTTTACCAATCAAAGCACTTTTATACTACTGCCACATTCACAGTGCAATTTCTCTACACATTGCAATGCATCTACAAGCACACATTGATACACCAATGACACACACACATCGGGGGAAATTTAGACAAAGGACACATTTGAAAAGCCTGGATCAAACCACTTCCCTTCCAGTTGGTGGGCAACAGCTCTACCACCTGAGCCACAGCCACCCCAACTGGGGAATGCTGTAGGTGAAAGTGAACAAGCCTCTGTTACTCCAGCAATACCTCATTTGTAAACCTGTGAATGAAACTAATGTGTATAAAGTGTTTTATTTTTTATGTGTATTTGCCAAGAAATCTTTCCAGCAGATCCTGTAGAACTGGCTACATTTTGAAAATATAGTCAATGAAAGCCCTAAAATATAGGTTATAATCTATAAAGCTTTCAACAAATTTTACACCACTTTTAGCAGACGTGAGACATCTTTTCAGTTCTGTCCTGTTGACAGCTACTTTGACAACTAACTGAGACTAATGGAAAAGAGTAAAAACCGCAAGCTTCTGCCCCCTGAAATTAATTCTTCTTTCTCACACATCTCCCAGCAAATAGACGTGCCCGGAAAACCTCTAATGGAAGGTATCCCGGAAGCATTATGATCACATGGCCAAACTGGCCTCTTTTACGTGAAGGAGCAGCTTTACTCTGAGGCTCCCGTGTCTGAGCTCCCTACTGCTTCCAAGGCAGAGTCGAGACACCTTAAGAAGGAACCTCATGTGTTCTCGATTTCATTCTTTCGGTCACTACCCAGAGCCCTTGACCAAAGGCGAGGGCTGGAACATAGATTGACTGGTAAAAGCTTTGCTGGTACAATGATCACTTTACTGCTGACACCAAACCTTAAATTGTTCTGATCTTAAAACAAGATTGTTTGAATTTACCTGACATGAACCTGATAAACCTAGTTGTTGAGGTAATGATAAAAGAGTTGATTTAGTTAGACTGCTTCTGAGAAGTTATGTTAGGGTGTCTAGTTGAATGCACTAGTTGGGAGGTGTCTTTTTTTCCCCTTCTCACCGTCTTACTCAAAGACAACTTTTCTTTTGCCTAAAGTTTGACTATTAGAGTAACATTATGTCGGTGTTGAGATACACTAGATGTAGTAATATCTTCCCTGCTGCAGTGAATTCCTCCTCTCTTACTGATAACACCATGTGTCTGTACATGTGCTGGATTACACTATAGAGGCTCTAGACAGCTTACTCAGTGTGTGTGCAGGCGCACAATATATGTGTTAGTGTATGTGTTGTGACCCCGACTGTGGAGACCTCTAGACAGCTTATTCACAGCAGACAGATAGCAGCAGAATTCTTATCTTGCCTACCTTCTCTGATAGTGTATTGATGGGACAATCTGCCTCAGACTGCTGAATTCAGGAACAAAGGCACTGATAAGTAACGTAGGAGAGGAGAGTGCAGAGGACTACAGGGGATTTAAGCCATTAAAAAAATCACTCTACGTTTTGTTGTAAATGGTAAAAGATGTGAAATAATAAAGCTCACCTTCAGGCTGAATTATAAGACACAAGAATGGTTGCTACAAAAATAAAGAGACGGGGAAGAAGATTCAAAGGCACTTTGTTTGGGTCAGACTGGGTCACATGCAGTGTGTCATCAAATAAAACAGATGTTAGAGGTTAAATGAGAGCTCAGAGCAGTCTGCTTCACTTTGAGATACAGCATCAGAACACTGAGGGCAAACTATAATGATTTAAGATCGATAGATGGGTAAATTAATGAAATGAGACATAATATGAGGTGGTGTTGTGTTCTTAAATAGTAAGTGGATTATTGACATCTTATTGGCAGGTTTTGTAGTTACCATTAACTGATGAGGATGAATAGAATTTATTGTGCTATAGTTTCTCAGAATCAATCAGATCGAAGTTCTCAAAAAACACTTTGTTTAATGGCTCCCATCACTTTATGAGCCTCTTTCATGATAAAATTCTAATTATTAAGGACAAAGTTCACCTCCCTTTGCCCTCAACTGGCACTGATTTGCCCTCAAACACAGGAACATTAGAAACAGCCGGAAAACCTGATATATACTCAGACAGTTTCTCTCCCATTGACCTTCACCAACTAACTTCAGTGATCTCTTCATCTAAATTATCTACCTGTTTCTTAGACCCCATTCTAACCAGGCTGCTTAAGGAAGTTCTATTCTTAGTTAGCACTTCTCTATTAGACATAATCAATCTGTCCTTATTACCAGGCTATGTACTGCAGTCTTTTAAAATAGCTGTAACTAAACCTCTTCTTAAAAAGCCTTCCCTTGATCCAGATGTTTTAGCCAACTAGCTAACCCTAACCCTGACCCTAACCCTAACCCATATCCAACCTTCCCTTTCTCTCTAAGATCCGTGAGAAAGTTATCGCCAACCAGTTGTATGACTTTTTACATAATAATAGTTTATTTGAGGATTTCCAGTCAGGATTTAGTGGCATCATAACACTGAGACAGCACTGGTGAAGGTTACGAAATGATCTATGAACTACATCAGATAAAGGACTTGTCTCCATAAAATAAAATTTAAAAAAAGCCAAAATACTGCAAAAATTTTTTTCCTCTTGGTTAAAGAGGGGGGAATTACCATAAAGTGAAAAAATGAAGATATTTACTTGAATTACTGCAATAAATGGAACGCAATTTAATTAGTGCTCTCTTAAATACAGCATGTCTGAATGGAGATATGGAGATATTAATATATATATATTATATATACTCCTAATCTTTGTATGAAAGTAGTGGATGGCAACATAACAGATTTGTATTTTCTTTTTCCAGTTCTCTGGAAATTTGGTTAAAATTCTCACTACTGTTGGAAGGAATACTGGCTAGAAGAAATGATCAACAAAGCAAAAATTGTCAACAACTACTGAATGGATTGCCATTACATGTGGTTCAGACATTCATGTCCCCCTCAGGATCAAACGTAATAACTTTGATGATCCCTTAACTTTTCATCTAGCACCATAATCAGGTCAAGATTTCAGTTTTGTCCAGTAAATTGGCCCCGTACCTACAAAATTAATGACATTCCAATCAGCCTCAGCTGTACTTTGTGTGCATGTTGGTATGCTGATGTAAGCATTTAGCTCAGAGCACTGCTGGCTGCAACTAAAGATAACACAGTTGTTATCATGGCTGTAGATTCTGTCTTGTTTATATCTGTAGCAGTTGGTCTACAGCTCAGCACTGATGCTGGTTGAAGGTTCCATTTTGCAATGACACTTGTCTCACTGGTTTATGATTATTATTTTAACATTGTCTCAAAATTGAATGAATTATATATATATATATATATATATATATATATATATATATATATATATATATATATATATATATATATATTTATATATATATATATCTATATATATATATATAGATATATATATATATACTGTAAACTCAAATTCTTTTGTTAATTCTCATTTGAACTGATTTACAGCTACAGAAAAAAAGAGTTACTGTTTTAATTGAGGTGACTCCAATATACATCACTGAAAACTGAATGATCACATTGATATGCAAGACGTGTTTCAGTTTGAAAAAGTTTTTGTATTAAAACACTGGTCCATTAAAAGTTGCTCCTCTCCATCCAGCTTGGTAATTCTGCTTGATGGAGTCTGAAAACTTTCTCTCTCGACCTTGATCTCCTTTCAGATTCAATTCGAATCTCAGCAGTGTGTGTGGGTGTATTCAGTTATTCAGTGTGTGTGTGCGCGCACGTCATCTCTTCCTGTTTGTATTAACAGTTACTTGTATGTGTTCTTATGTATGCAGAAATATATTTACATACTACAAAAATGCATGTGCATGCATTTGTGTATGTGTGTGTGTGTGTGTGGGTGTGTGTGTGTGTTTGTGTGTGGGTGTGTGAGAATGAGAGTCGAGTGCAATAATTCTCAAACGTCTTATGATTAATTTATGTCTTACCTGCCTTTTTACTGAATTACTTGGCAGACCCTTAGGGGTTTGTGCAGCACGCAATGCTGCAAATAACAGCTCAAATGAAAAAATGCAAATGTTCAGGCTAGATCCAGTACCAGATCCATAGGGACTCCTCAGACACACTCACACACTTGTACACAACCCCACATGAACACAGCCACACAAACAAACTCTGTCTCATGCACTTGCTCTTTTTCTCTACCTCTTTAACTTTCCCTTCCTCTCTCTCTCTCCATCCATCTACTCTCACTCTCTCTCTCCATCTCTCTTTCTTGCTATGGGGAGAGGAAGCCGGATGAATATCAGCAGGGGTCAGAGAAATGCTTGCAGTGAATAACAGAGGCATAATAAACAGAGGCCCTCAGTCAAATTATGAGAGCTGCAGTTTCACACACATACACTCACACAACCAGTCTCAGACCCACCCTCATACCCGCACGCACACAAAGGAATCCAATCAATCAGCAAAGTTGCCTTATCTGCTGCATATGAAAATGGAACTTCAGAAATTAGCTCATTTATTTTGGACAATTAGGGTTATTGAAGTGTGACAGTGAAAATTTAGTGTTCACTGAGGCATACACTCGGCAACAATAGCAGGGAGCCAATTGAGTGAGAGAAGCATTTAAAGCTGTAGTATTTACTTATCAATGTAACGCGCTCTGTGTTGCTTTCATTAAAACCGCTTCCTCTGTGTTCCTTTATTTAGATAGGACCGAGACAGAGAGAGAGGAGAGGAGGAGAAAGGAGCAGCGACAGGATCAGTCATCCCTGCTATATATGATATTATAGCCTGATCAAAACACAGAAATGGGAAAAAAGGAGCATGCAGAGGTCTGAAAACTAGGCGCTAGCGGTGAAAAAAGGAGCTCCTCAGCTTCTTGGAATTTAATTTCTTGAGGCTATGAGGGTTCACTGCTGTTCTGTTTTGTTTTGGAGTTCAACAGGACTCTTGAATCTCAAATTTATGATATTACTCTAACCAGCCTGAAGAAACTCTAACACTGCCTCACATCAGTGTTGAAAAGTCATCTCAGTACAGTGCCAACTTTTAAGATAGCTGTCCTCCAGAGCTGCTATCTTGAAAGCAAGAAATAAATGATCTGGCTTGGTTTTTTGTTGTTTTTCCAAGGAGTATTCTTGCTATCTTACTTCTAGAGGGTTTTTTTGCACATGCACCATACAGCACATTTTTTTTTCCTTCAATCATCAAATGCAATCAAGTTTACAGTTAGAATCACAGACACTGCTGCATCAAGCTGTTTCACAATTAAAAGATGTTATCTAAGGGCATTTCCCAGTAGTTAAAATGGGCAAATTTAGTATAATTGTCCCTGGTGTTATATTGTCTGCCTTCTCTCTTCGAATGTTTCCTCTTTGTCTCCACTATCTGTGGGCTAAACATTTTTTTCTGCTCTGTGCTGCAGCAAATCCAGTCAAGACTTTTTCTAATTCCCAGTGTCAGCCCACAGTGGCCATCTTATGACCTGTGATAATATCAGAATTACAGGGGAAACATAATTTACGTAACTCATTGCTTCCATTCTTTTAATTTAACCATTTATGAACAGCCACAACCATGTCTCATAGACATTTTTTTTTACATTCAACTTATTTGCCAACATCTCCAACTAAACTGACCATATAGGTCACTTGTCCCTACCCTTCAATAGGACCCATAGGAACAAACCATGGGTAGATGTACCACACCTTTGTTTTCATGGTAATATTAATATGACCTGTATGAGCATACCAGCAGCAGGTGTATTGAACCCTCTTTTCATGTTAATGATACTAAACACATAGTTAATTTTATTGTATGCTCCCAGTTTGTTTCGATTTAGGCACAAAACCTACATGGTTAGGTTTAGTAAAAGATCAGTCCTTCCTGAAGGTTAGAGGACCTTCATCATCCTGGTTATTATAATAAACATATGGTTAAGATTCTAGCAAGGTCACAGATAAAAGAAACAACCCTGATGTTTCACCACCAGAAATAAACAGTGGTCTCCCTTGTACATGTGCTGTGTTTTGTCTGTCCATCCATTCACCTCAACCTCCTCCTAACATGGACTTTAACACTATACTACTCTATACTTTGTCAGTTCACTTCACAACCTGTCAGTTTTCCCATAGTCTCTAATTTGCAACAGCAAAATCATGTCATTATCTTTGAAGTCACAAAATGTTTATACAGAAAATTTTAGTTCTTTGTCCACTGATAACTGATTATTAAATCTATTATCATTGTTTAATTTTTGCAGTATCTACTCATAACAACTACAGTATGAGAAAGCTTTTTTTAATGTTTGTGTTTAGCCACTCACAAAACAGGGTTACGGTTGGGGGAAAAAGGGTGGTCTCTGGGTAACACTGACAGAGTCAACAGTTACTTGAAGAACCATACAATTTATTGATATTTGTTTGAAACCACAATCTAGAACCAAAGTCCTTTTGTTGCTGAACTTAACTACACGCACTCAAGATATGAAACCTGGTCTCCTGTGTCTGTATCCAGCACACAACATCCAACCTGACCACCAAATGTTTCCTCACAGAACATCAATAGTAAGACAAATTAGTAGGATACTGAAAATGGTAAAATGGTATTTGTTTTGAAATGTAATTTTACATGAATGTATTTTTTAAAAATACAAAATTCATTAAAAATCCAAAACTAAAATGATTTTGAAAATCCAAAGCTGATATCTCTCATTTACAAAAGTATTAAGACCATTTGCTGTGGCACTGGACAGGTTTATCCTGTTTGCTTTAATTATCATTATATCAGGATAAAAACCCCAAAAGCCATAAAGTGGTGAGGAAAGACAATAGTGTGAAAGTGGCCTCATTAACATTTACAAAGTGTGGCTAGGATTCTTCTTCAATTTCATCAATCTTGCCTTAAGAACGGTGCTCAAAACAGCTACTTCTTAAAATGTTCACAGTTCTATGTTTTACTACAGAGGTATTTGAGAAACAAACACTTGAAATTTTAACCATTCTCTGTATTTTTCTACAGAGGTGTTTGCAAAAGAAAGGTTTATAAACTACATCCTTTCAATTGCAGAGTTTCCTTGAAAGCTGAACGACCCTATAAAATCTTGATTGGGGATGTAGCCTTCTAACTAAACAAGCATCGTTGTAGTCTGCTGATGGGGCCCATTGAAGTGGTTCTTCATATTTTTTAACCCCTGCTCCTCAGAAAGCCTGAGTTTGCCAATGCTCAGGCACATTGCTTCATGTTTCATGATCAAGTAGTGGTTACATTTCTTACACTTTATCAAAGTTTTCTTGAATACGTACTCTCATTCAGCAAGTAATGATGATATATCATTATGCTTACGTTCTGAATACTTAACTTGTTTACAATGTTGAATCTGCTTTATATTGTAAGCTTAAAGCAGGTATTTACTCGATGAAAAAGTACCAAGCATAAATAATAATTTGTTGCAGCAACCTCTGCTGCAAATTCCAGTGACTTTGCAACAAATTTTTGACAAAGACAAACCACAGAGGTATCAGCCCCTGTGTTACATCTGTATGTGCACACATACAATATCAATTCTCAAACAAAACTTCACACACAACTAATAACAGTACCTATTTGCAATGTAGCATTCTCTAGCACTCTAAAATATAATCTTTATAGAATTAAGAAAATATAAAGGTTCAAAATTAATTTTTAAAATGAACTAGTGCTTTTGGCATCATTGCTTATCAAAGTCTGGACAATTCATCATAATCTTCTGTTGCAGTTGATTTCAATCAGGCCACTTCTGAAGAGGTGGGGTGGGGGGTGGGGTTTAATAATCTGAACGGAGTTGATATGTTGTTATTGCCTTAAACAGTAATCTTCAGGGAGACAGATAAGGAAACAGTGATGGGGACATCTATAAAGTTATAAGTATTTAAGATTTTAATAGGTTATACTCATACATACATAAAGTGGGGTTTATTATCGCGTCTCAGTTGTTATAACATATTCAGCTGCTGGAATGTGTTTGTATGTTTTTAACTACTATCAACATTTCTTCAATATTAGCTTCTGCACAGATGTATTTCTTATTGCCTGGCTAAATCTGTGTGTCGCCTGCTTCTAAATTATTTTTGCAAATGTCATTATCAATGGCTTTTCTGTTTGCAGTTAATTTACATCCTACTATTTGATTGGAGATGTTTCTATACGTCTCCAACATCATTTCCCCACATGTTTTAGTTCCCTCTCTTTTTCTCTCTCCTTCCACAAAGCCTTGGCTATGTGGACTGAGAATTTATTGACTCTCACTGTGAACTATGGGAGTCATAATATAAACATGTCAGTAACGTATTCTATATGTAAATGGAGGAGGGGGACTGCAGCAGCAACACTTCATTATTCAGAGTAGGTGCAGAATATATGCATGTGTGTGTGTTGAAATGCAGATATCAACCAGAGATCTCTGACTTCAGAACATATTACTTAGTCTGACTACTGATCATCACTACACTATTGCCTTTTCAGGATAAAAGAGAAGAGTCATTGTTAATGATCAGTTTTTCTGCATGCTCTTAGACTGAGAACAACAAAAGAAAACATAATCACAAAAAACAAAACAAAACCCATGTTGCACAAGTGCACAGTATCAAGGGAATTCATGGGTAACTACAAGCCTCAGAATCCTTTGGGCCCTTGTCTAGGCCTGTGCTGTGTTGCATGTTAAACGCTGTTTTTAATGATATATGTGTATATATATACGGAGTAATATTATAGTAGCAATATTATTCATATAGATTCTTAATTAGATTTTATTTTTTATTCTTCATTGCATTGTAAATAAATAGAACACTACCTCATATAGGTTCCAAGATATCCTCAACCCAGTCGCCTACACAATAAATTGACATATTTTACTGTATTATACTATGTCAAGTATGATTTGGAGGAACAGTAATGGGATTATGTTCATTGAGAATATGTTTTACAATCAAGTTAACTGTGACATCCTTTTAATGCATAGAAGTGATCAGTCAGGGGGTGTTTAAAGTGCAGGAGTTTTCACAGAAAATCAGGGTTCATATTGTTATTCCAGTGCATATTGAGATCTAGACAAAAAAGCACTTTAGTTAATGTTAAGGGAAGATTGTGGTTTTGGTGAAATGTTAATAAAATAAAAAAAAACTCCCTGTAATATACATTGATACACTGTTGGCCTTTTAAAATGTTTAAAACATTAAATTATTTAAAAGCACAAACTGAACCCAGTGCTGTTTGTGTCAAAACATAAACATAGAAAACATTACTTATCCTTTAGTTGTTACAAGAAGTTAATTAATAGAAGATAATCATGGTTGCATGTACCATTTGGCAGACTGAGAAGATGCAGAGACAAAGTGCACACTAGCTGTTCATAAATTTTACATTAACTGTGCATTCTACCCTACTTTGTACAAAAATAATAATAATGTAAAGGCAAACCCACTTTCTCATGTTTTCTTGGCCAAATGTTTCTGTAACAGAGATTTGGGTTTCCTAAATATGACCATAAAAACATAAATAATGCTCTAGTTGCAGGAATGAATATTTTATGGAAAACAAATCAAATATAGATTGCATGTTTTTTAGTATGTTTGGTATGAACATATTTTGCATTGGCACTGAACAGACTGTAAATACATTCAATATGAATATGTTTCCCACTAGATGTATTTGCTAGTGCAAATTAGCTGTGTACAGAGTGAGTATGATTTTTTTGTAAAAGGAAGTAAATGGTTAGGTTTATTAAATGTGAAATATAATATATATCTTTGAATGTTTTCTCATCATTTGAGAAGCCAGCCATTTACTTTTAACCCCAGCTCTTATGGCACTTGCAGATCAACAGTCCAGAGGAGCTGCTGAGCTGATCTGCGTGAGGGTCTGTCCTATACAGACAGATACAAGTTGCATGGAGAGCAGTTTTCTCTCGCTGCAGGAGCCCTCCTTAGCATACCACTACAACAGAGGACACTTTCCTCTGCTGCTCCGCAGAAACACATTGGCACACACACACACACACACACACACACACACACACACACACACACACACACACACACACACACATACATACACACACACACACACACACACACACACACACACACACGCGCACACACACACACACACAAACACAAACACACACACACAAATACTCACAGACACACAAAGCCTCTACCAGAATGAGTGAGTAAGGCTGGCAGCCAAAGTAGGCTTGGCACAGAGCCTAATGATGCCCGGCATGCGTCTGCTCTCAACAACGGCAGGGTAACACCTGCCAACTTTTACTAAGGTGTAAATGTCTCTATTAGCGAGCGGCTGGTCTCATGTGTGCAGCGCTGGATCAGAGGAGCGACTTCGGGTGCTCTGGTTGCTGTTCAGAACCTGGTAATCGTTGGGTCCAGTGGGCCTGTTCAGCACGCCGCTCTCTTTTTCTTCTCTTGTATGCAATCTTTTCACATTATTGGGGTAGCATGAAAAAAAGCAGGTGGAAATGTGAAGGGCTGTTTATGAGAATGGAAATTAGAGAATGCTGCTCACTCAAGGCCTCTGTTTCAGCACTGCTTGTTGAGTAATAAAGTCATTTAACAGTTTGCGACTTTGCCATAAAAAGGGAATTCTTACTAAATTCTGCAAAAGATTTTTTTCTGGGTTCTTGCACTTTAATGCAGCCAAATTTTTACATGATCACATTGGTGGGAAAAAGTTTATCAACTGTCCTCTCTTGAACCCTGGTCCAAAACTCATCCTTGCACTTCCCTTTGGCCCAGCATGGAAAGACAACACACTGAATGTAATGTTGATGGGATCTGAATGGGAAATGGCTTTTTGTCTCAATACAAACAAACATCCCAGTGGATTATAGTGCAGCTATACTTGTTTGATTGTTTTACTGTAGCAAACTGAAACGGCCCTTGCTGTGATATCCTTTGTCATGACTTTTTTCTTCTTTCTGGCCAAGTTCACACTGGAGATAGGAAATTGATTTTTTTGCAAATATCAGGGATCTGTTTGTATCATTTACTTAATCTGTCTGAAAACCAGATGTAACATGTTATATAGACCCTCAGGTGCTGAATCGAACATCAAAATATTAAATATTTTCTAGATTTTGACCTTAAAATCAGCTTCCCAACCAAGTAAAGCCAGTGTTTAATCAGGGCCTGTATGAGGACTCTTCTCAGGACAGAGAAAGGACCCTAACTTTCATTCCTGTGTGTCCAAGCGAAGTTTATTTTCTTCTAGTCATAATCCCAGGTTTGTTTTTACAGCAGCCTTTGTATTTGCATTCACATTCACATTGCCTCCTCCCATATCATACCCACAGGACAGGGTTTGGTACATTATGCATACTGCAGAAAACAGTTAACTCGATATGAATAACATAATCTGAACCAGAAACAGAAGGTATTTGAATATTTTGGCAAAAGCTATTGTTACATTTCATTATGCTCAGTTGAAATCTATATTCCTCTGACATATGAATAAATAATGCAACTGTGCACACACTTCAATAATACCATTTGTAACATGATAGGATTAATGATGGATTGGGTTTTCCTTACTGGTTCATGACTGTTAGGTGAATCCAACAGCCTGTCCACAAAGCAGTGAGACATGTGTTTTTGTGGTATAGTGATTACAAGGTTGTTTGTTCAAATCTCTGGACCAGCCAGGAGGCAATAGAAGGGATCTATGAACCCAGTTTTTCCAGAAGACTGTGCTTGTTCCCTGCAGCTCCTTGGGGTTATGAGTCATTTATCTCTATTATTGAAGTCTTATTATTAAGTCTTGCTTTACTAAGTGAAAAAAACAGGTGAAACATTTTCAACTGGTTTCAAACAAAAGCTACGTTTGCGAAGAACTTTCTGGGATCATAATTTCTCTTTATTCTAGTGCTGTGATCCCTCTCATTCTGTTTTGTTTCAAAATACAGACGCCCATTTCAAGAAAATTCTTAAGGTTGTCAAGTTAATTTGTACTGTAAATAGATGAGTTTTTAGTGGTGGCAGCCTGCTCTGGCGGATTTTAGTATATATTATTTGTTTCGTTCCATTGTGGTGATTTTTAAGACATAATACAGTGCATAAATGTCACATTAAGAATTCAGGTATTCAAATAAAATGCCAGAGGTTTAATGTAATGGGAAAACAGCCAGTATCATTTTTTTTAGCAAGCTGTTGTTAGAACTTAGATCAAAGCAGCTGATAAAAGGCAGCTTCCCTCCCGGTTCATGAGGTCCTGTTCGTAATAAGGCTGTCACTATTCATTCAAAATTCAAAGTTTTGATTTAATGTAAGAAAAATTCATTTTAAAATGTATTGTCCTGTTTGTGGTAGAAATTTACAGTCTATAAGTGCGAAAGACCAATGGGATTGAACTGTGACATGAGAAATAGCAAGACTCTGAAATGTCCAGCCAGTTTTAGACAGAGTGGGACTGTCTTTGTTTTATACCTGCACAGTAAAATAATACAAGCAGGTTAATGAAAGTAAAATTCTTGATGAGATGCTGTATAAGTTTACTACAGCACTGCAGCAGTTGGAGATAGGCATCACGGCCGGATGCAAAATTTCAGTATTCCTTGCCAATCGATATTATTATTAGGGTATCTAAGTGGGTTGTAGGACGAGAGAGGCCTTCAGTCCTTCTGCCCATAAGAATGTACATGGATTACATGACAACCATCACTACCATAGTGTCATGTAGAAAAAAGAAGCTGAATCCTAACTTAAAATGAGACTAGGTTGAAGGTTAAGCCCGAGAAATCAAGAAGTATGTATGTCAAACGTGAAGGGTGTGTTTTCAAGTAAGAGCTTTTACATAGATGGGGAGGCAATTCAAACAGTGTGAGAAAAGACAGTAAAAGGTTTAGGTAGGGGGTATGATGCAGCTCTTAGTGATAAAGAGTGGATCCAGGGCTGGAGACAGCAGGTAGTGGCATTAAGAGTATAAAGACAATAGGTCTTCTAGGCAAACTCAAACTGTGG
Organism: Istiophorus platypterus; assembly: GCA_016859345.1. NCBI lineage: Eukaryota > Metazoa > Chordata > Actinopteri > Istiophoriformes > Istiophoridae > Istiophorus > Istiophorus platypterus. The sequence continues at coordinate 24,241,580 of CM029126.1, read as the reverse complement.
TGACTGCAGTTTGGTCTGTTGCCACAATTGCTTTGGCCCCGGACAGTGTATGATGTACCTATTTCAAAGGTAGAGAAGCTAGAAGGAATGTCATTCCTACAAAAGAACATGGCTGGGATCACAATGGCATAATTTTATCCACAGGCACACAAGCACAGCCATGAATTTAATAAGTTTAAAAGAATGTTTAAAAGAATGTCATTTACTACTAAAAAAAATTATCATAAAACTGCTTCAGCCTTCCTCCCATGACTTGAAAGTTCCCAGTCAATCACTGTTTACATTAGACAGTCAAACACCCTGCAAAATTTACTTACATGATGTGGCAAAGATCAAGGGCAAAAGGAAATATGGCTAGTGTATCTACTAGCCACTAGCCAACAGCAGTCCACAAAGTCATAAATTATACAGTTTGTCATTAAAATGTTTTACCTTTATTAACCTTTGTGACTGTCCATGCACTAATTATAGACACACAGCAACCCTCCTTCTCTGTTGCTTGTATCATTTTTGCTGTGCACAAGAATACATAACCAAGTGCTGAAGCGTCCAGCAGCAGCCACTGAGAGGAAGCACGTAGAGGCAAAGGCACTGGTTGCAAAAAGGAAACAGGATGGGATTTTCTCTGTTTGTGAGGGTGAACAAGCAACTTTGAGCAGGCACAATGCAGGGCAGAGTAGATACAGAAAAACAGCTCGTAGTCCCTCAGGAGATAACGACCACTAATCTAAGACCAGCTCCCGTGATGTGCTCAGATACCCAGCTTTATATGGTGACTTAGCATGATAGTTGGCTCAAACATGCTGTTTGTTGTTTGGCGGCTCAAGCAGCACACACGTTTAGCACACAATAACATACTCATCCGCATACAACCGGCTGAGCTTAGCAGGCTAGAGAGGTAAATAGGAGTGGAGATGACATGCTCCACGGTCGCGGTCAGTTAACGTCTGGTGGCTGGAGGTTCTGGAGTGAATGTAACCTGTTATGCTGTGTTGTGCTGGGTGTGGTTGCAGGTAAAGTGGCGTTGGTTCTTGGATGCTGGAACAGACTGTTAAGCCTTCTCTTACTCTTAGGCCCAACTCAATGAAATGACTGTTTTTTTAGAGGGTGTCCACCTGATGACACTGCAGACAGGCCTGCAAATCTCACACTTACAGACAAATTTATTTTGACACCATGCTACTTTATTTGGTAAAACAGGTCAGTGACCAAAATTGATCCAGAGGGGTTGCTAGGTAGTGGCTATTGGTCAGATTAGTGCTGGTGGTTGGACAATTGAGTGGGTCTGGCTCTCAGATGAAGTTGACTAACAAGCCCATTGGGCCATCCACTGTGGCTTAACCTAAGAAAATACAATGCAGTATGTTGCAAATGTCTGCTCTTTGCTTGGGTTAGGATAGGCCTCAAGAACACTTTAAAGGTGCACCTGGTCAGAGAGTGTTAATTTTCTAAAATATCTGGTAGCTAATACTGGGACTAGTGGAACTAGAAAAGTAGGCATAACAACTGGACTACTGAGTGACACTGCATGCCAAACCAGTGGGGCCAGCCACAGCAGCTTAGCCTAAGCAGATACAAAGTAAATATAAGGCTGGGTCAACCTGCCCATATTTTATTCTTTGCTTGAGTAAGTTAAAACCAGCCTTAAATTATGTTAGGTCATTTTCCGGTAGTGTCGGTCGAGGCTAGAGAATTGTATTGCCAGTCACAGGGCCCAGCAGATTTATTAGGGCATGACCTGATGACCACTGCAGGGCCCAGTGATAGGACAAAACATAATTTAACATAAAAGATTCACTCCCATCAAAAATGTCCTCCAAGCTTTTGCAACATTTAACTTTACAATGTAAACATTTCGCATAGACTCCATAGTTTCCATCTGCCTCTTGAAGACCTCAAACGCCAGATAAAATCTACTACCATTTAAATAGGACAGCACACTATAGCACAGTGGAGTTGAATAAGAAAGATCTGTAAGGTCTAAATAAATACATACACAGCACATGTAAAATAATGTAAAATTTCAAACAAGCAGTTTTGCCAATACCTGCCAGTAATCATAACTTTCCACCTGTGTTATTCACACCCCTCTCATCCATAATGAAGTAACATTGCACAACCTTAGCTGCTGTAAAAAGATGGTGGTGACCTTTAGAGGTCAGAGATGGAGCTTCCATGAGTCAGCTCATAGACTGGTGTTGAGTCGGGGCGGGTTGGGGTGCGGTCAAGATAAGATGAACAGGTGTGAACGGAGGGAGGCCTGTCTTGTCTCTGTAACCTTGGCTCAACACTGTGTTTGAGCATGCACTCTATATGCATTTAAAAGCAAGTACACAGTATTTGCACAAATATACTATATGTCTCAAAGTAGCAAAATAAACCTTATATACTGTTGAATTTAAGCAACAGCATTAAGAGTGTTCAAAGCTGATGTCATTGGATAAGCATATGCAGAGTGTGTGTGGCCTGGGGTGTAACTGGGTTTATTTATTTGTGGTGCAAAGTGAGAGGTAGGAATGTGGAAATGAGCACAGTGTATCTAGTGTTAGGTTACATCCACTGTAACACAGCTGTGTTTCAATCAACACAGGACACAGTTAAGCTTGAGAAGTGGAAATTCTCTATTATTGCAAGATGGTAAATTCTAGCAGAGCAGGCCAGACAGGTTTTACCACAACATAGAGACAGACAGACAGACACACACACACACACACACACACACACACACACACACACACACATACACACACACACACACACACACACACAGAGTTTACACCTTTGACTTACACTGAAATATCTGACATAAGATGGTTTGTTGTACTATGTGGCACTACTATTAAGTGGTACTGGCAGCAATACTATAGTAATAGTGACAGAAATTACTTAGTCTCCATAGTAGCAATGGTACTGTAGCAACATCAGCAATAATAAAAGTATTAGTAGTAGGATTACTATTGGTAGAAGTATGTGTAATAGCAGCTGTAATAGTAGTTGCAGCAATAGTGGTTGTAGCATCAGCACATAAGATTACCTAACTACCCAGAAGAATTTGTAAAATATATAATTAAATAATTTATATGTCTTAATTTGATAAATGCTATATGATAAAAGCTATTTGTGTTGTTTTAGTAATAAGTACATGAATAAACAGCTGGTGAAAGGGATAAAAGATATGGAATAATGGCTACTTTTACCTTCAAACAACATGGTAACATCCTGATTCACTCATTAAGATGGGCTCCATATGCTCAAAAATTTCTTTATGATTTGTTCGTCACAAAAGAAACCAATTTTTCTCTATTAACAGATCTTAAACAGGTACCTGAGCAGTACTTTGGACTTCAATGACAGTGGGGGGAGGGGGGCTCACAAGGGACAAATTAAAAAACATATGTCTCTGGCATGACTCAAGCAGCAAAAGGACAGCATCCCTCACTTCCTAAAATGCAATTGTGTAGTACATTTGTTAGATTCCTCCTACTTGGTAAATGCCAATATATTTTAAATGTAAATTCCAGGCCCTTGGTAGTGAGGCAGGCTTTGCTTCCAAGCTCAAGCTAAGCTCACCCTGCTGAAATCATCAGACTCGACAAAGCTTCCCCAGAGCCACAGAACTTTCACATTATATAACTTCTTTTGCAGGCCTGGTAGCATTGAGTAGCACTCCCCATAACTAGAAAACTGACTTTGTTCTGGAAAGAAAGTTGAATGTCCCTTGTGGCTGCTTTTAATTTAGCACAATATATTACAGGAGTTAGCAGCAAAAATATTATCATTAGACTTCAGATCCCCACATTGGATAAATGCAGTCGGAATTAACTATTTGATTATTTTTATATGATGGGTGAGTGACAAAATGGATAAATTTATCCTGCAGTTTAATCTTTTCACTGTAGTAAGCTAGGTCCTGATCAAGACATCACTCACTATCTGATTTCATCCACTGTTTTGAGCTTGTTTATTTTCAGCTACATGCTATAGTCAGGGGTGAAATTAGTTTTAAATTCTTGCTGATACAGTACGGTTGCATACCTGTAAGGCAGCTGGGCTCCGTCCAGCACCAATCGAAACGCAGCACGGATGGATAAGATGATATAACATTGGCATATGTGTTTTCTTGCAGAAAGTTTGACCGTGACTGGTTTTGAATGTGGGTTCTGGCAGGCAACTGCTCTCCCCTCTTTCCAGTACTGCGTACCACCACTGAATCTTTTAGTGGTACGCAACATCGGACCATATAGTATCAGTTAATCCACGTCAACAAAGTGAGGTGTCTCTAGCTTTACTGTGCCTAACGTGACTAAAGGGTGAGAACAGTCATGTTTAAGTGTCAAAGGCAGCGTGGGACTTCACCTTTGGCAAACACTACTGTTGTAAGGGATGGAACAACAGAGGAGAGATTCTAGGAGCTGTGAGTGGCCAAACATTTCTTTTTTATGATCATTAAATATCACTTGAATGCCTTTGTTCTATGTGCAAATAGGCTTATCTTAAACATGCAGAACACGGTGCAGTGGAAAGCAGTGGGAAAATGATGACTTGCTGGTCTAACTCTCTTTTCAGAGAGACTGGATCTATCATTGTGCTCTCTCCCTTTCTCCTTCCATCCTTCCTTCCCATGTGAACAAACACAAGCAACCCACCACACACCTGCCTTCTATTCTTCTTTGACGGGTGTGATGAATGGAGAACCTGTCCTGAGAATACACACTCACACACTCACACACACACACACACACACACACACACACACACACACACACACACACACACACACACACTCACACACACACTCACACACACACACACACACACACACACACACATTGCACCTGCACGTTGCTCAACAGGAGGGCCAAACTTCAAATTAGTGACTACTCTTGAGCAAGGCCCTGCGGACTGGCAGTTTATTAGCAGTGATGGATCTTTCAGTTCCTTGAAAACTGTAATGAGTTACTCATAACATAAATAATTACATTATTTTACTAATTATTCAACAGCAAAAGCAATGAGTGTCACATTACTCTTACTTTTTTTATTCAGCTGTCAACAAACGTGTCTTTAAACAGCTCCAAATCATCCACACCCACATATTTAATCCTTTGTATTAAACACATGTAGGAACTCAAAACAAGAAAGGAACAGGTTAGCTTGGCCTTGGTCCTGACCTCAGAAGGAGACCTGTTCTCATTCCCACGTTATCAAACACTGACACTTTGTCAAACCTGCTGGTGTCTCTTAGATATACACACCCTTTGGCGTCTGTACAATGATGCGCAGCATTTTCATTTGATTCTAATGTTAACCCACCCACGGCAATATTAGACACCCAGACCAACTGCTCTGGCTGTATTTTGTTGCCAATGTAAACCTGCCTGCAGAGAGGTAATACTTAGTAGCTCCCACATTATCCAAGTGCAGTTACAGGTGGCCTATATATTTATATGTATCAGATTATTTACTTAGGCTGTCCTCTACATACACACAGACATCTGCAGCAATACCAGAGTAATGATCTGATACCATCAAATTAATGCATCATACAATTATATTATCAACAAGACTGTTGAGACATTTGGGGGAAATCATTAAAAGAAAACCTTGAAGGTAGAATTTGCAGTGGGACAAAAAAAACTTTTTCCCCACTGCAAATTGACTGTGAGAAAATCAGTGTGATGCTTTGGCTTTCCAATTGGAGTTTTAAAGTTCCAACTGTCTAACATTGCCTTGCCTTGGTTAGGTTTACATTTGACTCAGTAGACAGCTGGAGCAGTTGTTTTGGGCATCTACTAAGACATCATAAGTGTGATATCTTTGCAATTACCTGGAATTGCATTTCTCTTCTGGTTGAGACCACAATCTACCCTTCACCTTCACTATATCATGGACTAGTCCATCCACTGAACATGGAGACCAGACTGATATCAACCCTCCATCAAACATCCACTACGATAACGAACAAGCTGACCCCAATTGTCAAATACATGGAGCATTATTTGGATCAGTGGCTGTGGTGTAATTACTGATTTTAAAATTGTAATCCTCTCCACAACTCATTACTGAACAAAGTTATTACATTACTGCAGAATATTACCGAATATTGTATTACTATCTAACACTGCTTATTAGTAAAATTCATCTTTTTCAGGTTCAAAGCTTTCTTCTCACTCAGTTATTTTAGCTCCGTGGGCTTTTATGAATATCTTAGATAATGAATAATAAAATGAAAGCCTGAGAATGGTATTCAGGGATGTTATTAGGTTTTGGGACAGTGCCAGGATCAGTTAAAAATATTTACAGTGATGATTTCTTACACTCAGCAGCTGGTAAGTGCTCTCTGTTTGCAAAGAAAATGCAAAAGGGATCAGAGTAAATCAGTTTTAAAGGAAATTGACTCCTGGAGATATTGAGTAAGCATTGAACATAGTCACATATTGTCTCTGCTGTGGAAACCTAGAGACCTGCTTGCCCTATAAGAAGAAAGCTTACTTTTTGATAAATACACACTGGCACAGGAGGAATATTTCCTTATTAGAAATTCAGAATCCCTGCTGGAGGAATATTGGCCACAATAAATCATTTAGCACGACCGGCCGCCTTCCAGAATACTGCCGAATCAGCAAAGCAGAGCCAAGTCCTATATGACCATCAATTATTAACACACGCTAACATTATTAGCATATTCATCCCTGCTTCAATAAGACAAACTATGGAGATAGATAGATAGATAGATAGATAGATAGATAGATAGATAGATAGATAGATAGATAGATAGATAGATAGATGGATAGATGGATAGATTGATAGATAGATAGATAGATAGATAGATAGATAGATAGATAGATAGATAGATAGATAGATAGATAGAGAGACATTTCCTCCATGGCTCATCTCCTGCCCTGGTCTCTAATCTTGGAGTCTAACTAAGTAGGAACTGGATGGAATCTGACAGATGGATTATGAGGTGCTTATTTATGGAGACTTTTTAATTAAAAGAAAAACTGCTTATTAGAAATCCTCAGTTCCCTCATTAATAGAAGGCAGAGGAAGAGTCTGTGTTGTTAGAAGGATGGTGGGGGGCACTAATGAGAAGGAGGTGGGGGTTAGGGCATGCGGTGGGTGTGGGGGGGGTCGTTAGGAAAGTGGGGTATGTATGAAAGTGTGGTTGAGGGGGGTGTCAGAGGTTTTCACATTGAGAGAATATCATTTGGAGGTGCTTAAGGTACTCTCAGTCTATGCTGATGGTTCAAAGGAAGCACATACAAACTTGGTTAAAAGCTGCAGCCAAGCAGATGTGACTGACAACAAATTAAATGTACTGAAATATATTTTAAAAACTCAGCTTGTCTCTGCACTAATCTAAAAGTAATATCATGAGTTTTCTGTGTGTTCTGCATTCCTTGCAGTGGCTAAAAAATGTAATTAATACCATTTTATGGTACATAATCAAAAATTTCCTGACAAAGTAATGGTCTCAAATGTAAATTTAACTAATGTGTGTCTGTGTGGTTATCTCAAGAATCACTGTTCTCCGCAGAAGATATTGCAGATTAAAAATATTGAAATAATAATCTTAAAGATTTCAAGGTCTGAGGGCCATAGTATTTGGGATATATTGTCTTCAGTGACATGACTATGGTGGTTGGCAATTGTTCCACCAAGGCTTTTACCCTGTCTAGCAAATTAGTTTTTTATGTCTCCACTTGCTGATTAAGATGGTGGGCAACAGTAGACGAAAGTGAAAGATTTAAAATAACCCTTTGGAAACCAATAGTACAACTGTATTTAAGAATGCTACACCCATTATTTCTATTCTAATGTTCTATTCCGGCTATTTTGAGTTGACAGAAAGGCTACAGTAACCACTCTACAAACATGGTGAGCAGAAAAATATCTGAGAAAGAACGACCCATCAAACCTTGAGGTAAATGGGTTGCAACAGCAGACGATGTCGAGTTCCACTCCTGTCAGACAAGAACAGAAACCTGAGGCTGCAGTGGACACAGGTTCACCTCCACTGGACAGTTGAAGACTGGGAAGATGTAGCCTGGTCTGATGAATCTGGATTTCTGTTGAGGTATCAGGTGGTTGGATCTGAATTTGGTGTCAACAGCATAGATCCATGGACTCAACCTGCCCTTTGTCAACAGTCCAGGCTGTAGGTGGTGTAACAGTCTGGGGGATGTTTTCTTGACACGCTTGGCTCCTTAATCCCAGTGAATCATGGTCTGAATGTCACAGCCTGTCTGAGTATTGTAGTTGATCATGTGCTTCCCTTCATGGCCACAATTTACCATCTTCTAATGGCTACTTCCAGCAGGATAATGCTCCACGTCACAAAGCAAAATTCATCTTAAACTGGTTTCAAGAACATGGCAAAGAATTCAATCAACTTCACTGTCCTCCCCAGTCACCAGATCTGAATCCAGTAGAACCTTTCTGCTGTGGTAGAACAGAAGATTGGCAGCATGAATGTGTAGCTGACAAATCTGCAGAAATTATGTGATGCAGTTGGGTCAACATGGAGCAGAACCTCAAACGAATGTTTCCAACATCTTGTGGAATCTATACCATGAAGAACTGAGGCTGTTTTGAGAGCAAAGGGAGGAACTATCCGGTATTAGTGTGGTGTTCCTAATAAAGTGCTCAGTGCGTAAAAATCTGTGTAGCTTTTTCATCCATTAATGCTATTAAAGACATTCAATGTACACCCTATTTAAATGCAGTCTGTGAATATGTTCACATAATATGTCTTATGACTGGACTATTTTTTTAGCCATTTCAACTGTGGGTTACAATGTTGTATAATGTGTGCAATTTAATAATTTGAGTTTTATCTGAAATAGAAAATTAATTTAAAATATCTAAACAAATAAAAGCAGAGAGAATAAGTTAAAATAAACCTACATTTATCATTTGTATCATCATCATCATCATCATCATCATCATCATCATCAGTAACATTGAATGAGTCTGAGACAAACAGTGTCTGTGGAGGAAGCTCTCATGTGGATCACGTCTTGAACGGGAAAATATTACACTTTGAAAAATGACAAACCAATGGAGCATAAAAGCATGCATTGCCAAACAGCAATTACTGTTTCCTCCCACAGCCCCTGCAGAGAAATTCCACACAGTGCACATCCACCACGCCTGCGTATATAAGCAGCATCATGAATTAATCAGCAGCTACTGACCCAAAGTCAGCTGACCAAAACAGGTCAGTCCGGCTGGTGTGGACAGCTGGGGTGTCCACCTGATGTTGTACACCCTGAAGTAAACCCTGCTGTTCTGAATGAAGTATCTGAATATGAATACAATTGTTGTGACTTGAATCCAGAAAGTCTTACGCACCAGTCAAACAAGCTCTGGAAAACACTGAATGCCCTGAGGGGGGGGCTGGGGGTTGCAGTCAGTCTGCACACACACACACACACACACACACGCACACACGCACGCACACATCCACACACACGCACACACTCATGTTCACGCACACTTACACTCTCACACAAACACACACACATGCACTCACTCACTCGCATGAACCAGTGGTGAGCCCTGGTACTAGAACTCTCATATTGTCTCAGTCCAACAATGCAGCAGCTGGCACAAACAGGGAGCTATTTAACAGCCACCAATTGATACTATGCCACCAGGTGTTACTGTGTGCCTTTCCCATTCTCATTTTATGCATCAGCAGAAATTTGTTTGCCTTTATTTTCATAGCTCAAATGCTGAAAAACATGGGTGTGGGGGGTGGGGATGGGTGTGTGTGTGTGTGTGTGTGGGGGGGGGGTCTACAATAAACGCCGATATTTATGCCCTCCTACTAAAATGGGGCAGCATGAAAGGTGTGACACCATACTTTTCTGCCTTCTCAATCTCTGTTTGTGCGCACAGAGACATTTATGTTCTGCTTGTTTTGTATTTATTTGCTTGTATTGCACGTTTGCATACACGCACACAGATGCAGACACCGCTGCCTGTCTACATCTGCATGAGTGTGTGTTTCCCAGCGTGCCTCGGTATCGGTGTGCGTTGTAAGCACCAGAAATAACACACTTCCATGGGACCTTTTAAATGGACACCATCTGTCTCTATCAGCAAAGGCTTTGGGAAAACTAATGCTTCAGCTCAGATGCTTTTTGCCAGCAGCCAGCCGAAATGAACAGGCATCATTACTCTGGAAGGAGAAGCAAGAAAAACTGCAAAACAAGTTTGGAGGAGAAAATATTTTTTTCTTCTTCTTCTGGAAATTGTAGATGGAGAAGAGAGAGAATGAAATCTGACTTGTGACATCATTTCCAGGGAATCAAGATTTTGATTCAGTGTTATATTTGCAGTGTTGATGTTTGGGAATTTTTTATTGGGTTACACATGTCAAGCAAGGGCATTAAATGCCTCAGATGAAACAATAGTAAATTCCTCTGAGAGGGACATTCTTTACTCCTTGCACCAAGGCCAAAGGAGTTGCCTGCTTTTGCCTCCCTAGAATCCGTTGACATGGCCAGATAACAGCGGCAACAAGCCAGAATGCGCCGACGTTACGCTGAATGCTACCTGCAACATACCAAGGGGGTAAAATTAACCACAGGGAACTATACTTAGATGTGTATTGACAATATCTCCATTCTCCTTGGTCAAGCTTCAGTAACTCTTTTCAGCATAAGACATTTTGGGCCCCTGGACACTTTCTCCCCTCTTTACCATAATCAGTAAAACTCTATAACATTTGGGAGGTGCAGTTTATGGGACAAAAAAAAACTTGACTTGTCATATTGTCCCACTGTAAACAAATTGTAACGCAGACACACTTTCACCAAGAGCAGCACCTGGGCAAACTCACTGTCTACAGGAGCCCGTATTAAGAACTTATTATTCATTGTAATGGCCCTTTCTCTCTAGTATATCCACTGTCATCTCTATTTTTTTCATGCAGCTCACAACCAAGCGGACTGCAGCACCGATGCACCTGTGCCATTGTGTGTGTATGTGTCATCTTTATTGCCTACCTGTCTGTATATCGTCCATCTTTGTCTGCACGGCTATTCATTAATCAGTGGATTAGCGTGTCGCTATGCCTGTGTTTCCATCTCCCTGTCTGTCCTCCTGCCTGTCATTTACATTACATGTCTGACAGCTGTCAGGCTTGCTTTCTCTTTCGCTCTCTCTCTATCTCTCTGGGTCTGAAACTTCTCTGCCTTCCCTGTCAGACACACTGAGAGAGACACAGACATGATGTGATGGCCACACTGTCTGATAGCTCCCAGATCCTTCACGCTTTGACCGGGCTTGACTGTGGATGCGCCTCTAAAATGCTTACTACAATAAGGGACACATCAGAGAGAATGGGTTTGACCCGGCAGGTCATCTCGCTTTTAAGACCCACAGCCTATTCACACCTCAATAAGGTGCAGTGAACCACACACACACACACACACACACACACACACACACACACACACACACCAGTACATACAGTAGGAGTAACACAAATGGATGTGTGTGTGTTGGATCGGAAGAAGCAGGTCTGCACACCATTTCCTATGTGTAATAAATTGTTTGCATTGCAAATATGTTTGTGTTTGTGTGGGTGGACCTGCATTGTGTGTCACCTGTAGAGTAAGCAGACATCGCATGCATGGACCAGGCAAAGGCACCCTTGGGTTTTCTCCTGACTTTAAGCCTCCCTAATCCTTGAAAAAGATTTGCAACAGTTTGACGTAATCCTTTTGCATTTCATCCCTGCTCACTCCCAAATGCCTCCTCTGCTGTGACTTTGCCAACAATGCATGCGTGATAGCTTGATGTAATTAGGGCAGTTAAAGGTTCTCCAACAATGAAACGGTTCGTAATTTTTAACATACTGTAACACAAATTACACAGTGAAATACTGCGGTCTGGGCTGAGAAGTTTCAGCCCCATTTTTTCAATGAACAAAAATGTACGTAATTTATACTCCTCATTATAGCTCATAATGTGCAATCATTTATCAATATTGAGCATGAGTAGCAGCTCTAAAGGGCCATATTCACATGTGCTTCATATGATAATTAAAGGACAAAGCTTGTGATGATAACTCACTCTATAGCTCTACGGGGCTGTGAGTAGCTTAGCTTGATGTTAATTAAAGCTCAGATGAGTGTTTTCATCGGCTTTCAGAGCATCAGTTGACAGGGGTGTCATATCGGTTGTGGCATGTTGTGTCCTCAAAATACTCTTTTCACAAAGCACCAGGAAAGCAGCCACAACTGTTAGAAATTTGTCAGCTCTAGTCCAGAGAGAATAAATTCCCCATCACCATCTGTAATGTGTAGCACCGCAGACTGGAGTGTGTCAAACATGTTGTCACATCAGAAATGGGATTGTCACAAATTTGCCACTGCTGGGTAAGTAATTCTGGATAATGATGAATACACACTATGAAATGAAATTGTCTGTGTACTAGTTAAGAACACTGAAAAAAAAAATTATGATTTTTTTTTTTTTCGTCCTCAGTGGATGACGATGATGATTGTCCTCACAGTCATGTGTCTTATTTACACTTCTTGTCGGGTGACACTGGGTTTCCATCAACACCCTTCATGACAGCACTGTCACAGCGCATCACATGTCTTGTCATCACAGATACCTCGTCATTACAGCTTGTAAAAGAGAGCTTTCGCGACTTTGGAAATGTGAGTGTGCTGGACCAGTTTTTAAGCAGCCACAGGAGTAGGCACAGTTTTTGAAACTGATCCGGGTTCGCACAAGAAAGGCCAACAGGGAATATTTACTCTTTATCAGCAGTAAAGCTCTTACAATTACAAATAACAGGAATAATAACATAGAAATAATGGCTCACAGTTGGTGTTGTCGTTCGTCCGTACAGTGTTGGATGTGGTGGAGGTCAGTTCTCTGCACCCATTCAGGTTCTTCTACAGGAAACTGGGAAAAAGAAATTCTTAGAAGGCGTAACTTTGAACACAAAATGACATAAGCAGTCAATATACTGCTAGTATACTTTTCATATACAGTATATCTACATGTTGTATGATTATTTCTTATTGTTATATCATTATAATAACAGATTTGTGTGGTTACAACTGTCTATACTATTTGTCATTTCATTATGTTGCATACGGTCAATATTTTAGTACCACAAATCCCGTTTTGTCTGTTCAGTACAACAAATACCGACATTTTTAAACGCTCTGAGTCGAGCAGCCTGGGCAACAGGCCGTCTGTGTGGTAGAAAAACGTGGCCCATTCTGAGATCTGTACTCATAAGTCAAACACAAACACACATACACACACAAGCATGCAGATACAAAGCAAACACACAGTCATACACACACGATCCCACTCCCTTTCCATAAGCCAAGCCCATCTGCAGATGGGTAGGTGATTACTCACCGCAAAACACCAGTTGGACAGCAGTAAAAGGTGGGCATTTAACTGGTAAACTTTAATGCTGGCTTCACAGAAGGACCAGAGGGAAGAAAGAACACACTCATGGTTCACTGTATAGGCACTGCACTGTACAACACACAGAGACTGCAGCAGGGCAGCTAGTGAAGTTCAGAACATTTTATTTGCATATTTTACCAGAAAGCCTGGCTGGTTTTTGGGCACTTAGTAATACTGTTGGATTTTGTAAGTAATTAACGGTGTTAAATTAGATGTGAACACATATTTACATTTTTGTGGAAAATATACAAATGTCACATAATAAACAATAATGTTAATAATCTCTTCAGGGTCACTCAAGATTTTTTCCCCTTGTTAAAAAAAGAGGAGATTGTAATTAAAAAAACATCAGCAACAAAGAAGTTACAATTTTAATGTGCTGGTAATTACTTAAATCTAATTATATATATATATAAATATACGTTTGATGTTTGAATAAAGATAACTGTTCATATAAGAGATTATCTCTACCTTGGACCAGTACTGTTATTGCATGTTGACCAATTGCCAATTTGTTTTCTTTTCCCTCATGGAAACATGGTAATGATACTGAGATTTACCATCAACATTATTTGTAATTCTTGATACAATAGGTCCTTGATTGTAGACAAAATTAGACATAATCAGCTTCTCATTTCTACCCGATTACCAAGCAGAAAAAAGTTGCGACCACAGCATTAACCCATAATCACCTTAAAATTTAATTTTGTGATTTTATTATCAAATAATCCTCCGTGACATCCAGCATTAAAAGAGCAACATCAGCATTTATTTGCAGTTGAGTTTTTCTTCACCTGAAAAATCGAAGTCCAATATTCACATTTTTAGCTCTGTTTTTGGTCTGCATGAACTCGAAAGGGGAAAATGTGACACTTTAACTTTACTCATCAGCTAATTTGCTGTGTGTTTTTGAGCAGATAGGGTTCAGTGGGTTTTTACAGCATTTTCAATAAAAAATAGCAGCCTATTGCAGCAAAATCTACACCATGAGAGCAGTGAGAGTGAACAAAAACAATTAATCTACACAAAATCAGCTAGACAATAAGCTGAAAGCTGAAACTCTCTAGCCTATAAAGCGCAGCTATAGATGATAATTTCTCTATAGGTTCATCACTACCTGTGATCCTTTTCATAATGAACCGCTGTTATCCACTGCCATTCAACAACTTGTTATAAAAAATTTTATTACAGCCATTTGTAATATTTTCATAGTGCATTTCTTAGAGGTTAAAACTCTGGCCGTATCCAGTCTGTTGTAATGATGGCAGCCGTATGATGTGGCATCATCTTCTTCATCTGTATGTCTCTATGTTTGGCCCATGCATCCTCATTAATGACCTATTTCATGGTGCATTAATTTAAATAATTGTAAGGAATGCAACATTAACACGTCTCACAGCTCATAACTCTTCTTGTGTGCTGCAGAGTGTTTGTCCAGGGGAGACACAGCAATTATGACTTACTTAGTAGCACCTAGAAATTATGTTTATATACAACCTAAATGCAATAGCAAATATGCTTTGAGGGAAATATAATTGCCAACATTGTTTTAAATAAATGTAGCGCTATGCTTTTTAATGGCAGCTGAGTTGCCAGGAGGAGGTTGGGGTGAATGCTGGCTGTACAAAATGCACCAGAGTCCAGGGTTCTTATTCACAGGCTCATCTGTGGTCAGGTTTGGCAACAAAGGCACTTTGGTCATTGTTTGGGAAAGATCATTGTTTTAGTTAAATGTAAATAAGCACATTTCGTCTGAAGTGTAAACTTTTTCTGTATAAGACCAGATGTAGCAGCATTAACTAAGTGCTGTGAGAGCCTGAATAGAACCATAAAAAAGTTTATAATGCTGGAGTCACTACAAGCTGTTACTGTGCTACAAGATCAGATATTTTGGTGGAAAACAAATGAGCTACACTGTGTGTGACCATTTTAATGATATGTTCAGTATCAGTGTATTTGTGACTTTTAAAATACATAAAATAACAACATATCCTAAATATGTTAATAGAAAACTTAATCCAGCAGGAATTACAAGTGCGACAAAGCATTTTTGCCATTGCAGTTTAGTTGTGTATAAAAACAACATTGAGGAGATCGGGTTGGTTTATTCATGTTAAAATTCAGTATATATTACTACTTGAATACTTTTAGCCATTTGTTTTTACTCCACACACAAAAAAATCACAGTTCCCTGTGGGGTTTATTTTTCATTTTAACCTTTTTAACCGATTTAACCACATATTTCTTGACATTACATCATCAGACTTGATAAAAGTATTTCTTCTCCTAAGTAGTGGTGTTTCCTCTGCATTCTATTCTCCATGAAGTGCTGCTCTTTCTTTGCAGCAAGTAAACCTACAGTGTCTAAGAGCCCCTCCTGGATACTATTCCTTCCTCTCTTTTTTTGATGTATTGCTTCACTTTACATCATTGCCCTTGATAAAATCTTGAATCACTGAGTATCATTTTTTTCTCTATGTTTTTCTCTCTCTCCCTTTTCATACACAAAAACAGTTTTCCCAGCATATTTCCTTTCATTATCAGTCTTCAGACAAGACAGACATTTATTGAATTTGTTTATACCTGCTCTTTTTTTCCCTCCTCTGTGTTTCCTGTATTAACTTCCTTAATACTCCATCAGCCTTCACCCTACTCAGTCACATACAAGTGACTGCTAACCCCTACACACATGCACACGCTGACACATACACTCACATTCAACATATAAACATTCACACTGCAGCTGCCCTGCAATTATAAAGCACTTTCCAGATAATTTTCTTAATGGGAGCAACTGCATGCAAAAGATTAATTATTCTCAGTCCAAAGCAAATGCACTGTGGCGATGAGGCTGATATGGAGTATAGCCAAAGATCAGAAATTCTCTACTCACACTCAAACAGCGGGTTTTGACTTATGCTGATGCTTGTTTTTCCCTTTGGTTAGAAATTTACTTTGAAATTTTATCACCCTATTGTCATTATTTCAGAATACCATATAATACCACCCTCGCTGATAAAAAAAAAAAAAAAAATTAGGACGTATAATGGAAAAATTGGCAATGTAAGGTTTTCCACAGCAAACATCAAGCCTCATAATAAGATACATGAGAGTGGATCATGAAAGGATTATGGGATGTAATTAAAGGGGTTATTTAATGTTTGCTGTCATTTGAGAGGGAAGGGTCTTCATAAAATGAAAGCAGCAGTCGTAGCTGATGCACATCCATGCATATTATTACACATGTGTACAGCAGGCATGTGCCCATGCTGTATATGTGCTAATTTTGAATGTATTCACAAATACAGGATGCAGACATTTGCACACATACACACCAGTATACACAACAGGGCATCACAGCAAGAGGGATCTAGTAAACTTAATATGCAAACATTTAAGCCACATGTCATGATTTTTATTGGACAATTTTGAATAATTACCAGGCTTATAAAGCTCAGACTATTTATTAAAGTCAACAGCATCAAATCACGTTAAAAAGGAGTCTATTGTCTCTTTTTCCAAATTATACAGAGCTGACATTCAATTTAAGTGTGTAGGAAAGATTTACATACTGCTTAGGATGGAGAAAAGACCTTTCACTAATTAAGCAATAAGGCTTGTGTTATTCTGTATTTTTTATTATCGTCAGCAAATACCTTAAAAAGACAAACAGCACCAGTGCATTAGTCTGTCTCTTAATACCTTCTTGACTTCCTTACCCTTTCTGTGGCATTTGTAAACCACAAATTCCAGTTTGATGTGTATAGTTTCATTTTTAAAAAAGGCTCAGTAATCTCTTAAAACAGCAAGACACTGTAAGTTTCAGCAAACGTTCCTCAAACAGGAGGGAATAGTGCACTCAATGAGGACTATTTTCAGCAGAGGATGACTACACATTTGATGTTCTAGAGGATATTTCCAGCAGCAGAATGGTGCATGTGGGACCAAGTAAGTATAATCTACAGTATGTGTGTTCATGCTAATAAAGGAAGATGGCATCCAGCGCGGCAATGTGGCTCACTGAAGTGTTTACTTCAATCATTTCTGGACAACAATGGTGGCTTGGTTTTGAGTTTTAATTATTTGGATTCTTCAGATTTTATTGATTCAGTCAACTGTTAAAAAATACAAAATACTAGAAGAAGTCTTTATAAGACATTTAATTGTTCAAATGATGGATGGTGTGCACATCCAACAGTAGCCAGATGTACACACTAACCAGCTGTTATATGTAATTTGGTTAACTAGTTTATGGGGAAAATGAGCACTAGACATAACAGCATTGTAAACAAACAGCACTAGAATTAAAGAAACCTTAGGTAGAATGAGTCTTCCATACTCATTACTGTGAACATACAGTCTCTCACATTGTTTAGCTTGTTCTCATGCCAAGTAAAATCCGTTCTTCGGTATGGGGGAGAGAGAGGTATTAACAGGGTCTCTACATAACCTGAGAGTGCTTCATATTGTCTTCTATTTTAACATTTACATATGAATAAATGTCTGTTTTCTTCATACAGTTAAATTCAATCTATTGTCAGTTCAAAGAAGCTTTTATTTGCTTGATTAAACACAGTGACTTTTACTGTTGGTCATTCCAGGCAAACAAATGTAGTATTTAGGTGCTCAGAAATCACTGCATCATGTGTTTTTATTAGCATTGTTTTGTTTGAGCTACATAGAAGGACAACAGAAAAGATGAAAAAACAGTCTAAATAACAACATTATTTTATATTGTTCTTTTATTCCAGAAGAAAGCAAACATAAGAATTACAGGCCCCTAAAGTATCCATGTTTTCTATAAACTGTTCTCCAATTATATGCAGAGTTCTAACCAGAAAAAAGTAAAGCCGTCTCCTTTACAAACATGCCTGTTCTTGTTGGACTTTATCATCATCCTGCATGGGTGTCACATCTGATGAGTGAGGTCATATCTCATTCATCCAAAATGAACATCAGTAGGAACCTCAGAGAAGGACATTGGAGTGGAAGATGGGATGAGAGGAGAAGGTAGGGAGATTGATTTCTGAGTCAGTTGTTTTCTCATTGCTCAATCAGCCAGTAATTCTGCCTGTCAAGACACATGTGCATCACATACAGCATATGACAGATTGTGTGAGTGTGTGCGTACCTGCACAGCAATTTCTCTTCAATCAAGATGAGTCAGATGTCTCTTTAATTCTTCAAACTTGTTGCAGGGAAGAATCTTTTTAACATACAAAAAGTTTGTGTGTGTGTGTGTGTGTGTGTGTGTGTGTGTGTGTGTGTGTGTGTGTGTGTGTGTGTGTGTGTGTGTGTGTGTGTGAGTGTGTGTAGTGTGAGTGTGAGTGTGAGTGTTCGTGCATGTGTGTTATTTTAAGTATCTGATTAAGTAAAAAGTGGCAGAATGCAATTAACTTTCCAGTGCATCTCTGGAGATGAAAGCACTTTGCAATTCTTTACCAACATAAATTAAAATAATGCTGCCTGAGGCAAAGTTAGACACTGTCTTAGGCCTAATAGCCTCCACAGCCTTCCCGTCATGCCAGAGGAGGGACAAGTGGACAACCAGTTTTCCCATAAATATGGAATATTCTCATACTACCCTCTCTTAAAATCATCTATGGCTCTGGCACTTCTGAAAATTCCTAAACCAATGTAATATTATTTTATAGTCTATAACATCAGCTGTCACTTTGAAATGACATATAGGCCCTTTGTTAGAACCATAGATGACGCTTATGGAAATGACCAGATATTGCTCTGAGATGATGTGGAGCAGTTGTTCTCCTTGTGTAATCCAGAGGCAATTAATGGAGGAAAAACTTGCTTGGCAGTGAGTTTAATCTCATTAACTACAGTACACAGTGTTTTTAGGCTTTGTTATTTGCCTGTGCATTCAGTCTGGTCTAGACAATATGCCATCTATTTCACAAGTAGAAGCATAACAAGCTGTTTATGAGATCATGAGGGAAATGTAATGCTGCAATATGGCAAGGCTTACAGTTAAGCCTCCCCCTGTCGCACAAAGTCAAACAAGAGAGAGTTGGTCCACAGCCTGCGGGCGTTCACTGGCGTTATTGACACAGAGCCTCCACCCTGCACACAGCCATATTTAAAACTTTTTACAGAGAGATGGCTGAGATGGGGTTTATTTTTCTGACAGCATGTAGGACACGTGATTTATTGGTATTGCTGCTGTATTGACTAGGTGTCTCCCATGTCATTTTATTGGATCATCACCTAAGAAGTGATCAAGATGGAAAAGATGATGCTAGAAAATTGAACCTCTATGGATTATGGACTGTCATTCAGACAAAACAAGAAATATGAGGAGGACATTTTGTGCCCTGGAAAGTTGTGATCTGCATTTTTTTTTTTTTGATAATAATAAATAATGATTATGATGATGATAAATAATCATTAGTAGCAGACTTATATTGAATACAATTGTAGTTTAATGTGTGCATGCGTCTATAGACTTGTCACAGTGCTTTTTAGGACAAAAATTGGACAACATATTTACTCACTTACCTGGTGGAGCTTTGCCATGATGATAATTTTGGTTTTATTTGTCCAGGTTCATATCAGTATTTCAAAATTTTATCATCAGACCAATGTAGTCTTGGTCTTCCATCTTTCGTTTTTGGGTTCATACTGTACAGCATGAAAATTAGAGTTCTTCTCTGCCTATTCAGGTTGATTTCCTGTTTACTTATCATTAACATGCATGGCATGAAAAACAATATATTGACTTTTTGACCCTTTATTCTATTAAATCTAAAGGATCAAAGAAGCATTTTGGAGGGTTTGTGACACTGAGAAAAATGTACTTAGCATTGTAGAGCCATTTCTTTTCTAATGATTAACTATAATAAAATGGATACCAAGTGACCTGCAATTCAAATTATGGTAACTTCAAAAAAATTACAGTCCAGTCAAAGGCTGTTCCAGGGAGCTTGATCGTTCCAACAGGACTGAAAAATTGCATGTAGAAAACACTATTTTAAACACTTTTCCAGTCTCCCAGTGGATTATCCTGAGTAATCAGGAAACATAAGCTCACATCAATTGTACTTGAGTGGCCAAATCTAAGAAATGGATTTCTCAAAATATGGAAAATTAAATCAAAACAATCTGCATTTCTAATTGGACCATTAGTTTTTTCTTTTTCTTTCTTTTTTTTCTCAGGGTGTTTTCGCTAAATTAATTTATCCTCCAAACATGTTAGATGCACAAAGAAAAGGAAGCAACCATGTCAAAAAACTCTGAGTTCGGAAATCTGAGTGCACTAAAAATCACTGAAATTGTTGCCAGAAACACTTATCACACTTTTATCAAGCAGCAGATTTTTCAGGATAAAAAGGAACACCTCCAGTGACAAAGGCTCTGTAAACCACATCAGACAGAGTCTATGTGTAGACGATGTATTTGTTCCAAAAAACAGAGAGGGTATCTAAATTACCTAATCATCAAGGAATAAAATTTGGCAGCAGTACACACAGTGAGCATGGATGAGACTAATTTACTAAACATACCCTCCAGTCTCATAATTACATGTAATTTTACCGGCATAATTAACTAATTTAATTACTACTCCTCAAGAGCATCAATTATTGATATTACAGAGCATTCAGATGGCAGGCAGAGCCCTCAACGTGGCGCGCATTCAGAGGGTGATAAACACATGCTGGCTCTCCAAGAGTCTTGGCCAGCTTCCTGCTAGCGCTCCGCAAAGGATGAGAGAGGTACAGATAGGCGTGTGTTTGTGTGTTTGTGTTTGTGTTTGTGTTTGTGTATGGGTGCAGGTGCATGTGAAGGAGCATGAGAGAGTACGTGCCATTGCAAACATCCAGCATTCCATCACACATTTAATTAGAGTTTTGCATCAGCCTCATGAGGAATTTTAGAGGTGGACAAATGAAGATTTTTGCCCTCAGATGGCTGGATATCAGCCCAGATTTTTTATCATTCAGGCTACTGTGTGAAATGAATTCAAAATATATAACAGTATAGAGGTATAGAAACATTATCTTAATTTGCATGTCATTTAAGTAGATAACATTATAGTCACTGCCTATCACTGCCTATTTTCTGCCTGTCTCCAACAAAATAATACAGAGAAAGCCCTTTTTGGCAATCTTCCAAGATCTTGACATGTAGTAGATTTAGCTGTTCATTGTTTATCCTCAATGGAAGAACAACAAAACATATCAAACTGGGTGCTCATATGTTTGAACCAAATCCAATAGGCACTGTCTCTATTTTTCATTTTAATAAATTAATCTAGCCTGCTGCTTGATGAAAAGTGAATGCAGGTGTGGGTGTTGTTCAAGCAGTGCTCTGATGACAGGCAATTTTTGTGGCACATTCTATATTCTTGGCAAATTATATGTGTGATATCCATACTGATATAACATCATCACTGTCCACAGTATCTAAAGGAGTAGTCCATCCAAGCAAACAGGCAGCATCTACTTGCTGCTGCTGTGACTCTGGGCACACTTGAGCACAAAAGCTGAAAAATCTTATGTTCTGTCCAAAGTATGAACATTGGGCCTCACTGTACATATCTTACACATACAAACCCAATGATTTTTGTTCATGGTTTAATTTTAAATACACCACTGGATGGGTAGATATACGGTTTAAGTAGTTCTAAAGTCCTTTGAGGGGATGATACTTTTTGTATAGCTGCTTAGTTTTAACATGCTGGACCTCTCTGTCGTTTTGTATGTGGCCTTGCATTACCAAACACTTTTGATCTATTAGTACACTTCAGTATCTGCAGTGTACAGCACTCAGTCACAGTGCTTTAAAATACAACACACCTATGGGAAAAAAATACTGAGCATGAAATACTTGCCTCTCAGCTAAAGGTTGGCACAGAGGAAAAGCAAGCATGCAGTCACTGTGTTTACAGAGCATGTACAACTGATGTACTCTATATGCCTAAACTGCTGCAGCTGTCTGCTGCATGTTATAAAAATGTCGCCCACTTACACATTGTTCTTGGTTTTATATTTGGGCTTAATATAGTGGTCAATAACCTTTAACTTGTGGCCTCTTAAACAAAAACATTTCTACTAGGTCTTTTCAATATTAAGTTTGAGAAAAAACTCACAATATTAGGTGAAAAGTTGTAATATCATACGGTAAAGACTGTTAAAAAAACATAATTTGCTCACAAAAGGGAAATTTACAAGACTAAGTAATATAAAGGTTTGTTGAGGGAACAAAAATTAATATAGTACGCTTAGTATATTATGACTTCATTCTTGAAATATTACAGCTCATTTCTTAAACTCTTTTCCACTAAAATTCTCATAAAATTGAAACTTTATTCTTAAAATTTCTGATTTCTTTTTAACAGTGGTTCTAATGCTAACAGAAAGTACCTGGTAATTTTACTAGGGAAAAAAAAGCAAACATCAATAAATAAATAAATTAATGAATGTAATTTTGCGGAGCACAAATAATATGTTTGTTCTGCTTTCCTCTCCCTGGGGGGTCCTGACCCCCACAGTAGGAACAACTGGCTTAACATAATGTGAACGAAAAGACAATTTCAGTAGTATACATATACAAAATCTAGTGTGATCCAACAGTGTCAGAGTAGTTCAGGCTTGTCCCAAGTGAGCTGGACAGCCTGCACTCGAAGTGGTGAGGCGCAGCGCGCTGAGCACTGGGGTGAAAATGAAGTGTCTGACATCGCGATAGGAGTGTGTGCATGTGTGTCACTGTGATTGTGTGTTAAAAAAGGAGAGTGAGTAAAGTCAGAGGGAAAGTGTGTGAAAAGGATGCACGCCAAACATGTTATTTGCACTGTGCATGTTGGTTCACATGTGCATGTAAGTGATCATGTTTTGTATGCATGGCAATATACTGTATACGCATATTTGTGTGTGTGCTGACATATGTGTTTGTGCACTCACATATGACTATGAGTGTGTGTGTGAGTGCCCTGAGCATCTCTTCTGTGCTCCTCTCTAATTATATTCATAACAGCAATCTGAATGTGCAGGGCCCATGATGAATGTGCCACCCAAGTGTGACTTGCTCCTAATAGGATTCTGGGATATGCCAGCAGTCGACAACAGGGCAGACAACGCCCCATGCCTTGGTGTCACTCATTCACACACACACACACACACACACACACACACACACACACACACACACACACACACACACACACAAAAACACACACACAGTGAGACGTGCAGTAACATACATAGACAGTAGAAAATGTTCATGATTGTGTCAGTGAGCTTTTTTTCCTCTTCACTCTTCCTCTCTCAGTCTCCTTCCTCCTCATTATCCTTCACCCCCTATAAATTTGTAAATCTCACCTTCACTGAGAGGCTTGGTCCCCAACTGTTGTACTTTGTGTGTGCGTGCGTGTGTGTGTGTGTGATGAAGTTCCCGTATAGGAAGTATTATACTTTTAAAACAGACAGTATTTGACAATTCTCATGTAATCCCTGTCAAGTGTGTTTCAAAAATGATCTTTCTAACTTCTGCAAATGCAAAAAAAGTTTTTACCTGGTTTGTGCTGCAGATGAAACCCAGTGTGTCCTGATTATTTACAAGGAGACTTGTAATCTAACACAGGGCCCTCTTTGTTAATACAATATCTTCATATTTATTGAACGAAAGGAGGGGAAAAAAACGAGCAATTATATTGTCCCGCTATTGTTTTTGCCCTACATGTATGGTTATTTTCTTCAAGTAATGGAAGATTATGAGGAAATTGTGCAATAAAGGGGGCACCATATCAAATTTTCTCATGTAATTAAGTATTTTAAATTTGCCTTTCAATTAACGATTCACACACACTCACACACAGCAGCAAGCTACCATACAATATGCTGGCCTGACCATCATGATGTTTGGTTCGGTGTTTTGCCCAAGAGCAAATGTGACCAGAGGAAACCAGGGATTAAACCATCAACCCTGTGATTATTGGATGACCCACTCTACTGTGCCCATTGTTTGATTGAATGAACTGGTACACACCATTCACTGGAACGTGTGTCCTGAAAAACTTAAAGTTTGAAATACAAATGTAAATGCACCCATACTTTATCAAGGGGCATGCTCAAAGCTTTTCAACTAACAATGGGAGGTGCTCAGAAATGTATGCAACCATGTACAGTACATAGTCAACCACAAATAGAACATGTCACTAACTGCATTTAATGCAAGGTTTATAACATCAGCTGACCTGTTATATGGCTCAGAAGTCCAATGTATGTTCCATGTTCCAAGTAGCAGCCCTGCTACAAATGCCAGTTTTGTAGCACCCCCAAAGTTCAGTATTTGTTGAGACTGTGTCACAGAGGTGTTGACTGAATAATGGGGTCACTTTTGAGGCTGTAGGTAATCCTTTGTTTACCTGTCTGCCTTTGTAATGAAACATGATATTTAAAAAAAAAAAACTTCATCTTAATATTATAGAAGTAAAACACTACATTTTTGTACTTTAAAAAAAATACAACTATAAAAATACATCAAGAAAGTAGAAATTGCAAATGATCCTGGCTTGATCCTTATGCATTACTGTGATATTCTCTCTAGCACTTTCTTATTCAAGAATATTACCATATACATTACCATAGGATTATTACAGTGTCCCTTTATATAGGCTGTATTCTATATGTTGCTAATATAGCATCTTTCTAATATGCTATATCTTTTCTCACTGCTTGATTACCATAAGAAAGAGTTATTTGTTTTCTCCCTTCACAATCAATTATGAAGCTGCACCTATTATGGTACACAGAGATGGGATCAGAGACTCAGAGTGGATATATGAGATAAGACATATAGTCAAAAGTCCTTTCCTCTGGGATGCCATTACCGTGGTGAGATGACACTGGAGGCCCTTGCTCAGGAACGAACCACTCCATATCCATCCGTCAAACGTCAGCCTGGTTTCTTCCGTCCTGCCTCCCAAGAAATCCATTGTGTCGAGGCAGAATCCTACAACAGTGAGCTGTAGTGTCATGTAGCCCTGTACCGTATATATATCACATATATCCGTCCTGTGACTGACATCAAAGCCACAGCTGTTTGATGTGTTGGCCATCTTGGTTGGTCTCAGATGAGCAAAGGGGGGTGTAACAGAAAGTACACACACACACAGATGCATACATAGACATTCACACACACATGCAGGCAGGCAGGCAGGCAGGCAGGCAGGAAGGCAGGCAGGCAGGCAGGCAGGCAGGCAGGCAGGCAGGGTATCAGACCCCCACAGACCCCCAGCAGGCCTCTCAAAAGGGGCGGTGGCATTGATAGACCATCTGCATCTATAATTGTATCATGTTGGATTACAGTTAGCGGGAAAGAAACACAAAAGAGAAAAACAGAAGAGAGACAGAAGGAGGGAAGAGGAGGGAGGAGGAGGAGGGAAAGAACAAGGGATCAAACCCTCTCCTCCTCCAAGAGAGCCTCTCTCTGTCTTTCTCTTAGAGACTGGTCCTTATCCTTGAAGAAAAGACTTAATCCCTAACACCCCCAATTTATCACCTCCCTCCTCTCCTTCCTTGTCATTTTCTCTCTTACCCTGTCTCACTCACTCTCTCTTTCTCTCTCTGCTGCTGAGGGACAGTAGTGTCTCAGCTGTAAGGCTTTTTGTTCCTCCTGGGAACCTGCCTAGGAGACTGATCTGCACAAAGACCTTGGGGTTTACACACCACAGAGCCAGCCATGTATCAAGATGTATCCATACCTGTCTTATCCAATCATGGCTAAATGGACAGATGATGGAAGGAAGAAGAAGCTCAGAAGATGGGAGGGAGGAGGGGGTTGGATGGGATTGGGCTGCTTGTGTTGTTAGACAAACTTAACAGCAGTGAAAAATGAGGGAATTCATGTTGTGTCTACTGGTTTATTCAAGATAAGTCTTTGGGCAAATCATTTTTCATCCTTGGTTGTCATTTTTTTTTATATAACAGATGCTTGGAAAGTTCAAGTTTTCCAGTTGTACTCTGTACAAAGAATATAAAAGGAAGTTTCAGAAAAGGTGCAATTAATTCATAACAGCTGCCCTGATATCAGATATGGAATGTACATCACCTTGTCTATAGCACATGTGGCCAAATACCAAAGGGTTTTTGCAACAATTATAGTAATGTAATATCCAAACAAAGAATTATTTTTAAAAAAGAAAATCACCTATTCAGAGGATATCCAAGATAGCCAACTCAAACAAACAACCTCAAAGGCCAAAAAAGTAATGCAATCAATTCATCAAGCAAACAAAATAAAAAACAAATGATAAGGAAAACATAATAAACTCACCAGACGTATTTGTTGAAAACGAAATCCATCTTTCCTTTCTTCTAAATGTTGTTTGTAATGACACAATCATACAGAAAGTTCTTGGATTTTAAATTCAGAAACATTGTCGCATCTCCACCTAGTCAGTCGATTAAGTTTTGACATGTTTCAGAATGGAAAATATGCACTCGAAGGATGCAGTTGACACTGGCATGTTTACATCTAGACAGGAGAACTCCTTCAGCTTGGTACAAGATCAGAGGGGCTCTCTCCTCTGAAATTTAACATACAGTCTGTAGAGAAAGGTAACTAAGTACATTTACTCAAGAACTGTACTTATAAGTTTAATTTTCAAGTAAATGTACTTTACATGAGTATTTCTACTTAATGCTACTTGATACTCCCACTCCACTATATTCTAGTAGGGAAATATTGTACCTACTACTCCACTACATTTATTTGTCAGCTTTAGGTACTAGTTACTTTTAAGATGAAGATTTTACACAATAGATAACATAACAAGCTTTTACAATACAACTCATTGTTAAGGATTAAACTATTGGTGTCCAGCCTTTGTGTATTGTGTATGACAACTTTGTTCTTCTTTCTTCTCCCATGAATCATCCAACAACGCCTCAGATTTATCTGGTATTGGCACTGGTATTTTTACATAAGTAAAGGATCTGAATATTTCTTTCAGCCCTGCATACAGTAGATCAGAATCAGCTGATTACAGTCTCTCATCTTAATGGTTCCTTGGATCAGACTCAAGTTCAGGGTGTGAAGCCTTGTCCCACAGGGTTCTGTTCTAGGTCCTATGTTGTTCTCTTAGTATATACTGAATCTTGGAGAGATTATTAGCTGGTATGGTGGCACTTTTTATCATCTTTATGTCAATGATATTCAGTTGTGTTGCTCTTTTAAATCTGATGAGAGTAACCAATTGTCCATTTCAAATTAATGTTTGGATGGCAACTGCCTTAACTTTAATTCAAATAATATTTCAGCCATCTCATGTCTTTTCCAGATGAGGAACATGGCTAAATCAATATCTGTGGTCTATAGTTGAGATGGAGTTGATTATCCATGCTTTAACTTCTTCTTGTTTAGAATATTGTAATGCTCTTTTTACCTGTTTGAATCAAACTTCTTTGAACTTTCTCCAAATTGTCCAATGCAGCTGCTTGGCTTTTAACTAGCAAAAAAAGAGATCACATACCATGCAAATCTTATCAACTCTGAACTGGTTTCCAATTAATTCTTCATTCATTTTAAAATACTGATTCTAGCCTTGCACGGCCAGTATATTGTTGACCTCCTCCTCCCTCATACAAACAACTGGGCTCTTAGGTTTGCTGTACAAAAATTACTGGCTGTCTCTCGAACCTGCTATAAAACCAGAGGTGGCCATGCTTTTCAAGCTGTTGCAATTTATGGAACACTTGCCCCTTATCGTTGCAATCCCTAGTCTCCCGTGACACCTTTATGACACAGCTGAAGACATTTTTATTCAGACAGGCTTTTAGTTAGCTGCTCCATTTTATTTATTGCTTTTGATTCTAACTTGTGAGCCCTCTGCTGTTGTCATTGCCATTTTCAATATTTCTTTTGATATATTTTGTAATAATGTGTTTATAATTCATAAGGCCTCATAGAAAGTCTCTAGTTTTTCACAACCACATAGCAGTGGTAAAGAAAAAAAACATCTGAATTTTCCCATGCAATCATGTCCCCTATTTACTCAGATCTTGCAAACCAAACCTTTGTAGGACTAAGAAGTTCTCTGAGTAACACAGTATTTACAGTTCCACATGAATATTACAAAAAATACCACAGAGATATCTTTTTATTATTCTGAGAAATATAATACTTTCTTTGAAACCCTTGAAGACCTTGAGGGGTTGCCGCTGGTAATACTACAAGATAATGTTCTCAAAAAAGACTCCTCTATGTCTAAGAGTTTTTACATTTGACAGTTATAAACAATACACTCATGATACTTGAGTATTTTTACTTGTGTTAAATTTTTATTGAAGGACTTTTATTTTACTAGCACTAAGCATTTGCACAGATTAGTATTGCTACTTTAGCTTGAGTAGAGGATCTAAATTTATCTTGTATTGCATAATAGTACACTCTGAGACAAGGGTAGACATTTAAATGATTTTAATGATTTTAACATGAACATGAATTACTAAATTAAAAAAATGGTTAATCAAAATAGGATTGTACAGTAGCATATGGCCTTAAAACTGGTCTTAACCAATTAAGAATCAACCCCTTTTTCTGGGTGGCTGATGCTTCTTAAAGCAAATAACGATTTCTGGTCATCAGATCCTTGTAATGAATTTAGAGATAATGTTATCAAAGATTTGTTACAATGTTAGACTGCCAGTCTGCTTTGAAGGTAGGGAGCCACCATTTTTAAGGTTTCACCATGCAATGTGCTTTAATTAATGTTAGGAACTAAGAGTCTAATTTACTGGATAGTCACCAATCCACTCCGGAGTTAGATAATTCTTTACAGATACTCTCGAGTTTACTATATAGGGCCTTTTAGCCCAAGGAAAGATGGTTGTCAATTGGCTGACTGGGCTTACCTCAAAACTTTGGGTAAACCCCAACCACCAGCACTGTCCTTCAGCTTCCCGTCATCAGTCTACGAGGTCACCTGGTCCACACAGCATTCTCAAGCTCATGCCACTTAGTCTTTTGATCCGTTACGTTGTCGACCCTCCACAGGTCACAGTTAAAGTTCATGTAGTTGTACTATGAAGACAGTGACTTAAAGGAAAATAGTTCTTAGGAGGGCGAGAAAGTGTTTGTGCATGAACTCTTATTAGCTTTTAAAACTTAAAGATGTCTCATGTTCTTTCACGTCACAATCCTGACACTCTTTTATTAAGTCAGGCAATCACGGCAATTGAGCTGCCCATCCCTTAGCCTTACAGCTAGTACTCAGTGTGGAGATGTGTCATGACACTATAGAGACATACTGTATATTGCATGCTAAGATTCTTGAAAATTTTCATTGTACCTGGGGTAAATTAAAGTTCTACGTAGTGCTACCACTGTTCGGTAAAGCTTGAAAACGATCATTTCTGACTTGGTTTCGTAGAGCTGTTATTTACAGTAAATGATGGCAAATGCCTTTCTATATGGCCTGTTTTGGAATAAACTTTCTGTAAGTGTTGCTTGCTTAATGTAATTTGCTTGACTTGAACATCATACCCTGGTTCCAAATCTATTTTCTCTGTTACCAGACTGTGTGCTGCAGCACACCCACACACCTTTTTTCTATTTCTACTTTTTCCAATATCACGGCACATACACAAACAAACACATGCCCTTATGGCTCAACCCAATGGTATTTGGCCCACTGCATCATTGAGATCCAGTCTCTGGCTCCACTGTGTGCTGATGTATCTAAGAATCCTATTTTGCTGGTCTATTGTGTAAGTGGAGATAGAGGCCCATCACTGAGAGCGCAAGGTCACCAAACACATCAGCACAAAGAACCCTATCTCCTGTTCTCTGTCCATGTGTGAAAGTGTGTACTCTCTCTATCTATCTATCTCCCTGCCTCTCTCGCTCACACACACAAACACACACACACATACACACATATACACACTCGCTCTATCTCTGCGGCAGTCAGTCTTTCTTATTCATTCACTCTGCAAGTCCTGAGCAGAGAGCTCTTTGAATACCCTGACCTCAAATACACTGAAATAGCCACAATAGCCTCCCTGACTATGAAATATCAGTCTTCTCAATCTGGACTCAGTGACCCAGAGCTTCCACTTATCTGGAAATGGAGAGGGTAGAGAGATGATCATGTTTTTAGATCGGGATCATCTCTACCATAAAGCAGCACGGTAGGAAACTTGATCATGTGCATCCTCCTCAGGGAGAAAACAGGATAAAACAAGGAACTTGTGTCTCATCATCGGCCATAGAATTTTTATTTATTTCCCACCTCTTTTCAGGTCCCATGTTTATCATAATACTGATCTTAACATCAGAATCACTGAAAGGATAGATTCTGATTTTTTAATTTAAAAATTTGCATGCCATATGTACATTGAAAGATTTATTGGTTGTGGTAATCATTCCTCCCTTCTATACTAGCTGTCTAGTGACTACACAGTGGACACACATGTCGGGGGGAGATATCTAGAATTCTCCTTCTGTGGAAGGTGCATTTAAAGTCCAGTAGTTGTTTGTGGATTTGTTCCAGGGACACAATTCTGATAATACTACTAGCAATCTTAAATCTTAAACTCTTCAGTATATTGTTGCGATCATAAATATTTGGAGGCTTGTGTGTTTTTTCTGATATTCAACTTTAGTATAGAAAAAATTGCATGAGAGATATGACCCTTTAAAAATATAGTGCCCAAGGTTTAGGGATTCAAAAGGGTTGGACAGGTATACATGAAGTCAAACAAAATCATAATTGTTGATATGATTCGGACAAATCCTTTGCATCATTTCCTAAAGTCTTTGAACCAATAGACATCCCCAGACATCTTCCCAGGTGATGCTCTTCACTCCAGCTTCCTTCAGCTCTTGTTTGTTGTAGAGTCTCTACCTTCAGTCTGGTCTTCAGCAAGTGAAACACTGCTTAGTCGGACTGAGATTATATTATTGACTCAGCCAGTCCAGGATGCTCCACCTCTTTACCATGAAAAGCTCGGTGGTTGCTTTGGGCCTATGCTCAGGATCGTTGTCCTGCTGAATGATAAAATGTCGTCCAGAAGGTCTTGATGCATTTCGCTGAATCTGATTACACAGAATGCTCCTGTGTAAATCTACACTCATCCTACTGCTTCCATCAGCAGTGAAATCATCAATAAATGCCAGTCTGCCTGTTCCATTGACAGTTGTACATGCCCAAGCCAAAACTGAACCACCACCATTTTTGAAAGATGAGGTGGTAGCTTTGGGTCATGAGCTTTTCCTTTTTTCACCAAATTTACCTCTTTCAATCATTTTGATGGTGGTAAATCTTCTGAGGTTCTGGTCATGATGTCCTCTCTTGTTCCCTTACAAGGAACCATGTACTCCATCACCCTGCAGACCTTTCATGACTTGCTCTGCATGAAGTGTTTTTCTTCACTATATGAATGATTTTCTGCTAATAAGACCTGTCAATCTAAAGGCAATGCTCAGCTATTGGTCAACTCTAGGCCATGTGTGAACTCTAGTGCATGAAGTAACATTGAAACATCTACTTAAGAAAAATTAATTACCAAGTGTCCAATTACTTCTGAACTCCTAGACTTTGTGAACTGTTAAAAGGACTAAATCTCACATATAGTTTTCTCTAATACTGATGTAAACCTACTCAATTTACAGCTGAGACTTAGCACTTTAACGTAGTATCCATTATTTTATTTCAAACTGAATGTGCTGAAGCGCAGATCCTGAAGAACAATAAAATGTGTGACTGTCCATATATTTTCGTTCTAGAGTGTGACTGTAATCTGGTTACTTACAGGGACTTCAGAAGGTATTCAGATCCCTTCTCTCATGCACAGTTTATTGTGTTATTGATTTCATTGTAAATGGATAAAATTGTAATTTTTGCCAATCAACTATACTCAGTAACCTATAATGAAAGTGAAAACATCTTTTTAGAAATATTTACAAGGATTTTATCATCCAAAAATTAGTTCATAAAAATATTCAGACCCTTTGCTGTGGCTCCAAATTGTTGTCAGGTGCATCCTGTTTGCTTTAATTATCCTTGAGATGTGTCTAGAATTTGAATGGAGTCCACCTTTGGCAAACTGAACTAATTGGAGATAGTTGAGAAAGGCGCATATCTGTGTATATGATGTCCCACAGTTCACACTTCATGTTAGGACAAAAACTTGGCCATTAAGTCCAAGGAACATGCTGTAAGCCTCCATAATATATTTGTACTGAGAAATAGATCAGGAAAAGGATATAAAACCATTTCTAAAGCTTTAAATGTGTTTAACGAGACAGAGTGGCCTCAACACTTGTGAAAGAGAAGAAGTCTGGAACCACCAGGACTGTTCCTAGAGTTGATCATTCAGCCAAACTGAGTAACTGGGCAAGAAGCTCCTTGGTTGTTTAGGGTACCAAGGTCCCAACAGTCATTCTAACAGAGCTTCAGAGTCCTCTGCAGAGATGGGAGAACCTGCTGGAAGGAGGACCATCTCAGTAGCTCTCCATCAATCACTCTTATGGTAGAGTAACTAGACAGAAGATTAAAAGGCATATGGCAGCCTGCTTGAAGGGAACGAGGCATTGATGAATGCATCCCAAAGAAGAGATATCCTTCAAGGAAACCTGCTCCAGAGTACACATGACTTGAGACTGGGATGAAAGGTTCACCTTTCAGCGGGACAATGACCTGAAGCATACGGCAAAGACAATGCTGGAGTGGACACGTCTATCACTGTCCTAGAATGACTCAGCCATAGCTCAGACTTACCCCGGAGAACCTCTGTGAAGAGACCTGAAGATGGTAGTTAACAGATACTTCACAGCCAATCTTATGGAGCTTTAGAGGATCTGCCAGGAAGAATGGGATAAACTTCCCAGATCCAGGTGTTCAAAACTTGTAAAGATTTACTCAAGAAGACTTCAGGCTGTAACTGCTGTTTAAGGGGCTTCTAAAAAGAACTGAATTACACGTTAAATACTTTTGAGCATAGATTGATTGGCAGAAATGTAAATTTTATTCAAACTATGATTAAATTAGCAACTAAATAGAGTGTGTAAAAGGTGAGGGGGTCTAAATACTTTCTGAAGCCACTATAAGTGCACATAAACACAGTTAACTAACACTATTTAAATACACAACGCTCCAAACTCATTTTCCAGCGTAGTCAGATTAGGCCATGCTCAGACCAGTGTTTATCCCAGCATTTAAAGCACAGCCCCAATCATTTGAATTAGGCCGGTTTGTCGATGCAGTGATGGTGCTGATGCACAGGACTCTTGCAAACAACCACAAAGATGTCTGGCAAAAAAGTGGAACCTTGCTCCACTTTTGCCACCAATCGCACATTCCAGGTAAAATATTTTGTAATTTGAATTCTGCTTTTCTACTGTTTACTGGTAATTAAGACGTAATAATTTTACAAACACACTGAAACAACACATTCCCACCAGTGCACCCCTTATAACACAGGACTTTTTTCAGCCTGAATCACTGAAATGATCACCTCTTGGGTGGTATGGACAAGAGAAATGATTAGAGCAACCACTAACTCTCTCAACATACATATGGAATCTGAGTATTGTGTTAAAATATATACCAACCTTTAAGAGTTTCATAGCTGGATTTTAAATGTAAGATCCCTTTTACAAACACACACAATCCAAGAACATGTCACACTGTATATGCTGATCAAAAGCAACAGGGGTTACATTCTGAACTTTAGTTTAGTTTAGTTTAGTTTAGTTTAGTTTAGTTAACACAGATAAACCCTTTCACACTACTCATGGACCCACACACTTCAGGTGTAAGCAGTCTGCGGTCAAAGAGGCACAGTTAGAAATAGAGTGTGCTAGGTCTTGCCAGTATTACTTTACTTCATGTGGCATATTTTTGTTTTTGCCTTTTACATTTTGTCATATTTTGCCATATAGTAGATCTCTGAAAAAGGGCGAGTGAAGAAAAAAACATTTTACATCTGTTCTAAACACCTGAGCTCAGTTTTACAATTCCATAAAAAAAAACATCTGCCGCAAAGAAACAATGATATCTATGTGGAATGTACAGAGCTTGCCCCACAAAGCCATAGGATCATTAGACAAGCAGGGAAGCTGTCATCTTGATCATCTGATGACCTGCAATAATTACCATAGAGCACACATCATTATCATTAACGATCTGCAAAGTTACACTCTGCTCTGCTCATTTGAGCAGTTGATGCACTACACAGGATACAGTGCTGCCCTCTTTAATCTAGCATGCTTTCCGAGCCTCTTCTGGAAGATATTCAGCATTTCCAAGGAATGTGTTCCTATCTCCCATTTTTAAACCCATCATCGTTGAGAACGTTCCTTGTATAGAAATCCCAGGGCTGGCCTGAATCCTAAAACAGACAAACAATCCACAGTATGTGGGCCAATGCATTGGAGTAAGGGATTGTGTGACATACAAGGGAATAATCCTAAATACACAATAAATTCTTTTATACCAAATGTGTCGTCACATACAGACAAAAACACACTATGTCAGTTGGGTGTTAAGAGTTTTGTTGTTAATCCACTGAGCAACCCTGTCACCTAGAAATTATGTCTATACAACAGCAAATACTTTTGTTGGAAGTGATGTCCAGATCCGACAATGTGTTTTTTGAATGAATGAAGCATTACATGTGAAGCGTCACACCAGAGGTCGGGGTTTGCTTTCAGAGTCCCGTCTGTGGACAGGTTTAGGTAACTGATGTTTTAATGTAAAATAATTATCTGTGTGTGTGTGTTTTTGTTACTAAGTACCTTTTCTGGTATAAACACCAACTTTGTAGAGGCCAGTAGTCCTCATGAGAACCAGAGCTCTACTGAGGCAAAACTTCATTGCTGAGGTCCTGACTAAGGTTAGTTTTAACCTTAGACTATGAATGGAAGTCAGTGCAATGTCCTAACAAGGATAGCTTCGCAAACTTGTGTGTGTGTGTGTCAGCACAGCAGCACATTACATAAATATTGCAGTGGGTTCTTAACCATCCTCTAGAGTCTCCTTTTGGCAACTGGAAGTGAATAATGCATTACAGAGATGCAGGACAGATAGCACTGTATTACAGTTTTGAAGTATAATATGAGTTGTTTGCCTCTGAAACTGTTCAGCGGGGGAAATCCTGCTAATTATTGTGGACCTTTTTTGGTTCCATTCTATTTTCTCTCTTCTGATACATATTTAATAATTCAGGTTATCTCTCTTTCCCCATTGCAAACACGCACACACACACACACACACACACACACACACACACACACACACACACACACACACACACACACACATACACACACACACACACACACACACAC
Source organism: Istiophorus platypterus (assembly GCA_016859345.1). Lineage (NCBI taxonomy): Eukaryota > Metazoa > Chordata > Actinopteri > Istiophoriformes > Istiophoridae > Istiophorus > Istiophorus platypterus. The sequence continues at coordinate 24,205,820 of CM029126.1, read as the reverse complement.
ACACACACAAACACAAAGGATCATTGATTTGAAATTCACAAAACTAACACACGTAAATAACATTTGAAAGCTCTGATCAAAGCCAAAGCTGCTGTTTTTTTGGATCTGGTATTTTGGTTTTCTGTCTGAATATTTTTTCTTGCTATTGGTGTTTCCATGGTGATATAAATAATATTCTCTCCACTTAACAGTGGATCAAATGGAACTAAAAACAGAATCAAAGCAGCTTTTGGACGCAGTATGAACCTTTTCTTCAAATAAGAAAAGGCAAAATCATACGGGAGAACAAATTCTTTTTATTACTGAAAATGCAAATGACTTTAGGTGTTTTGAGAAGTTTATAAAAAAGTAAGAGAAGCACAAATTACAAAAATGAAACAAAATCAAGCATGTTTCCTGCTCATATCAAAGTGATCTGAAATGTGGGATAATTAAATAATACAAAAATATACAAAGTATAACAGATTATTTTAAGATTCCATTGACGTTATGCTGCCATCTATTGTATCAGCCTTTATTTATAATGATCTAGAATCCTACCTCCAAGACACATGCACGCAATATGACATCGCATTAAGAATGACAGAGGTCATGCATGATTTTGAGGAAAATAATTGCTCTTTGGGAAATTAAATGATAGAAAATACACAGTGCAGCCTGTGACTTGAAATCAACTGTTAGTAGTTCAAGAGATATTGGGCTCAGAGGCCTTACTCTCTTCCTCTCTGCTCTTACGATGTGCAGGCTCTTTCATGTGGTAAACAAATGTCTGAGATCTAAAAGCTTTCCCATAGTTGTTATGCTAACCTTGGAGAGCAAAGCCATCCCATTTGCATTTGAAGGAGCTAAATATTAGCTAAGAAAGAGAGCACTCCCATTTGAAGGCATGAGAAAAAGTCTGCTGCCTTTGGTACCTAACCATCTGTGCTGGCTGCTCTCCCTGCACTGCAAACACGACTTCAGGAGCCACCCAGAGCTCAGGGTACTAACGCCCCATACTTTGAGCCCTGCCTCTGAAAATAAGCCTTTCTTGCACCACATCTATTAATTCAGATAGGCTCCAGTGCTTTGCTCCATCCAAATAAAGCTGTTTGGATTCAAGACCAAGCAGGCAATTTTCCATGACAAGTCCATTTTTGAAAATCTCTTGGTTCCTATGTGACTGTGTCTGGATGCTAAAGTGAACCATTAGTGTGCTGGGATATAGAACACAGAACTGTGACTGTGAAAATACATCAAACTGTCTTACAATTTCACAATTTCAGGATTCACTAACACTCTTATCATTAGGCCTGAGAAAAGAACATTATGTAAAGTTTCCAATAAAGTCTCCAGTTTGTCTTTATGTCAAAGTGGTTATTGGAGATGTGTGAAAATTAACAGAAGAATTTTCAAGAAGCTGTTCCATTTCCAGAAAAGCAGGACAATAATAAAGACATATTTCCAGTCATCCACTAGATGAGCTGCAATTGTCATTTTTTTCAGAGTGAAAGACACCCGAAATAGTAATTGATCAAAAAGTCAGGCTGGAGTATGCATGAAACAAAGTAGTTCATACAAAGTTTCATCTGAAGATTCTTTATAGTCCAAAAAGTTTATATAGCGATTCAGAGACATACTGGAAGGTGAGGTGAAAAAGCCTGTCATCATAGAAAAGAGCAAGACAGACAAGATGGACAAATCGTGCAATTGGGGTAACAATGAAAACTTTAACAGTGTTGCATTTCCTTGTATATACAAAAGGTGACAAAAGTAGCACTGTATAGCATAAAAATGTAGATCTTCAGGGAGACTAAAAATTTACCTAATTTTTCACCCTCGCACGACTGTCCAATCACTGCATGAAGTGGGCGTGCTTGCACATTATGGATTAATCTTGCAGTCATTTTATGATTAATCCATTAATCGTTTGATGTGTAAAATGTCAGAGACTTGAGAAAGATGCCAAGTTTTAAATGCCCAAGGTCCTGAAATAAAAAATTAGCATTTCAATTTTGTCCAATCAATAGCCCAAAACTCAACAATATGCCATTTAGAATTATATAAAGCAGAGAAAAGCAGCAAATTCAAATATTTGAAAACCTGCAGAGAACGTTGTTGATTAATGACAAGTAAAAATAAATCTGTTTGTTTTTTTTTTTTGTTTGTTTTCTTTTTTGATGTGTTATTACAGTAATAAAGTCCTGCAATGAGCAGTTACAGAGAGTGAAGTGTGTCATGAATTTGCATCTTGATGCCTGCAAAAATGTTGTAAAACCATAATTTCACGGTTGCATGTGTGTGATCTGCCTGATAAATTGAAATATGAATGCAGAAATTAACTACCACATTCTTTGCCTTTTTCTCAGAAATGCCGCTGGAGCCAGGGAGGCTGGTGGTCAGAGACTAATTTCATGGACAGGATGCATGCTGGGCCACAGCACCCAGAGGGGGGGCAGAGGACCTTTCCTCCCCGCCTTCAGGCCCCAAGCCTTGCTACTGCTGCTGCTGCCCCGGAAGGCATACCTGTTACACCTTCCCAGGGGTGTGGAGGTGGAGAGGGCACAAACACCCTGAAGCACAAAGGACAGACAGACAGACACACACACACACATACACACATATGCTGCTAACACAAAAAAGGCAGCAACAGCAGCTGCCCACACTGCACCCCGTATAGGGCATGAAACCTTCATTCAGCCTCTATCGTTTCCATCACATACCACAACACATTCCAACACTACAAGTGGATCTGACCTGTGGACCTCCTCCCCCCACAACACATCCACACTCTTGCTTTTCTTTTTGTGAAGGGTCGTAATTGAATGAGTAAGGGGGAGGGATGCTATGTAGAAATATATGGAGGAATCTATTTTTCAGAGAGAACAAAGAAAAAGAAAAAAATGACATAGACAAAGGAGAGTTGTGGAAAGGTTTGAAAAACAATAGAAACAGATTTTGAAGACAAAGAATTAATCAAAAAGTCAGAAAATGTCTGTCAAATAATTGGAAAAACAATTACTAGACAGGGAAACCAGATGAATCATCTCCTGTACAGTGCTGGAATGAGAACATGAGAAAAGGGACTCAAACTGCATGGATCCCATATTCTCAGCACTGATAACAAGCACAATATTATCACATCTATTGCCACATAACATAACATAACATAACAACCATGCATTTGGTTGTAGCAAATTAGAAAAAACATATATTTATTATTTCAAAAACCTTACACTATGTAGAAATTGTATTTAATTTATACTATGATGAAGTAAACTAGTAAAAATGAAATTTGAATTCTACTCACTTTTTGTGTAAGTAAATATAATGATACTTTGACTACTGGGTAGATTTTTCCAGTATTCAAAGAGGATAAGACTGTTTTTGGACATATTTGTATCACTAGTGTTTAAATATTAAGTGTTTGTGTGGACGTTTTCCATGGTAGCGCTTAAGAGACTGAGTTTTTAGGAAATGAATAGTCAACTTCCATGGTACACTACTGATTGGAGCATGTCAAAGCCTTGTTTAGCCCACAAATGTTGGTACAAGGAATGTAATTCCCCCTTTCAGCAAGTTAATGGAATGTTAATGCAAGTTAATTTAAGATCTTTGTTCCTTAATAACACCGAACATTTGGGGAGGATGCACTGTTAGGTTTTGCATTTCACTTTTAAAGTGGAAGATAGTTAACCAGCAAAATTAAAAAGAGGGTGCATGCAAATAACCATTCTGTCAAAACTAAAAGCAAAAGTATTATCCTGTAACCTCAGCTCCCTGTAGCTTCCATAGTAATTCCACTCTCAACATTGTGTAGCAGTGTTACATAGTACAACAGAATGTTCTAATCTTAGATTGGACTAATGCTACAAACTCCTCAAAAGTAGTTTGAACCAACTATTTTAGAAAAGTAGGATGTAGCTGCCGAAACAAATGTCACAGTGGATTTGATCATTTATTTTATTGCTTGGAAATCTAACTTGTTTTTATGGGAAAGACTTTACTTTTTTGTAAATTTAAAATTTTATATTGCCTCACTTTATCAAACATTAATGTTGGCTTGGGGTCAGTGATCAGTTTAATGAATGGTTCAAGCTAAGTAGCACAACTGACTGTCAGAATTTCAGTATTTGCGGATGTGTATTTTTCTGACATTAGGAGAGATTCAACCCACAACCTAGCTGGTGAAAAAACACCTGATTTGCATTTTATCCTTTGCAACAGTTCAAAAGTTTGCATAATTTGGATAAAGGTTTAATTGTATGTGAAGAATGAGGAAAGAAAGACCATGAGAAGAAGGAAAAAGAAAAATAAAGGATTCTCATGCTCTCCAGATGCTGTCCTTTCTTTTTTCTTTCTTTCTTTCCTTTCTTTCTTTCTTCCTGTCTCCCCATCCTCTCTTTCAATAACATTCCACTCAGTGGTATGCAGTTGGATCATAGTGATGCAGGGTCTCTGCTTATGTCCAGGGTCGCCGACAAGAAAGACATGGAGCAGATGGTGGTCTTTGTCATTCCCTCCTCTTCTCAGCCTCCTGGCAAGCCTCACCGCCTCTCTCTCTCTCTCGTACTTTCTCTCTCTCTCTCTCTCATTCCCTCGCTTGCTCTGTGCACCACAGCAGCACTCCGGGGGCGTCTGAATAGTGTGCCAACCTCTGCAATGCAAGCAGCCTCGTAGGTATGGACCTCAGCAACCAGATGGCGAGATTATTTGGAGCAATTAATTCTTTGAGAGAATCAGTGAGAACATGTTTGCAGCAGAGATTTGGGGGCACATGGTTGAATGACATTCCTCCTTAAAGTCCCTCCAAGAAAAAAAAAGTTTAGAGGGGGTGGGAGGGTGGAGGCTTCCAGGAAGAACTGGGTGAAAAAGAAAGGGAGGGTTTGTAATCCAGGCAAGAAACGTGTGCGTAAAGTATGGGACTGTGTATGGGAACTTTTCTTAATGAAAAGGGGCCACAGGTCTAAATTGGTATTTCTAAACACCATTGCCAAAGGAAAAAGAAAAAAACATGTTGTTATATCAAAAGATAACTAGTGATATGGAAAAAATGACATTCTCTATAGAGATATGGATACTAGAAATACATTCAATGAGAACTTTATTAGGAACACCTTTACACCTGCTAATTTATGCAGTTATCCCATCAGTCAATCACATGTCAGCAGTGCAATGCATAAAGTCCTGCGGAGTCAGGTCAGGAGCTTCAGTTAATGTTCACATCAAGCATCAGAATGGAGAAGAAATGTGATCTCAGTGACTTTGACTGTGGCATGATTGTTGGTGCCAGACAGGCTGGTTTGATTATTGCTGAAACTGCTGATCTCCTGGAGTTTACACACACAACAGTCTCTAGATTTTTTACTCAGAAACAAAAAACATCCAGTGAGCAGCGGTTCTGTTGATGAGAGAGGTCAGAGGTGAATAGCCAGACTGGTTGGAGAAGAAAGAAAGGCTACAGTACCACTCCAACCAATCGTAATTTGAATTCAACAGCCTGTCTAAGAATTGTTGCTGACCATGTACTTTACTTTAATTACCATCTTCTAATGGCTACTTCCAGCAAGACAATGCTCCATGTCACAAAGTTGGCTTGTCAGGTACATGACGATGAGTTTGGTTATCTGCAGGGTCCTCCCCAGTCACCAGATCTGAATCCAGTAGAAAACCTTTATGTTGTGGTAGAATAGGAGACTGGCTGCATTAATGTGACAAATCTGCAGAAATGATGTGATGCAGTCATGTCAACATGGACCAGAGACTTCCAACATCTACTGGAATCCATGATGAGAAGAATTGAGGCCAGTTTTAGAACAAAGGGAGAAACTACCCAGTATTAGTATGGTGTTCCTAATAAAGTGCTCAGGGAGTATATATGTAAAAGTCTGGCAATAAATAAATAAATTTTCTTTCATCACATCATAAAAAACAGCAGTACCTCATGTCAACTAATTAGGTGTCCAATACAATTAATCAGCATATAAATCAATCTGTCCACTGGCCACTGCCTTTTCAGGCCCTACTAAGTACTAACATGAGGGCTGTGATCTGTTGATACGCTGCATCATAGACCTCCTAATGACCCTGAAGGTCAGAGGGTCCAGCCCTCATTTACTCTAACACAGATCTCATAAACAGTCATTTCTCTTGATCTTGAATTTGCCTCTTTATAAATATAATATATATATTTATATATATATATATATATATATATATATATATATATATATATATATATAGAGAGAGAGAGAGAGAGAGAGAGAGAGATATAGATATAGATATATATAAAAAACACATTTACAATATTAAAATGTAAATAAACGTTAGTACTTTCTAACTAAATAAAAGAAATTCCATAAAGTCAAAGACTGCCAGACCACTAAAGTCTGACTCATATGGGACTACTGTTGTGTGCTCAAAGCTTATTTTAGACACAACAGAATTACATGGGAAAAAATATACACCGAAGATGAAAATGTTTCAACTTGAGCAAAAAATGAACACATGTCCCAAGCTTTATATTTCTGTTTCATGAATGTACAGATGATGAATAATGAATAACATATTATAAAATCACATTAACCATTCATAAATCCTCTAATTACTTTATAAACCATTTAAAATGATGCCTTATCAGAAAGTGGTTTCATAGTTTCTAGATTTCGAATTCAGCTGGGCTGTTAACATTGAAATAGGAGGAAATTTTGCATATGCGGAAGCCTTCTTTCACATGCAGTTTAATCCACATTTTGTGCTCTAGTGAGTATTTACAGCAGCAGGATGATGTATGTGGGTCTAAGTCAAAATAATTACACGGTGTTGTATGTTTATGGTTTATGTAGGAACCAGTGTTAATTATGGAACCAGGTTTGGATGTAGTCCTAGTTTTTTGAAAAAAAAAAGTACATTAATTTTCAGTCAAATTTTAGTCATTTGATTTTTGTTAGTCTAGTTTTCATCATTTAATTTTCAGTCAAATTTTTTTCATTCTAATTTTTAAATCTTCTAAGCCTTCGAGGGTATAGCTGTCGCCATCTTCATTGTGTACCATATTTCTCATCCACCGGGCAGTTCGTGGGAAAGGCACCGTGGCACTCTGCAGTAATGCAACTGACCAACTCTCCTCAGTAAATCCAGATATATTTTCCAGACTGTCTGTGTGAACAGAACTACTCTCTCTTTGTCAATCCTGCTCACCTAGCATTACCACAGCTACCTGCTCTCCCCACTGCAGAGCAGCTGATCATTCACAAACTGTATTCACTCACTCACCAGAACACTGTTCAATGTCTGAGGTTTAGCTCAAGAGATATTACAGTATTGATTCTGGAGAGGTTTGTTGGACAGTGAATAAGGCTGCATTAAAACACGCATGTTAACTGTAAGAGGTAAATGAAAAACAAAGCATACTCTGCATCTTTTTTGTACTTGAAAACTAGAAGCTCTAGCCAAATAATTATCCCCTAATCTCCACTGCAGCATACAACAAGATAGCTGATTTTCATTTTCAGATGACAATAGGCCTATATTATAACATGTAATTGCTGTATTATTTCTTATTTTTCATATGTGATATATGATGTGTGAGTGGGCATCAAAGGGTAGGACTGAAATTAAATCAGTATGGAGGGTTGCTGTGTCAGCTGTCAGCACAGGAAGAAATTATCCAGTTGATCGAGCCAAATATTTTTTTTTTAACAAAGCAGAATAATAATATATTATAACAAAGCCTAGCCTGAGAGGACATGTTGTCAGGTCTCTCCACAGTTTGGAGTACAAACAAGACAGGGCAAAACTGAGCAAATCCAAAACACCAGGTTAGGAGTATCCAGTGTGACCACAGTGGGAATTGGGGAAGTGAAAGTAGCAGCTGGGAAAATTATGAAAAACTCCCAGTGTCCACATCAAGAAATCAGTGGGTATAATTTTTAGACCTGTGACCTAAATGAGTGTCGCCCAAAACCCAGATCCCATATTTAGCACAGTTAATAAGAGAATAGATCATGGCTACCTAACACAAACCCCATAGTTGGACTGGATGGACATAATTGTGGGGGATATATCTAAAGCGTAGGTTTTTTTTCCTTTTTTGTCCTTTTGTCTCTCTTTTTGGTGGTGAAAAAAGCTAAAAGAAGTCAATTTAGCTGCAGCAGTCATTCATTCTTGTCCTTTTTTGTAACTTATATCTCTCAGGTGTCTCTCATGATGCATTTGTGTGAGTGTTTGCAAGTAGGTGTGTTTGCATGTGTGTGAGGGAGTGTGTGTGTGTGTGTGTGTGTGTGTGTGTGTACATTTGTGTGCGTGTATGGGTGTGTGTATATATGTGTGTGTGGATGGTTACTCAGGCTGCACAATGTAAACAGTGAATGCACCTGTGTAAATGACACAGAGAGAGCTGTTCAGTTTCATTGGGAAGCCATCAGGGAATAAGTCATGTTGTGCAAAATGTGTCACATGGAGACACTCGAGAAAAAAGTGTGGCACCACCCATCACAACCACAGCTGAGCCAGCTGATTCAGACAGATCTGGGTTCAGAGGATACTGGCAAAAGACTCTCAAAACTGTGCATCCACTTGTTTGAAGCTGTGGAGGTATTAAGGAGTGTTATGCAAGGTGTGACAGACAGAACAACAAAAAGCCAATCCCCCTGTTGGGGAATATTTAAAAGTTATAGTCTGTTGCACTCTAGGATCTGTAGAGCAAACTGTGTCACTGGGAGAGGACGGGAAGACTGTTCTGTCAGCCATCAGAGCCACAACCAGACAAACAGCCTGCACAACTGGTGCTCGGTTTAGAAGTCATGAGATGGAGAATAGTGAAAGCCCCTGAGAATGTCAGCTGGACTTTCAGGGCAGAACTTTACAATCTTGAATGACCTGAAAGAGGATGCGTTGTTAATAAGTAGTTCTATAAAGAGACTCCTACATCAGGACTATGAAGTAGATCATATGAGTTAAAAGAGAATGGGAAGGGGTATTATTTTAATGCCTTAGTATTTCATTCAGAAATATCTGTGAATCAGTATACTGAGCACTTTCTTAATGAGTTTTTCCTCATTAACTGTGTACAAAGTTTAAAGGTATAGCCATGGATCTGTTTGGAAAGGCAATCACACCAAACCTAAACCGATTTACAATTGAGTATTTCGCAACAATAATGTAACTAGTAGATCAACACTTTTAATGGCAATATACTGACATTTGTCCCTCTAAAATTTACCCTGACTGATCCAGTGACATATTTCTCCAAACAGATGTGTCGATGGGCACAGCTGTAATGTCACAGTCCTTCAACAGTTTTCACTTCAATGAAAGGGTTTGCAGTATTTTCTTTGGGCAGGCCTTTTTCACACAAAACATTTCACATATCAGCGTAGGAAAATCAATGGCTGAATACTATCCAGCTGCCTCAGTTTCAGGATCCTGGTTCATGCTGGCTCACTGTCTCACTGTCATGGTTGAACAGAATGGAGCCACTGTTGATATTATCAGAAACACATGTACTGTTCAACCTATAAACTAAACTGTAACAAGTCAAATGTCTGCTGCGATAAAGGCCGGTTGGACAGGACTTAACCTTCAAAATAAAGAATGGAGAATTACACAGTATTTTCCTTGCTTGTTAAATATTGACATAATGTCAGCACAAGTGTATTTTGTAGTTAGTCTGTTTTGCTACTAATGTTCCAGTACTGGAGCAAGTGGGTGTACAGGTGTGGTTTTGGAAATCCTGATAATAATGCAGGGTTCAATCTGAAATGAAACTGTGCTATGTGTTGTTTTTTTTTTTTTTAAAAGATTTGGACTATTATTAAGTGTTTCCTCTTACACCTATTTTATCTGGCTATAAAATGTGTAGATGTGTATGCTAGGATCAAAAATATGATCTTTGTGGCTGATGAGTCAACCCTCAATTTAAACATCACAGCCAATGGAAAACGTCTTTTTTTTTTCATTTTAGATTCTAAATGCTTTTAACACTGAGAAGCCCATTTGTAATCTTCACAAAATATAGATCCAATTTGTTTAAAAGACCAAGGTGGGTAAGGTTTTAGACCTTATTGTAGGTTACTATCCTAAGATGCTCACTGAAGTGAGATTATCTTGTGTTTTAATACTGTGAGGTAAGAAGAGGTGTTGAGCCACCTCTGTCACCTGAGAGTGTATGTATGTCACTACCCATCATAACTTTAAACCACATCCCAGGAAACCCTCTTGTACAAATGAGGCCCTCATGCAATTTCCACTTTGTGCATGGTTGCAGCACTGTTGGCCCACCGCAAGAGCCCTTAGTTGAAATACAACTAATGCAAGACCTACCAATCTTCAGTTATACTCTTGAACTACACACACCTACACACACACGTAGCATTGTCAGAAAAGGTAGACTGGTTCCGTAAGTAGTCTCTTCGCTACTCGTCCCCACACTGTGTAGCCACAACAAACAGAAAGGTTCGTCTGTCAGGCTTATCTAGTGGACTAATGAGTCTCTAGTTACCAAGCTCTAGTCCCCAGTCAGCACCACTATAAACCTTTAGGGAAGTAGGACCAAAAGGACAACAATTAGAGAAGTACATGCAGAGTAAGCATGAGAAAGCAAAGTCAAAAACAGAAGGGCAAAGAGATAATGCACACTCGTGTTTCCTCTTTTGTTCTTAGCCCATTTGAATGATTGCATTTGTTAAACTTGAGGTCAATCCACTCACTTCCAGGTACCAGGCTAAGGAAAGACAAGCATAGAATATAACAAGGCTACTAAGCACATTGTCCAAGTACACCATGTATAAGTTCCTGCTAACACACATTATCCACACACACACACACACACACACACACACACACACACACACACACACGATAAAGCAAACTCTCTGCAGAATAGTATATCATTTTATCCAACCAAGAGTTACTGAGGGAGAAAGTAGCTCCCAGGGATAGCAAGCATGAAACTGTGATGTAGCAAGCTAGTTATCTCAGCTAATAAGACAATAAGTTCCCACAGTCAAAAGACATATTCATACCATCATCTCTACTTCATACTTTCTGAAAAATTGTGTACAAACTAGTCTCTACTGTGGAGTTTACACTCCATTAAGAAGGGTAAATAAAAGATGATGTTGCAACACCATAAACAAACTACAATAGTTTCCCTTAAAGGTCAGCACTGTTAAGATAGCTTTCAGTTGGTAAATGACACAAGTCAAATCACAGTGATCACAATGGAATGAGTGCATCTGTCTGCATAATTTTGCCATTTGAAATACTGTTGTGACCAGGCCTTCACACTTGAGACATAGTACTATCTGAAATTAATGTTCAACAAGAAAAATGCTGGGAAAAAAACTCAAAAAACTTTGGTGGATAAGTCCATTAGTTACATGCAACCACACCTTTGGATAATTTCCAGAGAAAATGGAACTTCTTTATCTTCTTTTGCCTGCTCACAAAATTTGATTCAACATTTCTGTTGAAACTACAATGAATTATTTTATAGGCTATGAAAAAAACGGTTCTTGGCAGCTGATTTTTTTCAACCCACTAGTCTGCAGCAAGGGAGCCAAAAACTTGAAAATCAGGCTCTTTAGCGTCTCCAACTCTGTTTTATTATGGACATAAATGGTCAAAGTGCTAGTATTTGTGAGTCATTGCTAAGGCAAAATGTACAGTGTTTTTCTCTTAGACCTCATCCGTCATCTGCTTGTCATGGGCGAGAGTTCATGCACCATGTTGCTAGTGGAAAGGCTACCATGAAAGACTCATACCACTGACCTCTTTGAAGTTGTCCCTGAACCAAACATTGTTGCTCACATTATTGAGCAGAACAGTCACTTCCCATGGCAACAGAAAACAGAGATAGAGAGGGACAGAGGGAGGAAGACAGGGAGAGACAGAGGAGAGGAAAATACCCATTTACAGCCATTTAAGCCTTTCAGTATTCATGACGGAGGAGACTGTGGTGGTTCCCATAAAGTTTGGGACATTAAACCTCCAAAGGAGCACTGAGGTGAGTGTCATCCCTGCTACACGCAGACCTCAGGGGCCCACATGCATCTTGGATGGAAAACACTAAGGATTCTGGCTGAACTCAACTGAAGCTGAGAGTGGCATCCATGTTGTCCTGGCAACATGCATGAAAAGAAAGAAAGAAAGAAAGAAAGAAAGAAAGAAAGAAAGAGGAGAGGAGAGGAGAGGAGAGGAGAGGAGAGGAGAGGAGTTGGGTGTGAATGGATGAGCTCCCGATGTGTGGCGCCAGGCAGTCTGCCTGGTGGGGCGGCTCAATACGCGGCGGTGAGGGAGGGAGTATCGACGCAGCCGAAGAGCAGAGGAATGCATGAGGCACAATAACACACAGCGGGGGAAAGGAATGGCAAGGAGGCCCTGCCAGATTGGCTTGTGCCAGGCCCCCCAAGGCTGCAACCCTTCAGTCCGAGCTGAGCAAGTGAAAAGTCTTTACTATGAAGACATTGTAACAATTTTGTCAATCAGAGATGATGACAGTTATATGAGAGAGAAAGCAAATTTTTTTTCTCTCCTGAAGCATAAGTAACAAATCTGAATAAATTCTCAAAGAATAAATGCAATTCACTGAAGCAGTTCTGCATAAATAACCGTCCCACTCTTAAGGCAGTTTGTGAAATAATCACAAAATGTTATCTATCGATTCATATGCCTTGACACAAAATTTCTGTTTTTTCTGTAACATACAGCACAACACTTAGACTATTTTGTTTCAATTAGCAACAATTAGCGTTTCAATGCGTTTTAAGCTTTTTGCTATCCCTTTAATACTGTGTACTACAAGTGTTGGCTGCTGTTCTACGTTCCACGTGGGTGAGCATGGAGGGCCCATGAGGGTCCAGGTGAAGGGGACTCTGTCATCAGATGGTGAACCTGGCTCTGTTCATCCGTTTACCCACCGATTTGTCCTAACTATGCTGCAAGGCCACCAACTGAGCATGATCCACACCAGGCAGACTGGAAAGAAGCACTTTAATCCGCAGGAGAGAGATGTAATCAGTCAGTGGATAAATTAGTTGGCGTAGAAAAGCAAAAAAACGCGAAAGCAAATAAGGCACCTGTGATAACACCTGAAATGACTGTGCTTGCGGGGTCCTTCGGTGAGACCAGGCTGCTGCGGCCACAGTGAAGTTTCCCTGCATTGAGGCAGGCCAGGATCTCTCCCTAAGCTCCACCACATGCTCCGAGGGTCTAAACACAACCGTGAATAAGTGTCACAATGCTGTGGACACTGCAAGACGATCATTCAGTGTCACGATCAGCAGAAAACATTTCCTAACTATTTCACAGACTGGCCTGAGGCTGGGCTGAGATACAACTGCGGTGTTATAAACGCATCCCTAAGTTTAGCACGTATATTGGACGTCCTGACGCGAATTAGCACCAGTGGCTGCGATTTTAAACGTAATGTGTCAGATCTACTTTTTTATTCACTGGGCGGTGAAGGGATCGTGCCCGCCGTCGGGTGACGTTTCGGTTTCCGTGCTCCAGAGCGAGGTGAGGCGGGTTTTTTCTTTCCTCCACGCAGGTGGCTCGGCTCCGGATCATCCGTCACCGGAGGGAGCTTGTGCACAATTACGCATCAATGGCCACCGCACTGAAGATGCAATCGGGCGCTAATCAGCCCGGTGAATTGTGCAAATACCGTGGACCCTCACCTCTGACTGGATCAATCAGTAAACCTCCGAGATCGCCCCTCTCCCCCTCTCCCCTCTCTCCCTCTCTCCCACACACACACACACACCTCCTACCGGCAGGCAGCCCACCGCAGCGCGCACAGAATGAGACACGCCTTTTTCTCGGCTCCGTCGTCGGGTCGGTGGGCAGCGGGCTGCCGGTGATTGACCAGCTCCTCTCGCTGATCTGTCAGCCGCCTGGCTTGGCGCCTCCCATCTCCCCTATAAATGTAGGAAATCTATTCATTCCTTTCACACCGAGCGTGCTGAAGTAAGAGGAACTGCGAGACGCCACGGGATGTTTTGTAAGATCAGAATTTCGCCTTTAGGTTTATCTCTCTCCCTCGCCGATTTGCGGCTGTGTTAGAGCGGCATTCGCCGTGTTTACAGCGTTTTGGTGTAATCTCAGATTCCTCTTGCTGCAAGTGGTGTAATTGTTCGTTTTTTGTTGTCGCCTCTCGCTGAGCCGTTGGTTATCTAAGATGAAGGCTGTTACTCCAGTTCGCCCCCAGGACTCCTCCTCCGCCAGCAGCCAGCTCTCCCTGCACTATCTGTCGAAGCAGAGCCTCAACATCGCCCGGTGCAGGATGGAAGAGGAGGACCTGTTCTGCCTGCAGTACGACATGAACGACTGCTACAGCCGGCTGAAGCGCCTGGTGCCCACGATTCCGCAGGATAAGAAAGTCAGCAAAGTGGAGATCCTCCAGCATGTCATAGACTACATCCTGGACCTGCAGCTGGCCCTGGAGACGCACCCTTCTCTCCAAAAACAACAGCCACAGCGGACCGGTACCTGCCCTCCTCCAGCCTCCAACCCCAGCCGGACACCGCTGACGGTGCTCAACACTGACCACCACCAGGTAAGCTCTAATCGGCGGGGACCCCTCTCCGGCCCCCGGTTTCCAGCGGAACTTGCCTCCCTGTCCGCCGGTCAGACTCAGACAAAGCGCGTCTTGCACGTTGTGTCAATGTCCTTTAGTGTTGAAAAACACAGAAAACAATCCAAATGCTACAGACGTCTTATCAAAGCCTTGAAAACCCATGCGTAACAAATGCGTTTGGCGTGGGTTAGATTGCGCACTTGATTGCGGGCTTTATGATTTGCATGATAATGACAGTGTGTGTAAGAGGCCCTACCTTATCCCAGGGCTGGTGAAGTACCTCAGCCCGCAGCCCACTCCACTGCGCACAATAAGAGCAATTTGTTATTCAATAGACTATAAGAGAATTTATTATGGCAGCTATAGCCGGCTAATTTTCTGCTGCTCTGCTGTATATCATTTATTTTGCAGGGTTTTAGGCCGGGTCTGTATTTGGTTGTCTTATCCATGGGAGCAAAATCGTTTTACATGTTTGTTTTTCTTCTATTTTTTTTTTTTTTTTTTTTGTAGAGGACATCGATAGTCAAAAAGCCGGATGAATCGATTTTATGCCGTTGAGACATCAGCCCTGCATTGGTAAGTTGATTTGAAATGACAGTAATAATTATTTAATATGTTTTTTTTTATTACCGTTTTTTAAAGTCATTTTTCTTTTACTCTGACACATGTGGCCATTAGAAAACACAACAGGCCTAAGCGATGGCCACTGAAGCATCCCCATTAACTTGATTACTGCTGCCTGTATGTGGTGTAAATGGACAGGCTGGGAGGGCAGTAGATGTCCGGGAAAATCATAATTGAGGAACATGAATTTCGGCACCAACCTCCGAAGCAGCTGTGCTTTGCGCAATAACTGTCACTGGTGTAGCAATCTGGGAAGAAGAGAGGGTTAAAACCTCAGTTTATCCTCTCTCTCATTCTTACACACACACACACACACACACTCCTCCCTCCCCCTCTGATTCTCTCTCATTCACTCTCCCTCTCTCAGTTCCATTCAAGCTACTGTTCTGGCTTTGTTGTCAGATTTATAGCACTGAATCTAAACACACGTAGATAATACTAGAAGCATGTATGGTGTGTGTGTAAGACGCTCCCACGTTCTCTGCGAGAGTCCGGGCTGCCTCTCGTCAGCCTTTTCCCATCAGCCCTGAAGAGCTGTGCGGTTGTTGTTTGACCTGGTTTGTTTTTGGTTGTTGATCAAGCATGGCCTCTGTTTTGTCGGTGGCGCCAGTCAGTCTGGAGTTCTGCAGCTCACCAACACTACCCCCCTTCCCCTCCACAGGTGTGCAGGCTGCACAGAGCTGCTCCAAAGCCAGCAAAGCTTCGCCAGGGACTCACACCCAACTGGAGGCACAATCACAAGGGGATTTCAAAAGCGCTGGGAGGAATTTAACCCAAATAAAGTCGCTATTCATATAAGCTTTTTCCTTTTTTGGGGGGTTCCATTGAAAAAGGAATCACAATGTAGACATCTCCCTCTTCTTTCTCCCGTTTAAGTTGCTCTAACTTCATTTCTTCTCACTTTACATTTTTGTAAAAGAGTGAATCCCCCAACTGAGAAATTTTTGTTGGAAACTCGTCTGTCAACAGCTATGAAAACTGTTTGTGAATTGTGCTTAAAGAATAGCTAAAAATGACTCCAGTTTAAGCTTTACTAAACTGAGAAAATCATTGTACATTTTCGTACATCTATTGTTTAAAATAGATGATTTGTGTTGAACAGGGATTTCATCCCTGGAATCTTAAAATGTTTCATATTGTAAAGAAGAACAATTCTGATTCGAGACAATTAAGCTTGTACATAAAGAGACACAAATGTTCTATAAAAGTATGTGAAAGGAAGACTTATATGTTTAAAATAGACTATTGTAATTATGAGATATTTTTATTAAAACCTTTTTTGTCGTTATGTAAATATTGTGTTTCCACATTATGCTCTGCCAGTAATGTCCTCACATGATGATATCAGTTAACTCTTTGCAGTGTTTTTGGAATAGTTTATTATGTAGCATGTCAGGCTCATTGCAGAGATATTGAATGTGCACTGAACGCAGCCCTCTTGTGTAGATAATGTATATGGTGGAGTTCAACACAAGTTCTTTTATTGTTTGGCCTGCTAAGCTTTCTCTTGAATTATTTTGAATTGTTTTGAATTCATTAACTATGACAACTTTGACCCTCTGGGGGCAACGGGTCGGTCTGGTATTTGATCTGTTAAAAAAGACCCTTATTTGATTCTGTTACATTGCACTCTTGTTAAAACTTTAATCTGACTGTTTCAGCACTTCTGCCAGTGTTTACAATATAATACATAAAAATCACTGCAAAACAATGTCTCCGTTATATTTGTGCGGACGAAGTCTCTCACTGAGAAGTTAATGATTGATACCATTAAATTATTAAACTTTAGTTATGAGCTGATAAAATATGTGAACATAAGAGACTGTTTTTGGACAGCAAACAATTGAATTCAGTTAGGCAGTGTTTTTAAATTGGTACAAACTGATTACCCTGTTTGAGAGTCAGCAGCCACTGTTAATGTAAAGAGAAAAATAAGCCTTTATTTTTCATGACATTGAACACCGAATTTACCTCACCACCCTCCTGCCAGTGTGAGAGGGCACTTGTACATTACTGTCAGCTGCACTGTTGGACTTGACCTTCACTGGCATGTGAGGAGTTGTCAAAACAATTAAAGTTTCCAGGAAGAACTGTGTCGTCTCAAGTTTTGTCTCAAGGGGCATCTTGGTTTATTACTTTCAATGCCAGCGCTGTCACGTGAAATAAAGAGGAAAAAGAGGCTGGATAACGCTGCATAATGCATTCAGCTAGTTTAATGGAAAATAAAGGGTGAATAAAAGACATTAGAATGTTGAAGGTGTCATCTACTGTCAGTTCCCAAACCTGTTTTTACAGCATGCAGGGATAAAGTGCTTTATTTCAGCAGCCTTTATTAATTCCATCACAGATATAGCTACTGCTAAAGCAAGTTTGAAGAAACACAAGTGACAGCCAAGAGGTCGAATTTATGTTAAACTATGAGCCAGGTGATTTTATTTCAATTTCATATTCAGGTTGAATTTTTTATGTTTTAAGTGTTTAAGGCGCATTCTTATTGCAAATTATCCCCTTAAAAAAGGCTGAGAATTTATGAAATATAACATTAGTGTCCTAATTATGTTTTAGAGGCAGAGGTTTTGCGGAATAAAAATAAACAAAAAATATAATCACTGGACTTATTGATTTTGGGGATTATTTTCATTTAGCAGAAAGAATCTCATGGACATTACTGACCTTAAATAGACCCATATAAGAGGCACACCTTAGGTAACTGAAGTCACAAAACTGAATGACATTTCTGTGAAAAAGTGTGCCTATAGCAGAATGAAGGCACAAGTCAGTCACTTTACCATGCATCTTAACCTTAAAATTACACTTTTACTGTGGGTGTTTGGCTTCTAGCTGATACTTTCACTTAGAGTGACCCATGATGAGCAAATACACACAGTAAACACAGCATCCTAGATTAGCAGCACTGGCAGTAAATAGAGTTTACTAATTAAATTTATTACATTCCCTTACAGTGATTGAGCAAAACTTTCTGGTTAGCAAGTATGATGTTAAAAATAATAGTTCTCAAAGTAATTGCTAAACAGAAACTGTGGAAAATGTTTTAATAAAAAGAGTTTTTTCATAAAAATAGTTGAGGTGCTGAATAATGGGCCATAAACTGAAAAACCCTTTTCACTCTCTTAATTGAAAGAAACATGCAGTGTTTCTGCACAAGGCCTCGTGGAGATTACAGAGCATTCAAGTAGAAATAGCTATCACAAAAAAAGAGATTGATTGGGATTATAATGTTTATGACTTATTTTTTTCAGTGTCTGGAAAGCTTAAGAAATCTCAAATGAAAGATCATTCTTTGTTCAGTACTCAAATTCATTCCTGAGGGTTTTTTTAATTGTTTATTTTCCGAGTATTCTAAAATACTAGTGAAATTTATCCTAAATACTATTTACTATATACTACATGACAACTGTCAGAAAAAACTGTCCTCAAACAACACCTGTATGTATCTCACAGTTATTAGTTATATGTGAGTATCCTTCCTGTCTTCCTTCTTTCCCACAGAGCTGTAGACACACTTAACCTTGTTTAGTTGTCCCCACATCAACCTGCTGAATGTGGGTTAAAGTGATGGTTTGACACCCGCAAGTCCAGCAACAGCGGCGCCCTGTCGGGTGCTACAGACACCTTTCCCACACCCTGCTCTACTATGACCATCTGAAGATAAGCAGGCTATACGGGGCACCTGTGTGTGTGTGTATGTGTGTGTATTAATAGTTGACAGTAAAAGAGCCCTGGCCTCTCTGCCCTTGACAAGCACCGTGACCTTGTGATGTGAACTTTGTGTGTGAGCGTGTGTTTGTGAAAACAGAAATGAAAAAATGTGTTGAAGCACAGGTGGCCAGCTTGACAGTTAGACCTTCCTGATATGATTAAAGATATTCTCGGTCTCTGAGAGCACAACCCGAGCACAACAGAGATCTGAACTCGCTTCAGAAACCGTAACGACACAGTTGGTGAGAGCACTGAAAATGCATTTTTTACAGTAAATGCTAGTTTTTATAGATAAATTCAAGGATAAGGTGGACATAAACCAGCTGTGGCTTTAACTCAGTTAACCTTGTTGACCCTCGTTTTTATTTGCATCATCATTTACCCACTTCTTTCCATAATGCCATTTGATTCATCACATATTAATCAAAATTATCTGTAATAGGTAAGATGTATGATACCAAATACGAAGGTAAGAAAAAGAAAATCACAAAGCGATCACGTGCCATAACACGTGCTACATTGGTGATACGAATAATTCAACGTAGAAGGATTTAATTCCGTCTTTTAGTAAGGATGGATTTAGTTACGCAGCCGCTATGTTAAAATAAGTCCTGACACACATGACTCTTCTCAAATGTCCTGATCATTTCAGTCACGTGATCAAATTCCTACTGTGGCAGCTGCTGTCCAGCTGCACTTTTATATTTACAGAAAAATATATTTCATTTTTGATATTCTAAAGAGAATTTTTTTTAACATGTAATACATTTGGTGTTTTCTGGCATCAATTCAACAGCCAATCAGTCATACTCTGATGCTTATAGTTACACATAAAGTACCTTTACACACTAATTCTATCCTATTACCTGATGTTCCAGAAAGACATGTTTTCCCGGACGACTGCAGTGTTACAGTAACACAGCACAGACACAAGTGAGGAGACTTCTATCACAGCCTCATGATCTGTGGCTCTAATTCTCTCTCTCGTCAACACCGGAACTGAGGCCATCCACAGATACATTATTCATCTGTGCTCTTATTATACTTTGCTGCCCTAGGTTAACCAACAATTCCCACTGTCTCGCTAATAGCCACCACAGTGGTATCGCATCCTGCATCTCTCCAGCATAAGCTCTGCGGGGTTTTCCAAATAATTCCTCTTGAGACAACTGTACCGTAGCAAGACAGAGGCACATGCAGTAGTGTCTGGAACTTGTGCCTGGGCCTCATCAGCTTTTTCTTCTTCTTGTTATTTTCCAAAAAATGGACCAGTGCTCAGTTTGAACTCCTACCTGCGACCTTCCTGTCATCATGGGAAAGTAGCACATCCTTTTTGATAAGGAGGCCCCAAACCACATTGATCAACCTGTTTTCCACATGAGAGCCGAGGCCACAGGAGTGGATGCACGGGCCCTGTGGCCATTCACTGGAAAATGTCATTATAACAGAGTATCATTAATACCAAAACAAGGGACTAGCCCGGCTGCAAGTGGAATTGTTTGCACAGGTGCCAGTGTGTGCTCATGCATGGCTCTTATTTGTGTGTGTACATGTGTTGGTATATGTTCCTTATGACTTTCTGGCAGAAGATTACAATATAAACCAAAATGACAAGAAACTGCAATTTATGAGAGCATTTCAGATTAAATCTTGCCAGCTCCCATTTCTTTAGCCTCCTCCTCCAGGTCAATCTACGATCTCTGATTGTATCCATGAAAATTAAAATCCTATCAAATAATTTTTTTCTACTGCAGTTCCATACAGAAGAAACACACCCACTACTATTTCCTTAAATCTGTACAACATACTGTGACACAAACAGATAAAAGGAGGATGCTCACCATTGTCTCTGCCTTGAATTAACCTTCTGCATATGTTAAACTGCAACAACAGGTTTAGCTGTGGTGTGTCACCTCCCTTTCTCCCTGATTTAACTCCACATTACAGTGTTCCACGGGGGCCTATATCCCTGTCTGTTAATCACGGCTCTTCCCAGCGTACGGAGAAATATATGGCTGGTGCTTGCAGAGTAACAGTGGAGGACAAAAACGTGCTCACTCTTGGACACTACTTGATTACAGACTAATTGGTCTAGAGTGATTAAATATCTCATGCTTCTCAGTAATTGCAGCTATTTAAAGCGGCTATTAGCTTAAAATGCCTGCCACCAACAGCCATTTACTCATAAACAAAATGTGAGATGCAGCAAATCACCTGTACTGCTCAGACTGGAAAACAAGACTTAGGCCTACAAATTCACAGGGGTCTCTGTGCAACAGCCAGACATCACAGCACATATTATAAATATATCAATATATCGATAAAATATATATGAATATTTAAACTTGTTTTTTTTTTCACAAAGCCATTGAATACTTTATGAAAGACCTTTAGCTGCTTTTGAAATACATTTTGAAATAATTGTAGCAATCTATCCCTTTCTTTTTTGAATTTATTCCAAATAAGTAAGTGATGTACATTTTCCTGATGCCTAGTTAATCACAATTATAATTTCCAATTTTCATATTACTTGTTATTACTGATGTGTAATTATTTCTTCATTTGTGTGTAATAATGATTTGACACTTTGTGTTTTTATATATGTGAGGAAAATATTAAGAAACAATAATCCCATTGTGGATCACTCCCTTTAATTTAGCAGCGTTAGACGACACTTTACAATCTGAGACACTCCAGAAAGAAGGATGTGGAGCCCCACACTCAACACTGTTTAAATGATCTGAGCCTGGAGCAGCCATCAAACACAATCACAGGAGATATAATGTGTGTATACCCACCAGTTTAGCTTTAGTCAGGGCCTCTTTCAGGGCAACCACAAATAAAGACTGGGGTGAAAGAAAGGAAGACGGAGAAAGACGCACAGTAAGAGAGGAGGAATAGGGATAGACCCTGTGAGAGAGACCGAGGGAGGAGGGAGGGCTTGGCATAACCAGTGCCAACTGCAGCTCCCGGGAGACGTGTGATGAATTACAGAAATGAGATCTCAGGCAAATGCCAAGCTTTTCCAAAGAGCGACGAGAATGGCTGCGCCCCCCTGGAGAACACAGCGATTATAGAGGGGGAGCCAGGGGTCTGCCAAGCCCCTTAAAGGATCTGTGTGAGTCTGTGTAAGTGTGTGTGTAGGGATGGCACCGGGACAACAGCCATGTCACAGAACATGACCCTGAGGTGCAGCCATCAGACAGCCAATATGGCGAGTTAAATACCGCTGCTGCATCAGAGCGGAAGGGCTCCAACTGCCTCCAATCAAACAGGTTTCTGTTCACCTAATGAGCTTAATTAATGAGGCTTAGTTTTCTCTATTTGCTCCAAAAGCAGGAACAATGTGTCACATTTAACAAAGAATACAATGTCTCTGACTCTTCAGCAGGAGGCCTTCAGCTGTTTAAATGCAGATAAATACAAGAAGATAAAACTCTTTTAGCTGCTTTTTTTTTTTTTTTACTCCATCCATATTTTAACATTTCTCATCCATGAAGCTATTCCTCTCTTATTTAGATCAAGCATATATAAATATATTCAAACAGGATGTAATTAGGTTTTATTTATTTACAATTTTTTTTCTGAACTCCATTGTCAAAATGATAGATGGGAGGAAAGATAGGCCACATAATTTCCATTGGGGATGGGATGGGAAATGTGCAACCTGTTCTTCCTCTCTCATTGGTGGAGGTCCGAGCAATATGCTGGCTGAGAGGAAGGGCTGCCGACACTATTCAGTTCTGAAAAAACTACCATCTGCTCTGCATGTTTTTTGGGCTAAAAATTCATTTAATCTGTGATTTGCAGCTAATATTAAACTAAAATGACCCTGTTTCTGAGTAATTACATTTATATACAACTAAACTTCTAGAAACAACAACATTTTGTAGTAAACTTAATTGCAATTCAGAGACAACATGTTTTAAGGATTGAAGCTGCCAATTTATTAAGGGCAGCAGATTTGTAAGGCGGTGGCGGGGAAGAGCGGGCGTACAGATCAGCAGGCTGTGACAACACAGACCTGGGTTTGCAACCACAGGCTCATCCCTGGTCGGGTTAAGACAACAAAAGAACTTTGGTTAAGGTTGAAGAAAGATCATGGCTTCTGTGAAATGTAAGAAAACATGTTGTGGTTAAGTCACAGGGAACTTTTTCTGAATTAAACCAGACAAGGATATTTCCCAAACCTTAACCAGGTGCTGTGAGAGTCTAAACGGAACCATAAAACAGTTTAATGATGCTGGAGCCACTACGAGCTGAGATCGTGCTGCAAGATCAGATATTCTGGTGGAAAAACAAACACATTGTCTGTGAACATTTCACATGTTCAGTATCAGTATAACAGTGAATTAACAACATGTGCTCATTACATTGTTAAAAAAGGAATTCAGTCATAATTAGCTTTCTTATAAAACCTATTTGCTATTACACCTTAACTGTGTATATAAACCTAATTTCTAGGAGACTGCATTAAGTAAAAATACACTAAATACAACTAAAGCAAATCTTCAACAGCAAGAAATAGCCCCAGGTTTAAACACAATCCAAATAACAGATAACAAATATTAATAGAAATAAAGTAATGAGCAGAATATTTCATCACTACCAGAGGGGTCATAGCTCTAGTTGGTCCAACCTCCTGCCATACATGATTAAGCCGCTTAGTCTTATTATGAAGCCAAGATTGTGCTTTTTGAATAGCTTCTACATACTGAGTTCAGAACTCTTCACACGGTTCTCATGCAGCTTGGCACAACAGTTAATCTCTTAACTAATTTCAAGTGTACAAAAAAGAAACTAAAGTAATTCCAGTGATGCAAAACAAAACTATACATTGTCATTATACATATACAACATGCACATGCATAGGAGAGCAACAGCAACAGCAGTGCTGTCAGGCCTTTCTGCATTTGGCCACAAGTTCTCATAAACATCACACCCTGTCTTGTGATCAATCTCTGACATTCTTCTGTATATATGTCCAGAAGTCCAGAATTCATTTTGGGCATTAACATCTCCACGAGTAACAGAATTCCTCTCTGTCTTTTGTGGATGCCATTGAGAAACAAAACGAGGCGCTTTGTGTTGTCTGTCCCAACCAGGCCTTGATGCATTTTTATTTTTTTAATTATTTTTAAATGTGCAGTAGATGTAGCAAAATGTAGCACATGTCAGTCCAATTTATAGTAATTTTGTATAATGATAGGTTTGAACAAACATTTAACAGTTTGCACAACAGTATGTAAACCTGCAAAATGGACTGTAAATACACAGTTTTGGTGGTGAGTGAGTTTGAGTGAATGAATCACTCATGAATTGAATGTATCTTGTGTCAAAGGAAATAAAAGTGATCCACAGCTTAGTCCACATCAAATGCGGTTGTGCTGACTGTTTGAAGAGTTTTGAAAAGTGAACTTTTGAGCAACTTGGGTTAGTTACTGTACTTACTTAAAGACTCCATGAAATTTCCACCAGCACACAATTTTAGTCTTATGTGCAGTTGTCCCATAAATATACGTTTCATTAATGGATAGATTAAGCAAAGAATTTTCATAAACTAGTAAAACATATTGTGAGCAAAAGAGACTATACAGCATTCTGCTGAAAGCTGTTGTTAAGAAAGTTGTGACTTCCTTCCATATCACACGTACATACAGATTTTACATTAATGAATAAAATACAGAACATATCATTCACATAGTTTGACAACGGAAACTTAAGGTCCACATACTAGCTTTTTTTAAAAGCTTTCAACAGACTTTCACAGTTTTCTTTGGGTAGATGGAGTTTACTCATTTGAAAGTGGACCTTAAGTTCACAGGATAGCTATTTTTTTCATCACCTGTGTCTAAAATAACTACATTAATGTAACATGCTGATTTAAAGGTGTAGTCTGAGATTGCAATCCAATACACTTTTTGCCAAATTCAATGAATATTTCCTTCCAGTCTAGTCCAGCCCAGCTTGAGTTGACCTTTCTGTGTGTGTTAAGAAACACTCAGGTGTTCGTAGACAGACCTAGCTCTGCAAATGGGAAACAAGGAGGGTTTGGACCAAACCATATAATATTCCAGCCAACCAGCACGTTGCTGCAGGGAGCATGGAAGGGAGGAGTGTATTTTGATTGGCTGCTGAGCTCACATCAACAACCTTTCAGAAGAATCGTAAATTGCATTTTTAAGTGTTATATTTAAGTTGGTCTTCAGACTACATCTTATTACAGAATTTTACCTTTATGTAAAATATTTTTTTATATTAACATAATTTTGATTTGCATAATTTTGATGTGCTCAAATTTTATTCCACCCAAAAAAAGGATGAAGTGTTCCCTTTTGTAGCTACTGAAATGGTCATGTCATCACTGGAACCTCACCACATTTTGGTCACGACTGTTTCAGTAGTGACAATTTTACATCTTTTTAAGTCTGTCTCAGTATGGAGACCTCAGTAATAGTCAGTACATGGTTAGCTGGCATGGATAGCTAGATAGATAGATAGATAGATAGATAGATAGATAGATAGATAGATAGATAGATAGATAGATAGATAGATAGATAGATAGATAGGTAGATAAATAGAAAGAGAGAGAGAGAGAGATCTAAAAGGAGAATATGTGATCTAAGTCAGTGTTGCTGTCCTCACTAACGATGTCAGGAATCTGTCAACGACATAATCCTGCTATTTGAAATTCTTCCTGGGACTCAGATATTACCTATCAGATTGCCTCATACAAAACTGTCCCTGAGTGGGAAATATCGGTTCAAAATGAGGATTGGATTTCAGCGCCTGCCTAAGGGCAAACTACATCAAACTAAACAGAAATCACATTGGACTCTGAGATGACAAATTGAGTCCTTGAATAACTACAATACTGCTATTATATTTGGAAATGGAAAAAATTAATTTCCCCACATAGTTTCTTACACATTCGCAGCCAACCTCTGCATTTTTATATACTGTAGATATACTGTAGATCATGTTTTCATTAGGAAAACATTTTTTCATGTTTATAGCATTATATTATTGTATCATCTGGCTGTACAGTAGCACTTAAACTAGACTGAAAGCAGGAAAACTAAGGGGAGAGCTGTTGAGACTGCTGTAAAGATCACTGTAAACTTTGTTTTAAGGCATATAAAAATACTGTGCTGTGAATAATAATTTATGTTGTGGTTGTTAGCGTTTCTCCAAAAACAAGTTCAACTACCAACTTAAAAAGAAATAAAAACACATCTACAGATACTTACTCATTGGAGAATCTACAATCTATGAATATGGAAATAGATTTTTTTTTTTCAAAAGTTTAACTGCTAATGTAATGATGTAAGAAAATCATGCTGAAACATTTGTATGTGCTAAATTTACATTTTGTCCTCCTTGATGAAAATGAGGAGCCTTCTACTGCCAAAAGTGTGATTACTTTGTTTTTACTTTAAATACATGTAAAGCACTCTGCAACTGTTGTAGTGAGTATATACTTCTAGTTTGCTAATAATTTTTGTTTACATTAACTTTTTTAAAGTTACTAACCCACATTGCTCAATACCGAGTTCACTTTTTCAAAACTCTTCAGTCAGCACAACAGCATTCAGTGTGGACTAAGCTGTGGATAGCTTTTAGTTCCTTTGACGCAAAATACTTCCAATGACCAAATCTCTCAGAACGCAGGCACTGTTTTCTCACTCAAACTCACTCACCACCAAAACTGTGTATTTACAGTCCATTTTGCAGGTTTTCGTACTGTTGTACAAACTGTTAAATGATTGTTCAAACCTATCATAACACAAAATTGCTGTAAATTGGACTGACACGTGCTACATTTTTCTACATCAATACTGCATCTAAACAGGAATTAAAAAAAAACAAAAATGCAATAACTCCTGGTTGGGACAGGCAATACAGAGCATCTCATTTCGTTCCTTGATGGAGGCTACGAAAGACTTGTGCCAGATGAGGAGAGAGGACTGGCAAGGTGAAACGTATGGGACGAGGTGGAGTTTCAGTGCTCAGTCACAGAGAGGTTTACAGCCCATCCCAGAATAGTGTCACTTTCCCCTCCACCTCACTTTCCATTCTTCAGCTCCAGAGAGGAATTCTCTTCCTTGTGGAGATGGAAATGTTGCAACCACAATGAATGCTGGACATCTGGACATCTATAAAGATACATATACAGATACAGTGATACATAGTGTAATGCTCCTGTTGTTAGCGTTTTTTAGGTCACTGTGTAATGAGTGCCCGAGCGTTGTTAGTGTTCTGATACAAGAGTTGATCCTGAGATGTGTATAAACTTTTGAGATGTGAGTTGAGCTGCATGTCAATAAAAAGAACTGCGTGAATAATTTAGAAAAACTGATCCCAGTAAAGAGAAATGTGAGTTCCCGGGTGCAAAAAACAGAATATTTTTCATTGTATTTGTATACAGTCTTGGGTGAAATTATTGCAAATTAACCTCTTTTATATAATCGGAATATTTAATGTCCAAAGTTACTCAAAAACAACAACAACAGAAGCTTTCATATATTGAAATAAAAAAACAAAGACATAAAATGTGATGAATTAGTTCCTCAAACAAATAGATATCAAATGAAACTTACCTTTAGTTAATTTTCAGGGGTCAAATGAACCAATGATGGTTTTACTGCATAAAAAGGGGCTGATTGTTTCCAGTCTCTTTTTCAAAATGGAAAAGACCATCGAACTGTCTGAGAGCATCAGAAACGCTAGCATCCAAAAAACATAACAATTCCGAAGGCTAAAAGGTGATAGCCGAAGAACTTGAAATCCCAGTTTGTAATGTTATCAAGAAGAGAGAAGAAATCTGTGAAGGTTGATACCATAAGCTGCACACTTAACCACGTAGGGCTCCATGGCCGAAGGACAAGGAGACTAAATATCGAAAGGGAGACGCAGAAAGGAAAAACTAATGTTTTCAAAAACTTTTCTGCACAACCCAAAGCACACATCTAGCAGCACAAAAGAATGGTTGAAAAGGAAAAGATGGATTGTTTTAAACTGGCAAGCAAAGAGTCCTTGTCTAAATCCCATTGAAAACTTTTGAAGAGAACTAAAATCTGCCCTTCAAATAGGACAACTGCAACCATAACAGTGCTATGAACACACAGCAGTGGCAGTAACTACCAGCAGACAGGTGCAAGAAGCTTCTAGAAAGCTATAGACGGGTAGATGCTGCTATTGATGCAAAAGGTTCTGAAACCAAGCGTTAGTGACAATAATTGTGTCAGGTGTTTTCTTTTTCTTTTGTTCAGTAACCTTGGACTTTTATCAAAATAAATTGATTATACAAAATTTGTTGTTTTTTTTGTGAGGTTATTCTGAATTCTGTTCTTAAAATTCAGATTTCAAACAGGACTGTATTTACAAAAATACCAATGTTGAGTGGAGGTTGGCTTAAACAAATAGCAGCAATTTGGTCACATACACAGTAGTGAAAACTTGTAAATATTCACAGGATAACACCAATTTGATATTTTTGGCCTTTCATGTTTTTACAGTGCAGGAAATAAACTGTTACCCTATACTTACAGGAGAACTTCAGCTTTAAATGGTCTCCATTCACTATTTCTGTGATTGCTCTGATTGTTTTTAATTGTCATTTTATTTTTAATACTCCATGGTGCATAGCAGTTGAAAAACTGCCACATGCTGAGCTTTAGCTCATCATGAAACTGGATAGGAACGAAACAGTACAGTCTGCACTCCTGATCCCTCCATATGTTTCCATATAGATATTAAGCCATCGATTAGGGTAATGCTGTCATCTAGTTGGCAGCGATTAGGCGCCGACTTTGGCACCCAGTCAACAACAAATTCAAATGCTAATGTCTTCCAAATCAGGTCTTGCCCCCAAACTGGTTCCCTTATTGACTTGATTCACTGATTGGACAGATGGCCACCTTTCAATATCACAGACGTCTGGTTGTGTGTACATGTGTGTGTGTGTGTGTTTGTGTGTGTGTGTGAGAGAGAGGGGTGGGGGTCTCCTAAGCTTATGAATAAACAACAACAATCATCTAGATAAACAACAACATTATCTGTCATCTGAACCTTGGCGACGATCCATTATGGCCATTACTGTCACATCATGTGCTACAGTTTGCTTTTAATTGCTCTTATTTGCTATTGAGAATGGGGGAAAAACTCAGACACTGTATCAGTCGACACTCTTAATTGATTTGTCCTCGTGCTTGCCAAGACCGCAGTCAATACAGTCGAGTGCAATGAAACCTATCAAGCGGAGGTAGGAGTGAAGGCACAAGCACCGAGGACAAAACTGTTGCGGCTTGTGGAGAGAAAAGGGAGAAAGAAAGCAGCATCTCTATTGCTCCCGACCCTCCCTCCTCCTCCCTCCTCCTCCTTCCTTCACACACATCTCTCCCTCACCTCTTGCTCTGCTCTTTCTCTCTCCACTCTCTCCATTTTTGTGCCTGGCAGCAATCTTTCTCAGGAGACTTCCTCTGCAGTTGTGTAGGGAGAATGTCAGTCTTGTGTAGTTAGGAGTGTGTGTGTATCTGTGTGTGTGTGTGTCTGCCTCTGCATGAAACGTCCCCTGGATGTGCTCATTAGCAAAACACAAGTGCGTATGGCTCCCCAGAACAAGGCATTCTGGATACTGCCACTGTCTATCTTAGCTTTGAACAGATTCCGGCATGAATACAGGGTAGCACACACACAATGCATGCACACACATACACACACACACACACACACACACACACACACACACACACATAGAAAATAAAGACTAAATGACCTTTCATACATCACAGACGGAGACAAATAATGAGTTGTTCAATATTCTACAAATGTAATATTCTAAATTTGTGTGAGGGTGGTCTGAGGCTGAAGCTATACTCGGGTAAAAAAAAAAAGAAT
This sequence comes from Istiophorus platypterus, assembly GCA_016859345.1. Classification (NCBI taxonomy): domain Eukaryota; kingdom Metazoa; phylum Chordata; class Actinopteri; order Istiophoriformes; family Istiophoridae; genus Istiophorus; species Istiophorus platypterus. Next base: position 24,176,020 of record CM029126.1, on the reverse strand, counting down.
CAACATTTTCTGCTCAGAGGCCCCCCCCCAAAAAAGTGCCTAAAAATCAGATGCAAGTAGAGCTGCTGCTCACAATACTTCCAAGGCTTTTACATTAATTCAGCATTCAATATTTAACACAAACTGGGGTCCTGGTGGGCTGCAAGAGGCTCTGTTAGGGTGAAAGGATTTATATTCTCTCATGGCTTGACTCAGTATGACTTCAATAGAAAGTAAAACTATTTCATATTTTATTATATGAAAACAGGCAACCTGATTTTTTTGAGTAAATAACATCTTTATATTTGACCAAACAAGCTCTTTATTTAGTATTTGGTCTGCTTTGTTTTGTTTTGTTTTTGTTTGTTTTTGTTTTTGCGGCTGATTTAATGTATAGCATATAATAAAACTATGGTTTTGGCCATAGTTTGATCAACTTTAAATGAATATTGCACTTCCATAAAGTTTGGTGATATGCCAAAGTCAGATTTTTTTTTAATATATATATATGTATGTATATGTGTATATATTTCTCTCTCTCTCTCTCTCTCTCTCGCTATATATATATATATATATATACATATACATATATATATATATATATATATATATATATATATATATATATATATATATATATATATATAATAACATTTTTCTCTCCATATGAGTAAACACATATATATGGGCATTCAGTTTTACTGCATCTACAGTATGTAGAGGTAGACTATCTAAAGATGGTTACAATAAACATCTAAAGCCTGAGTTATTCAACATAGTTGTGTGAAATGTATTTCAAGTTGAGCATGGGCCAACATGAATATGTATTTTCATGAACAAAAGGAAACAATTTATACTCTACCATATTCCCACTGTTAAAAAACTAATCAGCACATGGCCACGAATGGAAAAAACATTCTAATCTCACATGAAATAAAATGCTGCGAAATGAGCAGGTGCATAGGTGAAAAAGATAAATATAGCCTGGCTTGATGAAATAATTCCTCTACCTGTCCTGGATAATAACTCATTATGTTAATCACAAGCCCTATTAATCATTTTCTCATTTGAACCGTCAGGACGTGATTGTTGTACGAGGACATTGTGTGAAGTACAGCGAAAAGACTCGCCTTTTGCCATTCATCAAAAAAAATTTGAACGTCAGAAAGCTGCTTTCTGACTGATGCTTTCATTCGAAAGTTGCTGTGATGTGTCAGGCCTGAGCTATAACAATGAAAAGCCTCCTCATATCTTGAGCGGTAAAAGAGAAAAGGGTGGTGGGAAACGCATTTGCACCAGTAACCCACAACAGGAAACATATTAGCAATAGCCAGGAGAGTGTGTGTCTCTGCATATTGTATGTTCTTTCCTTTGCATGTATGTGTGAGTGTGCCGCACCAGGCTCATATATTGTGATTGTCTCATTGTGAAAATGCCCTACTGGGGTGGCCAGCTGTTCCTGTGCCCATAAAAAGGAGGCAGGAATGTCTGGTGGGATGAAGGAGGCTGCAGAGACACAGCAAGAGCCACACATGCTTGTTTTCATGGGGCAGATGTAGGACACAACAACTTAACATAAAAAGGCAAAAAACTGATGCAAAGATGCACATTCATATACACCTGTAAGCATACACTTTACGTCAGTTTACACAGTTACAACCACATACAAACACGAAGACACGCAAATGCTGCAGGAGCAGCAGCAGCGGCAGAAGGCAAGGTGGTGGAGGCATTATCAGTCCATATCTGTGCTTGGAGCCACAGCAGTCTCCAAGGCTGCTATCAGCTCCTGCAATACCTCTGTTTGAGAGTGTGGAGGAGGAGAAGGAGAAGGAGGAGGAGGAGGAGGAAGAGGAGGAGGACAACGATGAAGCCTGCTTCCCCACCCCCCATCAACCAGCTCCCCTCATTGCTCCTGTATGTACATGCACACACACACATTAACACACACTCAGCACCAACTCGTTAAGAGGGCGGAAATGAAATGTCTGTCCCCTGAGTCTCCAGAGAAGCAGAGCTTTGCTGCAAGTTTGATGACTACAACAGGCATCAAATAATAAATCTACAGACAGAACCTTTTCTTTATTATTTGATGGAGGATAAGGAAGGAAAAGAGACGGCACGAACAGGATTGTAAGAATACAACAGAGGATGAAAGAGACAGAGAGATAGAGGGGACAGTAGGGGGAGGAAAGAGAGGGAGCAGCCTGCTGCTGCAGCCCCTACCTCAGGTCTCATTAACTTAATGGTCTCTGTGGACGGTGAAGGGCTGAGAAAGGATGGCAGGCACTGGGAGGAGAGGAGAGGAAAGGAGAGGAGAGGAGGTACTGCAAAACAAACTCAAATAGATGTTACATTTGATCATCATACATGTTGCTTCTTTAGGTTTCAAAGAAAAATCAAGTTTTCTTGACTGTGTGTGTATCCTTAATCTTTACTGACAGTAGGTTCACGCTGAGATGCCTTTTTTAAAAACCAATTTGCTACTGAAGACAAAAGTACAGAGCTGGATTTACAGCAAAAATATAAAGACAGTGCTCAAAAAATATCCAGTCCAGCAAAAGTGCAGAGAGAAAACCAGTTAAATTCTGTTCCAGTGTATCATCTGTACAGATTGTTCTCCACTAGGGGCTTAACAGGCTAAACATTTGTGAGTGCATGTCAGCTACATAGTGGCTCCATCAAGTGCTATGGATCTAAAAAGGGTAGTGTAAAGTATATCTGCTAAAATAAAGCAATGAAATGTACAAAATATGCATAAATATCATGCATATAAATATCTTGCAAATTTAGCAAATAAATTTCACAAAACAGAGAATTTTACCAACTCTTACCCTTTACTCATATGCCTGAGTCTTATTCTTGCCTCTGAGCGGCTGGAAACCGAGAGAAGCAAAAGTAATTCTTGTTTATTCAAAGCTGTCACAGGCTGTGTGTTGAAATCCGAGGTTAGTCATGTGCATATTTTCTTCAGCAGCATGAAAATTTGCAGGATGTATTGAAAGATTAAATCATACAAACTTTTTTTTCATCACCATCTTTTTAGGTTTTCTTGACGTTTTCCATTTTTCCTACAGTGTATGTTTTCCCCATCATTAATATAATTAAGAAAAAGAAAAACCAACACAATAAATTTTCAGTGAGTTGTAATGATAGCAATCTGGCATATAATAGTCCATAAATGGAGGATTCTTTACAAAAGAACAGGGATATAATAGAAGACAGTGTCCATTATTTCATAGTCTTACTTTAATCATTTATCAGACTTTTGTCATAAAAGGTTTTTGAGGCCAATCATCCCATTTTGTGAAATGAAAGCTTCAATATTTTTATAGTTCATGTCAACACATCTAACTTGTAATTTCCCTTGATATTTCTTCATGTTTACTCACTTATAGTAGGAGTTATCACTGTGAAAAGGTCCAGTAAGTATTTTGCTCATTGGTATTTTTCTCATTGGTATTTTGGATTTGTTTTCATGTAATTCACTTGATTAACGTTTGAACCAAACACCCCATTGCTGAACTGCTCTCTTCGACCATGGTGAGGAGTTAAAAGATATATTTTTGTTTTTCCAGATGGCTTTCATACCCAGCCCAACACCCTTGTATGTATCTATCTATCTCTTCTCTACAGACTGACCACTGACTTTTTTCATCGGTGTGCCACAGTAGCACTCATAGTTCTTTTGTGCTGGTGACATGGCCGTCAGCATTGACAAGGTATCCATCGCTATCATCTAGACTGTCCAGCCACAGGTGCTGCACTCACAGGACTTTCTGCACAACCTCAGGTCTGACAGGGAGATGGTCAGGCAAATGGCTGCTTTTCGCTGTCTGGAACATAGATGCACAGAGAGGCCACCTCCCGGTACTATGCTGATGAATTTTAGTATAATGTCATTATTGTGTGTACAGGATGGATGGGAATCAGATTTACAAAGACCAACCAGACAGCCATTGGCATTTCCACTTAAATGCTGCTCTCACCATGGTAACACATCAGAGATCTGCATGTCTGTAGTCAAATGTATTTCCATGACACTATTAATCATAGGTGTCAAGTAAGTGTAGCGTGTTAAACAACCATTCAGTAATGTGAACTGGGATGAAAAGATCATTCTTCAAAGTCTAACTCTCTGCTCTGGTCTGAAAACACAAACAGCTGCTGATTTGCAGCATGACAGGGCACAGGCCACCAAAAGAGACAAAGACAGACATGATGAAGAATGAGACAGATGACAGACCTCAAACTATTCTACATCAGACTGCCATTTGCTAAAAGCAAGAGGGACACTGAAGAGATGAATGGGAGAGGAAGTGAGCTGACGGGAACAATATTTAGTTCAGAGGGAAGGATGGGGGAGAGTAGTGACATCACTGGAGCCAATACGAGTAGGGAAGCTATAATTCATGGGAAATGTACTGAGAAATAATTTGTCATCTCTGGTAAAAGTACCTTGATCACAGCTGTTTTGGTCAGCAGGGGGAAGTGGCTTCAGAGAACTGCTTATCCACCATTACAGCAAATGACTACATTCAAGTTCGTTATTTCACACACAGGGTTTTCTGGTAGTTACTGCAACACCAGCAATCAAACACACACACATACACACACACACACCATACATAGTAACACACTTTTGTGTTTCCTCGTCTCTCCTCTTCCTCCTGTTGCTTTCTGCAGGTTTTTCTGCCTCTGATGCTTCTGAGTCTGGATCCATGGCTGCAGATCCACCTACTGCCCCATGAGCCTGATCAACACCCACTGCTTTTATTATTATGATTACTACTGTTACCATTTCATTTAGTCCTATTAGTAATTTTATTAGGCCTGTTAACTATAGCATATATAGCTGTTAGTCCCATGCCGGCTGAGGCAGCCCCCCCCCCCTCACCACCACCACCACCACGAGCCAGGAACTGTTCAACGTTTCTACCTGTTAAAAGGGAGTTTTTCGTTGCCGCTGTCACCAAGTGCTGCTCATGGTGGAAATGATGGGTCTGTAAATAATAACTATAAAGAGTCTGGTCTAGACCTGCTCTATATGAAAAGTGCCCTGAGATAACGTCTGTTATGATATGGTGCTATATAAATAAAATTTAAATGAATTGAACTGATTTGAATTGAACTTCTTTCTCTCTCTTTTCTTCCTTCCTTTCTTCCTTTCTTTGTCTGTCTATGTCTTGGTCTCTGTCTCTGTCTCTCTCTCTCTCTCTCTCTCGCTCTCTCTCTCTCTCCAACACACACACACACACACACACACACACACACACACACACACACACACACACACACACACACACACACACACACACACACACACACAAACGCACACCCCGCCACACTGCAGGGACCATCTGACAGGGCCAAAGTGATGTTGGTTTCAAGGGACTGCAAGTCGGTCCCTCCACAGATGGGCCGGGCCCTGCACCCTTTCCCTAATGCTCCATTCTGCAGCTGTGTGAGATTAGCTAGGTACCATCAATGCTAATTTGTGCTGATACAACCAAAACTTTTATTGAGATGAGTAAGAAAAAGTAGATAAAACACACACACACACACACCCCTGGTACATCAAAGATGTCTCCTTGAGTTTTCTGCAGAGGATGCACCCAAGGTGTAAAGAGCCCTGTTTGTTTTACTTAAATAACTTTCTATTAATATGTGCTTTAGCTTGGTGTTAGGATCATTTCTAGGAATTTGGGCAATTTTTGTCAAGCTTTATAGAGGTTTAAACCATTTTGTGTACAAACATTTTATATCATATTTGACAGAATATTTAAAAAGACTATCCTCCAGTTAAAAAAAGCCCATAGGTCATCTGTGGATCAGCTTATTATGTCACCATGACATGAAATGCCTGAGAATTGCTGCTGGTGCCCTCAGTGTTAGGTCCTAAGCCCTGTTGGTATACTGAAATGACACTGAAGAAACCATAGAATGATGGGGCAGAGAGAGACCAAGGATGCAATGCAGTGAACTTCTATTTTCCTCAAATTTCTTGGATGTTGAGTTGGTATTTGGGCTTGAGAACAATATAAATATAAGAACAGAGCAGGTAAGCATTAACATAAGAACCAAAGACACAAATATAAATTAGCAGCATAAAATATGCATGAATATCAACACAATTAAGAAATAGCATAAAAAAAAATGTTATTTGCAAAAAGAAATATGAGATGTAAGCAGAATACATACACTGGCATGAAAATGATTCGGTCACAACATTAAAACAGGTAACTGGTTTCAGTGTTGTAGCTGTTCAGTGTAAATCCATGGCAACAAAATGACAGAGCAAAAATGACAAAACTGAAAAACCTAGTGATACTCGGTGGAACAGTGCATGTTCAGTGATTCCTTCCCTGAAGATATAACACAATGAACAGACTTAAGTGATTGTCAGCAGCTCAAACTGTCTTAATCTGGCCCAGCAAATTCATGAGTAATGGTGAGCTGTAGGTCAGTTAAAATGACTTCAGAGTCATCAAAATCAGCATTCGTCTCTGATATCAAGAATTATAAATGAAGTTTGGTGTATTTGTGAAAGTGACAGCACTTCCAGTTCCAGATGCCGGGGATCACATGGAATATACACCACTGGCGTGGCTGGATTTCTGTGTCAAGTGGGACTATACAGCTGAGGGAGCTATGGTCAACCACTAAATGATTCAGTAAACAATTCTTTTGAGCGAATCTTTTAAATGAACTGATCCTTGTGATTCAGGATACTGAAAAACTGCTTTGCACATTACTATATAAAGAAAACGTGCTGGACTGTTTCACTGAAGCCTGCGAATTTTCTCTGTCCATTACACATGTGCCAATTGACACACATGACAAATCTATCAGGAGAAATAAGTTACTGGATTGGTCAAGGTAAATTTCAGTGTGTCGAATGTCAGTATATTGCCAGCATATTGTTTATCGAGTTGCATTTATTATTCTTACCAGATGTTGGAGCAGTTGGTAAATATGTATATACTCAATAAGCTTTACAAAAACAGTTTGTGTTTTGTATAATTAACTTTCCACACAGATCCATGGTTAAGTCGTTAAGCTTGGTCAATGAATGAAATGTTGTGTTTATTATGTTTATTTTTAAGTAGTTATCATAACTAATGCATATGAAAATAACATGGATATGAATAATTATGTATATGGGCCTGAATATTAGGATTAAAAATTTGTTTGAAAACCTTCTGTTTCTGATTTGTTATTATATAATGTATGATACAATGATAAAGTAACAAGGGGCTAGTCTATATAGAAACAGAGATTATGCTCTTTCTCTGTCTCTCTCTCAGACAGACACATCTATCCCACATATGGTTAACTCATTACATTATTTATCATACGCATAATGTCTCTCTGTTAGCCTATTTTCCCCTGATAAGCAATATACAATGTAATGTCACTGGCACACACACACTGATGTAGGAAAATGGAGAGGTTTGTTCACTTTATGAAACACTATTTATCTCAACAGAGACAAACAAAATCCATTTCAGCTGTAGAATATTCACTGGCAGAGACCGATATTGTCTTTATGCAAAAACCTATAAAGAGACATCACGAGGATGTTTTGAATACATTATCAAGGCTACACATACAGTTAACAATAAAAGTAAACTGTACTGTCTCATGACTGAATCCTAATACAGCATGATATTGTTATTTCTTTGGGGTTTTAATACAGCAAATCTGGGAAAATAACTGAAAATAACATAAATAAAATTGACCCACAGTAGACGGTGTCATAGGGTAAGTTAAACTGTGTGATGTCATCTTTTATTTTGTTTATTTTGTTTATTTTGTTACACTAAATATGACTTAGAACAGCTTGAAACATGACTATTTTTGTGACACTTAAACTGCCCTACAATAAACATTGTCTCTTGATTTAATGTATTAATCAATGTAAACAATGCTTTCTCCAAATTAAAAGTATAGGAGGACACTGATTTGATTCCGTATCTCTGAGTATGACTCAGTAGAATCACCACTTCAGTTATTTGGATGGAAACAATTGACATTGTTGCTTGAAATCAGTTAATATCTGGTACTGCATGTACACTGGAATGGATTAGCTTCTAAAATGACAAGCTATTTTCACTGAATTAGCTATATGTGTTTTAATAATGTGCTACGTTAAAAACGAGTAACTCTAAAGGAATGATTCAACATTTTGGGAAAATGCTTTTCCACTACTTTGCTGATGTCTCCGATGAGAAGATTGATGGAGTTCTCATATTTGTGAGTTAATTATTGGCTAGAGCTGGGAGACATTATCTTAGCTTAGGAGAAACACTAAAAGCAGGGACAACCAGCTAGCCTCACTCTTTCCAACATAGCAAAGATACACCTTCCAGCAGAAGCTCACAAATTAACAATCTTTTCACAAACCAAAATATAATGTCACAACCTTGTAACGCAAATGAGGGCAACCAAAACAAATGAATAATTAAAATGGAGAAAATCTATTTGTACATAAAATAAGGGGCAAGTGAGATTTGCATTGGTGTGTGTAAAGAAGGGCACATGGCCGTTGTTTGACATCCATGTCTGTGGGGAAAGTAAGAGGCCGCTTAAGAAGCAACAGACTGAGAAGTTCCAACTCCCCTAACAACCCACTCACTCCAGCCAAGGACCTGTACAAAGAGTCAAGAATAATTAGACTATGGAGCCTGCAAGAGAATCAGTAGCTACCTTGTCTGAACTGACAGATGAGAGCACCACCTATAGACGGAAAATCTCAGACAAAAGGGCCTCCGAGGTTTTTTTGATCATTTCCATCAGCTATTTTTTTCTTGCCTGGGAGTCAACAAGCCCCACAAATAATCCATTATATTGTGATACTTACACCAGAACTTGCATACATTTCTTGATAGATTGCTGGTGTTAAGTGTCATAAATTTATTGTGTGTACAATGACCCTTCTACCCAATGGTTATTGGAAATGGAAAATGTAACCGTGTTAGTGATAGTGTGGCTATGGATTAACATGGATACCCAGATCAAATCTTAATAGCTGCAGATAAGCTATCAAATGAACTGATTCCATCAGCTGGGAAAATTTGCCAAACACCTGGAATCAGAAATTGAAATAGTTTAGTAATGACAAATTAACACTGCTTTGCAAAAGTAAAGAAATGAGAGATAATGACTTTAAAACTGAGTAGGGAGTGTGCACACACTCTCTCACTCTCTCACTTGGATCTGATGCCAAGTGGGCACAAGAGAGGCACCGTGTGTTTGTCTAATGATTCCCTGCTGCCTAGCACAGTTACTTTTGGACACTACAGAGAGATCTGACTACCCACTCAGCAACACTCTGCACTGCTGCTTTTCATGCAACATGTATGCATATGTGTTTGAACACTGGAGCATAAACAGAAAAAGAATCTGTGTTTTTTTTTTTTTTTGGGGGGGGGGGGGTTATAGCTCCATAATTGGAGCTATATTTTATTTCCGATTTTGTTTCACATTGACTTCCCCGAATATCTTTCCTCAATGGAAATTACTAGTTTTAATGTTTTGGATATCTTCCAAAATATTGACTGCTTTTAATGTTATGGGTAATCAGTGTATATCTATCAGGCATCATTCACAGTTGTCGGACTTGACATCTTAAAAGTGTAGCAACTTGTGAGAATGTTGCTCTGTTTTCATTTTCCAGTGCCATGAAGATTTAAATGAATCTGTTTTCAGAGGTGAGGCTGCAAACAATGAACAAGGGCTGACACATTTAGATGTCTCTCTCTTTCTCTCAGCTTTCATCCCTCATAAACAATCCCTCTTCTCTCAGTTTCTCCTTCTCTCACTCTCACATTTTACCATCTTGTCAATTACTGTCCCAGTGGTTTAGCTCCTCAGCCTGAGTGTGTGAGCATTCATCAGAGCTATTTAACCCTTGCAATGCCCCGAACTGGAAAACAGCCAGGGAAGGCAGCCAGTTGTCAGCGACTTTCATCTGCTCCCACCCTCAAACCCCCTCATCACTGGCGAACAGATCAGACGGGGAGCAGGCCTTGTTGATGAGAAGAAATTCACTAATTGTTTGATTATACAGATCTCCATGATAATGAATCACTACTCCATCGTTCGGGAACATGGTGTGCAACCCGAATTACCACCCCAACACTCAAGCTGTGAAAGCTGATTACTCATTAGCGGGTGACTGAGTGGCACAAACAACCCTGACACCCCCTTTAAATTCCCCTCCTGTGTTTTTTACTGTATCTACAGGTAATTGCTTTAGGCTGTCGTACGCTGTGACACAGGAGACGGGCCTGCTACAAGACAGATAAATTAAAATCCAATCTGAAGTCAAGAAGCAGAATACTTCTTCCCCTGTTACACCGGTTCTTAAATACTGCTAACATTCAGCGGTATTATATCCTCTTGGCTTTTCTGCAGGTTTGTTGGCAGAATAAATCTCCAAAATGTGGTTTTGGAACCAGAATTACTCTTATTAAATTATTAATAAAACAATATAAATGATTAATTTCTCTTAACTAACTTAATCTTTTGGGCAGTCTAACAGGAATAGCATCAAACATCCAGAGTACATCTTGTATAAAATAGCTCTCACATACAAATTTTGAGATTGATGTCTGGGAAACAGCCAGTGAGATTTAATTTAGCCCTATCAAATATGCACCGTACCGATCTGTGAAATATGGGATTCTGGGGGTGTTCAGATGTTGATGTGATTCACTGCCTCTCAAAATTCCCAAACTTAATTAACAAATATTAAGTGTAGCACGGTTCTGCAACAGCAAGGCCTCTTTCTTACCTCTAACTGAATACTCATTTTGGTCAAGAGCTATAGTGGGCAGCAATCATAGTTCTGACAGTAAATATATCAAATGTGCAGTATTGAGGAAAAATATCTAAAAATCTCTTCTATGATAGTCCCAAACATATTTACCATTAACTGACTGACACAATCCAATGACAATGCAAAATCCTGCATTTACCTGTCATAGTATGCCTCAACCGATCTGCTTGTAACCGCACACGTTGACTTAGGTGATTATTACAACATATACCAACTTGAGATGATAAATCACAGTGTAATTGTTTCCTCTCAATGCTGAGTAAGAAAAGACTGTTGAAGTAATTTTCTGAAGTGAAGTTACAGTTTCACAGGTATCTGCGCATGTCTATAACAATGTGTGCAATATCATAAAATCTCAGAATGGTTGAAGCGGAGTCAAGGGCAGCTTGACAAGCACAGTTATCCGTAGCTAGCCACTCGTCAAAGATCCGGGATTATCAACAAATGTGCGTCAACGTCCAAAAAATGCTGGTGTCCCTTCTGCTTGACAAACCCCACCTTTGTAAACAGGACATGGCCACACCGGAGAAAAAGACAGCAATGATAGATGCAGTGGTTGGTGTGGCCACAAGAGGGTGGAAGTTACAAGATGAACTCTTCCACTTGAGTATTTTCCCTAACTGATGTATTTTTTTTAGCTTAAACTGGTCAAGCAATGCTTGTATTGCTTGTCCTGACATCAGCGGACCGTCATGTAGCCATATTTAAATTAAAACAATGATGACTTGTCCGCAAGAGGTCGCTGCATCTGCAGCGCTGCCATGGCAACCAAAAAAAGCTTAACCTGGAGAAATGAATGATGTGTGAATTCTGTTTAGCTGCTTCATTTGCAGCGTCTTGGTATTGTACATGCTGGCTCACTGTCATGACTTAATGGGACACTTGAGTAGAACAGAGCCACTGTTAATGTAATTCGTAACACCTTTGATTTTCCTGCTATGACAAGTCAAAACGTCTGCTGTGATAAAGGCATTGTGTAAATCCCTCTTAGACAAAAGAGCAATTTTGGGCTATATGACTAGGTAAATGTTCTAATTACAAGCTAATCTTAGTTTAACTTTGACTGGCTAATGTGTCTGAATGATTTATTCAGTCCCGGTCAGCTACTGAGCCATTGATTCGCACAGATTCACATAGCAGCAGAGCTCAGTTGACCTACGTCAGTGCAACGATGTAACTCTCGATTTGATTAGGCCCATTTTTGGAGAAAAGCCAGCAGTAGTTGTTACTGAGGTCAGCAAATAACAACTGTCTTGGGCCTGGAAATATATGTTTACAAGCAAGCTGACCTGTTCTTAGCTGTATGGATCCCACACTGACATAATTCATATGTAGTGCAATATGACTTCACTCTAGCATGTCATTAAATAATGATTGATGATGAGCCAAACAATCTGCAACCCGACATCAGTCTGGATTGTTGATAATTGTGAATTCCTATACTTTGATTTGATGATGAAATTTAAATAGTCATGCACATTTACTTAAACAGTAATGATCACATTGGCAATCAAAGCAAACATCTGAGGCTCGAATATTGCACGGGGTTTATCATGTAATCTTGTTGGAGAGAGACTTCAGAGCTAAAGATGGACAGCTGGCTAACAACAGCAGCGTGTGTATGTTTGTGTGAGATAAACACAAAATTAATGTATGTGTAATTGCTTGTACAGTACAGCTACGAGTGGGCGACTGGGCTTTTGTGTACATGCATGTTTGTGGGTGCATGTATGTATATGTGGAAGTGTGTGTGTGTTTGTGTGTGGGTGGGTGTGTGAGTGTGAGTGTGAGACTGCCGCAACAAGACAAAAGTTAATGAGGTTTGAAGGCTGCTGTGGCAGCAGCAGCCTCGTCTTTGTCTTCGTCCTCAGCCTCCCTGCTTTCTGCCCAGACCTTTATTAAAAGGATAATGCAGCAAGGGTCTTTAAGTGTGCAGCTGCAGAGAGAAAGACAAGGGCGAGAGTGGGGTAGAGCGAGGTAGAGAGAGGGAGTTAGGGGTGGTGAGCAAAAAAAAGGAGTCAGAGAGGAAGAGAAACAGGCTATATTAATGGTGATAAAGAGGAACAGAAGGATGAGGATCTAAACAATTCATGCCAGGATAGTTGGATAGATAGAGACGGGAGGCATAAAGAGAGAAAGACTGGAAATGCTGGAGATGAGGGATAAGGAGGACAAACCAATATGGGAGAGAGAAATGCAGCATTAGTCACTGGAGAGCTGCAGAGAGAATAAGAGAGATTCAGAATGAGAGATGTAGAGATAAGGACAGGGAGGAAGACAGATAGGAGAGATTTAGTGCAGGAGAAGACACTGTAGCAGGTTATCTGTGATCGTCATGAATACACAACAGGAAAAGAACTCTAGATCAAGCATGTTAAACAGAACGCATTAGGACCGAGGCTTAGATTTGCTCTGGCAATAACCACCAAACATTTTAGCCTTTAGTATACTAAGACCCTCATTAATAAAGACAACCTCTGGGAACATTAATTTGGTTTAAATATAGATTTTATGTTCTTCTGACGTCAGAGTCAAAAGATTTCAAACATGCATATCACCATTAGTTGTTTTAATAAGCCAGAAGACTGCAGTAAAAACTAAACCTCATCCATCCATTCATTTTCTATATCGTCCTCAGGGCGACAAGGGGGGGGGCATCCCAGCAATGCTTTGGGCTAGAGACTTGGGACATCATTCAACACACATACGCAATCCTAAACCCGGTAATTACACAAATATGGATTTCTATCAAGTACATCAGGAAACACTTAATCAACATATTGCTGTAGCCAAACTGCCCCTAATATAGGAATGTGTGTTACCATTTGTGCTGAGTCATCCTTAACTAACATAGGATTATTCATAAATTCTCTCACCATCTGCAAAAGCAGCCATTTACAGCCTTATAGCGCAATATATTGTACTTCCTGTAATTTTCCAGCATCTCCTGACCTCTCACTAAGCATCCGTCAAACTATAGTCCTGCTGTCAGAGTCTACAGCAGGACTGCTGCTGGGGGGGATTTCTTCTTTGCTGTCTTGTTTGCTCTAGATCATATTATTGGTCTGCACAACATGTGGAGGGTTTAATAGCCCGACGATCAAATGATGAGAAAATATCAAGATGTCGAGAGTCTCTCTCCATATTCGCCGACTCCTCCTTTAAGCATGGACCTGGAGCTAGGAGGCAGACAGTTTAGCTTAGCATGCAGGAAGCTAACCTGCTGCTAAGTATTAAGTATATAAATTCCTTGTGTAACACAAGAAGAAGAAATCAAAAAGTGACAGTCGGTTTTAGAGGGAGTTACAGTACATGGTTGAACTATTTCTTGAGTAACAGCAGTATGTAGCCAGTACTCCCGGTATAGCAGCGACCCTAGTCACCATAATGACTGGCCCTGTGACGCCACTGACAACACATCACTGTTTTACATTACTGATGTTTAGTGATGCAACAAATGAGATGCAAGTGATTCTAGTGAGCTTTTCCCCCCTTTTTTAACAGAGCCAGACAGAGCTAGCTGGCTCCAGCATTTATGTTAATCTAAGCTAATTGCTTCTTATCTCTAACTCCATGCTTAACACATGGGCATGAAGGTGGTATTGACCTCCTCATCTAACTCTTAGAAAGAAAGCAAATAAACTTATTTCACAAAATGTCAGACTATTCTTTTAACAATTGCTATTTTTTTAAATCTAACAAGCTTCTGTCTGAAATAACACAATGGTTAATCAGTTACTTACTCCCACGGCACACAGTAAAAGCACTCTTTCTCCCTTATGGATCAATCAGTCTGTTTTATGAAAGAGACATTTTTTTGTCATATCCTGTTTGTACTGGCCAATTAGTAACCTGTTAATTGGCGCAGGTGCATATGTCTGAATCCAGGGGCATCGTTATTTATTAAAAGATCTCTGCAGACCTCCTGCTGGCTGAAAATAGGCCTCCTTTTGGCCAATTGCAGGTCCCAGGTGTGAGTGTTGTGGCCGAGACGTGTGCGTGTTAGTGCAGGTGAGTGCATTGTAATTAATCTGTGACTGTAATAAGTCTCCCTCTCCTCTCTCAGTGTCTGCTTGGGCCTCTCCCATCAGCTGCCTGTCTCCTTCCACCCTGCTTGTCTGTCTTTCTTGCCTTTCCTCTCTATCTGCCTGATGTGGGATGAAACATATACAGCCTCTGCTACATTCTTAAGTATTGCATCAGTTTTCTTGTTTCCTTTTTGTCTTCCCTTTGTTATTTAGTTTAGTGGAAAAACTCTCATAGGAGCTTGACTCTATTTTTTATAGTAAAGGAAATACAAATGAATCCCAGTTTGTTACTGTTCAGTCTCACAGGTGAAGGGCTCTCTGAAAACCATACAGCACAAACTTTTGAACAAGCTTCTCCTTTTAGCAACAAGATGCAATTTATTTGAAGAGATTAAGCCCAGACCTCCCTCTGTTAACCATCGGGACAGAGAAATCTCTAAAGTTTGCCATTGTAGCTCAGTCTTGAAGGGGAATGGAAGGTTTCTGATGAGCTGTGGGCACCTTTTTTAAACTACCTCCTTATGCAAGGGGCATTACACTGTGGCCTGGCTTCCCCCAGTAGCCCCCATGAATATCTGAAGCTCTCTCCTGGGTATTTTACTGCTTTGCAATAGCTGTATACTCTTTGATCTACGTAATGTGCCCAAGTTCTGAGATCTCTTAATGATATCCTCCCATGTAATGTGTATGTTTACATGCCAGTGCCTCGTTTTTTAGGGTCTCTGACCTGCTTGTATCTATATTTGCTGTCACGTGTGTTTTGTTTTGTATTAAACTCTATTTTTAAAAAATTCAATCAAATATTATGTTAAATTCTTCTATTTCTGTCTGGTTTAAATCTGAATATGGTTTTTGAATCATGTTGGTGGACCAGGTTTTTATGGCTCAGCTTAGTGTAAGCAGGGAATTCAATCTGAACCATGCAAAACTTGGGTTTGCAATTTCACTGAATGAATTACAACAAAATTCTTCTGACATTTTTTACTGGATTGAGGTGAAAAGAATTTTAAAAAGTCATATTGGGTTTCATGTTAGATTTGAAACTGTAATCTACAAAGCAGCCAAACTCTCCCTCAACCTTTTCCCTGCCTCATGGACATGTGAACATATGGGCTTGAGCCATAACAAAGCTAGATTTAACTGATTTTTTGACACTTGGCGGACGTGGCAAAAAAGCAGTAAACACATAATTGAGATATTATCATCCTGTAAAGATAATATGGTGAAAATGTTGGTAAACAGTTGTCTTGTACACATCTGGCAGATATGTTGGACATTCATCAGGCAGTTGCTACCTTTGTCATTCTGCAGTCTAGCACTGGGCAGGTAGTGTGCAATAGTTTTTAGAGGTTTTTCTTCTGAAAACAGCTGCCTACTGCTACATGAAATACCTTTGATGAGATCTCTGAGAGTGAAGCAAACTGTAAAGTTGAGAAAGGAAACAGGCTGATAGACACTAAAATGCTTCATTAGTGAACCGCAGAGTCTGGTTATTATTCTCCAAGAGTTTGACACTACAGGCAACCTCTTTCACAGACAGGCAGTCATACTTACCAGTCTAATCAGCTGTAGACTGTGGAAGATGATAAAGCAGCCATAACAAATACCCTGGCATCTTTTCAATGGAATGTTCTGTTGATTCAGATTCAATTCATGTGGTTGGCTTGCATCACTGAATGCTACCCATCTACCCAGCTGTTCTTCATGTTACTCCACGTGAACTGATGTTTCTTCTGTTGGTCTCATATCACATCACCTCTTAAAACTGCTGGATCTTTTTCCAAGCATAAGACCTAAATGATGTGTTACAAACAGCCACCATGCTATATAGCTATATCAAAATATGGATCCCTACTTTAATTTGCAGATTCACTGAACCTTATTTTGTTTTCTTATTTTGCAAAGACCTGATTATAGTGTAAAAATACATGGAAAGACAGGGCAAGGGTGGCCACAGCCAATTCATTAACCCTTCGAAGGAAGAAGGACAGAAGAGGACAAGGAGGAGGAGGAGGAGAAGAAGATGCAGGGACGATGTAAAAGAGGAGGGGGTGACAGACAGCTGACTGGCTCCTGCTGGGAGCTTCATTTGCACCAAAACAAGAGTAACGCAGCTTCATCAGTTGGTAAGAAAATTGGTTTATTTGTTTGTTTGTGTATTGATAATGGGATTCATTGTAAGCAGAGCACACCAACAAAACAGAGATCATTCAACAGTGTTACTCCAATGATCTGGAACAGTCATGTCCTGATTTGTGTACGACAAAATAATAATTGTGTCTCATTCAGATCTGTTGAGTGTCCAGTCTGAGCCTCACAAGTTGTTCCCCGCAAGAAATATTCTACCTCTCTCTTCAGTGTGAGGTCAGTCCCTATAGATTAGATGATCCAGCAGAAACCTAAACATCAGTGGCAGTGATGGAGTACGGTAGTGGCAGCTGAGTTAATGGGGCAATATCTATTTTGTTTGCACAATATGAAAGCTTGGTTTTATTTGAATATATCTAAAAATACCTATGCTGAAGTCATACATTTTTATTAGAGGACACAAGAATATGTTGCCACTATTTTTCTGACCAGATTTTGCAGTCTGAGCTATCATCAAAGAAACAAATGGCATGGAGGAAAAAACTAACAAAAGTCAGTATGTCACAGCTGGATATATATTTTGAGAAGCCAATGATTAGCCAATGTGCAAACCTGGATATCTCTTCTATTTAACGTGAACAGACTGTACATCCATGAAGTAAGAATGGCAACCTGTACTTCTCACATGTTCTATTCCTCTGTGCCAGTTAAGGCAAACTTTTTCCTAGTGAGAATAATTTAATGAATCTCTTTTTTTCTAGTTTTGTGTTTTGTAGTGACCCACCTAAAAATTGTTTTTAATTGGTTTAAATAAAAGTAACTTTAGTATTTGTGTTCACTCACAAGCCCCTATTTTACCTGAATTTACTCAAATTTGCCCACAAAAAAGGTTTGTAGAGTCTTGGCTGTAGGATGGGACTGTATGTGGTTACTGTCTTACTACACACTGTGGTAAAAAGGGATCACACAGACAGTTTGGTTATGGTTAAAATTAAAAAAAAAAAAAAAAATCCCTTGCATCTCCAAAGAAAAGGTAAAAGAAATAGCAGGGAGGCATAGAGCATCGGTCTGTGCTAATGCACTTGTCCGTGTGTGAAGCATTATTCCCTCCTACTCTACATGGACATGGCCTACATTTTAATGAGACACATCACAGTGACACACTGAGATCTAATATGGCATGGAGGATGGACCAAACCAAGTGGGTGAATCCCATTGCTTCAGTATGGGCCATTTATTCACATCCATTACTTTCAGTTTGGAGCATTGGGAGAAGGAGAGACTGGTCAATTTATTGTGGTCAATTTATCGTCCTCCTCCACGGTGAGTTCAGGCACCCAGTGAAAGCTGAGCATGCAGCACAGACAGGGATTCAACTTGGGTAGAGTCTACAGTGAAAGACCATTTGACATCAGTCAGAGTGACAACATGTCATGGCACACTGCTGTGTGTGAATCAACTTGAACTGTGTGCATATTTAAAAAAAGAAATTTAAAATTCCTCTATAGTTGCAATATGATATCCTTTTATATTCATAGTTTGGATTATCTTAGGAATGTGAGAAGATACAGTGTTTCATATAAGTGAACTGCTCCTTAAATTCTCATTACTTTAGTCAAATGCTGTGATTAGAAGAGGAAAAAATAACGTTTAAACAAAGAAATCCAAAGCTTAGTACAGCAGCCATGAGATTTTCCATCACTTTACTCCTTTCATTTATGTGGTATAACTTGTTTTCTCTTCAGGTGTTTTTTCCCCCTCTCTTTTTTGTTGCAGAATAAAGAAAGAGTAGGAAGAAGTGTTGAGTCATCTGGGACTGAAGTGATTTTGACAGAATCCTTGCAAAAGAAGAAAAGAGATAGATATAGCAAATAAAAGAGCAGAAAAGACAGGAAACGAAGAAGAAGAAGTAAAGTGAGATAGCATGAAATGAGGGGTGAAGAAGGAACTGCACAGATGGAGAAGTGGGGGCAGAGGGCAGTTTGGGGGTGCTCTCCTTTTTTATCTGAGGGAAAAATAGAGAGAGGACAACTGGAGGATGACAGCAGGGTCTGAAGGCAACAGCTTTCTGAGAGGATCATTCCTCCTGTCAGACTATCACTTAGGATGCCATAAATTCTCTCTCTCACACACACACTCACACACACTTAAAAGCATACGACTCAGTGAGACCTGTCTGAGGAGAACACGTGTGAATGGATTAGAAAACACCGAGGTCAGCAGAGGTTGGTGGACATAATGCCGCACACAAAACACACACACCAACACTCACACAACAAGCCTTGTTTGCCATTCAGGGAAACATTTGAGGGCAATAAAGGTGTAACCCTGTCTCTTAAAAAATCATTATTGCACAACTCATTTGCCCAGATTGAGTTTTTAACAACATAACAAGGAAAAGAATGAACTGAACATAAACTAACTGCTGATCACCAAATGGATATGAAGCATGTCTGTAAAACGTTAACAAGTTTTCACAAGTTTTATTTTTATTCACTACTGGCAACTGCTCAACATTTTTATGAAGAAGCAACTCAAAGTTGCTTTTTTTTATATTTCATTTGTACATAAAAGTTATTTGAAGATTGTGGCCTTGGTTGAATATTGAAAGGGTACATGCTAACTTAAAACACCAAACATGTTTACTTCTCAAACAAGAGCAGTGTAGTTAAGGCTACATTCAATGTTTTGTTTTGTTTTTTGTTTTGTTTTTCACAAAAAAACACTGTATTTATCCTTGATGTCTAACAAACATGTTAGGCTCATTTTCCTCTTCACGGAACATTTGTAAAGCTGATTAGTAATATATTTGAAATCCTACATGGTTGTCCTCCATTAATACTAGCCAGAATCAACTTCTTCCCTTTTTTTGCCCCATTGCTACACATCTTTGCACATCTTTGCCAACTGTCAGTCGGTGGAACTACCATCAGGGGAATGTGCATATTGTTGCCACCTTGCTCATGCCTGTATTTGCTTCCTTGTGCATGGTACAGGGCACATTTAACCAAAACCAATTTCTAGCCAGCCTTTACACTAAAAGCCGGCAGTATTTTATATTCTCTTTTTTTATTTTCAATAAATCTGATGAGGACCAAAACAAACTATAAAGTATTGCTGCTAACCAATATTGTGTGTAAATCCAAAGCCTGGTACATCTTATACCTCTTAGAGATCAACTTGTGGCCAAAAACTTATGATAACACGTCGGTGAGCCACACTATGTCCCTTGTTGACATGCTCATTCATTACCATGAACACAAACACGGACACACACACACACACACACACATTTTAGTTTATTTTGACTCAATCTTACGTAAAACATCCTGCTGCCATAAAATGTTTATTATTTCATCACTAACAAAAACCGTTCCCAGAAAATGCACCTTTCCCTCCTGTTTTAGTAACATTTGCTAAATATGACACTTTCGAGGCTCCAAAAAATGGTTGACAATAAGAAAAGCATACAATAATTACAGCCTGATCCTTTAGCCAAGTTTTGCAGATGCTATACCCTAACAACACATGGTATGAACACCGGTCATTGTTATTTATGTCTTGACCCTCAGTGCAACAGAAGGATGTCACACTTTCTGTAATGAATTGACAGCAAATCTAATCCAGGCAGCAGCTTTAGTTACTCCAAACATAAAAACGTAAATAAGTAGCATATAAACATTTTTGTATGTGGTGAGGTTGGAAGGGGAGATAGCAATATTCTCATAAACAAAATGACTTCAGCAGATACATCTTCCTTGCTACCTAATGTATAGAGGGGGGTCAGTTATTTAAATATCACCCACTCCAAACAAATAGCCCAAATTGTATAAGAGTTAGCTCTGTTAAAGATTAGTTTAAGCATGAAAAACCATATCTGAGGTGTATCTAACTACTCCATGTTAGCAGCGACACTAGTGTGTTTTCTCAGTGTCCCTGCTCATGCATCCAAAGAGGGCCAAACCTCTTCAACACACAGCATCATCAAGAAAGAGCCTCTTCACACCATTCATTATCGTGTTCCATGCCACACTAGGTGTGTTGTGCTGTGATGAGCTGTGTTGTTCTGTGCTGCGCTCTGCTGTGTTGAATTGAGCTGTGTTGGTTGTGTATACTTCCCTCCCCTATGCTGCGCTCCCAATCACTAATGCAACAGACATTAGCATAGTGTTTGATGTCGAGTTAGAAGACATTTAGACGCTCTGTGTTTAACAACTGTGTCAAGTGTTTGCCGCATCTATTTACTTCTATAACAAAATCAAACAATGCACACACAGGGCTGCAATGAAGCCCCGGCTGTGGAGGATGATGAGAGGAGGAGAGGGGAGAGACAGAGATAAAGAGTGAAAGGAAGCAGGAGAAAAGAATGAGAGAAGAGCCCTCCCTTTCCAGCAGTGGAGAAACTGTGAGTTTTGGGAACAGCAGCAACTTGTGGAGACTGCAGGTCCACATTACAGTCCAATGCAGGTCCACATTACAGTCCAATGCAGGTCCACATTACAGTCCAATGCAGGTACACATTACAGTCCAATGCAGGTCCACATTACAGTCCAATGCAGGTCCACATTACAGTCCAATGCAGGTACACATTACAGTCCAATGCAGGTACACATTACAGTCCAATGCAGGTCCAGATTACAGTCCAATGCAGGTCCACAAGACAGCACAGCCAAGACAGGAAGAGCTTGATTGTACCAAACTGAGCTATTCAATACATTTCTTGTTTCTTTCTGCAGTGTTTTTAAATCACTCTGCACCATCCTTCTTCCAAACGAACAAAAAAGTGTGTGTGTGTGTGTGTGTGTGTGTTTGTGTGTGTGTATATGTTTGTACATACTTCGTATGCAAATATGATGCTTTTGATTCTTTTGTGAAAAAACTGTTGCCCTTAAATATGTTTGAAAGAATAACACAAGTTTATGTAAGATTTAAATGTATATAAATAAAAATCAATCCATTGGTACATTTACAGAAAGATGAGACATAGGATCAAGGACATTTGCATTTCCTGGTTTCAATAAGTGCATAGAGGTTTGAAAAAAATGTTTGCTGCTTCAAGTATGAGTCAGCATCTCACCCTAAATTTCCAATGAAGGTGAATTAAGGAGCTGAATTTCTGGTCAATATTGTACACATGTAAAAGCTAGTAAAAGCAAAACCTCAACTTCTTGCTGGAAGTTGAGGTCAAAATCCAATCAGGGTTTTCTGCTTTTTTGTTTATCTTCTGATGTGATTGATTGATTGATTGATTGATTGATTGCGATCTTTTCTTCTGTTACAATTGAAAATAAAAGCTCTGCAGTGCCATGTGCCATGGTACTGGAACAACTAGAGGAATTTTGAACAAAATTGCAGAAGACCTGCATCTATCATAGGGAGGAACCTTTTCACCTTATTAGTCTTTGCCAGTTAGCAAGGTTAGTTCATCAGTATGGCATAAATTTATGGAAGGCAACACCAAAGCAGGAAAAAATAAATCCTTATGATTTACAAGACTAACAGTTTGTAAACACAGGAGTTGTTTCAGCCTTGATTTTCAATCGTTCATCTCATGTCTGTTTTGTCACAATTCCCTGAGCAACGCAGCAACTAGAATATGATATAATACTGGCTGTCCTATATTATTTGTGTTTCTGTTTTACTCTATTTAAGATTTATTTTTAGATGACTAAATCATTATTAAGTTTATTCATTTCAATATGGGATTTATTGCCGTGCACAATTGTGTATCATCTGCATAAATGTGTTAAAGTGCATGAGTGACTAAGTTTTCATTAGTTTTCCTGTTTCTTCTCTCCACCATGAAAGAGTCCAGGGAATGAAGGAGGTGGATATGAGGACCCGGAAAGAAAGAGGAGAGAGAGTGAAAAAGGAGTGAAAGCTCTGTGGAGTAAGGGAGATAAGATGGAAAAGGTGAAAAGCAACACTCGTCACGTTCGATGCTGCCTCAGATTCAGTTCTGCAGGAATTTTGAAATAAAAATGGAAAGAGGAAGCAAAGTAACAATGTGCGCTATTACTATTATAGCAAATGAAATGTCTTAAGCTGTAATTTTGTGTGCCTACTTAAACATAGAAATTGTACAGATCATCAATGGCAGAAAACACTCCTCTCCTCTTTTTATATACATGTAATTATTATGTATATCTGGATATTTTTTTTTTTACTCCTGAAGTCAATAACTGTCCATCATCCTGACCCTGCACAGTGTCGCAGATGTGTGGCTGTGCCCAGTTGGGGTAGGTGCTTCTCTGTTTAGGCTGTCAAGGACAAATGGTGGGAGATCGGAGGGTCAGTTGTAAGTAACAAAGAGCAATCTGTTAGGCATCTCTCCTCCATCCACTCCACCAGCCACAAGCTAAATGAGTGTACAGTAACTCTGGCAGCCAGGGCCTAATATCAAATGAGATTGTTAGTGTGTGTGTGTGTGTGTGTGTGTGTGTGTGTGCACTCTAGAGAAATTCCCTCTGAATCTCAACTTCCTGTATTACAATCCAGCAGAGGTGGGCAGTGGCGAGAGACCTCTTTTCTATGATATGAATAGCAGCCAAAAGGTCTTGGCTGGGGGCTGATATATGTCAATCAGGTTTTTTTTTATCCCTTTCACAGCAGCAGCAGCAGCACCAGCAGCACCAGCAGCAGCAGCAGCGTCTGCTGTCCTGTCCGTCTCTCTCACCTACAGCAAATCCCTCCCCTGCACTGATAACACTCCAAATAACAGGTGAGCGACTGCTGGCAGAAAGGAGATTGCCTGACCTTATTGTTTGCCTTCACCACCTCTTTGTTCTTCACAAATAAAGGGTTTTTTAATAAACTGAAAGGTCCTCTGCCGTGGCCCATAGAGAAAATGAAAGGGGGCAGTGAGGTATGGTACAATGTGGCGGGAAAAAAAGAGCAGCTCATCAGAAAATAACAAAGGTGCAAGTTAAAGATAAGGCGCCTGTCAGAGATTAATCCAGGCCTGCTTGATTGTTTTCTTTAATACCAGACCTGCTACAGCAAGCGATAAGTTTGCTGAGTAATTTGGTTTTCTAGGAGACGGTTAGCGAGTGGGTGGTTGGGTGCTCGAAATAATATTCAGGTGTGCTCCATAATTGATTTCTTTTTTTCCCACTCCTCAGTTCTCAAAGAAAAATGAGATGAAACTCAAAACTGCTTTGACTTGGCTTTCTGTTCACCCTGCTCTTTCTCTCTATCTCCTTTTCTCCCCCTTTTTTTGCTTTCTTCCCGTCTCTTCTCCCTTTCCCCTTTGGATTAATAAACTGGCTTTGTTCAAGACAATAAAGGGAAGGAGAGAGCTTGAGGAAACAGTTTTCTCTTCTTGCAAGCAGCTCCATTGTGATGGTTTCTGAAAGTACCGGAGAAGACAGAGAGACGGGTTGCACAGGCCGCAGATAGAAAGCACAGTGCATGTGGTGTGTGTGTCTGTGTGTCACTTTCTGATGAGTTGGAGGGAAATGAATGCATAAGAACAATAGATTAGAATCTATTAGTTTGGTAATGAAAATGAAAAGCACGGTCAGCACCATATGTTAATGTAGCTGCAGAAATAAAATATGTACATACAATGTGTGAGGGAGAAATGCTGCCTAACTTATCTGAAAAGACTTTCTAATTTTCCGCAGCAATTACCATCCTCTCCCCTTTCCATCCCCTCCCTTAGAGATCATTCTCGTTAAGTTTATCTTACTTGCTTTACAGGAAATGCTTTAGGAGACATACTTTCAATTAGATTCATCTGAAGAGACAACACACACATCAGCTGTGGGCAAGGTTCTCCATATTGTATTTTGGTTCCTTTATATCTCAAAGGTGAATAAAAGGCTTTTACATTTTTGAAAAGTAGATCGCATACGAGCAATCTTAGTGAAATATTTATCATTAAATCAATCATTCATCATCATCATTTCCCAGTCTCAGCACTGTGCCTATTTACCTCTGCGGATCTGAATAAACAACTTATTTTTACCCTGAAAGAGGGATTGGAGAGACAGACACAGAGGAAAAGAAAAAAAATCTTGTATTTTTCACAATTTTGCCATTTTGATGCCAGAATTGATACTCCTCCCAAATCCCTCATCTCTCTGCCTCTCTCCTCCCCTATGCTCTCTCCCTCTCTCTCCTCCATCCCAGCCACTTCTGCAGAAGATGGCCTGTACTCTAGGGCTGTTTTCCAATTATGGTTCAACCTTTTCAGAGAAGGTCATTATAATTAGAGATCCATTTAGCTTTTCTGTGAAAAGCATGAAATATTTTTTTTCTGATTATGGTCCCTGGAAGAAGGAGAAGGAAAAAAAAATGCTGCCGTGCTGATCTCAAGTGGCTCTATTATTATGGTTGGATGGACAGGTTGCATGCATTAATGGCTTCACTTGGGGGAGAGACTGGCCTTTTGCACATTACTAGCACATGAATGGAAAAAGACATCTTGAAAATAGCTCTCCAAATCAATACCAGGCCTGTATGTGTCTGTGTGTTCACCTCAGCACAGACAGGATAATAAGCAGGGGAGGACTTCATCAGGAGTGGAAGTTGCTGTGGACTATAACATGTCTGAAAAAATGAATTCTTCATGTGTAATCTGAGTAAAAGATTATAGAGCTATTGAGTTTGAACAGTTCTGAGTTTGCTAAGACTGCCTTTTTTAAAACATCGAAACAAAGATGATTCTGTGGATAGAGATATCTATTTCTCTTGGACTATAAAGGTTAAACTAGCCAGTTTGAAAATATAAGCAAGTAAACTAGGCATTCAAACAGATTTGTGTTAGGTTTGACAGCCCAGCGTACTTGCTAATGTTTTTCCATTATTTATCAGCTGGAGAAGATGCTGACTATTTACCTGAAAAATGCAGCTTTACAGTCAGTCTTGTAGTATAATAGCATACTGTAATTGCATATTTCAGACAGCTTTTACAAGGCTCTTGTGGCTATGGAAAAAAAAGTTGTTATTTATTTGTGCTTGTTTTTGGTTTTTTTTTACTTGTAGGTGAGGTTGTCCATGCACAAATTCAGCCCAAATAGCTAGCTACAGCTGAAAAAATCTATTAGCTACAACTGTCATTTCAGCAAACAAAATCAAGAAACACCAGCTACGTGTAAAAAGCCTGCATTTGTCTACCTCTGTCTTAAATCAGGGACCGTTGTTTCAAAAAATATTGGGAATATTGATTGGTTAATCTGCTGTCATCACTGTGAACTGCCAGTTAGTCACCGACCATAATCACAACTTTAAGTGGACATTTTCTAATGGAAACCAAGTAAATATGGCATGCCCAACACTTGTGTTGTTTCCACATTATCCAGTCCATGATTAAGGAATGTAATTTTCACATTCATCCAAAACATGGTTTGTGTAGTTCAAGAATTGTGCGTTTCACTAAATATATGAAACTGTGTTTATGGACAAAGATCCTAATTTAGATTCTCTCCGCAGCCACAAACAGATAGGAAGTGGATCTGTGCAGCATACAATCTATATAAAGGTATGTTTTCTCTGCCCAATATTACAGAAGCAGATGGCTGGGGACCAACACTCCAAAGTGGTGGAAACCAACTAATTGGTTTGAGGGAAATCGATATGCTGCCGGGAGAAAACCCCTCCTCTCCCCTCAGAGTCTATCAGTCTTGCTCTGCAATTATCTCATTGATTGGCCAGTGCTAATTGCAGGTCTCATTATTGCAGGTTTCAGCCAGTTGCCATCACAGCAGCTGAGGTCAGAGGTAAACAGTGAGGAGGAGCTGCAGAGGGTATGCACTACAGAATGAATGACAGCGCATACAGGTGGTCTGGGGATAAGTGGCCTAAACTCTATACCAGTATATCTGAATCCAGACCATAATAATGAGATATTTTATTGAACCTTATAACTTTGTAGGAGAATTCACTAATGCTCTACAGAAGAGGGAGGCAAAAGGTCAGGTCAGCTTCATAACAGCAACCTTTCAGTTGTAGGGTGGCAGTGTACTGTGTGATATTCCTACATGAAAGTGAACAGTTCTTGAATTGGTCTCAAGCACTTTCTCTGGTGCTCTACAAAGGACATAATATGACCACAGCTTTACTCCAGACAGCATGTAAACTCACAGGCCAAGTAACTGTCGGCCTCATTTGCTTCTTTCACTACTCATAATTCTCTGATCACCAAGTTTGTACTGGCTGAGAAACCTGCATGTCATCTTATGTCTCCAGGATCAAGTTAGACCCAGAACAATATTAGTTTTGAGTTGAAACAGCAAAGTGCAGACAATTTTTTTTCCTAAAAGATATTTCTTTATGTGTGATTGCTAAAAACTGTAGTAAATACATGAAAGGTAAATGTTCAAAAAAAGAGGATTTTATGTGTGATGAGGAATAGTCCCAGATTGAATTTTGTCTTGCCTAATTTTACTCATCATTTTATTGGCTCATTTAACATGCTGTACTTATGATTACAATATATCTTTGTCTATTTGAAGGCAACATTTGTTGTTAGTTTGTGGAAAATATATTATGCGTAGTTAATACTGAACATTACCTCTCCCAGTGAAGTGATCCGGTTTGAATTCATTTAGACACTATTGTCATTGTTTTATGAAAGCCCAAAGAACATGAATGAACCCACTGCATTACTAGGGAGGGTGATAATATGGAGTGCAGTGATTTATAGGGACACAACTTCTTAAGTGTTAAACTGACTGGAGGGGTAAGCAAATAATGATAAAATTTTAAAATTGAGCACAATAGAAATGCGTTGTGCTGACCAACAAGAGCAGCAAATCCAACATCTTAAGAAACCATATATCTAATTTGTCCCTACCTTCTGATACAACCCAAAGGAGCATTTCCAAAATTAGTGCTCCTGCAATGGCAAGAGATATGCCAAAGATAAACTATTAAAATCACTGTTGAACAATAAAAAACTAACTCTTTTATGATGCAACAATGTTATTGTAAGGCTTTGGTTAGCTTCAGGCACAAAGACAACTTGGTGAGATTTATGGAAAGATCATGATTTGGGATAAAAAAATAAATACTTTGTTAAGGTTAGAGGCCCTTTGTCATTATTCCTATAATAATAAACATATGGTCAAGGCTATAGACTGATCGTGGTCAAAATCCAGCCAATGATGACACTGCCATCACAACATAAGATGAAAAACAGTTGAGGAGTAGATGAG
Organism: Istiophorus platypterus; assembly: GCA_016859345.1. Lineage (NCBI taxonomy): Eukaryota > Metazoa > Chordata > Actinopteri > Istiophoriformes > Istiophoridae > Istiophorus > Istiophorus platypterus. The sequence continues at coordinate 24,147,923 of CM029126.1, read as the reverse complement.
ACGGGATCTGTAGAACATAGGGTTGGACTGACAGGATTTTATGCAGAACAATGGGCTTCAGCTTCAACAACACTGTGCACATTTTTTCCCCTGCTTTCCATTCTATTTCTTTCTAACACAATGGACAATTTGATAAATCAGGACAGCAATGTAGATCATCATTTACAATGATGTAAATAGCTGATTGTGATAGTAATATAGTGGTAATTAATTTAATTATTTGATTTTATATGATTTGATATGCCTTAAAATGTATTTCATGTTTCACTGTGTTCTGTTTATTTTAGTTGATTAACAACAAATTTAAAACTGATGAATCATCTGTAATATAATGGTTACTGTGTTCTATGGTGATGAAGGTATATAATGCAAAAATGTCTCACAACCAAACATTTAAACACCTCTGAGAGTGTGAGGAATAATATCCGAGAACAAAACAAAGTCTGAAAATAAGTTTGGGGGTTTTTTATGTAAATACACAACATTTTTCTCGAGGATAGATGCATTTTCATGGATCTAGTTTTGTGGTTTGCTGTTCCACAATTCACAAAATAAACACTAAACTGCAAAAACAACAAATGAATCTATGGTAGAAGGACCAAGGTTAACATGAAAAATTTCAACACTAGATAAGAAGCTACATAATTTTACAGTACTGATATTTTTATAGTGGAAGATAAATGAAATGTGTGATTGTAATAACTAATAACTAAATTCAGAACCTTCCTTCTTACATGCAGAAATGTTCTTTTTTGTTTCATAGAAAGTACAGTTCAGCTTAATTAGGAGTTAAATGGAGGATGAATAGAAGAAGGGTGTGACAACTACTCTTTATTTCTTATGACTGTAGAATAGATAGAATTGATGTGAGGTAAAAAAAAACAAAAACAATTTCATATGCAACTCTGGAGGACACTGTACAATTTTTAAAGATTTAATCAATCAATTCTGTGACTTTTCTTCATATTGGTTAGTCAGCACAATTGGCCTTAAGCAGAGAGTCTGTAAATGTAAAATGATTTCAAAATAAGCTCTGGGAAGTAAATTTATTTTGAATTATAACTGGGTTTTTACAAAAAGGTACAAATATATTCAATGTAATTGTGTAAAATTGTAGGACAAGGCACATTATAGCCCTCCTGTTTGACTAAATGTTCCAGGCAGAATTCCCTTGGTCAATCAGGACATACAAAGACATTTTAATTGATTACATTCATGCACAATTATGCTATTGTTTCTGTTGTACATATATTTGATTGATTTAAGTCAAAATCGATTGTAGTGGTGTGTAGTTTGTTTTTTTTTTTCTCTTATATACACACATACACCATAATTAATCTCTTTACACATTAAATCCAATCACTGTAGAGTAATGCGCATGCACACAGGTAAACATACAGAGACACACAAACAGAGTCCCTGCTCGCCCTGTTCTCTCCCATGGGTCTCAGTTAAAATTGACCTTCTCTGCCTTTCATCACAGGAAAATATCAGCCTCAAAGAATAATTAGAGAGCATCTATTTAGATAAACGTTTGAGAGAGACACACACAGCGAGGGAATGTAAGGGAATTTATCAATATGTAATATGAAAATAATCACACCTGATTTTTCTTAATATGTGAAATGGCACCTCTGCTTTTTGTTAATGAATTTTTTCAGATGCAGTCTTTTAATGGACATTTGTTTTGTGGGTTTGCAAGCTTACGTATTTGCCATTTGTTTTGTCTTGGTTTATTCTGAGTATTTCCATGCATAGAAACTCACGAAAAACACATCATTCTTTTTCATGCATGTCTCAGCTATGTAAATGGACATGTACACATCTGTTTGTACAATTGCATTTATGCAGCCTACATGCTTAAAAATGCGTGACTTGCTTTTTGTTAAACTGCAGGTGCTCTTACATGCATGTCTGTGTGACCCTCTGTAAATAATGTTCTGTGCTTCATCTGGTCTCAGTCAGAACAGTTTGAGGCAGCGTCCCAATCAGAGCTGCTGATTGGTGTTGTTCTCACATGCTGCAGCTGCCTAGCCCTCAGCCTTAGCACACAGACTGGGATCAGCTCTGCTCACATCTTTTGCCCACACCAACTGCAGAAAACAGCCCACTCATGTATCATGTGCCTTTTGCTTCATGTGTACAGTGATTTTCCAATTACCATCCCCTGCAGTGAATGTTGAGTTTCTGTACAGGATGCGAAAAGGAAAAAATGGGGGAAAAATCTCTGTTAAACCATTACACTTAAGAATCGTAATAATTGAAGCTCCTGTTTGGACACACTTTTATTTTTCCTGCTCTTGGTTAATCCTTCGCTGCCTTCAAAATTGTATCGTATCTACAGCACTGAATTAAAGTGTTAACTATGGCAGGGGAAGTGGGAATTTTCTGTCACACTTGAGCTGCAGATACATGACATTTTTTGATTTTATTGTATATGAAAAATATGGGGATATTTGAACTCCCCTTCCTCCTCTAGAGCACAAATGAGGTGGCTCACTGTTCTTCTCTTTCTTTTCTCAATCAACTGTTGACTGTGCGACAGGTCACAGGTGTATATGCAAGGATTTTTCTTTATGCAAATATTTAAAAGAGGTGAAACGCTTGCTTCCCTCTTATTGCTGCTGAGTGCAGACTGTTTCATTGTTATTGCTTTCTTGCAGATTGTAAAACACCTCAGTCGACTTCGGAGCAGCCATCACTATCTACGTAGACAGACAGTGTGTTTGTGTATCTCAGGGTTGGGGGGGTGGGCTTGATGGTTACCAAGGCAACAGAAAATCTTTTTTTCCCTGTTCTTTAACAGCAGGAAGCAGGGGGACCTCATCAACTCTGGATGGCACAAGTGTAACATCTTCCCTTTTTTCCCTTCCTTTCTCTTTCTCAGAGCATTTCCCACACAACAAAAGAATAGTCATTGTACGTTTATGATATTAATCCAATTATGAAAATCTTGGGGGGGGTATCAAAAAATAGATTTTGCTGGTCTGTGCTATATCACAGAGAAATACAAAACAGTAACAATGAGTCCTTAAAATATAAATTTAACAAGCACAGGCACAAAGAAGGCAACATTTTGTTGATATATTTCAAAACAACAAACAACTTATGAACTTGTAACACCGATAAAAAATCTTATAATTAGACTTTTAAAATATACATTTTAAAAAAAACATTTCCTGCAGAGTTTGCCTGTCACCTTCCATGTCACAGTTCAGATTTCCTGCCCGACGCTTATAATCACTGTCTAATACCCACAGAAACCAGCCATGTAAATAACGTCTGTCAGTGACTGACTCAGTGATTGAGTGTCACCACTTCCCGTGGAGCTTTTTTTTTCCTGTGACCAACCAACCAATCAAAACTTGGTCAACTAAGACTCTTCTCATCGACTAAGGTTTGGTCGACTATATGTAGATTTTCTTTTCCCCTTTGTGACTGTAAAAAATATCATGGGCGACACTTATGTGTGATATTTTTTCTTATTTCATTTATTTGCCCCCTGTTAACTAGCAGCTAATTGGACTGACAGCAGTCATTCCCACTTTCCCGATTTATTGAGCATCATAAATTTTAAAAAAAGAATGTATGGAACAGCCTATGATAAATTTCAATTTTTTTTAATGTTTTGCTCACTTGTCTTATTCCATTAAGATATTGAGTTCCTCTTTTTTGATGCTGGAATGAGTTGTACCAAGTAAATTTTTCTATATTAGTCTGAATTATGGCGAGGGAACAAAGAATTTATCAATAATGCAGGGAAGGTCTAGAATAAGATAGGATCATTTTCATACAGTCCCTTTACTACTTTATTGCACCATGTATGGGAGTTTTTTTAAATACATAAAAACTGTTACCAAAAAGGGATAAAGAAAGACATTCTGACTAATTAAACAAAAAAGAATAGGGATTTCTCAGCAGGGACCTGTGTGTTTGTCACTCACCCACAAACCAGATTATTAACAAGAACTTTCTATTATAGCACTCAGCTATTGTGTTTCAAGAAGCTGCAGTGCATGATGAAATTCAAAATGCACAAGACACCACCAATAATGTGAGACAAAATTTGGAAAAAGAACCTGAGATAGTCGCCTGACAAAATGACAAACAAAATTTAAAAAAGAGCAAAATGACTCTGTGATTGTGATCTGACTTGTCTGTTTTACATGCTTATTAAACTGCAGTTGCTATCAGATCAGCAGTGCCTTTTTGGGCTTACAACATTTAACACAAAGGTAAAAAATAATACTTTATTGGGCTCTTAAAAATAACTGGGAAAGATGTGTGGTCAAAAGGAAATTAACAGTTTCATAGAATTCACTATGCTCTTGGTTATCTCTTAACCAGGAGGACTCTGGGAATATTTAACATGCGGCACTGGTTTGGACCTTTTCTTGGCTCCGTGCCTTATGAGTGTAATTTGGATGAGTGCAGCTTGCTTGCCTTTGGGCTCATTAACAACAATATAAACAGTAATTACTGTGATCGCCTAATTAATTCATTTAAAAATGCTGCACGGCATAAAAGGCATGAGCAAATCTTTTCTGGAGATAACAATTTTACAAAATTATTGTTGACATAATTAGCAATTTCATGTTCCAAAATACAAGTGAAATAATTAAAAGCTGTACGGTTTTATTATTCAGATTCCTGGCACTTTTCTGTCCCTTTTCGCTAAGCCTGCTTTCTGTGAGTTATCCTTCTCTGATCCCGTCTCTGTCTTCACGGCAGCTCTGGAGTCTGATAAATGTAATCCTCCCCTCTGGACACATTCCTTTGTTTTTAGGCCATTTCTACGCTCTCCTCTGATCACCAAGCTTTACTTATTATAGAATTCTATGCTTTCATTCAGTGGGTTTTGTAGGAGGAAAGAATGAATGGTCATTTGGGCCTCAACTGTCTATTAATTCTATCGACTTTATTGGCCAGTTAATTGTGATTAACAGTAATTAAGATTCAGCTGAACAAAGCATAGATTTATTTTGCTTTCGGATAATGGAAATCATGAATGATGAACTCTTTCATTTCTTTTTCCACACTCAAATTAAGATTTTCTATATTTTTCAATCAAATCTGACAATAAGCAGCCTACTAGGTGTCCTGGTTTCTATGTGAAGGACAAGATCAGCTCATACTGGATATTAACCCCAAAAAAGGAACGTAGCACATTCATGTTTGGTGTCTGTATAAATCCCAGTGGCCTTTAATTGTATTAAGTCAAAATACATATTTTAATAGTAAAATAGACTGTTTGAACTTCTAACTCTGCCCCTGCTTTATTCAGACAAATATTAATGCATAAGAAGCACAATTTAAGAAGCAAGTGACAGAGTGGTTTATGTTACAGGCAAACTCCTCTGACCCTTTAAAACCCCAATTAGTATTTATGCAGGATTTGTTACCATGCCTGGCATCACGTCTTGTTTATTAGGTCTATACTCATTAAAATGAGAGTAGGGGGGGACCACAACATCAGAATGGTGACAAATCTATACTTGATCCAGTGCAGTGTGGCTGACAGTTTAAAAAGTGCAAGAATAAATGGTAAGGATAATTGGTTAGATCAAATCCGGGGCAGAGGTGGTATGGATTGACCTGCTTTACCAAAGGAGACACCAGTGACATATGAGCAATGTGTGAGGTATAAGGTATAAAATACCTCTCATCCACACACACACACACAAACACACACACACACACACACACACACACACACACACACTCGTGTCTTTTCTTAATGTATGTACAAAACCTATAGACAAACAAGGCCATCTGTAGCTAAAGTGGATTTTGCCACTCCTTACAGAAATTTTAAATACTAAAAATATCTCAAACAAACCTGTATTTTCAACCATTGAGGAGCATAAATGTAATACAGTAAATGAATGAATAAAATGAATAAATGAGTCTTATTTTTGTCACCTCAACTTGTATAAGATGAAATGAAATGCACAGTCAGAAAAGACTATATAGCACAGCCCTAGATCACCACCTGCTGGTCTTAACAATACAGGATTCCATGCCCTGCCTTTAATACACTTTGACTGATTGATTGATTGATTGATTTATTGATACTTGGCACATTTTGCAGTACGGCCTGAGGTATTCTTTCCCAGAAATCATGTATACTCAGTTGAAAGATGAGTTTGTATGTATAAGTAAGATCGTTTATAACCTGTCTACAATCGCATTTCTCTGCACAGGTACCATACTAAGTACTACTGCTGGTTATTCAAAAATATTTTAGAAAACCATCAAGTCAGCCTGAGATGCATCCTCTATTTTAGCAATTTTGGAAAGTTATAGAGCTCAATTAATTCAACTCACTGGTCATTTTATTTTTAAAGGATGTGATTTCAGCCTGTGTTAGTGATGGTTGGCATGTGACCACTCTTCATCTTTCCTTTGACCTGCACATTTCAAGATGACATTTTTAATATTTCCCTATGATTTTTGAGAAATCACCTTTCCCTGAACCAAATAACAAATTCTGCCTTAGCTTGTGGTTAATCCAACACCAGTTGAGACCATCATTTTCTTCTAGAACGTAAAGTTTCCTCAAACCTTGCAAAAACACACTATATAGCAACCAGAAGATTCATCGTCAGATGTTAAATTTTGTTGTTTAGCCTCAATTTGCCATTAAGAAAAAGACCCAGTTACCCGCTAGGTGGCGCCAGAGGCTTGTTTAAAAAAAATCAAACCGCACTTCAACCACGAGTGGCCAGAGATAAAGAAAAAGACAAGAGTCTCACTCTGCTCCATTCTGTAAAAACAAATTCAACTAACAACAGAAACGTCTTTCGCGCGTTGCTTCCAGGGCAGGGGAATAAAAATGTCGACTTTTGTAACCTGCGACAGCCTCATCGTGCCACGGTTCGTCTATAATCCTTAGGACGGTGCATACTGTCCGAGGCTTGTCTGCTGTCTCTCGGGGAACAGTTGTTGCGACGCGGGGGCGCCTTGGCTGCAGCGCGGCGGCTCACATGCGATCTCTGGAGGGACCGACCACGCCGACACTCGTCGGGACGCGTGTGTCCCCGTGTGTCCCCGTGTGTCGCAGTTTACCGATTCACCGGCGGATGAACGGGCCGCGGCCGGCGGCGGCTCCAGCCTTGGCGGTGAGTCCTCTGCCGCAGCTCCGCTGCTCGGGGCGGCATCGGCTCCCGCTCCTTGCCGGTGACCCTCGTTTAGACTCGACATTTAGCTGTGCGGCGTCGTCGGGTTGGGAAACTCTGCGGCGTGTCTTCCTCACCTGGGCTACCTGGTTTGTTTACCTGGTTAAGGGTGTAGGTGGTGAGAGGAGCCTCACCTTCACACACACTGTGGTCTGTTGGACGTGCAGCTAGCGGCCGACCAGTGTATGATCGCTGGGTTGGCTCAACACAGCGAACCGTGCGTGAATCTGGCGCATCCGAAACGGTAGCATTTTAGCTCGCTATGCTAGCGGAGGTCTCCGGTGGACCAGCCAGCCTCCGTCCTTTGCTCCGGTTTGACGCCGGAAGGTTTTAATGATCCGCGGGATTTTGTTACTTGTGCAGCATCGGTGGTGTTTTGGGCTCATTCAGGGGAATTTACAAACGCAGGGCAGATTTCTTCAGGTTGAGCCGAAGGCGGGGACATGGTAGAACAACTGAGATTGACTTGTATAAAATCTGTTCTGCTGTGGAAAGCAGGTTTAGAGAGATTCAGGTTGACGTGGAGGTGTTTGGGGTTTTCCTTAATTCCCAGAGGCGTTTCTCAGGAATCCATGGCCACACGGCGCCATGTCTGAAATGATGGAGTTTATCGTTGCTGCAAACGTTTTGCTCAGAAGCACAACTCTGTTTGGGGGGTATGATTAAAACGAAATGAGTTGTCCTTCAACTCATGTCTTAGCTTCAAGCAAAGCAAATCATTTCTCATTTTTGGCCAAGATGCAGCTTATTTTCTATTACAAATCAAGGCCACAATTTGTTTGATAATCGACTTTTATCGTTAGAATTTATTATGTAGATCACAATAAATAGTGTTAAGACACTAGAGCCAGACCTATATATAGACTGGTGTTAACTTTTTAAAGAGGCACTGGCATCTTTACATTTGTCAGCCAGTAAGTAAGAAGAAGCTACGCTTCAGAAATGCCAAATTAGGTTTCAGATCACGTAGAAACAGTGTCTTCATTAAATAGATTGTTCAATAGAGACCTTTGCCATATTGATTTTTACACTGAAAAATGTCCTGCTCCTGAAGTGTCTTGGTCACAACTCTTTGATAAGACAAATCCATGTTAAAAAAAAAAAAAAAGATACTATCGGCCTAAGATTTTTTTTTTTAACTCAGTATATATATCAAATATCAGCACTGGCCTCAAAAAGCCACTGTTAGACAGACTATGGTAAATACTTGGTGGTGGCATATTAATGCTATAAGAGACAGTGTTAGGAAAAAAATATGTTTATAGAAATACACACTAGAAGTATAGAGGAAGATTAGATGACAGTTTGGTGCAGATCGGTAACAAGAAAAAAGGGGTAGCAACCACTTTCTGGATGTGTAAAATAGATTTCTCACCTTATATCCTGAGTTTATTACATCTACAGAGAGACAGATGACCCAACATCTGGGGCAGGTCGCATATCATCACGTGGTGTGGTTTTCCTGACAACTGTAGTCAGCTTTAGATGGCTTGGCAGGAAGGCATCTAACTGCTACTATTAAAGCTTAATGGTAGAGAAGGTCTGAAATTTTCATTCAGTGTTTTTAACCTGTTTGTAAAACTAAACTGAAGATGAATGATACCTAGTTAAGCCCCTTTCGTTTGTTTATTAAAAGTAACGTGTTTAGTTTTTAAAAAACTGGGGGAGTAGGGTACTTTTTTGCCTGTGGCTGTATTGTTTGAAAAAGTACTGGCTTTCCGGTCAGGCCTGGTACATGTAGACTTAGTGCATGAAAATCACTATTTTCCATTTTGATATGAATTATTCTCCTTTACTACAGGGTGAATGTAGTGCTATGATAGTGTTTATTGTTAATGATGTTGGTGATCGACCCTTGCACTGCATGTCTAGCTTAGATATTTCTGATATCTTTTAAATTATCCTTTTTCAATATTTCTTGAGATTTTGATTTTTTTTTTCCCAGCTGTGCCAAACAACCCCACCAGGCATGGATTAGATTAGTCAGTGAGAGTAATTTAATAGTGTGGTTTTAGAGTGGATAAGTTGGGCTGTGATAAGAGCCAGTTGCACAGCAACCTCATCTGAGGTTTGTTGTGAGCAAGTGTTTCTTCTGACCCCATGTATGAACTCTCATTTCAAACCAGGATCTCAAGCATCTGATGGGTCTGTAGGTCAGTGACACTGAACCACATTGCTCAGACTCGTCTGGACCTCAATCAGTGATCTAAAGTGAGCCACTTACCACCTCATAAAATGAACATGCACACTCATCAACAACATAGATGCAAGTGTGTTTGTAATTTTGAGTGCAAACGTTTATGAATAAACACACAAAAATACACTAGAGTACTTATTGATGTCAACTATAGTGAGTGCAGAAACACTGGGTGTTTTACTGGTTAATTGAGATCCATATTTCTTTAAAACTTTCCTGAGGTGCTGTTAACTTTCTTTTAAGATTACTGGTGGACAAGGAAGGACACTGTAAACCCAAATACCAGAAGGAGGGATCCAGCAGTGTGAAACCTCTCACCTGGGCTGCAGGCATCCACACGTCCCACTTGGTGAGTGACAGACCTACAGAAAATGAATTCATTGTTGTTCACCCTAATTTAGATTATGCCTGCAGATAAAAGATGCTGTAGATAAGTGCAGGACTTTTCGTATATAAGTACATCATGGTTTGGACCACTTATCCTTAGTACGAAAAACATCTGCATACATGAGAGGATGGCATTCACTCAGATTGATTTTCCCTACAGTGAATTTGATTTAATTGGAGCAGCAGTGATTATTTTTGTGTCAGTTGGCAAAATAGTTACATTGGTCACGCGTGTCCTTTATTTTATCACATTGCTTCGTGTGAGTGCACACTTACCCTGCATTTTTAGATAAGCAGCTTAGAGAATGGAAAACTAATAAACTAATAAAAGCATTCTCATTTGCTGCTTATTGTAAATTTAGGGGACTATTTAATGACAAAAACACTATAATATCAGTACTTTGTTTATATATTAGCTGGACCGCAACAGCAGGTCCAATGCTATAAAAGCAAATCCACGTGATTAGCTTGGCTGTTGCTAGTTCAAAATGAATTTAAGCAAACCGTTTCCATTGTGTCAACAGATTTTTCACACCCTTTTAGTGACTTTTCTTCACAAAGCACCTGGTGACAAATCTAGGGACTTGATTGACAAACCTTAGCAACTTTTTGTAGAAGAGAATAGCCAGTGAGTGAGAGGTCAGGTTTTCCCTCCACATGCACATGTCTCCGTGCTTCTCATTCAGTCAACCACACAGCAGCGGACGCAGATGTAAATGACCTTCTGACTTTCTCTCTGAGTGATTATTTTTTTTCAAGTATATATAGCACAAAACCACACCACAGCACAGCCATTGTCTTATCTAATGTGTGTGGTGATTTTGTCAGATGATGTTGCAATTATAAAATCAGGATTTTAGCACCAGAACAGCAGCCTGGAAATGGCATGGAAGTGACTGCTGGTTAACATGTTGTCTTAATGGGCAGCGTTTCAGCCTGCTACCACCACAGCCCAGATCTGGAGAATTAAAAATATATATTATGTATTACAGAATGAAAAAAGATCCTACACTCATACAAAATATAATTGATTACAAAATATAGCTAAACTACAATTAATTGCATGTTACTATGAATGAATGACAAAAGATGGCAGTTGTGAGCAAGTTGAGAGCAAGAAACATGTACCCTGTAAAGGTTCAATGAATATATAGGAATTTAACCAGAGCTGACAGCAGGTCATCACTTTTGAATTGGTTGTGTGGTTTTCTTTGGCTCCTTTTCCTTATCAAGCATAGACACAGTGTGGGAAACAGTGTCTACATTTGTCCCTTAGTTTTCCCAGTATGGATAGTTAAAATTGTTGGCATTCCTAATTGAAACCAAAGACTCGGCTATACAGCAGCTAGATGATGACCCCCCCACTCATAATAACAATGACAAGCAAAGTTGTCTGTTTGTTTGGTGTTGGAGCTTTTTGTTTTTTTGTTTTTTTTTTAGCATGTCTTTATTGGGAAGTAAATTTCAAGTAGTGTTACAGGGGGGTTGAGAGAATTTGGGAGGGGGAAACATGTAACACATGCCAAATCACAACCAAGGATATGGCAGTCTAGTCACACAGCATGTGCCCTTAAAAAGCTGAGGCTATATTCCCAAAGAAGTCTTGTGAAGGAGAAAAATAACCTTCTTAAATTCCAGATGTCAAGTCATGTCCTACATGTAATACCCTTGAAGCACCACTGTACAGACAAATATAATTGAGATATCACTGACCTGTGTGTGTGTGTGTGTGTGTGTGTGTGTGTATGTGAGTATATATATATATGTATATGTGTGTATAAATGTGTATGTATGTATAAATGTGTGTGTGTGTGTGTGTATATATATTTATGTGTATATGTGTAGAAACAATGCCATGTTGCTGACCAGCACATCCAATATATAGAATTTTGTATGCTGCTATAGGCTAGCCTGCTAGTGTAGGCTAATCTTATCGTGTTTGTGTGTACATACAGTTAGGTTCATAAATATTTGGACAGTGACACAACTTTTGCTTTTTCCCTCTTTACACAACTACAATGGATTTGAAAGAAATGAATCAAGATGTGATTGAAGTGTCGATTTTTTGCCCTCAGTTTTGTCTTCAGTAAGTGAAAAGCTTGTTCAATTGGATCGAGGTCAGGTGACTGACTTGGCCATTGAAGAATACTCCATTTCTTTGCCTTCAAAAGCTCTTGCGTTGCTTTCACAGTATGTAAATATCCATCTGTACTATGAAGCATCCTCTTATCAGTTTTGCAACATTTGGCTGAATCTGAGCAGATGGTAAAGCTCTATACACTTCAGAATTCATCCTGCTGCTTCTATCAGCAGTCACATCATCACTAAATACCAGTGACTCAGTTCCATTGGCAGCCATACATGTCCATGCCATAACACTGCCTCCACCATGTTTGAAAGATGATGTGGTGGCTTTGGATCGTCAGCTGTTTCTTCCCTTCTCCAAACTCTTTTCTTCTCATCATTCGAGTAAAAGTTCATCTTGGTTTCATTGTGTCCAAAGAATCTTGTTCCAGAACTGTTCAGGCTTTTTCAGATGGTTTCTGACGAAGTCTGATTGGCCTTTCTGTTCCTGGGTGTTACCACTGGTTTGTACCTTGTGGTAAACCCTCTGTATTTACATCCATGAAGGGAACTGCTGTGATGTATCATTGACTGTGATACCCCTTCCTTCTGGAGAGTATTCTTGACCTTAGTAGATGTTGTGATTGGTTTTTCTTTACCAAGGATGTAGTTCTGTCACCATCCACTTTGGTTGTCCTCTGTGGTCCTCCAGGTGTTTTTGGTGTTGCTGAACTCACCAGTTCATTCCTTCTTTTGAAGAACATACCAAACTGTTGATCTGACCACTCCTAGAGTTTCTGCATCTGTCTGATATGTTTTTTTTTTGTTGTTGTTTTTTCAGCCTGATGATGTCTCCTTCATTTGTATCAACACCTCTTTGGTCCACATATTAAAAGTTCCCATTAACAGCTACCAGATGCAAAGTCATCACTTTGAATCAACTTCAGACCTTTTATCTCCTTCATTTTTCATAAAATAATGAGGGAACAGGCCACAACTGGTCATGAAACTAATAAACTGTCAATTGTCAATTGTACTTCTGAACCTTTGAAAATGAGGGACTATTTATAAAAATGGCTTTAATTCCTAAATGGTTATGGTAGCACACATTTCTCATTACTGAGTTAAGATTTTTAAAACATTGTCATTCAATGAAATGAACGCTGGATATCTTACACAAATCTGCAGATGGTTGTCAGGGATTGATCAGTCATACGCAGAGATTCTTTCCCAGGTGCATAGTAAGAGACGACATAAGGTGTAATGTGGATCAAAACTTGTGGACAAATGCAGAGCACTGTTTTGTTTTGTTTTTTTTATCTATCCTATACATGAAGAGTGAGAAAGTATTGTTTTGTATTGTGTTATTGGAATGACTTTCATTTTGTGCGCATGGAATTACATATGCAAAAATGACAGAAATACCCTACACAATATTAGTTACTTCTAAATAAATTCACATACTATCAGGAAGCATATTCCAGGCAATTAAGAAGTGTCCTTTTCCTTAACGGTATCATGGATTATGCTGAATAAATGAATGATACTGCAGAGACAATATTGATACATATTGTGTATGCTAATGTTACCAGTTGTTAGAGTTTTTAAGTTCATTGTGTAATACATGACAAAGACGTAGTGTTGAGAGGCAAATGTTTTCAGTGTTCCGGTTCAAGAGTTTATCCTGAGATGTGTATGTAGTGTTTTGGTTGTATTAGCACATTTTGAAAGCGATATTAAGTGTTCTGCTGAGTTGCTTGTCAGTAAAGACTGTGTGAGAAGTTTTGAAACGGTCAACCCGTTATAGAGAAATGTGGCTTACCCATCTTTTTCATGTTATACGCCATAGTGAAAGCAAGCATATCATGTGTAGAGGGACTGCGTAGCAGCTATAATGTCACAGTGAGCCTGCAGTCAATAGCTGACTGTATGCCGACATCTGGCCATGTGATTTGTCAGATGCCATCCTTTGACCCGTGAGTCATCACAGCTATGCACCACTGGCCTGTCTGATGTGTTAGATGATAACAATGGCTGTCATTAAATGTGATAAGACTTTGCAGTCTGCAGCATTTATTGATTTACTTCTAAACACACAAGCCCTGATGGCTTATACCATGAACTCTATTTATATTATTGTGATTAAGAGTCGATACACAGCCTTTTCCCCTTTTTTCATCTCTCCTTTTCAATGTATTATAACATGAACTGCTTTAATAAAACAGAATTGCTCACTCCCCAGGCATTGAATGTTAGTGTTATCACCTGTCTGTCTTTGTGATATCACATAATTTTTTACAGTTTTGTTCTATTTGCAGTAAATCTCAAAAAATAACTGCTAATTTAATGTCTGGATAGTGGATTTAAGGTTCCTAATAGCACTACATTATTTGGACTAGCTCTTCAATGAGTTGTGCCGGTGGTCTATCCACATGGTTTAGTTTTTATATCTTACAGTTTAACACTAAGGTCTTCTTACATTTGATTGTGTATATTTTAAAGAATTATTTGATAATATTTATTTCTCGGTCAATGCTGCATACTTTACCACACCCTCTGTTGGTATGCTTAGAAAACTAGATCCCTCTGTGACCTCTCATTCAAATGTCATCTCTACACTAGCTGGCTGTTACACTATAACCCAGCTCTGTATGTGTGTCTCTCTGTAGATCTCTATCTGTTTGTCTAGCTTGACCTCCCTCTATGTGTGTATCTGTGTCTAACAATCTGGTGATGGGTTTCAGGACCTGATGCTAAATAAAAGCATATTTCTATTCCTTCATAAACAGTAAGAAAATAATTTAGGTGGAGTCTATACGGTCTATAGATCTGTCAGGGTTTGAAGAGTCCCATCGAAAACCGGTGACTGGTTTAAATGTAGCTTATTGGTGTTGTGGGGAAGTGGGCTTTATACTGCTTCTGAGCTGCTTGTTGGATGGCCAAAGAGCTGCAGGAACTCCATTCCCCCCACAACTTTCTGACGTTGGTAAAGGGGGTCTGTGTCTGGTCTTTTCTGTAACTTTTGAAGCTGCCGACCGTAAAGTCACACCATGATTTGCCAGCTGTGTATGGGTAACAAAGGAGCCAAGGACTGTCCATCTGTACTTCTCCCTCTAGCTCACCTTACCATGAATGTTCTCCTGGAGAGACTGCCTGAGACGGCACACTGCTATCCCTGTTTTTAAAAGATACCCCCCCCCGTGACGGCTGGCTTTACACACCGCCCTCCAGTTTGGCCATTGGGAACAACTATGAACAATTTTGAATTACGACATGGTTGGGCTTCATACAGAGCTGTTTCTGCTCCTCCAAACTGTCCAAAAAATCAGCAATTGCAGGTTTAATGAAGCCTTGGAACAAACAAATGAAGACTTACTTTTGGATTTGTCTTTTTAAAGTCAGCTTTAGGACTCTGATCTAAAGATCTTATGAAGAAATCACATTTTGGACGAGTTATTGTAACATCATGTTGCAACATGCAACATGAGGGTATTTTCTCTCATGTATTAATTTTGACTCATTCAGCTAATCAAAAGAACACCATATTTGTGACCCATGTTTGGCATGCAAGAGGACTGAAGAGCTGACTAATTTACCTGCAATTTGCAAGAAAAAATGAGTTTGGAAATAGGGTGCTAGCACCATTTGCAATCTGGGTTTAAGTTGTGCTGCCAAATTCCTTTTGTGAAACAGGCCTCAATCTCTCACTATGCATATGTTCAAAGGCAAAATAAATGATCCCATTCCCAAATGCAAATAGGCCTACTTTTTGGTAGACACCTCTTTCAACATGACCCAGGTGCTCAAAGTCAGTGTGGACCATCTACCCCAGTGGGCAACTTACTAAATTTGCAGCAGCTGTGGCATTTCACTGTGATCTCACTCTGTCTGTATGTCATTCTCCCTGCCCCTTATGTGGCCTCAAACTTATCTACAGCATGGCAAAGTGTGGTTTTCCTAATTAACAGCTGAATGTTTTGCCATGGACTTAAATTTTGCTCGTTAACTGCTGTTCGTGTCCACAGGGGGGTTTATTAGGAAGAGCCAACCTCATCTCCCTGTGCAGATTCTTCTGAGAGTTTGTTCCTAGTTTCTTGAAATGGAACAGTCCTCTTCTATAAGACCATAGAGACCATAAGCCGGCCCTTACAGCTTGTTTCTGCTGCCCCCAACTAGCCAAAAAAAGTCAGTAATTGCAGGTTTAATGAAGCCTTAGGTCAGGCAAAGGAGACTAGACAAACTGGATTTGTCTATTTAAAGGCATCTTAGGAACTTGGATCCAAAGATCAAGGAGGTCACATACAAAGATGAACAACAGCAATATTATTTTCTTTTTACTGGTTTTCACTCGGATCAAATGTGTGTAATCTTGCATAACATCTTTTAAACATGACTTTGAGGTTTCAGTTGCATACAAAGGCTGAGAAAGAAGACACAGAATGCACATAAGATGTTTAGACATGATCACAAATATTAGTATACAGGTGAAACCAAAATAAGGAAATTCAGTACCGTAGGCAGGCAGGCAGGCAGGCACGGTCAAACAGATACTGACAAGTGTGCATTTTTAATCTGAAGTGTTAAAAATTGTATGCACCCTATGACACCCTTAAACCACACACACCATTACCTCACCAGCTGCACAGCAACACCTCTCCACCAGCACCAGACAGATTGTCAGAAGTGGTGGCTTCAGTAGCTGCAGGGTTGTTGGGAGAGCTGAGAGGAGTTGTTGAGCTTCACTGACAGGCTTTGGCTTCACACCCTGGCTGGCCAAGAGTCCATGGGGATGCCCTGAATTAGCACAGGGCTTTCCCACTATGTGAGAATGCTATGATGGCTGGAAAGCCTGTCACTGTCAGACAAGTGTGAAAACCTGGGAATGCAACTGACTTCAGAGGGAATTTTTAGGCACCTAGAATGCCTATTATTTTAAGCTCTGTTAGTATGCATTCCCAGATGGTAGTAAGGTCATCAGTAAACATTTACTTAAAGGAGTTTTGTCATTTCTGCCATGAGCAATTAGGTGTTGCAAGTGGGAGAAATTACTCTCAAAAGTAGTTACAGATAATCCACAAAAAAACAAGAATTACTAACATGTATGACAGTTTCTGAATAAATTTGTGAATTTGATAAATCCATATTATTGGACACTGCATTTGTAAACATAATTCATCTACAGGTCATAAACCTTGTGGATCATAAAGGTTCATTTGCTAGTGATATTGGTGTCAAATTCTCTCCATAGAATAAATGAATGTTTTAGAAAATGTCATTTTCAAGTTAGTGCAGACTAAAGAAAAAAATTGATACAGAAAGATTGAAAGACTCCACTCATAGATATCAGTTATTTTCATTCTAACCTCATTGAGAGATACATTTTTATTTAGAAAAGGGGTTTACTTCACAAAACTTGCTGACAATTAACTACATTTCCTTTTCCCTCCACAAAATTTTTGGCCTTCACCTCTTTGTGTTAAATTAATCTGTTTTAATAGTTTTTTATATTGAAGCCACGTTTGTGACCATAACTGACATACTACATCCACAAAACCTTTTTAACTAATGCAGGTGAATACTCACAAGTATGCACACGTCTACACTCACATGAGTAGGGCCCACATTGTCTTTATGTAACATTCCAGTTTGCCACCCAGTGTGCAGTAGAGGAGATGTAGGATGAAAGCTTCTTGGAGCGACAGTTATATGAGAGACGAATGGTAATGAGTGGGCTGGAAACCGTGACAGCTGGTCTGCCGCAAGTAGGGGCGCGTGACAGAAAGCGTGAATTAGAGGAGCGGTTACACGTGGGTGTGTACCACAGCCAATATGGTAGGATGGCAACTCGTTGCAGCCTCAACCCAGGTTTATTGAGCAGATGAGCGATTGAGTGAGCAAGCGTGTCTCGTTTAGACACCCACACTGCCTGGGCTGGTGTCCTAGGAGATTAGCAATACATTGTTATGTCTCTCTGTTTTTCTCCCTGTGTGTTATGTCGTTTTTATTACCTGGTGTCATTTCAGTATACGTCCATCTCTGAGATTTTTATCTCAGCACCGTGAACATCTTTCTTACTCATTCCTATGTTACTAGAAGAACCATACCATACCTTTATAGTTGCAAATTCTACTAGAGTCATTTAATTTACACCACACATTTTGGGATGCAGGGCCCGTTAGTGTGTAACACCTGTTTGAAAAGCTCTCAGATGTACATCGCTTTGGATAAAAGCATCTGTCAAATGAATTTTTGAATTTTTGAATTTGAGGCGTGCACATTACATTATTTTAAAAAGAGAGATATTATAAAAAGGAAACCATTTAAGTTAAGCCACTCATGTCTCAGTGCTCACATTTTGTACAATGCCTCACTACGAGTTCTAGAGATGGAATATGTTGGTCAGGCTTACTCACACATTAGTGTGAAATATCCACAACATTTACCAGCATGGAATCTAGTCCTTTATGTATGCAGAGTGAGAGCTGCTGGTAGCTGAAATGGTGGGCAGTGGGGATTTACTTTTTTTTTTAATCAGTTTTCATGAAATGCACCACTAATATACCTAACTCGCATGCAGTTGGGATCCCTGCACTGTACCACAATGTGAGATACCGCGATCAGAGTCTGCTTTAGTGCACTGAAACAAGTGTTTTAAGAATAGCACAGTGAAAATTTCTGATTCAAGAGATACTGAGAGACCAAGAGCATAACATTATGGTGGCAAGTCACTGCTAAATCATGTTAAAGACCATGGATTACATCATTTTCTTTTTGAGCTGCTAGTGTCAGTGGTGTTTAGTCATTTATAAGGAGGTTTTATTCTCATGAATGTAACAGAAATAGTGCTTGGGCGCTTGAAGCTGATAAAATGTTAATCCCTTGAATTACACAGTCTTTCTGCTCATTTGACACTGCTGCCGATGTTTGATGTTTTTTTACATGAATACACACATAAACACACACACAAATTGGGGTTTTGGTCCCAGATCACTCTCTCTGAGGTGACACATTGTTCTAGTTTTCACACCAGATTCTAGATGCTTTTTCTTACCTACCATATGTATAGTTGCCATGGTATCAGCGGAAAGGCTTAGGTCTTCCTGTTTTCACATTTTGTTCAAAAACAACCTTAGATTCCCAAACTCCCTGCTTTTCTGTATCTCAACAATTTATTTCCTTTATGTTTCTCTCTACCCTGAGACCATTGGTCTCCACAAGGGAGCTGACCACTCCCTCAGGGATTTTCCAGAAAGGGAAAATAACATCATCTTTACAAAAACGAAATCAAAGAAAGGAAAAAGCCACGCTGTTATGGGGGTTAAAAGATCATTTTCAATGTGCTTGCAACCAGGATATGCTCACATATTTTTGTATTCTCTACCATTGTCAACTATGTCATAAATTTCAGCACTGTGGTTGCAATCTGATTAGAATGATAGCCTCTTAATTAATACTATTTAGTTGCCTCAGAGCCTGGCACTGAGGTAATGTCATAGCATTAAATACGATATCTTGAAAACAAAAGCATGGTCTCCGTCATAGATTTTTACAAACATTGTTCTATTTTTAGCTTTGTGTCAGCCCTTTTCTCTTTTTTCCTGTATTGTAACATCAAAGTTATGTAGTAATTTCGTAATTGCGCCAGAAGCTGCATTCCATATACGGTCGTCAGTCAGGCCCACTTCTATGTCATGTGTGTTTGTGTAATTTCACAAATGGTGTGTGAAATATGCTTGAGCCCTGGACAATCTGTGGTGTCTGCATATGTTCGTGTGTGTCTGTGAGAGTGAGAGCATGAATGTGCATAAACACCAGTTATGCCGTCACTTGTGGGACTATAAAAATTGCCCTGAGCCAAACCAGTTCTCACAGAACCAGGGGAAATAATGCACTTTTATTGGAAGGCATCAGGTGATTGAGGGAATTGCTGTTGGAATGTGTTTAGATGGATTGGCTATTTTCCAGAGGACAAAAATCTTAACTTTTTCACAGGCAGCAATCCCTCTCCGTCTTCTCTTATTCGATGGTGCTAGGTTGCAAGGTACTGAAAGTAAAGTTATTACAGAAAAATAGATTTTGTCACTGAATAGCCAAAAGAAATATTTGCTCCCATATTGTCAAGTAATTTGTAAAATAATTATTAAGAAGTTCCTTAACATAATTACCCGGACTAGGCGCTAAAAGATTGATAAAACTCTTGTATGGTAAGTATGAACCTATCATTAGCAGCTACTTAACCTAACACAAAGAGTAAAAAAAGAGAGAAACTGCTAACCTGGCTTCTTCCGAATGTATCAAGGAGTTTTGCCAAGAAATATTCTGCGCGCGTGTGTGTGTGTTTGTGTGTGTGTTTATATGTATAAATATGTTTATATGTGCGTGTGTGTATATATTGATATGTATATAAATGTGTGTGTGTGTGTGTGTGTGTGTGTGTATTTATTTATAGAAACAATGCCATGTTGATGACCAGCACTTCCACTGTATAGAATTTTGTATGCTGCTATAAGCTGGCCTGCTAGTGTAGGCTAATCTTATTGTGTGTGTGTGTTTGTTTTTTTTATGTGTTTGTGTTTATGTGTTTGTGTGTACATACAGTTAGGTTCATAAATATTTGGACAGTGAACAGACAATAGAGCTCTATACACTTCAGAATTCATCTTGCTGCTTCTACCAGCAGTCACATCATCAATAAACACCAGTGACTCAGTTCCATTGGCAGCCATACATGTCCATGCCATAACACTGCCTCCACCATATTTGACAGATGATGTGGTGGCTTTGGATCATCAGCTGTTTCTTCCCTTCTCCATCCTCTTCTCCTCCCATTATTCTGGTAAAAGTTCATCTTGGTTTCATTGTGTCCAAAGAATCTTGTTCTGGAACTGGGCAGGCTTTGTTAGATGGTTTCTGACAAAATATGATCTGGTCTTTCTGTTCCTGTGTGTAACCACTGATTTGGACCATGTCGTTAACTCTTTGTATCTACATTCACGAAGGCGTCTCTTGATTGTAGACTTGGCAATTCTCCTTCTGGAGAGAATACTTGATCTTCAGCAAGGAAAGGATCATCCAGTTTTGTTGTCTTCAGTGGTCCTCCATGGTCTACCATGCCTTTTGGTATTGCTGAGCTCAGGCAGAGGCTAGCTGTTTCCCTCTGTTTGGAGTCTTTTTGCTAAGCTAACAAGCTACTAGCTCTAGCATAAGTTGTTGATATAAAATGTGTATATATTGTTCAAGTTCAAGATGAAATTTGGATTAAAATACTGCCGTATACCTCATTGCGTGGAACTCTATGTTAAGAAATTAGTGATGAATTCCTCTGTAATTATGCTAACTGAAAACAAAATGAGTGTTGCGTGTTTGTATGTTAGAGAAAATCTGTGTCTCCCCATGTCTTAGAAATTATTTTTCCCAAGTAAGCAAAGAGGTTGTGTAATGATAGTGTTACAATAACACACAGAAACACCCTCTTACACCCACAAACAGTTGTTGTCAGTTGTCAGTTTGCCTGCAGATTTTGCAGTTATCTACTATGCTCTGCAAGAGACATTGTTTTGTCTGAGCAAGC